>QRDG01000025.1:1223357-1928624 GCA_012064385.1 Puccinellia tenuiflora
GATTCAAATTTGCATATGCATCGTCGTACGTGTACATGGGGTTACCAGCACTGTAGCTTGCACGCTTAGAGAAGGAACTCCCTTCCATACACTGTACCACTCCATATATGTTTTAGCAGTACTGTGGGTTAAAGATGCTTCCATGGCGAAGCAATTGTGCTAGGACTGGAGGTTATATAGGCTTTTGGCATTTCTCTTCCTGGGCTAGGCAGAATCAGGAGGAGGTCGATCTGGAGGTCAGTTTAGTTGCTAATGCTGGCACCAAGCAGTCACGTGCTGTTATTCTTCTTGGTATGAATGCGTCTCCCTTTCTTAGCTCTCAAAGATCATGTCAACAGCGGAGACCAGACGAGTATTTTACTCGTATAAGCTTTCAAAGATAACGGTCGACGGCGAAATGGAATCGGTCAGGTATCTACGATGGTTGGCTCTACCATAATGTACCATTATTCATTTGGAAGCGGGGGCAGTTGATGGGGAATGAATGGTCAACGTCCAAACCAGTGATCAATGCAGCATGTTGGCCGATGCGAGCCGTGCCATTACTCGCGAGTAAAGAAATGCCGTTGCCAGTCACGGTCAACTGTTCGGGGGCAGTACCCTCCCGTTAAACAACAATGCCAATACTACTGGTACCGAATCACCGAACGATCGTGCTTGGTCTCCCGGTCCATATCATCTGAAAGTGCAAGCAGCGGCACACGAATTTCCGCGTAATTTCCAAACATTTGCTTGCACAACTCACAAGTCACAACACCATCTTCTTTTTTTGCCTGCGGTTCCCTATGCTGCAGGGCATATGCAAACTATCACTCGCTGTCAGGAGAGACGCCGGTGCGAATTACACCCAAGAAGATTCAGACACCTGTGCTGTGCACAGCGAGTGGATTTACCACGATTTGAATAAACAAAGGAACAGGAGAATCATTTAATTTAAAAATTAAAACAACAAGGGAGAGAGGGAAAAGAAAATGGAAAAAATCTTGTCGTCCGAGCTGTGCCGTCGCCTTCGTTCTCCTTTCCCCTTTTGGCGGTGTCCGACCTTTTCTCCCATCCTTCACGCGCTTCCCAGAGGCCAGATCTCCCACCATTCGCCACCAAACCGAACCGAGCAGCTTTGATTCCCCTCCCATTCTCTCTTTCTCTCTGTCCGTCTGCCCTCAGGCCCATGCCACTGCCCTGCGCTCGTCGAGCCGCCATTCCTTCCCTCGAGCTGGCCGCCGCAACCGACTGATGGAGGAGCCGTCTTCTCTGCTCCAGAGGCTTCTCCTCCTGCTGCTGCTCGTTTCCGTCTCTTCCTCGCTCGCTGCAGGTTTGTCTTCTTGGACTTTTCGCTTCTTCTTCTTCTTCTTGTTGTTGTTGCCTTGTTGGTGATGAACCAGATAGCTGATTTGGGCTTCTGCAGCGACTGGAAGCTTGGGAGGAGTTGCCGCCGAGGAATGGAGCTCCAGCAGGGGCGCTTCTGCCGATCTTAGGTGAGCGCGCGAATCTGCAGCGACCGCTTCATGATTTTCTACTGTAGTCCTATTCCTATCAGACATGGAATTCCACAGGCCTTAATTGGCCGCTTTCTTCTGGGTTTCCGATGTCTGCGTTCTCTAACTTTAAATTGATTGGATATTAGAGCTTAAGAATCGGTCTCAACTTCTGAACTTGATCTGTTTTATCAACCGGTAGGTAGGTGGCGCAGTTTTTTCTTTTCTTTTCTTGAGAGAGAGAGAGAGAGAAGTGGAAAAGGTGACGCCTATCTGGGGCTGGGGGGCTTATTTCTACTTGAATCACATTTCTTCTGGTATTAATCATGCAAACATCTGAAGCAATTTAGTCTGCGGTAACACTTTTTATTTGATACTACTACATACAGCTCCACATAAAGATATGTTTACCTGAATAGTTGTTCTTACATGTGGCAATGATATTTGATTTATCGTGGAAGTATTTCTTACTGAACTGTAAGGTATGTCGGAATGAAGAGAAGATGTACTTATCAGATATTCTAATATATTTTTTCCATCATCTCATAGAAAACATCAGAAATTCGCCTTCCAGAAGACTACTGCAGATAGGTGGTGGAAACCAGTTTCCTCACAGCTCCTGGCACCGAGTCGAGCTCCTGATCGCAGAAGGCGTGGGCATCACAAACGGCGACACGCACCAACACCGTCGCCTGCTCCATCACCCTCGCCGTTCATCGCTCCGCCTAAAGCCTCGCCATCACCAGCCCCTTCAAGTTTTCGTCCAATACTAGCCCCTCCACATTCGGTTAGCCCTTCGCCTTCCACCCCACAGGCAAACCATGATCCTCAAAATGATGCTCCAGAACACGCTTCGCACAAGTATTCCTGGAGAGGCTACAGTTTGGTCGCGGCAGGGGGTGCAGTTTTCCTTGTCATGACAGTATTACTTGGTATGTACTGGCGAGCGAAGAAAGTGGGTGCTGTAAGGCCTTGGGTAACAGGATTAAGTGGGCAACTACAACGCGCATTTGTGACAGGTATTCTTCTGTCTATTTGTGCGTATTTTTTATTGTATGCCCTGTACTTCGGTTGCACCTAACAAGATGATGGATCATGTTTCCAGGTGTGCCGTCGTTGAAAACGGTCAGAGCTGGAAGCTGCCTGTGAGGATTTCAGCAATGTAATTGGTTCTACTGCTAGTTGCATGTTGTATAAAGGAACTTTATCAAGCGGAGTTGAAATAGCAGTTGTGTCAAGTTCAGTATCATCTGCGAAGGATTGGTCGAAAGAATGTGAATCCCAGTACAGAAAAAAGGTAACCTGCGAATTACCACCTTATGCACAAAATATATCCTGCATAATACACATTGACTCAAACTGATATCGTTTCAGATCTCAAGTTTATCCAAAGTGGGCCACAAGAATTTTATGAATCTGCTTGGCTACTGTGAAGAAGAAAACCCTTTCACCAGAGCCATGGTGTTTGAATATGCTCCAAATGGGACTCTTTTCGAGCATCTCCACGGTAAGTCTGTACCTATTCTGTATTTTTGTCTACAACATATTCAGTTTCTGTCAACATAATGCTTCTCCTAATATGCAGACACTTACTATTTTTGACTTTCAAGAACTTCAAATCTTTAGCATGCGTAAACCACAAATTTGCTAATTACCAGTGGTTCTGATTATGTTGCAGTTAAAGAATCTGAGAACTTGGACTGGATGGCCCGACTCAGGATATCGATGGGGATAGCTTACTGTCTTGAGCACATGCACAAGTTGAATCCACCCGTCGTGCCAAGGAGCTTCAACTCTGCAACCATCTACCTCACCGACGATTACGCCGCAAAAGTGTCGGATCTCGATTTCTGGAACGGCGCCAAGGGATCCGATTCCATCACCGATGCCTGCACCATGCTAGACACAGAAAGCATCTTGCATCAGTACGGGATCATACTGCTAGAGACATTAACCGGGAGAGTCCAGTTCCCGAGCAAGATCTGCCGCTTGAGAAGCGCGCATCTCTTTACTTTGATGGCAAGATGCCTCTCGCGGAGCTGATGGACTCGAGCCTGGGCTCCTTCTCTGAAGAAGCGGCGGCGGCGCTGTGTGACGTCGCGAGGTCCTGCGTCGATCCGGATCCGAGGAAGAGACCGCCGATGGCGCAGGTGGCGGCCCGGATGAAGGAGATCACGTCGCTGGGCCGGAGGGAGCGACGCCGAAGGTGTCGCCGCTGTGGTGGGCCGAGCTCGAGATCATGTCTGGTGAAGGTAGCTGATCACTGGCGGTGAAATCAGCAATCCGTTCCTTCCCTGCTGTAATTATGGATTCTTTGGTTTGCTTTGTTGTTGTTCGTATGAGAAGGAGGTTGCCCGTGTGCTTCGAGTTTGAGCATGTAGCAGGCCGGTGGCGTTGTAACCAGGTGTCCTGCCAGCAAATATGTGGTGGAAGTAGCCATGTTATGTGTACCTCTGATTTGATTTATTTTACTGAATTAGGTGAAGTGCACTATCATGTACTCCCTCCGTTCCATAATATAAGATGTTTTAGGCCTTTTTCACATTCGTATTTGTACCACATGTATCTAGACATGTTTTAGTAGTGTATGTGTTCATCCACTTTTCATTCTTTTAGTCCGAATCTAGACAACATGTGAAACATCTAAAACATCTTATATGAGTATGACAGCCTGGCCCAAGAATGCATAAAGTAGTAACATGATAAAGTTGCTGAGAACTCATATAAGAATATATATATATACATATATAAGAATACTATATTAAGAATATATATCACGCTATATTTAAGAATACTTGTATTACAATAAAAAAAATTAGTAAATTTGAATTGTGGGACTCTCCTCAAAAGAGGAAAGACCCTTCAAAAATTAGCGTATGCTGCTTAGTGTGGCGTGCACACGGTATTCTTTAGTAAAAGGCGAAAGAATAGTTCGCTTTGTGCTCACCACGCAGCTGCGTGCCTTCAACCGATGGTCCTGGGTGCTCTCTTATACTCCTCGCTGGCTACAGGTCCTTCACGGTTGGCGAGGTGGGACTAAAACCGCGTGCGAGTTGGCCGGCCGTAATTAACTGCTACAAGACCGCCGGCCCAATGACCCATCCACTACAACTGAAGACAACACGGGCCTTGTCCTCTCATGGGCTTCGATTCAACAACGTTACTACTCCGTATCTTGATTCCGTCGAACTCTCGAACCCGATCAGGATTCGAGCACACCTTCGATTTCCAAGCTGTCGCATATTTATTTAGTTGATCCACCTGACTACCTGAGCAGAATATCTCGGCACCACTAGATCTAGATGGGAGCATGGAGTCGGTGAAGCTTGACGAGGCTCCGGCATCGGATAAAGCGCTTTGGGTGCTTCCTAGTAGTAGCTGCTAAATATCCATAGGCGCCGCAGAGCTGTGCCAGTAGTAGTTTGTTTTGATGTTATTGATAGTCACGTACTAATCTGTCAGCTCCAGTTCTAGTAGTCTACTTTGCATAGGCAGTCACTCTTCATGTTTTCAGCTATTGTTTTTTTTAAGAGTCACAAAAGATCTCTTAAATTATTTGTGTTTGGGATATCTGTCTAGGGAGAACATATCTAGTTCTTCCGGGCAATGTACATACGGAGACACAACCAAAAATTTGGCAGAATTTTAAACTTCACCATACGGGTTAATACATTTCAAAATCCAGCCCTAAATACTAAGTCAAAAAGTCAATGAACGTTGGACACAACCTACCATGTTATTAGCGCAAACGTTTGTGATTCTCCTGCCTATAAACGGTGGGTTTCGCTCGGCATCAACTTTGGAGCAACCATTTTGATGATGTTCCCGAAAATCTGAGTCTGCTAGATGGTCAAGTTGAAACCTGGTTCACAACCCTCTAGGTGAACTCGATACTAAATAAGACGTTTTAGTTGTCTAATTTAACGTACTAAAACATCTTATACAATGAGAAAGAGGAAGTACAACTTTTGGTGTGCTGGATTGGTTAAAACAATAGACCGGAATGCCCCCAACAAAACGAAACAACCGTCCTTGTGATGACGTTCTATTAGATCTGAGGTGCTAGTGTGGTTCGGACGAAAAACTTGGTCAGGCAACTAACCAATCTTGATCGACCGAAATACTCGGATCTGACTACATTGGTTATATCGAAACCTGGTCAAATAATTGTTTGGCCGACCTCAATTCGCCTTAAAGTCGGTGCGATTTTGCTCGAAAGATCTCCGCGACTCGGCTGCAAGTCACATCTCACGAAGAAATCCTCCATAACCCTCCTTACAGTAATTGACCATAAGGAATAGGTCCAACCACAAACATGAGTAGGTTCTTTACCGGACGACTGCTTCTCGAGCCCCAACTTGTATAAATCGATGAAAGCTAAGTGTACTCATAAGCTTAAATTCTTGTTGGCTTCTAAACACTAGGAATATGTTGAAGAGAAGTCACTTTAATACTAGGACCAATCACAACAGTTTGGTGTATGTACATCATCTCGAAGAGATGCTTAAACATCTATTCTCAATGCACATTCAATGGCCTGTTGGAACCTACTGAATATATAGTGACGGGCCTTTGGTAATCGCCTTGATATTGTTTTTCATGCTAAGGCTGCATAGTCTAGGCCAATGTTCATGGAAGTGCTCAGGGTTGGAGCTTAGAGTATTTGGAAGGAAAGGGACACAATTTGGTGTTTAATGGAGTCTAGCCGAGTAGACCTTCTTGGAAGGCCAGAGTAAGAGGAGATATTAGCTTGCTAGTTCATAAGACTAAGTCCACCCTTGATGCCTTCATTTATTAATTCCGTTGTAAACTGTTCAGTAGTTTTTCTTTAGGCCTTGACCTCTTGACTTGTAAATATGTAATTATCACTATTCACTAGTACAAAAAAAGGTTAGCCGTGGCGCATGGAAATTGGTTAGCTGTGACACAGGGCCCTACGCCACGGGTACCCACGCCACTGCTAACAGATTACCCGTGCCGCAGGGATCTGGTGCGCCACTAGTAATAGCAGTTACCCGTGCCGCACCTGCGTTCGGTGCGCCACCACTATTGAATTTCTGATTTAAGAAAAAATACGGTCGCCGTGGCCTGGCGGCGACGGCTCGGTAACGAAGGCTACGACATGGGTCGGTGTCGGCGCGGACAACTGGCGTGGCTGGTAGGAGCTCCGGTCGCGCACGGGGGCATGACCGGGAGAGGCCGGGACGAGTTTCGATCGTGGCGGCGGCTGGCCGGGAATAGAAGGCGCGTCGAGATCGAGCATGGCCGGGAGGAGAAGGCATGGCCGGGAGGAGAAGGTATGGCCGGGAGGAGAAGACGGCTATGCTCGGGCAGAGGTTGGCGATGGGGAAGCTGAGGTCGAGCATGAAGGCGACGAGGCGGAGCTCGGCGTCACGTCATCGGGGAAGTGGCAATCCATGCAGGGGCGTCGTCGGCCATGGAGGAAGAGGAGATAGAGAGGAGGAGGTAAGGAGAGGTGCCAATTCATGCCTCTATCCTCTCAGCCAATCAGGAATAAGAAGAAAAGAGCACATAGATTGTATGCTAGTTCAGGTCGCTGGGAGCCGTCGGATTGTGGTGTTGCCCCTCAGGTTACCCATGGCACATCTCATAGTGGTGCGCCACGAGTATTGCAACTACTTGTGGTGCAGCACTCTTCCCATGCGCCATGGGCAAGTGAGGCCCTTTATAATTTTTTTTTGCCCTGAAATCTTATACGTCCGAAAACTAAATGTTCCCTTGCGAATTTGGGGACTCTATAGATCGAAAACAACTCAAAATATCTTTGGCGATTTGATTTGGATGCACCTTTTTCTCTAGTTTTTTATATATATTAAACGTCGAAATCCGAGTTCGTATGCAAAAGTTATCGCCGTTTTACCGGAGCATAAGTTTTATTGTGAACATAAATCAAAATTCATGTTTGATATTTTTTCTAACAACTAGGTTACATAACAATACTAGATCTCAAAGGATTTTAAATTTTGAATTTCTTATCATTTCCTTTTATTTGGTTGAAAACTGAAAAAGGCGATTGGTGGTGTGTGTGTGTGTGTGGGGAGGGGGGGGGGGGTTGTTTGCCCACAGGCCTTCGAAACGTACTGTTCCAGATGATTTTCGGCCTGTATGGCTTCCTGCCCCGTTCCGCGAATCTTCATGTGCACGAACCTTAAAGCACTCTGGGCTAGGCCCGGGAGGAATGGTCTATTTGGTCATTTCTAGCGAGCCACCCTTTCGAAAGGCAAAATCGGGAGTCCCAGAGACAAGCTCGTGCAGGTGGGGAGATGGCGCGCAGCCGCGCACGCACACTGGTGCTGGCGAAAATGGTGGCGGGAGAAATTTCACTCACCGCCCACGATTTGGCTCTCCTATTTCACACCCCTCCTCTCACCGCAAAACCTCCCGCCACCATTTCCCCTTTTTTGAGCTCTCCGTGGTATGTCATAATGTTTACTACCTCCGTCCCAAAAAGGATGTCATTTGTTTATCTAAATTTGAATGTATCTAACCACTAAATAGTGTCTAGATACATTCAACTTTAAATAAAGAAATGACATCCTTTTTGGGACGGAGGGAGTACATTTGTGTCGGCCATAAATAATTATGTTTTTGTTTTTGACAATCTCCATAAATAGTTTTTTTTTTTTTGAGAATCTCCATAAATAGTTATGTTGCCACACACATATGATACTCACCACGACTGGGCTTGTATATACAATAGAAAAGGACTAGACAGCCCATGCATATCATATTTGGGCTT
This sequence comes from Puccinellia tenuiflora, assembly GCA_012064385.1. Taxonomy (NCBI): domain Eukaryota; kingdom Viridiplantae; phylum Streptophyta; class Magnoliopsida; order Poales; family Poaceae; genus Puccinellia; species Puccinellia tenuiflora. The sequence goes on from QRDG01000025.1 coordinate 1,231,593, forward strand.
GTATAAATTAGAAAAATAGTAAAGAGCCCATGGATGTTGCTAGCCCAGATGTGGATCGTAATAAAAACGCTCGGCTTGTACGGTAAGAAATTCGTGACTTGCTCTCCAAACCCAAATGATCGCAATTAATCGCACCAGATTTATGCCAAACAATGGCTGTTCTGTTTAACACGCAACACCGAGTCACCGACTGACTAGTAGGCCCAAGGAGGCTCCCTGCCCCACAACGCAGCTACCGATCAGGCCAATTAGGTACACGTGTATCCCGCCGCTGCCTCTATTTTATTTCTTGATTGAGAATTTTTCCAGCCGCGCCTAAAAATAAACGGAAGCTAATTACTTGCCGCCGTAGCTTGATTCTCTCGACGTATAAATTGCGACGACCAACACAGGTCAAACCACCCCAAGAAATCTCTCCTCCCAATCTCTCTCCCTCCTCCCTCCTCGCTCGCATACGTGTCGGACGGATCTCGACCAGCCATGGACACTGGCATCGGATCCGTGGACGGGCCCAAGGCGGCGCCCAGCGGCGCGCTGGCGTGCCCCGCCACCTTCCCCGCCTCGTCCTCCCACGCGTCCGCCGAGGCCACGCTGGGCCGCCACCTCGCGCGGCGCCTGGTGCAGGTGGGCGTGAGCGACGTGTTCGGCGTGCCGGGCGACTTCAACCTCACCCTCCTCGACCACCTCATCGCCGAGCCCGGCCTCCGCTTCGTCGGCTGCTGCAACGAGCTCAACGCCGGCTACGCCGCCGACGGGTACGCGCGCGCCAAGGGCGTGGGCGCCTGCGCCGTCACCTTCACCGTCGGCGGCCTCAGCGTGCTCAACGCCATCGCCGGCGCCTACAGCGAGAACCTCCCCGTGATCTGCATCGTCGGAGGCCCCAACTCCAACGACTACGGCACCAACCGCATCCTCCACCACACCATCGGCCTCCCCGACTTCTCCCAGGAGCTCCGCGCCTTCCAGACCGTCACGTGCCACCAGGCCGTCGTCAACAACCTCGACGACGCCCACGAGCAGATCGACAAGGCCATCTCCACCGCGCTCAAGGAGAGCAAGCCCGTGTACATCAGTGTCAGCTGCAATCTCCCCGGCGTCTCCCACCCCACCTTCAGCCGCGACCCCGTCCCCTACTTCCTCGCCCCAAGGTCATGCATTGCATTATGTTCTTTTTCGCTTTTGCTTTCTTGGTATAACTCGTGTCATGGTTGATCATGAGTTGCACGCATGCATTCACGTGACGATGTACTGATGGATGCGTGGTGTGCAGGATGAGCAACCAGATGGGGCTCGAGGCGGCGGTGGAGGCGACGGTGCAGTTCCTGGACAAGGCGGTGAAGCCGGTGATGGTGGCCGGGCCGAAGCTCCGGGTGGCCAAGGCGGGCGCGGCGTTCGCGGAGCTGGCGGACGCGAGCGGGTACGCGGTGGCGACCATGCCGTCGGCGAAGGGGATGGTGGCGGAGACGCTGCCGCGCTTCCTGGGCACCTACTGGGGCGCGGTGAGCACGGCCTTCTGCGCCGAGATCGTGGAGTCGGCTGACGCCTACATCTTCGCCGGCCCGATCTTCAACGACTACAGCTCCGTGGGGTACTCGTTCCTGCTGAAGAAGGAGAAGGCGGTGATCGTGCAGCCCGACCGCGTGACCGTCGGCAACGGCCCGGCCTTCGGGTGCATCATGATGAAGGACTTCCTGTCGGAGCTGGCCAAGAGGGTGCAGAAGAACACGACGGCGTACGAGAACTACAAGAGGATCTTCGTGCCGGACGGCCAGCCGCCGGAGAGCGAGCCCGGGGAGCCGCTGCGCGTGAACGTGCTCTTCAAGCACGTCCAGAAGATGCTCACCGGCGACAGCGCCGTCATCGCCGAGACCGGCGACTCGTGGTTCAACTGCCAGAAGCTGAAGCTCCCCGAGGGCTGCGGGTAAGCGTCCCCACATTCTCCGGCCTGACGACACGTCGCCGTCGTCGCTGAATTATTATGAGCCTGCAGCTTGCTTGTCCGTGCGTGCAGGTACGAGTTCCAGATGCAGTACGGGTCCATCGGGTGGTCGGTCGGGGCGCTGCTCGGGTACGCGCAGGGCGCCGCCGACAAGCGCGTCATCGCCTGCATCGGCGACGGCAGCTTCCAGGTGACGGCGCAGGACGTGTCGACGATGCTGCGGTGCGAGCAGAACAGCATCATCTTCCTCATCAACAATGGCGGGTACACGATCGAGGTGGAGATCCACGACGGGCCGTACAACGTCATCAAGAACTGGAACTACACTGGCCTCGTCGACGCCATCCACAACGGAGAGGGCAAGTGCTGGACCGCCAAGGTAAATACTAGAATCTCTGTTTCTCCTCCACGTTAATGCATGAGAAGAGACTAGCTTGATTCATGGATGGATGATGTGGGATGCAGGTGACGTGCGAGGAGGAGCTGACGGCGGCGATAGAGACGGCGACAGGGGAGAAGCAGGACTGCCTGTGCTTCATCGAGGTGATCGCGCACAAGGACGACACCAGCAAGGAGCTCCTGGAATGGGGATCCAGGGTCAGCGCGGCCAACTCCAGGCCACCCAATCCGCAGTAGATCGACGTCGAGTGGTTTGAGGCCGTCCAGAGTCCAACATTTTGATTGATTGGCATGCTCTTGCACGCATGCAAACTTATCTCATATTTCTTCTAGGGACAAATGAATAATTAATAAAGTTGGACGTACTCTTATATCTCGTGTGCTCTTTTGGCTTTCAAAATCCTTTGGCCACCTTCGAGCTCTGATCTTCCAAGTTTCTCACATGGTATTGGGGATTGAAATCCATATTCTTTTTTCTACTCATGTTTTACTTACATGATAGTCCGTCGCAGCGGAAAGTTTTTTTTTTTGTGCGGGGATAGCGGAAAGTTTGTGATACTATATGTGTGTAGTGTATGTACTCCCTCCGTTCTATAATGTAAGCCTTTTTAGCATTTCTCTTTCCATCCGTATCTAAATATGTTTTAGTGTAAGATTCATTTGAACCTTACACTAAAACATGTCTAGATACGGATGGAAAGAGAAATGCTAAAAAGTCTTACATTATGGAACGGAGGTAGTAATTCCGGAGTTGAAAGCCACTTCTCGTGGGCCCACCTATCTTGGGCCTCGGGCACCGCCTCTCCTTCGGCTTTCGCGTACCCCCTCATATATACGAAAAGTGGCTGACCTAAGAGGAGAGAGCTATTCGCGAAACAGAGCGCCGCCGCCACCACGATCTTCGTTTTCGGGGACAGATTGATCCAGGATTTCTCCCCCGGAGGAGGGATCCGGAGGCCGTCTTCACTGCCATCTTCACCGCCTTCATCTCCATCGACCATGAGCTCCCTCACCATCACCATGTGTGAGTAGTCCGCTGTAGGCATATGAGGTGGATGGGGATTGGATGAGATTGATCATGTAATGACACCCGTTGCCCGAGATCTTAGGGGTTTATCTTGAGGATATTTTTGTATTGTGTTGATGCACTTATGCTATGTTTAATGCTTGCTACTAGGGCCCGAGTGGCATGATTTCAGTACTGAACTTATTTTGCCCCATCATATAATTGAGTTTGGTATTTATCTGCAAAGTGTATCACCTGCTATTATGTTGAACCTGCGAACCCTAAATGTGACATATAGGGAAAACAAGGGGGTGATGTTTTAGTTTGAGGATTCTATGTGTTCATGAAGTGTTAATGCATTGTTCCGAGCTGTTTGAAAGGGTAGACCTTAATTACCTGTAGTTCCAAGTTGGCCCCGGTGAAATGGGCAGGTAGGATAATAGATGTTGTGTAAATTCTCTTGGTTAGTGCGCACAACTATTTATGGAACACATACCTACATATATCAGAGTTAGAGATAAGTCCCATTGCTATTTGCATCTTATTATATGATCGATCTTATTCATGCAACACCCCGCTATCACCTCATGCCTACGTTTTAAATCTCTGAGTTACACTTTCACTTTTCCGGTGAAAACTGGGAAACCCTTGTTTACTACTGCTGTTTTATTTTGCTTGCTTGAATCATCCTGCTGCCATCTCTATTACTGCTGCAAGTTTATTGATATACAGGTGTGGTTGAGAGTGACGCCTCAATTGCTAAAGTCTTATTGGTATTCTTGTGTTTCCATCGAGTCGAACTATAAATTTGGGTAATACTTTCCAACAAAGATTTCAGCGATCCCCTATACTTGTGGGTATCAAGACATTTTCTGGCGCCATTGCCGGGGAACCTAGCTTTATTGGTAAGACAACTTGTTATCATTTATTTGCTGCATTTGCTTGTTCCCAACCATGGGAAAGGAAAACACTCCGAAGGAAGTGAGGCCTTCCACTACTCGAAGAGGTACGGACTTGCCAAGTAGGCCAAACTTTTCACCTAATGTTACTTCTGCTATTGTTGTTAATAAGATGTCTACTAGTACTGAAAATGATTTAATATGTGGTAGCATAGACAAAGAAGTGACACCTGAAACACCTGAAACATCTGAGATAACTGAAACACCTGAAATTCCTGAATCTTCTATTATTGAAAATGTGGAGTCTGAGTTAGAAGACAATGAATATTGTGATGATGAGCATGAAACTTCTTCTGAGGAAGAAGATGCATTTACTATGGCTTTTATGGATTCGAATTTTGATAAATTGGATAAACTTGATAGTTATTCAAATTCTCCTCTTGATGATTATTTCCCTGTTACTAAGAAAATGAATGCTCCAGCTATTAAAATTAAAGACAAAGATTATGAGTTTAGTGTTGATCCTGAAATAATTGAAAAAGCTGAGAAGTTTAAGTTTTATGGGAGAAACAATGAGTTTCCTTTTGAACACATTGCTGCTTTGCATGATTTATCTGTTTTATTTGGTAAAGATGAAATCCACCAACGCTATTATTTCTTAAAGTTGTTTCCTTTTACTTTGGGAGGAAATGCTAAAATTTGGTATAATCGTTTAGAACCTGGATCTATTACTAGCAAAGAGGAATGCTTGCAGGTATTCTATAATAAATATTTCCCTACTAATAAGATCCATGGTTTAACTATTGAGATTAGCAACTTTCCATAGAAAGAGAAGGAGGATTTACTCCAAGCTTGGGGGGAGGTACAGTAAGATGGTTAGGAAATATCCTACCCATGGATTCAAGAGTAATGAAATACTTGATATATTTTACAATGGACTAACTGAAAATACTAGAGGCTATCTTGATAGTATTGCAGGTAATGTTTTCAGGGAAAGGACCGTTGATGAAGCAACTGAGTTACTGGAGACCATCTCTAGAAATTATGAAGATTAGAATATTGAAGAGATTGATGAAAAAGAGATATTTCTGGAGAAGAAAGGAGGCATTCTTAAATTAAGCGAAGAGAAAATGAAAGAAGCTTCCAAGGCTATTAAAGATAAGGGAATTAAAACCTCTCACCTCAAGGAATTATCTGAAATGGGTGTTAAACTTCCTATAGATCAACCATGTTTTCCAATCCAAGTCAATGCTATTAGCTCTATGGAAGGTAATGAAACGGTAACACCTCCTATTGATGTATCATACGTTAATGATTTTGCTTATCATAATAATCCTGAGGAGCATGATATTAGAATGAGAATTATCGAAAACTCTCATAAGATTAAATTTCTTCGTGAAAATTTAAATGCTAGTGTGGGAGAGGTTAGAAGAATTATTAAACACTGTGAAATGATGAATAATCAAGTTGAACAAATGGTTTCTCTTCAAAATCAATTGTATGAAAATCTTATTGAGAAGAAACAGGTTTGTGGAGTTAATACTAGAGGTGGTGCAAGTACTCAGGATCCTGACTATCCTGAAAACCATCCTAAGAGGAAAGAGCAAGAGGCTCTAAAAAAGAAATCTTCTGCAGGAAAATCTCCCAATGAAAACAAAGATATTGATAATTTCCAAGAACAAGATAAGGATATTTCTATTTCTGATGCTGAGACTGAAGATGATAATGTTGAAGAAGAGGAATCATCTCCACCTGAAGAAGAACAACGTGAAGCTGAAAATATTGAAGAACCTGAACCTCCTGAAAAAGAAGACCCTCAACCATCTATTGAGAAGAATAAAAAGAAGAAGCATCAAAATCAATAAAAAGGTAAAGAGAGGGATCCATGGGTGCAAAGACCCATACCATATCCCCAAGAGGTAATGAAATCTTTGGATGATGCTAGGTTTGAGAAATTTCTTGAGTTAATTAAAACCTTATGTTTGCAAATTCCTCTTGTCGATGCTATTAAAATTCCTCCATATTCAAAATATATGAAAGATATTGTCACTAATAAAAGGAAGATACCTAATGATGCAATTACTGCTATGCTTGCTAATTATTCATTTGAAGGGAAATTGCCTGAAAAGCGTGGAGATTCTGGTATTCCAACTATTCCTTGTCATATTAAAGAAACTTATGTGAAATATGCCTTGTGTGATTTAGGAGCTGGTGTTAGTGTTATGCCTTTTTCTTTATATAAGAAACTTAACCTAAACAAATTGGTTCCAACTGAAGTTTCATTGCAAATGGCTGATAAATCAACTGTTGTGCCCATAGGTATATGTGAGGATGTTCCTATCTCTATTGCTAATGTGTTAATTCCTACAGACTTTGTTATATTAGAAATGCCTGAGGATGATAATCTATCTATTATTCTTGGAAGACCCTTTTTAAACACTGCAGGAGCTGTGATAAATTGCACTGAGAGCAAAGTGACATTTAATGTCAAAGGAAATGAGCATACTATTTATTTTCCCAAGAAGAATCCTGTTACAATGATAAACAAGAGTGTGAATTCTATTCAAAGAAATACTCTTATAGTTGGAAGCTTTGAATTTGCACTACCACCTCCTGAACCAAAATATGCTACCATAATGATTGGAATTATTCCAATCAACTATGAGGTATCTTGAATTTCTTCTTTATATATAAAATAAGAATCATGTATTATATCTTTTACATATTATTAATGAGACTTGATCAACCTCATTACTAATGTGGAAATGATGAAAACTTGATTCCCATAAAAATTTGTGTTGCATTTAAACTTTGTTTATCTTAAAATTTTAGAGTATATGCATAGACATAATTATTTCAGAGTTCAAAAATTCCAGAATATGAAGTTTGAAAAATTCTCTTCAGAAAATTTTCTCGAAAAATTCCAGAAAAATTTGGAGGTAAGTTATTTTACCAGAGGGACCAACAGCCAGAAGTGGGACACCAGGAGGCCACCAGGGACCAAAAGAGAGTGTCCCACGCGGCCAGATTCCTTGGCCACGTGGGACCCACTAACTTGGCCCCCAGGGGGTGTTAGGTGAGAGGTCAATGCCCATCTCCTTCCCCTCGACAGAAAACCAGCTCTAGGTATTTTCCCAAAATTTTCCCGAGCTCGTTCTTCCTGCTATCCTTGGATCTCCAAGTTTAGGGGAGATTTTTCAAATCTGTTTGGTGGGATTGCTCCTTGGTATGTGACTCCTCCACCCATCCAATTACTTTTTGTTCTTATGCTTTATGTATGAAGTATTTTGCTGCACTAGGTGTCACCTAAAATGCTTGAGAAGTCCATAGATTTAAGTTTTCTAGTTGATATTGATGCATGATATTGATGTGGGGACTAGTTATGGAGGGCTTAATGTTGTTTTAGAGTGTTACATCTTAATTTTTGTTGGATATTATTTTTGGACAGCAAGGTTTCATTATGAACAAAGGGAAGGGATTGTTTGGGATGACTTCGAGACCAAGGAGAAGATCATCTAGAGTTTCAGAGAATTATGTTGACAATCAACTCTGGGAGGATAGTGCAGTGTATGCAGGGGAGAGGCTTCGGATTCATGCAACCAAATTGCAAGACCCTGTGGTTCTTGATCATTGGGGGATAAGGGAGGACTTCAACGCCTTTGCCGCTGCAGCTGGCTTACTCGAGTTTTCCCAAAATCCACGGGACACATACGAGGAACTCTCGCGAGAATTCCTCTCTACATTCCGGTTCGAGGGGCCGGAAAACTACAAGCACAGTAAGAAAAGTAAGCCACCGCCTCCCACCTTTGTCATAAAATTTACAATGAGAGAGCAGCGCTTTGTTATGTCATTAGATGAGTTCTGCAAAGCTATTCGTGTACAGAACATGGGTAGTTGGGATGAGACCCGTGCTGATTCTAATCAAGAACTTGTTGATTTTTGGCGTAGTATTTCTGTGAACGTTCCTGAGAGACTCAATAGGGGTAAATTCACTCACATACAACACCCCGGTTTGAGATACTTTGCTTTGTTCCTTGCAAGAGGATTTCTTGCTAGAGATAACACTTCTGCTTGCACTGGACCTATGATTTATTTACTTAAATGTGCAAAAGAGAACACACCGTGTGAGTATAACTTGGGAGTAATCCTTGCTAGATCCTTGCACTCAGTTGTGAGTAGAAATAATACTGATGAAACTCCTATTTATGCTGGTGCCATTGCTACTTTAGTATATGAGCACATTAAGGAAGAGACGGGTTTTGGTGATAACATGGGTAGGCGTGTGAGAGAGTCTAATTTACTTGATTTTACTTTACTCTCTCGCATGGAAATGAGTGAGAGGCATGGGGATCATTATATGTATAGCTATAAGAGTTCTAATGGACAAAGTATGTCCATTAGGCTCCCCCGTGCTGACCTTTTTGACAGGACTACCGAGAAATGGACCGTGGAGGAGGTGCAACTTCAAGAGGAGCCCCAAAATCCACGAATGCAAGGGTACCAATATGGTTACTTTCCTGGAGATGGAAGTGGTGGGTACGGTTACCCTCCGGCATACTAGCTTGATCGCAAGCTTGGGGGAGTATTTCTCTCCCTTTCCATTCATTGTTTTATATCACCTTTATCTTGTTATGTTTTAGTTTCTTGTTCTAAAAATCGCAAAAACACAAAAAGATTTTATTGTTTCTTTTTCTTATTTACTTATGGTTATTTACTTTATGCATCTAAAATAAATAAAAAACAAAAATATTTTCGTTTTCTTGAACCCAACGCAAAAACAGAGGTGCAGGAATTGCTGAAATCTGCTCACTGTTTTATTTTTCATCTTTGTTATGTAACTCCGAATGAGCTGATATTTTAACCACTACTGCAACTTTTTATAACCTACACACCTGTAAAATATGAGATTATTCTGAGGTGTTTAGGTAGGGCAAAAACGGCTATGTATGCAGTAACATTTTTATGGCAGATTTGAGTTTTTATTGCGCAGTTCAAGTTGGGAGAGGAGAACAATGATGATGAGTTGATGTGCATGAAATGGATGAAATGTATGACACCTTTGCCATGCTTATGTGGACTTTTTAATAACAGCAAGTGCGCACATCATAGTTTCTTTAACGTCTAGGGAAGTGGTAGCGAATGTTTATCTTCTCCGTGTTCTAGTATGTTATATGTTCATGCAAGTGAGATATTATTTAGTGACAACACTTGGCTGTGGATTGAGTAACTGTGGCTCTAAACAAAGGTCTACGCATTCCATTGTGCTTACTAAACTTGCCAACCAAAAAGGAAGTAAAATAGTTTTTCAAATGTTAAAACATGAACTCATATGCTTGACAAGCTTAGGGGTTGGGAGTTAACTTATATGTGCTAACACATAGAAAGCTTTCAACATTGAACTAAATTATATTTAGTTGATATCATGTACTTTTGTTTATGGATGCTTATCATGGTGCCAAATAAATGCGGAAACTTAGTAAGTTTGAGGAGTGGGTATAAATGGCTAGAGAGACGCCTGGGCCGCTAATCTAAGCCATGCATCATTCATGGTGGAAATTTACTTACATGCTATAGTGAACCTTCAGTGATGCACCTCACAATAAAAAGCTATACCAATAGTCAATAAAAAAGGGGTGTTGAGATTGTTCATTTTGTTTGTTTGTCTTGTCATTTTGACATGGGCTGGTTCCATGTCTTGGGACAAGAGGTACCCCAATTGACGCTCTTGATGACGCTACTATTACTTACAATGACTTAAAAACTTAAACTTGCTTTGTGGCCCGAGTTGAGTAACACCGTGGTGTAGGTACTCGTATTCACGGGGCATGAGGCTCTCAACCATTAGTTGGTCAAGCATATGAGTCATAATAGGAACACCAAATGGTTTGATAAAACCGAGAGCAAGGTTGTAAGCACAATGAGCTCACTAGTCAATAAAAGAAAGAATCAAAAGATCTCAAAAATCTTGACATGATTCAATCAAAAGCAATGCAAGAACCTTTGTTTATTTTTACAGTTGGGCAAACGCATCCAAGTGTTGACACTTCATGTTATTTCTCCTGCAACAAATATAAATGCTTTAACACTAATTAGATGCACCTTTGCTAGCATTTTGTTATTTGTTATGGAAGTTATGTTGTGAATACTTGTTGGTATTAAACGGTGTTACATATGCAATGCAAAGTTCTTGTCAAAGTCTTTTCATCGCTTCTGCACTATGTTTGAGTTGTTCGAGGACAAACAACGAGCTAAGCTTGGGGGAGTTGATGCACCTAAAATGCATCTACTTTTCCAATCACTTTGCTTCATAATTTGCTCCGGAATCTTCCCATATTTGAATAAAACTGCTGAATTTGACGCTGTTTTTAGCAAAGTCTCTTTTCTAATTGTTTTTGCAGGAAATTAAATCGGAGAAAAATACCACGTCACTTTCTATGGAAAAGGAGGACATCGTGCAAAAGATGGACACGAGGAAGCGTCCGAGGGCCAAAAGAGTGGGCCCCACGCGGCCAGATTCCTTGGCCACGTGGGCCCACCTATCTTGGGCCTCGGGCACCGCCTCTCCTTCGGCTTTCGCGTACCCCCTCATATATATGAAAAAGTGGCTGAACTAAGAGGAGAGAGCTATTCGCGAAAGAGAGCGCCGCCGCCACCACGATCTTTGTTTTCGGAGACAGATTGATCCAAGATTTCTCCCCCGGAGGAGGGATCCGGAGGCCGCCTTCACCGCCATCTTTGCCGCCTTCATTTCCATCGACCATGAGCTCCCTCACCATCACCATGTGTGAGTAGTCTGCTGTAGGCATATGAGGTGGATGGGGATTGGATGAGATTGATCATGTAATGACACCCGTTGCCCGAGATCTTAGGGGTTTATCTTGGGGATATTTTTGTATTGTGTTGATGCACTTATGCTATGTTTAATGCTTGCTACTAGGGCCCGAGTGGCATGATTTCAGTACTGAACTTATTTTGCCCCATCATATAATTGAGTTTGGTATTTATCTACAAAGTGTATCACCTGCTATTATGTTGAACCTACGAACCCTAAATGTGACATATAGGGAAAACAAGGGGGTGATGTTTTAGTTTGAGGATTCTATGTGTTCATGAAGTGCTAATGCATTGTTTCGGGCTATTCGAAAGGGTAGACCTTAATTACCTGTAGTTCCAAGTTGGCCCCGGTGAAATGGTCAGGTACGACAATAGATGTTGTGTAAATTCTCTTGGTTAGTGCGCACAACTATTTATGGAACACATACCTACATATATCGGAGTTAGAGATAAGTCCCATTGCTATTTGCATCTTATTATATGGTCGATCTTATTCATGCAACACCCCGCTATCACCTCATGCCTATGTTTTAAATCTCTGAGTTACACTTTCACTTTTCCGGTGAAAACTGGGAAAGCCTTGTTTACTACTGCTGTTTTATTTTGCTTGCTTTAATCATCCTGCTGCCATCTCTATTACTGCTGCAAGTTTATTGATATACAGGTGTGGTTGAGAGTGACGCCTCAATTGCTAAAGTCTTATTGGTATTCTTGTGTTCCCATCGAGTCAAACTATAAATTTGGGTAATACTTCCCAACGAAGATTTCATCGATCCCCTATACTTGTGGGTATCAGCGCCGCGCACCCTACACGCGGGCGAGGGTAAGCTGGATCGTGGCCCATAAGGCTTTCTTTTTTGCTCTTTGTTATTTCTTTTCTATATTTCTTGTTTTTTTCTTCTGTTTCTTTTTTGGATTTAAATAACATTTAAAAAAACGGAATAAATTCAAAATTTGAACAAATTTAAAATGTGAACAAATTCGAAATGTGAACATTTTTCAATTCTATTTTTTTTCAAAAATATGAACACAAATTAAAAATCTGAACAAATTTCAAATTTGTACATTTTTATAAAATCTGAACAAAATTCAAATTTGAACTAAACCTGAACAAAAATATAAAATATGAACATTTTTCAAAATCTGAACAAATTTCAAATTTGAACAAATTTGAAATCTAAATTTTTGAAATTAAGTAATTTCAAATTTGAACAAATTCAAAATCTGACCAAATTCAACAACAACAACAAAGCCTTTCAGTCCCAAACAAGTTGGGGTAGGCTAGAGTTGAAACCCATAAGATCTCCAAACCAAGTCATGGTTCTGGCACGTGGATAGCTAACTTCCACGCACCCCTGTCCATGACTAGTTCTTTAGCTAGCGATGTTTCAATCCTTCAGGTCTCTCTTAACGGACTCATCCCATGTCAAGTTTGGTCTACCACGACCCCTCTTAACATTCTCAGCCCGCTTTATCCTTCCAATATGCACCGCCGCTTCTGGAGGCCTACGTTGTATATGTCCAAACCATCTTAGACGGTGTTGGACAAGCTTCTCTTCAATCGGTGCTACGCCAACTCTTTCACGTATATCATCATTCCGGACCCGGACCTTTCTTGTGTGGCCACATATCCATCTCAACGCATCTCTGCTACACCTAGTTTTTGGATATGTCGCCTCTTGGTTGGCAAACATTCTGCGCCATACAACATCGCAGGACGGATTTTATTGCCGTCCTATAGAACCTGCCTTTTAGCTTTTGTGGCCCTCTCCTGTCACAGAGGACGCCGGAAGCTTGGCGCCACTACATCCAACTAGCTTTGATCCGATGGCTCACATCTTCATCGATCACCATCCTTCTGCAACATAGACCCCAAATATCGAAACGTGTCTTTCTCAGGTACCACCTGCCCATCAAGACTAACCTCTTCCTCCTCCTCCTGCCTAGTAGTACTAAAACTGCACCTCATGTACTCAGTTTTAGTTCTACTAAGCCTAAAGCCTTTCGATTCTAGAGTCCTCCAAAATTCTAACTTCCTATTTACCCCCGCCCGGCTATCATCGACTAGCACCACATCATCCGCAAAGAGCATACACCATGGGATATCTCCTTGTATATCCCCTGTGACCTCATCCATCACCAAAGTAAAAAGATAAGGGCTCAAAGCTAAACCTTGCTGCAGTCCTATTTTGATTGGAAAGTCATCGGTGTCGCCATCACTTGTTCGAACACTTGTCACAACATTATCGTACATATCCTTAATGAGGGTGATGTACTTTGTTGGGACTTTGTGTTTCTCCAAGGCCCACCACATGACATTCCGTGGTAAACTATCATAGGCCTGATGGTGTAGATAATAGCGTTGGGTGGTGCTCCAAGCGAAGGCGGTGATGTAGCAAGTAGCAGTTTTCCCTCGTTAACGAACCGAGGTTTATCGAACCAGTAGGACTTTGAAATCAACAACGAGGTGAACGTCGAGAGACCACTGGCGCTTGATCTTCGATGGACGCGGACCTGCACACACTCAATCAAATACTTTGTCCCCAACGGCGGAAAGGTTGTCAATCTTTCCGGTCTCGCAGAAAACAAAGCGGTCAATCGTATGGTGAAGTGGATGATAATATGAAAAGTGACCATAAGTGTAATGATAATGAAAAGTAGTAAAATAAGGTTGCAATCAATGTAAAAAGAAGGACTATGGACCATGGTTTCACTAGCGGAGCCTCTCAAGCAAACAGGATATTCATATGCTGGGTAAACAAATTACAGTTGGGCAATTGACAAGATTATATGCGGAACCACCCTAGTTATGACAAAGAGAACAAGATAATATTTATGTAGGCATCACGACAAAGAACAAAGACCGTTGAGTCCAACTGCGTCTTTGTCTAAATAGTCCACCGTGGGATCGCTTAACCAGCCTGTCACCCAACGGTATTACTCCCTCCGTCCCGATTTAGTCTACATCCTAAAAAATTTCAGACATTTTAGGCTAGCATTTATTAGTACTACTTTTGCACACCCCACCATGCATAATAATTATAGTCTCATAAGAAACAAAACACCCATTGGTTAAACCAAGGTTAATTAATGCAATCCATGCATGGGAAAAAGCAAACCGGTGCATGCATGGTGTGTGGACTCTCTCCATCTCAATTACCGAGGTGGACCTCACCCAGAATGTAGACTAATTGGGGACAAATTATGTAGCCAGGATGTAGATTAAATCGGGACGGAGGGAGTAAGTTGCAAGCAACAGACAATTCCATTAAGAATTGTGCATGATGTAAACAATACTAACATCAAAAGGAGACATTAACATCGCAGTTTTACCCCTAGTAGCAATAGCACACCCTCTCCCTTAGACGTTTCTGTCACTCGTGCCCAGGTACAAAAGGGGGCATGAACCTACCATCTAGCATTAATACTCCCTCTTGGAGATGCACACAATCACTTGGCCAAAGTAACTACGCACATCGGAGAGCATGCAAGAACATAAATGAACATATAAGAATCAAGCACAATCTGAACATAACTTTATAATCTATCGGATCCCAGCAAACACATCACATAGTATGACAATAGTTGATCTTGATCATGTTAGGCTACTCACAAGATCGTAAACATGAAGCACAAAGGGAGAGAGGCTAGCATCTAGCTACTGCCATGACCCCGTAGTCCAAGGAGGACTACTCACAAATCATCCCGGAGGGAGGCATGGCGATGAAGAGCCCTCCGGGATCGATCTCCCCTCCGGCAGGGTGTCGGGATCAGCTTCAGAATCACCCCCGAACTAGGGTTTATGGTGGCGGCGCGTCGGGGTGACTTCTCTAGAAAATAATGGCCGCCTTGACGTTTTTAGGTTTAATGTGATTTTATAGGCGTCGGAGGGGGCCGAGGGGGTGCCCGAGGAGCAGGGGCTGGCCCCACCCGCGGGTCCAGGGGGGCCACGGCAGGAGGCCGCCTCTGCCCTCTGGATGGCCCCTCAGGGTCCCCTTCGGACTGGAACTCCGTCTTGGCGTGTAAAAATTCCCCGTAAATTTCCAGCGCGATCCGAGAATATTTCCTATGGTAAGTTTCTGAAGCGAAAAGACAACAAAAACCGGAACCTGGCACTGGGCATCTTGTCAATAAGTCAGTCTGACAAAATGCATAAAAGTGGTGGAATAAGATAGTAAAAACATGTGACAATATCACCATATTGACATGGATCAATCAGAAATTATAGATACGTTTGAGACGTATCTGCATCCCCAAGCTTGAGTAGGTAAGTGATAACAAAATAATTTTTGATGAGACATGTCACTGATAACCCACAAGTGTAGGGGATCGCAACAGTCTTCACGGGTAGTATAACCCTAATTTATTGATTCGACACAAGGGGAGCCAAAGAATATTTATGAGCCTTAGCAGTCGAGTTGTCAATTTAACCACACCTGAAAAGGATCTCACTTGCAGCAATTTATTAGTAGTAACAGTAATTTGATAGCAGTAGTAAAATTGTAACAGCAGCGATAAAATAAAGGTAGCAATGGTGACAGCAATAGTAACGATTGTAAACAGCAGGATTAAAAACACCGTAGGCACATGGACGGATGAACGGGTGTTGCATGAATAAGATAGCTCATTGATGCATGTAAAATGCATACATGAACTTTGCATTGTATTACTTATATTTCAATCATATTTGCATCATATAAGGGTTATATCATTGTTTTATATTGATTTTGGGAATATTTCACAGTTTTCCTATTTTTCTGGAATTAACCCTGCACTGGCAGAAAACCCTATTTTCTATATTTTGATGTTTCAGGGACCCAAACGACGTCCAAATGACCTGGAAATTTACGAGCATCGTTTTTTGGAAGGAACAAAGCGTAGGAGTGAAGGAAGTGAAAATGTGGAAGCCCGAAGGCCAAAAGAGGTGGGCCCACGCGGCTCCGATGCCCTCAACTTGGCCCTCGTGGCTCCGATGCCGTCGATCTTCGTCTCCGTGGCTTCGTCTTGACCTAAAAACGCCTATAAAAATAGTCTCCCGGCGCCTTTCGGAAGGGAGCGCCGCCGAAACACAGAAACCACGAAACAGAGACCTGGAGCTGCAGATTGGAGGGGGAAAACTCCGGCAGGGCGCTGCCGGCGTGGTCTCCATCTTCTCCAACGACTTCTCCACCGTCTCCATGATGAAGAGGGAGTAGTCCACCCCTGGACTATGGGTTTGTGGAAGTAACTTATGTATCTCTCCTCTCTTTGAGCTTCACTAATTAGTACCGTATGAGCTGCTGAACATGATTACGGTCATCTATGTAATACCATTGTGGTGGATCTTTTTATGAGTTAATATATGTTTGAGATTGCAATTGTTTTGTTTCAGTTATGAAAGTAGATGCATATTATGTACCCCATTCTTGTTTACTTGTTTTGATCAAGCTTGTCTATGAGAGCATGTGAGGGGGAACGTATGCAATAGATGGAGTAACGGGGGGTGGCTAGTGCGGTGAAAGTGAGAGAAGTTCCGCGATCCACTTGGGTATTTTACCTTACTTTGTTGCCTCACTAGGGATAAAGAAAAATACCATGCTACCGGAGGTGTGGATGTGACCATTGCCACTTCTCCATGACTAGATCTAGCATGTTCTTATTTTAACTTCATGTCATAAGAATTAAAGCTATACTCTGATTTATCTTAATTACCGAGGTGCTAAGATTTAGTTCACATCTTGGTGGAGTATAAGAGAAATTAATAAACAAAAGATCTCTATGTTAGGACGTGATGCCCATATAATTAGTAACTTGTCATGAAACCTTTTTGTTGCAATCTCATATGTTAATTCTAGTGTTCCATTGTCTACCACTTTATTAAAGAGAGAGTGCATTTGCGAAACCATGAAACCCGGTCCATTTTTAATCATAAGAAACACCTTTCCAACAACTTTTAAGCATTTTCCATTTTCTGCCATTTAAAAATCCGAAAATACAAAAACACTTTTATATCTTGCATTCACAATTCAAAACCCAAAAATATCATCCATCATTGTTTCCACCATCCTTGCACATTTATTTACTAGCATTGCATATTTATTTATTGTTTTGCATTAGTTATATTTTCATATCATTCTCACACCTTGTGCTTGACAACCACTTGGTGAGGTTGAGGGCACAAAACAATTTACTTTGTTTTGTAGGTTTTCAAGAGAAGGATAAGAAGATAAATCTTTCACTACTGATTCCCCGAGAGTTCGATATTAAACCCTCGAGTCACCCCTCGTGGGGAAACCGTCTTTCCTATACTATACTCTGCACTTGGAGTCTCAACCTAACCATATTCTTTTGACGCAGGTAACTACGCCATCAAGTTTGCTGGCGCTGTTGCTAAGTTAAAGGCCATCACTCATGAAATAAACATAACTAGGCACGAAGCAAATAAATATAGTATCCAAGTATCAAACAATCATAGACATGTATTTCATATATAGTTGTAACCACTCGCAATGAGAATTCGCACAACATCTATTGTCCTGCCATCCGGTTTCAGCCGGGCCAAATAAGGAACTAATGGCAATTAAGGTGTTCCTTTTAATAGAACACCGGAGCAAAGCATTAACACACAGTGAATACATGTAACCCTCGAGTTACCAACCATTCCTATTGATGTCCCCGTTACTGTCACTCGGGGTCTCCGGTTCCGGTTGACAACAAGTGAATACAACTAGTAGATATGACCCAAACATCGTCAATTATATTCATGAAAACATAATATGATCAGATCTGAAAACATGGCACCCGGGCCCAAGGTAGCAAGCATTAAGCATAACTAGTTGTACCAACGACGATTAACACAAATAGAGGATACTAGGCATCATGTCCTAACAATCTGGCATTGAATTACATGAGCAATCTTATTCAATCCCTTCCATCCCCTTGCCTACAGCAAGGAACTACTCACACATAGTGGGGGAAAACATGGATGGTTGATGGAGAGGCGTTGGCGGTGACGATGGTGGCGATCTCCACTCCGGCAGGGTGCCGGAACAGCGATCCAGGACCCCGAATTGAGGTTTCGCGATGGCGGCGGAGCTCCGTAATGTTTCTGGGTAAAGTGATCGGGGTCTCGATGTTTTTAGGTCAAAGGCCAATTATACGCGAAGGGGGGTCGAGAGGAGAGGTCCCAGGGGCAGGGGCGGCCTCCTGCCGTGGCCAGGCCCCCACCCGCGGGTGGGACTCGCCCCTGCTCCTGGGGTGGCCCCCCTTCGGGTGCTTCCGGCTCCGTGGCTTATTTCTTCTGAAAATCCTTTTTCTGATTTTTCTAGAATTTTCTGTGAACTTTTGAACCCTGCACAAGAGAAAGACACCAAATGCAATTCTGCTGAAAACAGCGTCAGTTTGGGTTAGTTCCAAACAATTCAAATGAAAATCCGAGGTAAAACAATAGCAAAGTGTTTGGAAAAGTAGATACGTTTACAACGTATCAACTCCCCCAAGCTTAGCCTATTGCTTGTCCTCAAGCAATTCAGTTGACAAACTGGAAGCGATAACAGAACTTTGACAAACACATTTGCTTTAATTAAAGCATAGAAGCTTAAACCATGATCAACATTTTAATAGGCACATGAAAAGAATCGCAATCAACAATAGAACTTAAGCAACAATAAAGACTAATGCAAAGCACACAAAAAGCTAACAAGTAATAACTTAAACATGTAACCAATAGCTCCGATGCGATGCTCATAACAAGGTATGGTGTAATGATCTCTCGCTTGCCCCTTTGTGGAGCAAAACATAAATGCTGGGCACTTCCTGAGATATTAAACAGAGACTAGGAGTAAAGTTTTCAGAAATGATTTAGTATCTCAAACATGCTCCAACCATTGAGACTTTGGGACAAAGCACATTATACTCAGAATGACAGTAAAGCTCTATGAGATGGTGCTAAAAGAAGGATGACGACTCAACATAAATATAAAAGAAAGGCCCTTCGCAGAGGGAAGCAGGGATTAATCATGTGCTAGAGCTTTTCAATGTTTTAAATAAGAGAGAAATGACGGTTTTGAGTGGTGAATGTCTTTGTCAACGAATGGCAGCAATAGATTTGGCATATCCCGTGTCAAGCAAGTTATAGACTTATGATAGCGGTTTTCTTTAGGATTTTTGTATTGATTTGACACTCCTCCCCACCTTGTCTTTCACAAACCATGGCTAGCCGTATCCACGGGTGCCTGCCAACTTTCCACTGGTCATGGAGGAGTGTCTTTTTTTATTTCATATTTAAGCTTATGCTGTTTTGCACCAGCCCTCTCATGATTTGAATGAGAGTACGAGTATTTGCTTGACACAGGGTATACCAAAATCTTTAGCACCTACTCATGAGCTAGCAACGATATCACAAAAAGGAATATTTTGAATCTTTCAGAGGTAGCACATGATAAATTTACTTGGAATGGCGGTGAAATACCATATATAGGAAGATATAGTGGACTCAAATGGAATACTTTGGCTTAAAGGATTTGGATGCACGGATGGACCATTACACCCAGTGCAGGTGAAGGCTAGCAAAAGATGGGAAAGCGACCAAATCTGAGCTTTGCCGTCATAATCATGCTTTGCGACAAAATACTTCAATGAATAAAGCATAAGAAAGACGCTTCAATTCTAAGCACAATAAACCATCGAGGCATAACAGACTGTATTTTTAGTCTTTAACATGTGTAAGCATGTGCCAAGTCAATCTGAGTAAATCTTTTGGAAGAGGATCTCACTTCACCATGCCGTGTTAAAAACAACGCAAAACTGTTAAAAACAACGCAAAACAAGTTCAGGTTTTCATGATAAATTATATACTATTAACCAGTTGCAGCTAAGCATGAGAATTCATTAATGCTGAGAAATATCATTTATGCGATCTACTATCATGGCAAACTAAAACATGAGCACGAGGATAAACATCTGTACAAAAATAAAAACAAATAGAGTTCATACCAAATCCCCTCATCACATCAGTGTTGCCAAATATCATCATTATTGCATAGACACTTGCACACTCGAGAAATATGGAAATAGTAAAAGCGTGTAAGTGTCAATCACGAACAAGGGTCGAACTCTAAAAGAAAAAGAAAAATAAAGAAGAAGAGAAAATATTTTTGGTTTTTTGAATATGAGAAAGAAAAGGCAAACAAAGAGAAAATCTTTTTGGGTTTTCGAGTAGTGAACGGAAAGAACAACAAAAGCAACTAAACAAACCGAAAAGAACAAAAAGAAATCAACAAGCAAACTAATGAATATACAAAGGAATGACGATGACACCGACATATAATAATTTAGAGCGTAAAAATAAAGAGATGTCGGTGAGAGATACGTACTCCCCAAGCTTAGGCTTTTGGCCTAAGTGGGACTCATCTACCATAGTGGTGGCATGCCCAGTTGGCACCCGGCTGTGGCTGCCACTGCAAGTCCTGCGGCTCCTCCTCTGGCACCTCCGGGGTGAGTGATGCGAGATACTCATCCAGCACCTCCTCAGGGAAAGAGTATCCATCCCTAGCAATAGGGTCAAACAAAATAGGAGCGGGTAATCTCACAAAGCGAGGGTTAGCCAAATCAAAACCAAATAGTAGCCTATACTGCAAGTTTTCCAAAGTGGAATCAGAAGTAATAAAGTGATGTGATTTCATTACAGCAAAATTAAGCCTAATGACATCCAACTCCAAATCATCTTCTCTAGGAGGAAGCATGGTAGTAGCAAGCATGATTGAGGCAATAATACCTCCATAAACAGACCCTCTAACTTTGTTACTGCTAAGACGACGAGTAATAAGAGCACCAATGTTATATGTTTCATCACAATTAATTGCAGCAGCTAGAATAGCAAGATCAGGGCTGGCCATGTTACTCGTGTTGTCCCGTGGAAGGACACAACGAGCTAAGACATAGCCCAAATACCTCACAGCAGGAAACTGGATGCTCGCAAATTTTGCACGCGTGGAGTCCCTCCAATCCTCATGGCAGATGCCGGCGTAGAGCTCCTTGAGGTACTGGGGCTGCGTGTTCATCTTTCTTGTTAGCCCCGTGTTCCTCAAACCAAGAGCATTGCAAAACTCAGACAAAAGCATACTACAAGGTCCCTCATATAACATGAACTCCACACTTGGGTGATATGGATCATCAACGAAATTAAAGCTTTGCACAAAGATATTAGTGAGCTTGAGATATTGGGGCCTCTCCACTGACACAATATGATTCAGGCATGCTAGTGACAAGATCAGTGAAATCATTGCGTATACATGCAGCTTGTAGAAATTCATAACAAGGGTATACTGATGCACGCACAACTGAATCTCGTGGAAGCACGAGAGGACCAAGTTGCTCCAAATCTTCATTGTATGAAGGCCTCATTGGCACGCTTGAACTTGAACCTCGTGTTTCTCGACGAGAAGAAGGCTCCTTCTTCTTAAAAATCCCACCTAAATTGAACTTAGGCATATTCTTCTTTTTCTGAAATTTTAAACAAACCTCATAAAACTTGAAAACAAAATGTAGGGAGTGCATTAAACTATTCTAGTAACTCAATAACAACTAATACATGCATCAAAACCATCTAACAAATTGTAAATCAAGCATGCAAGTTCATATCAAGTGTCATATAGAATAGAAAAATACTCAACTTACACAAAACCATTCAAGATCTAATTGGAGGAGTGGAGGATTTGCTCAAAATTTCAGCAAGAATAATGGGCTGAGCAAAGAGATCGAAAATTCCAGCACCAAAAGGGCAAGAACTCGGATTTGAGCAATGGAGGAGTGTTTTTCGAATGAGGGAGAGTGAGTGGGAGGAGGCTCACCTGGTGGGTCCCTCCATAGGGCAGGAGCGGCCCCTGGCCGCGGCCAGGACCTCACCCGTGGGTGGGACCCACCTCTGCCCTTGGGGGGTCCTGCAGGTGAGATCCTGGCACTTTCCTGGCCCTTTTAAAACGATAAAAATCACGTATTTTTTCTGGAATTTTTCGACAACTTTTACCGAGGGATTTATACGAGATTAAAATAAGATAATAAAATGAGATAATGGTATTTAAAAAGGAATAGACTAAACAAGGAATAAAGATTTCAGAAAAGTAAAAGATGGATAACAGGGGAAAGACTAATGGTTGTTGAAGTCCTTATGTTTTTTAAAATTGATTTGTTAGCAAGGTTGATCAAGTCTTGCTACCACACCAAAAAAATTTACATAAAGAATTCAATTTCCAAGAGACAATTATGTTACCTCATATTGTATAGGAATTGTCCCAATCATAAGAGTATCATATTTTCTATGATGTGCAAGAATAGGACAATCAATAGCTCCAACCTTGATAGCTTCAATATTTTCAATGAGATTCAAACCAATCTTAGTATTAATCTTCTTTGGGAAATATACCGTGTGCTCCTCATCATCAACATGAAAAGTAACTTTTCCTTTATTGCAATCAATGACAGCCCCTGCAGTATTAAGAAGTATTAAGAAAAGGTCTTCCAAGAATAATAGACATATTCTCATCTTCAGGCAACTCGAATACCACAAAATCAGTCAAGATTAAACAATTAGCAACTTTAACAGGGACGTCCTCACAGATACCAATAGGCACAATAGTAGATTTATCAGCCATTTGTAAAGAAATATCAGTAGGAATAAGCTTGCCTAAACAAAGGCTCTTATAAAGAGAGAAAGGCATAACACTAACTCCTGCACCAAGATCACATAAAGAAGTTCTAACATAATTATTTTCAATGGAGCAAGGAATAGTAGGTATACTTGGATCACCAAGCTTTTTAGGAATCCTACCACTGAAAGAGTAATTAGCAAGCATAGTAGAAATCTCCTCATTAGGAATTTTTCTCTTATTAGAGACAATGTCTTTCATATATTTTGAATAAGGAGGCAATTTAATAGCATCTGTCAAAGGAATTGGCAAAAAGAGAGGCCTCATCCATTCACAGAATTTATTATAATGTTCCTCTTCTTTAGTTTTCTGAGATTTCGAAGGAAAAGGCATAGGCTTTTGCACCGATGGCTCTCTTTCCCTACCATGTTTTTTAGCAACAGGAGGTGCAGTCTCTTCCTCCTTTTCTTCAGGTTTATTAGTGTCATTATCATGCTCATTCCCACTTTCAGTTTCAGCATCAGAAATAGAGACATCATTAGGATTATTAACCACTGTTTCTCTATCAATTTCCATATTACTAGTTCCTCCTAATTCTCTATGTTTCTTCTTTTTCTTTTTCTTTTTAGGAGAGCTAGCAATATTATTTTCAGCCAACTGAGACTCTTGTTCAATTCTTTTAGGATGTCCCTCAGGATAAAGAGGATCCTGAGTAGTGATACCACCTCTAGTTAAAACACCAAAAGCTTGTTTATTACTTTGCAAAGGAACATCAGCTAGCAAGTCTTTTTGCACTTTAGTAATTTGTTCAAGTTGAGTTTGAACCATGTGAAAATTCTTAACAAGACCTCTAACATCATTAGCAGTTTCCTCCAAGACAGAATGCAAAATTTTAATAATCAGAGTATTATCATTTAACTGTTCTTGAATTTGCATATTGAAATGAGTTTGTTTAACAATAAAGTTATCAAATTCATCCAAACACTGACTAGGAGGCTTACTATAAGGAATATCATTGACAGTAAAATTGTGAAGAGAGTGTACCTCTACCATAGGTGGGTGAGTGGTAGGCTCACATAAAGTTTTAATTGGAGGTAAATTCTTCACATCTTCAGCTCTTATACCTTTTTCCTTAATAGATTTCTTGGCTTCTTGCATATCTTCTGGATTTAAAAAGAGTACTCCTCTTTTCTTCGAAGTTGGTAATGGAGGAGGTTCATGCATGCTCCATTCATCATGATTCTGGGCTATCTTAGCCATTAATTCCTCAGCTTCAGCTACAGTCCTTTTCCTGAAAACACAGCCAGCACAGCTATCTAGGTATGTCCTAGATTCAATAGTTAGCCCATTATAAAAATATCAAGTAGCTCATTCTTCTGTATATCATGCCCTGGCCGAGCCCTGAGTAATGAGCCGAATCTTCCCCAAGCTTTAGAGAGATGCTCATTCTCCAATTCCCTGAAATTAAAAATTCTCTGCAAAGCCTCATGCTGCATGTGAGCGGGAAAATATTTTGCAAAGAAAACATCAAGCAATTCATGACTTTTAATGGAACCATAAGGTAAAGCATTATACCACACTTTAGCATCACCTTTTAATGAAAAAGGAAACAACTTGACTAAATAGTAACGCTATATCTTCTTGTCGTCAGAAAATAAAAAACTAAGCGAGGCTAATTTATTCATGTGTTCTATAGCATCATCATTCTTAGTTCCGCAAAAAGGATCAGATTCAACATTAGATATAAGTGAAAGATCAACATAGAAATCAAAATCATCATCCTCAATGCATATAGGAGAAGTAGCAAACTCAGGATCAGGTGTGAAATAATTTTTAATAGCATGTTTTTTAAGCAATTCCCTCAAGGCATCAGGATCTTTAGCAGCTCCGCTATGCATATATTGTCTAATAAACTCATCATTAAGATCAATATAAGAATCATCAGAATGACTATTCTCATAATTATGCAATTCAGGAGAACTAGCAGGTGTAATAGGACTTCCATCAGGCATTGAAATTCCCTTAGACGTAGTCAATAGAGAATCTAGAAAAGGGCATAAAGAACCAGAATCATCAAGCGTAGTAGAAGCATCATCAAATTCATCAGAAGTAGTAGCAATACCAGAAAGTGATGCCTCAATAATAGGACGAGTGGTGTGACAAGTTGATTTAAAACAGTAGGTGAATCAAGAGTAGACTTGGTACAGAGATCCATACCTCGCCTTGTCTTAGAAGGCATAATAGTGGTCTTGCGGTCTTGAGCTTTCTTCATAGTGGAGAATAAATTGCAGCAGATGGGATCACTCCTTGGTGAACTTATAAATAAAGCTATGCTCCCCGGTAACGGCGCCAGAAAATAGTCTTGATAATCCACAAGTGTAGGGGATCGCAATAGTCTTCACGGGTAGTATAACCCTAATTTATTGATTCGACACAAGGGGAGCCAAAGAATATTTATAAGCCTTAGCAGTTGAGTTGTCAATTCAACCACACCTGAAAAGGATCTCACTTGCAGCAATTTATTAGTAGTAACAGTAATTTGATAGCAGTAGTAAAATAGTAACAGCAGCGATAAAATAAAGGTAGCAATGGTGACAGCAATAGTAACGATTGTAAACAACAGGATTAAAAACATCGTAGGCATAGGGACGGATGAACGGGCGTTGCATGAATAAGATAGCTCATCAAATAAACATAACTAGGCACGAAGCAAATAAATATAGTATCCAAGTATCAAACAATCATAGGCATGTATTCCATATATAGTTGTAACCACTCGCAATGAGAATTCGCACAACATCTATTGTCCTGCCATCCGGTTTTAGCCGGCCAAATAAGGAACTAATGGCAATTAAGGTGTTCCTTTTAATAGAACGCCGGAGCAAAGCATTAACACACAGTGAATACATGTAACCCTCGAGTTACCAACCATTCCCATCGATGTCCCCGTTACTGTCACTCGGGGTCTCTGGTTCCGATTGACAACAAGTGAATACAACTAGTAGATATGACCCAAACATCAATTATATTAATGAAAACATAATATGATCAGATCTAAAAACATGGCACCCGGGCCCAAGGTGGCAAGCATTAAGCATAACTAGTTGTACCAACGATGATTAACAGAAATAGAGGATACTAGGCATCATGCCCTAACAATCTGGCATCGAATTACATGAGCAATCTTATTCAATACCTTCCATCCCCTTGCCTACAGCAAGGAACTACTCACACATAGTGGGGGAAAACAGGGATGGTTGATGGAGAGGCGTTGGCGGTAACGATGGCGGCGATCTCCACTCTGGCAGGGTGCCAGAACAGCGATCCAGGACCCCGAATTGAGGTTTCGCGATGGCAGCGGAGCTCCGTAATGTTTCTTGGAAAAGTGGTCGGGGTCTCGACGTTTTTAGATCAAAGGCCAATTATACGCGAAGGGGGGTCGAGAGGCGAGGTCCCAGGGGCAGGGGCGGCCTCTTGCCGCGATCAGGCCCCCACCCGCGGGTGGGACCCGCCCCTGCTCCTCGGGTGGCCCCCTTCGGGTGCTTCCGACTCCGTGGCTTATTTCTTCTAAAAATTCTTTTTCAGTTTTTTCTGGAATTTTCCGTGAACTTTTGAAACCTGCACAAGAGAAAGACACCAAATGCAATTCTGCTGAAAACAACGTTAGTTTGGGTTAGTTATAAACAATTCAAATGAAAATCCTAGGTAAAACAATAGCAAAGTGTTTGGAAAAGTAGATACGTTTGCAACGTATCAGTCACCAACATAATCTTGATCAGCATGGTAATGCAAACACATAATGTGAATAAAGTGATCCAAAACAATTCTATATAGTTGTCATTAAGTAAACAATGATTAACAAGAGCTAGCTAACAAATGCTAAACCCTTTCATGAACAAGTGCTTTGGAACATGGAGCCATACACAATATTTTTAAAAGTAAGATTTGCAAATTATGTCTCCAATGCAAAGTATTAATCTTTCTACAAAGCATCCCAGAAATCATTCATGAAAATAGCCAAGCTCGAGTCAAGTGTCCCCATCCATCTCCTTCAACAAAGAAACGATTCATAGATTGCTCAACTAGTGCAAGCAAGAAGTGGCCTTTGGCACCAAGGTGTTATGGCAAAAAGAACAATGATGGAGGTTTGGAAGGACAAAAAGAAAGACTCAAACAGTGGAGAAGGTAACCACAAGACAAGAGGAAGTCCCGTTGTTGACACTGTATGAGGAGTAGTGATTGCCATGCAACGGATGCACATAGAGATATAAGTGTATGAAAGCTCTCCAATGGAACTAGTGGGGGTGCATCCAACTTGCTTGCTCATGAAGACCTAGAGCTCACTTGAGGAGGCTCATCCTTGGAATATACAAGCCAAGTTCTATAACGTTAATTCCCCACATAGTTATACTACTAAAACATGAGAACTATCTATAATGAAATGATGGTGCTACTAGCACAAGTGTGGTAAAAGGATAGTAGTGTTGCTCCCTCTCTCTTTTCTATTTATTTTTTGTATTTTGGTGGCCTCCATGGCTCTTTTAAATGCTCTCTCAATTGGCCTCTTTTATTTATTTTTATATTTTATACCTCATTGTAGAAGCAACACTCTATATTACAAAAGAATCATCACACTTTTTGGTACTCATAACTCATAAGACTAATACATGATGTATAAAAGAAGGGTCATTTAACAGATTGCCACTAGAGGCTTGGTAGTACTCAGTTTTGCCACTAGTTTCAAATGGCTTACAGTTTTGCCACTACTTCAGTTGCAGCTGCTATGGCGAGGCCAAACGGCCAGTCTGAAGCGGATTCCGTCTGTTAGGCGTTAGTGGACTTGGTCCGCGTCTTACAGGTGGGACCAGTTTACTTCTTACGGGTGGGACCGGGCAAGGCGCTAGTGGACTTGGTCCGCATTTTACAGGTGGGACCAGGTAACTTCTTACATGTGGGACCGGCGACGGCGCGAAATAACGGCCACCACCTGACCTAACCATGCACGACACCTGCTCTCGAACGGCCACCTGCGCCGCCGCCACCACCTGCGCCGCCGCCGCCACCTCCGCGGCCGCCACCTGCGCCGCCGCGTCCGTCCCGCGTATAGAGCCAACACCTCCACCGCAACATGCTCCAGCGTGCCGTGCTCCGCCGTCACCTGCTCCACCGCCACCAGCTTGTCCCGCTGCGCCCACCAGCTGCTCGACCCGCGGCAAGGCTCCTTCCGTGCGCCCGGCGGGAGCGCTGCAGTTGGCGAGGCAGAGGAAGTAAGAGGGTGAACTCCAGGGCGAAATGGCGAGCGGATGCGACCGTGGAGTAGCTGGCGAGGCAATCGTCAGGCCGGACACCCGCCACATCCACGACTGGGTTCCCGAGGGGTAAGTTGGAGCTCACCTCTGCATTTGAACATTCGATTAGACATGAGACGCACTCGGTTTATGTTGATTTTGCAATTGGCATGCTGAATTCGCATTTCGTGGTGTGCTGAATTCGTCTCTACTTTTCTGGTTAGGATGGAATTGTGGTTTGCTTTCTTGCTGAATATTAGAAGGGACCGGTACGTCGTCGATGCAGAGAATAACAAGAAATTCACGGGAGGTTTCGATTATCCTTTGCCAGTGGATTGCAATTGGAGTGTTAGACAATTTGGGGAGGTAATTTGCAGTCCATATCCTTGGGGTTTGCATGATGAAGTGGAATTCAAATACTACGATGGGGGAAACAGATGGGTGGCAGTTACAAATGATGAAGAACTCGCTACCATGTTTGCTAAGCATAAGGAGAAGGAGAAATTTCATGTGAGACTGCAAAATGATGTGGTTGTGCCGGCAATTGGACCTAGTATGGCGGATGCATCTTCTCGGGCTGCATCATGTCGTGGTGCTCGCAGTTCTAGCCAGAGAAGTTCAGGCAGTGCACGAGGACGTGGTGCCTCGAGCGGCGTGGGCAGCAGCAGCAGAAGAAGGGTCCCCGTTGAAGTGGAGGAGCCTTCCAGTTATGCGGATGAAGAAGAAAGGCTATATCCTGATGTTCTTCGGAATTTACGACGAGCATCTCGGGCTGGAAACAATGAGGCTGACACGATGGTTGTAGACGAAGACAACGAAGCTTTGAGTGATGTCGAAGACGATGTTCCACCTGTTGAATGGGACCGTGAGAACCCATTGATGGAACAAGGTTCCATTTATTCATCAATGAATGAGTGTAGAAATGCACTTGTGACGTACTGCATCAAGGCAGAACGCTATTTCAACGTTGACAAGAGCGATAAAGTTCGTTACAGAGTGCATTGTCCGACTGAGGGTTGTCAATGGAGGATGCATGCATCTAAAATGCGAAAGAGCACAAATATTCAGGTGAAGGTGAACCCATTTAGCCACACGTGCAAGGAATCAACACTTAGGAAGGAAACAATCAGTAGATCCAAGTCAAGATGGGTGGCTGAAGAAGTAAAGAAGTGGGTGACAGAAGACAATCAAATTGGTACAAAGGAATTGATGAAGAACATCAAAGAGAAGTTCAAGATTGATTTACCATACATGAGGGTGTTCAATGGTAGAAATCAAGCTTTGGATTCTATTTACGGTGACTGGCAGGAAAGTTTTGAATTATTGTATTCATTCAAAGCTGAAGTGGAGAGGACCAGCCCAGGTAGTATTGTAAAAATTGACCACCACACGGTGGAGTACAAAATAAAGGGAGTGACAAGGACCAAGGAATGCTTTAGGAGGGTTTTTGTCTGCTTTGAGGCTTGTCGCCAGGGTTTTTTGGTAGGCTGCAGGCCGTATTTGGCTATTGATGCTACTTTTCTGACAGGGAGGTTTAAAGGACAGTTAGTGGCAGCTTGTGCAGTTGATGCACAATCAGTAGAGCCAAGTCAAGAGTCGAATAAGAGCTCGCAGCGAAGGAGCTGGACTTGGAGCGAGGAAGCGTAAGTGCAACAGGTGTGGTGGGTCTGGTCATTTCGGTAGGTATTGTGATCACGCAGTAGATCCAGCGTTCGGAGAGCGTTTGGATGAAACTGATGATGATGAGCAGCAGGTTGGAACAGAGCAAGAGCATGAGCATGATGATGATGATGATGATGATGAGCAGCCGGTTGGAACAGAGCATGACAATGTGGCTCCAAATGATGATGACAATGTGGCTCCAACTGATGGTGATCAAAATGGTCCATCTGATTTTGCTTATGAGGCTCCATATGAAGGTTCAAATGATTTCCCTTTTGATCAAATGGACCATGATCATCAAAATGAGGCTCCAACTGATGTTGACAATGAGGCTCCAACTGATGGTGACATTGTGGCTCCAAATGATGATGACAATGAGGCTCCAACTGATGGTGACAATGTGGCTCCAAATGAGGCTCCAACTGATGGTTCACAACATTCTGTGATTGTGAGTTCTGCCAGGTATGTCAATCTTGCCAACACTAGTACATTTATCACTTGAAAATTTTCTCACTGCCCTTTTGTCTTGTACAGCTCTGTGGTTGCTTCAAAGAAGACTGCCAAAAGGAGAAGAGAAGAAGCAATGACCACAAGGATCACAAGGAGCACAGTGGCAAGAAGCATAAGAATCACAAGGAGCATAGCGGCAAAGAAGCCTCGACGCGGTGTAGATTGAGTTGGAACCAAGAATAATTTATGAAACATTATGAATGATGTTGTATTATGTTGAATGACCTATGGTACAACTATGTTTGGATGATTTTTTTTGAACTGATGTTTGGATGATTTTAATAGAAAATCATATGTTTCCTTCTGTCATATGGTTGAACCATGTCTCGCAGACCAACCTATCCGAGCGCAGAAACCATCGCTGTTCTGATTGGTTGTCTCGCGGACCAACCAATCAGAGCGCAGAACGAGCGTCTCGCGGATCGCTGTGGCTGAGCCGAGCGCAACCGTCCGATGCAAAGAGTAGCCAATCAGGAAGCAGAACCAGCGTCGCGCGGATCGCGCATGCCTGCCCCCACATCTGACGGGTGGTGTTTGGCGCTTGGTAGGATCCGACGGCGGACGTTCGACGCTAGGGTTTGGAGCATTCCTGCGGGGTTTTGAGCCAGTCAACGGGGTTATTAGGGTTTGACCAGATTTCAAAAAATCATAACTAAATTACAAAAAATCGAAAAAATACAAACTCAACGGGGTTCGTCCATTTAGGAGACCTAGTTACCATAAAAAAATATAAACTCGGTATAGGGGCGTTTTTTGAAAAAATCACTTTTTGAAGTGATCTGTCGAAATCAAGTTCAAATGTTTTTAAAAATTTCAAAAAAAATCAAAATGTTGAAATTCTTGCGCACATAGCCGTCATATGTGACAAGGTTATGAGAAAAAATATAAACTTGGTGTAGGTCATTTTCATGAAAAAAGGCTTCACACAAATGAGCTATCACCTATGAACATGTTCACAGTTCGTAGAATAGGGAGAGAGGATTTAGGGTTTGAAAACAATCAAAATAATTCAAAAAAATCAGAAAAATCTCCAAAGCTTCATTTGTAGTAAATAAGAAGGATCCAGGCTTAGTTTTTCATTTTCATGTTTTAAACTTGTTTAAATGTTGGTCAACCCTACGGTTTGACCCAAATTCAAATATTCATAGGATATTCAAAAAACATCAAAAAAATGCAAACTCTGCACACATAGTCTTCTGATGTCATATACTAACCATTTCAGTTGATAAAGAAAGTATAAGTACATTCAACCAAACAATTCATGTACATGGTGGTGATTTCTCACTTCTGTCAAATGAAGTCCAAGTTTTCCAACATGAAATCTTGGGAAACCTCCCCAAAGCTTCATTTTGTAGTGAATAAGAAGGATCCAGGCTTAGTTTTTCATTTTCATGTTTTAAACTTGTTTAAATGTTGGTCAACCCTACGGTTTGACCCAAATTCAAATATTCATAGGATATTCAAAAAACATCAAAAAAATGCAAACTCTGCACACATAGTCTTCTGATGTCATATACTAACCATTTCAGTTGATAAAGAAAGTATAAGTACATTCAACCAAACAATTCATGTACATGGTGGTGATTTCTCACTTCTGTCAAATGAAGTCCAAGTTTTCCAACATGAAATCTTGGGAAACCTCCCCAAAGCTTCATTTTGTAGTGAATAAGAAGGATCCAGGCTTAGTTTTTCATTTTCATGTTTTAAACTTGTTTAAATGTTGGTCAACCCTACGGTTTGACCCAAATTCAAATATTCATAGGATATTCAAAAAACATCAAAAAAATGCAAACTCTGCACACATAGTCTTCTGATGTCATATACTAACCATTTCAGTTGATAAAGAAAGTATAAGTACATTCAACCAAACAATTCATGTACATGGTGGTGATTTCTCACTTCTGTCAAATGAAGTCCAAGTTTTCCAACATGAAATCTTGGGAAACCTCCCCAAAGCTTCATTTTGTAGTGAATAAGAAGGATCCAGGCTTAGTTTTTCATTTTCATGTTTTAAACTTGTTTAAATGTTGGTCAACCCTACGGTTTGACCCAAATTCAAATATTCATAGGATATTCAAAAAACATCAGAAAAATGCAAACTCTGCACACGTAGTCTTCTGATGTCATATACTAACCATTTCAGTTGATAAAGAAAGTATAAGTACATTCAACCAAACAATTCATGTACATGGTGGTGATTTCTCACTTCTGCCAAATGAAGTCCAAGTTTTCCAACATGAAATCTTGGGAAACCTCCCCAAAGCTTCATTTTCTAGTGAATAAGAAGGATCCAGGCTTAGTTTTTCATTTTCATGTTTTAAACTTGTTTAAATGTTGGTCAACCCTACGGTTTGACCCAAATTCAAATATTCATAGGATATTCAAAAAACATCAGAAAAATGCAAAATCTGCACACGTAGTCTTCTGATGTCATATACTAACCATTTCAGTTGATAAAGAAAGTATAAGTACATTCAACCAAACAATCCATGTACATGGTGGTGATTTCTCACTTCTGCCGTATAAGTCAAAGGGTGAAGAGATGTTGTACATTTATAGATTATTAAAATGACTTGATATTGGTCAAGAACACTATATTAGTGCACTAGATGTTAATCCTAGAGTTTGAGGTCATTTAGAGAAGGTCGAAAAATTGGTCGGATTAGAAATGGGGCTGTTTGGGCTACCTTTCGGGCGCTTTTCTAGCTCATTTTGTAGAGCCGATTGGTTGTTGGAGATGTTACCCTACCAAAAGGGCTAGGATTGTTTCCAACACGAGCATAACAACTTAGAAATGACTTGGATGTCACACAAGTTTCAAACTTTTGAAGAAATTCAAAGTACGTTCAAATTCAAATTACAAGTTTCTTCGCGTCAATTTCTTATTTAGGCAAGGTGGAGATGAGGTGGTTTTAAAACTTTGAAAATGAAAAAAGTCAAAAACTCACCAAAGAATAGGAAATTTACATTCTGAATTCAAATAACAGATTCCCATATTACAAAAACCATCTTCTGCGATTCTTCTCCACATTATATAGGTCGAATAAACATCATAGCATCTGATAAAACCGTAGCATCTGATCGAGGTTTGCATCCATGTACTCGATCTGCACCGTTCCTTATGATCAAACGATTGAAAATGACGCTGTGCATGCAATAACGGCCACTGACTACTGGGCCCCGTTCACCAGCCCGATGCATGCAGAACTCGACGTAGACCTGCATGCCTAGTTTTTCCAGAGTAGACCTCGACGTAGACCTCGACGTTCACCAGCGCTATTTGCAGCGACGCAGCTGGCCTGCACCACGCCTCGTTTTTCAAGATGACACCATGTCGCGTCGCACCATGCAGGCTTTGGCGTGGAACTATGGGCTGGTTTAAATGCACGCAGCTACGTAGACTTTGGCGTGAGACTTTGGATTTCATCAGGGTTTAAATGCACGCATGCTACGTCGCATCATATATTTACGCAGGGCACCGCTTTGACCGCCTAATGCGCGCACGTACTGCTACCTGTCCTACGCCTAATGCATCGATTCTCCACGTTGCTTCTTCATCTATCTTCTTACGTTTTCACACAGTGGCTTTCATCTACCCCGATTAATTCACACGTCGTCGGGTCTTTAAATACTGCCTTTGCCTCCTCTTCCCTCTTCTCATCCCTCTCCAACCCCTTTGCCTCTACAATGTCGAAGCTCTCTCTCCCTTCCAGCCCCGAGTCCGTCAGCGACGAAGACAACCAGCCGAAGGCTCGGCCCTGGTGGGAGCCGGAGATCACGGCGGAGGAGCTGGGCATCGATCCCTCTGCCAAGCGGAAGCGCAAGGCCAAGGTGCTGCACGAGTCAGCCTACTTCTTCCACCGCCCCGACCCCGACCGCGTCGACAACCGCTCCGACGAGGAGAAGAACCGCCTTCTCGACCTTCTTGAGAAGGCGGAGGAGAAGGAGTTGGCGAGGGAGGAGGAGGCGAGGGAGAAGGCGGAGGAGAAGGCTCTCTGGCGGCGCATCAAGAAGAGCCGTGACAGGGAGGACGCCAGGATGCGCGAGGCCAATCGCCGGGCCTTGCAGAAGCAGGAGATGGCGGCCAGGGCGGCGACGTGGAACTGGTGGAAGAAGTAGGCCAACCGCCGGCGGCTAGGCGGCGGTTAGGTTAGGGCCCTCTATATTTAGGGCCCTATTGCATTTTTTTGTTTAATATATGTAATCCGCGTCGGGCCCCTCTATCTATATGTAAAAGGGGCCAATGTTTAATATATATGTATATGTTCCCGTCCGTGCTAATATAATATAAAGAGTTATTATAAAAGGGTATGTGTACAACAATTTCTAGGGAAAACAATGTGTTGAAAAAATCTAACTATGAGTAAACTATAATCTAACTGTGTGCATGCAAACATGCATGTCCAAAAATTAAGTACAAAACCCAAAGGAAAACCACTCTCACGTGTGTCCAAAACATTCAGTACAAAATGCGTTTTTAAACCCTAAACCAAGTAAAGAACTCACTATGTATAGTCTCCTTCCTTTGCCATGTCAAAGTCCTTCCATCAGCCCTAACGGTCACTAGCGCAGCACTATACTCCCCAAAACCACGGGGTCTTGGGTTCGATTCCCAGCCAAACCCCATTTTTGTTCATTTTACACCTTTTTTTTCGGCACAACCCACCCTTCTAATTTGCCCACCCCGAATGGGCCTAATTGGATAGAGTTGGCCCAATAGAAAGTTTTTTTACAGAAAGGCAGAGCATTTAACTGAATTTCACTGATGAAAGTTTCTGAATTTCCCATTTCTTCTACATTTTTCACACAATTTCAAGCATACAAATCCCTCCCAAATTCATTCCTTTCCATACAATTTCATAAAAACACCGAGTGCGATCACTATACCCACAAATGCCCAAATGTAATTGCAAAACCAATTGCAAATGGGTTTTTGTGCTCGCTGTTCGAGCATCCTAACCTTCTGGTTCAACCTCCTAAGCTCAACAGCTACCTCTATTGATTCAATGTGTGCTCCGCCCTGCATCTCCTCTTCCGGAGCTCGCGCTGCGGCCGCTGCCGTCTGTGGCAGGATGGGAAGCCATTCCTCGTGCTCCTCTAGCAGTTCATTCATCAGTCTCTCGGCCAGAACATCGACCCAAAGGAAGAAATGCTTTACCTGCATGAAAGCCAAACAGATCAACCGTATTGCTCAATGATCCCGACCACGAAAAGAGTCAAATTGCCCCGATTCTTACCCCCTTGTTCTTGCACACATAGAACGGTCGATTTGGGTTCTTCAGTGTCCCCGAAATCTTCCGAACAACCTCCCCCCTGCACCGCGGACAGAGCAACACCGGCATCTCCATGCCCGCCGGAATCTCGATCCGCGAGATGGCGCGGGAGCTCGAAGAAGACATGGAGCTCGATTGGCGGCCGCCCGCAGCCAATCGGGATCTCAACGCCTCCGCACATGTCCCCTCTAGCTGCAGCAGACGGTCGCGCCCTCCACAGCAATCTTCCCACCGCCGGTGATGAAGGGGATCTCGACGCCGCCCTCTCGGCCGCCCGCTCCCGGCTCCTAGTTACCAACAGGGGTCGCCGCCTACCTCTGCGCGTGTCCGCCTCCAACCCCGTCGCACGCTCGGCTGATTGCTGCTCACCGCTGCGACATCCGGTGGAGCCTTCCGCCGGGATTTTATCGCACACCCGCGGCCAGCAACGGCGACTTACTGCTGGGTCCCACAAGCAACGGTTATCTACTGGGTCCCACAAGCATCGGCCAGCAACGGTCTGATTGTGTAACGCGTCTGGTCCCACCTGTAAGGGCCGAGTCAAACACGCTGACCTGACGGAGATGGCCTCCGCCTGGTCCCACCTGTAAGGGCCGAGTCAAACACGCTGACCTGACGGAGATGGCGCAAATTGACGGAACGAGTCCTTGCGCACATACTAGGGGCAAAACTGAGGACGATTCCAAGCTAGGGGCAAAACTGAGTACATGGACAGAACTGATGGCAAACGGATAATTTACCCATAAAAGAAAGTATGCATGATCGAGCATAGTGTGGAAAAAATGTAGAATATGTGGCAAGCCACGCAGCACACTAACTCAAATGATCAAGCAACTGTATGATAATGAAGAATGACATCAAGTCATGTAATGTAATGATGGATGTTGCATGGCAATGTATCTCGGAACGGCTATGGAAATGCCGTGATAGGTAGGTATGGTGGCTGTTTTGAGGAAGATAATTGGCTTATGTGTAGGTGAACAAAATGAAGATCTCCCACGGTATTGGATGTACTCGCGAAGTATGCACCAATCTTAATGTGAGAGAGGGCAATGCACAGCACCGATGAGGCTAGCAAATATGGAGGTGGAAGTGCTAAATAAAACCAAAACTCAACACTGCATAAGTATGTTGCAAAAAACTAGCAATTTCAAAGATCCAACAGATGAATAGACACACCCCCAGAGGGATCGTGGAGGCGACACAAGTGCCCCGTTGGCTTCCCCGACCGTTGCAGTAACTACCCACTAGAAACTTCCTTTCAACTAAGCAGACCTCAAAGATACTTTTTAGCAATGTTGACTTAGGTTGTTTAGTTCAGAAAAGTAAGGCTCCATGCGCTACTAACACATCTTCACTACTTAGTTCTAACACCATTAACCAACTTAACATTTTAACCATTGGTTAATTTAATGCCTCAAAACAATTGAAGAGTATCAAATTATCTACACAGTGATTCACAAGACTATGCAGTTTTTATCTATTTCATACCACTATCACATGCATATTATTTTACCGATATAACACATCAACCAAGCAACCATAACAACTCTCCAAAAAATATAAGTGAAGAACAAGAGAGTTTAATATCACAACTAGCAGCTCTTAAACCAGATAAAAGCTAAAAGCGAGAGCTTACTAGAAAACAAACAATAGCTAAGAATACTCAACATGATATAAGCGAAGCAAAGGAGTATTCAAACGAAAAAGCGGAGCGTGTCTCTCTCCCACACAAATGAAACTAGGATCCGACAAAGATATGACCAACAAGAAAAACAAAACAAAACTGAAAGTAAAATATGCTCCAAGCATAGCACATAATATGTAAAGTGATAAAATATAGTTCAAAGAAGACGACCTTGATAGTCGATGAAGATGAGGGGATGCCTTGGGAATCCCCAAGATTAGACGCTTGATGGTTCTTGATATTCAGAGGGGATGCCATGGGGGCATCCCAAAGCTTGAGCTCTGATCCATCCTCGGTTCCTTCATTATCCTCTCCTTTGGAACTTAAAAACTCTCTTCACACAAAACTTCTCATAAACTGATTAGAGGGTTAGTGCTCATAAATTAAAAACTCACATGTGTTCAACTCAAGACAAATTACAATCAACTTATAGGGTATTAGCTACTGTATACTAGGCCTCAATGTGACACTCCCCCTCAAGAGAATCACATTGACGATAGTAAAAGAGGCGAATACAAAATAAAGGCAGAATCTGTCAAAACTGGACAGTCTGTAAAGATCGAATTTTTCGAAGCACTTCTGTAGCTCAAATCAGAAACTTAAAACTAACGAAAGATAGAAAAAAGTATCAGGCTTGCTGTCTAAAAATATCAGAAAAAGATAAAATTCTGGATATTTTAGGATTTTCGTGCAACAGGCGCACATAATCTGTTTCTACACAGCAAAACAACACCTCACACTTTCAATGCATTAGAGGCTAAACTTGGCACAAAAAACCAAAACAAAAGGATACAATGGAGTTGCTACAGGAGCAAAAACTCCAAGACTCAAGAAAAGAAAAATCAAAACTGAAAGTAAAAGATGGGTTGCCTCCCAACAAGCGCTTTTCTTTAAAGCCTTTTAGCTAGGCCCAGTAATTTCAATGATGCTCACATAAGAATAAGAGTTGAAATGCACAAGAGATCATCAAGAAGCAAATATAAAATACATTTAATTCTAACCCTCTTCCTATGCATAGGAATCTTGTAAGAAAATAAATCAATGGAGCATAAAGCATTAAGCATAGGAAGGTAAAGCAAGTGCAACTTCAAAACTTTTAGCATAAAGAGAGGTGTTTTAGTAACATGAGGACTCCGACAACCATATTTTCCTCTCTCATAATAATTTTCAGTAGCATCATGAACAAACTCAACAATATAATTATCACTTAAAACAGGCTTTTCATGATCTACAAGCACATAATTTCGGTCCATCTCAAAAATAGTGGGATTAAACCCACTTTCAATAGCATTATAATTTTTATTACCAGGTAATATAGGAACATCATCAAGAGCTTTATCATATGAATTTTCTAAACACCACTCCTCATTATCATGTATATCATTGGTTGTAGCAAATAAAGGATTATCATAAGATTTATCAATATAGCACGGATTATCATATATAACAAGATCATTTTTTATCAAAAAGGGATGTTTCAAATGAATCAATGGGATCATAGCATTCATTCTCCTTCTGTGAGGAAGGACGACAACTAAATAATGTATGAGTTAGAGAGTTACTCTAGTAGAAGGTAGAGATGGGTAGCTACTCCATTCTTCCTCCTTTTGTTCGTCACTCTCCTCCTCTTTTTCATCTAATGAGCTTCCAATTTCAGCAATTTCCTCTTCCATAGGCTCCTGCATGGAATTAGTCTCTTTATATGGGGGAGATAAACCCTTAAGATATTCAGTAATATAAGCATTATCATCTTTGTAATTATCCATGCAATATTTAAGTATAGCTAAACTTTCATATTTATAAGGAGCATCATCAACATTTTCAAGCAAAGAAGCAATTTCATAAGCACCCTTCCAAGCAACAAATTCTTCTATTTGTTCCACATCATAAAAATCATAGTTTCCCTTAGCATAAGATGCTAAGGTTTCAGTATCATTGCAAGCACATTGGAAAGGAAGGTGTTCAAAATTCAAGCAAGATAGAGATTCATCACAACAATAAGATATGTCATATTCAAAGCACAAGTCTCTAGCATAATTGTTCAGTTGATTTATTATTTTCCATAAATGTATCCCTTTTTGAGACAAGCGGTATTCCTTATAAAATTCCCGTTGTTCCTCCGTGAACCCGCCTTGCCAATAAGATCTAGTTTCAAAGAAGTTAACCATTAAGAACAACCAAAGAACTAGGCATACTAATAGAACAGGATAAAAGACTAAAGTAATTTATTTTTTTGGGTTTTAAAATTTTGCAACAAGAAAATAAACTAAACGAGTAATAAAACAAGCAAGACAAAAACAAAGTAAAGTGATTGAGAGTATGATACTCCCCTTGCTGTAACTCCAAAGTCCCCGACAACGGCGCCAGAAAACTGCTTGATGGTGTAGATAATAGCGTTGGGTGGTGCCCCAAGCGAAGGCGGTGATGTAGCAAGTAGCTGTTTTCCCTCGTTAACGAACCGAGGTTTATCAAACCAGTAGGACTTTGAAATCAACAACGAGGTGAACGTCGAGAGACCACTGGCTCTTGATCTTCGACGGATGCGGACATGCACACACTCAATCAAATACTTTGTCCCCAACGACGGAAAGGTTGTCAATCTTTCCGGTCTCGCAGAAAACAAAGCAGTCAATCGTATAGTGAAGTGGATGATAATATGAAAAGTAACCAGAAGTGTAATGATAATGAAAAGTAGTAAAATAAGGTTGCAATCAATGTAAAAAGAAGGACTAGGGACCATGGTTTCACTAGCGGAGCCTCTCAAGCAAACATGATATTCATATGATGGGTAAACAAATTACAGCTGGGCAATTCACAAGATTATATGCCGAACCACCCTAGTTATGACAAAGAGAACAAGATAATATTTATGTAGGAATCACGACAAAGAACAAAGACCGTTGAGTCCAACTGTGTCTTTGTCTAAATAGTCCACCGTGGGATCGCTTAACCAACCTGTCACCCAACGGTATTAAGTTGCAAGCAACAAACTTGCATTAAGAATTGTGCATGATGTAAACAATACTAACATCAAAAGGAGACATTAACATCGCTGTTTTATCCCTAGTAGCAACAGCACATCCTTGCCCTTAGACGTTTCTGTCACTCGTGCCCAGGTACAAAAGGGGGAATGAACCTACCATCTAGCATAAATACTCCCTCTTGGAGATGCACACAATCACTTGGCCAAAGTAACTACGCACATCGGAGAGCATGCAAGAACATAAATGAACATATAAGAATCAAGCACAATCTGAACATAACTTTATAATCTATCGGATCCCAGCAAACACATCACATAGTATTACAATAGTTGATCTTGATCATGTTAGGCAGCTCACAAGATCGTAAACATGAAGCACAAAGGGAGAGAGGCTACCATCTAGCTACTTCCATGACCACGTAGTCCAAGGAGGACTACTCACAAATCATCCCGGAGGGAGGCATGGCGATGAAGAGCCCTCCGGGATCGATCTCCCCTCCGGCAGGGTGCCGGGATCAACTTCAGAATCACCCCCGAACTAGGGTTTATGGTGGCGGCGCGCCGGGGTGACTTCTCTAGAAAATAATGGCGCCTCGACATTTTTAGGTTTAATGTGATTTTATAGGCATCGGAGGGGGCCGAGGGGGTGCCCGAGGAGCAGGGGCGGGCCCCACCCGTGGGTCTAGGGGGCCACGGCAGGAGGCTGCCTCTGCCCTCTGGGTGGCCCCTCAGGGTCCCCTTCGGACTGGAACTCCGTCTTGGCGTGTAAAAATTCCCCGTAAATTTCC
Source organism: Puccinellia tenuiflora (assembly GCA_012064385.1). Lineage (NCBI taxonomy): Eukaryota > Viridiplantae > Streptophyta > Magnoliopsida > Poales > Poaceae > Puccinellia > Puccinellia tenuiflora. Next base: position 1,272,485 of record QRDG01000025.1, read on the forward strand.
AGCGTGATCCGAGAATATTTCCTGTAGTAAGTTTCTGAAACGAAAAGACAGCAAAAACAGGAAACTGGCACTGGGCATCTTGTCAATAAGTTAGTCCGACAAAATGCATAAAAGTGGTGGAATAAGATAGTAAAAAACATGTGACAATGTCACCATATTGACATGGATCAATCAAAAATTATAGATACGTTTGAGACGTATCAAGGCCTTCTCCAAGTCAATGAACACCATATGGAGGTCCTTCTTTTGCTCCATGTATCTCTCCATAGGTTGTCGTACCAGGAAGATGGCTTCCATGGTAGACCTTCCAAGCATGAAACCAAATTGATTTTTGGTCACGCTTGTCAATCTTCTTAAGCGGTGCTCAATGGCTTTCTCCCATAGCTTCATTGTATGGCTCATGAGCTTGATCCCACGGTAATTAGTGCAACTTTGAACATCTCCCTTGTTCTTGAAGATTGGCACTAATATACTCTGCCTCCATTCTTCGGGCATCTTGTTTGCCCGAAAAATGAGGTTGAAAATCCAACAAAATTCGTATTTAAAAATTCAAAATCTGACAAAATTCAAATATGAACAAAATTTTAAATCCGAACAAAAATTCGAATTTGACCAATTTTGAAATCTAAGCGTTTTCAAATCTACTTTTTTAGAAATATTTTCTAAAATGTAAAGTAAAATAGAAAATAAACAGAACATAAAAGAAAAGGAAAAGGAAAAAAGAAAAAGAAAAGCAAAAGAAAAAGAAAAAGAAAAAGAAAGAAAAGCGAAACAGAAAAAAAAACAATAAACGGGCTGGCCCATGAAGCCAGGGCGGTACACCCAACAAGTCAACCAGGGTGCGCGGCGCGATAACTTGTTGCCGCTAAAGGCGGCAAATAGGGTTCGCCGACAGACACAGTCTTGCAGCGATTGGGGCCGAAGTAGGCCAGTGCCCTGGTTGGGCTTTAATTAGCTTAGGGCCCAGCAACTACACTTGTTACGAATCGGAGGGGAGTACTAAAAACGGCGAATCCTATTTGACGCTCGTTGCGTCCTTTAGCCAACAAACGCGTACCCTGCAGCTCAGATTCGGCGGTAAGTGGGTCGGCCCAGGTACGTTTCCCTTTCCTGGTTTTTCCGGTTTTTGGAAAAATCCTCCGAGGTCTCGCTGTTTTAGGTCATGACGGATTTTGTAGAAGAAGAGGCGGCACGAGGGGGTGCCCGAGGGGGCAGCGGCTAGGGGACACGGACCATGGCGGCAGGGCCCGCCCGTGCATGGGGGCTGTGCCCCCCCCCCCCCCCCCCCCCACAGTTGCCCTTTTGGCTTCGTTCTTCATTTGTTCGATAAAAAATCTCCGTAAATTTTTGTCCAATCCCAAAAATATTTCGTTAACAACTTCTCTGAAATACAAAAACAATAGAAAATAGGAACTTGCACTCAGCATCATATTAATAGGTTAGTCCATAAAATTGCTCTAAAATGATATAAAAAGGTAGTAGAAACATATAGCAATGGTATGAAACAAGCATGGAACAATAGAAAATTATAAATACGTGATACACGTGTCAGCGTGTTGTGTGATTAGGTTCTTCAGTCTTGAGTAGTACTGCTTTACGTTTTCCCATCTTATGTCTGAACGCCTTCGCTCCATCCATGGAAGAGAGGCTAGCATCTGGATAGGGTTTCTATGCCCCTTCAGTGACAGAAATCAACTTGCCAACCACTCCGACACCACACTGCAGACCTAACATGTTATGCATTATTCATGCACTCCGTTGCGGATTCTCCTCCCTTGACCCAGGCTTGCACCCATTACGAAAGTTTGCAAAATTGCTAGCCAACCTTTGGGCTAAGAATCTGAAGTTTCCTATCCATATTCCTCAATGATAGATATGCTCCTCCTAGACATGACTCGTGTGATTTTGGTTTTACTTTCCGTCACTTGGATTGTATGCCTGATTGGGTTTGATGGTTTTACTTCTTGGATAAACTTTCTATGAATTTTATGTATTGACATGTCCAGATTTTCATCTACTGCTCTCATGTGTTAGAAATAGTTGTTTTCGGTGTATTGTTTATTGTTAAGAAGCAAAAAAGTTTATGTAAGCTGATTTTTTTATGATACGCACATGTGTAGTCTTGAATTAAACTCATTTCTTATTTTCTTTTCTATTTCTTTTTTTGGTGTGGTTATATGCTGAATGTGAAGTGAAGATGGTTTAGTAGTGAGATGTAACTTTGTTCCACGAAGATCATAGGATAGCGTGAGATCAAACTTTCTTACAAGAAGATCATAGATGACACAATCGACCCTACTATAGCAGGGTCATATGTAAATTTCATTGCTGAAAACATGTCATATGTAAATTTCATTGCCGAAGATATATTACAAATACGAGTCGAGACGTGCATGCACGTGCACTTTTACTAGTACTTTAAAAAGAAGTTCAATAAGAGAAGTCATTATTGTTAGTAGTATTCCATAAATCAGAGCTTGTGTAATTTGATATCTCTATGCTTGTGTATTCCTATAATTCTGATAGTGTTTAATTCTTATAGAAAATTTCGCGAAAAAACAATTTTTTATTTGGTCCCTAAGAAAAGATAAAAGTATGTCTCGTAAAAAGTTTTTTATAGCACGAAATTTTTATTTTTTGGTGAGACAAAATAAAATTCATTTTCTTTGCAATTATTTGCCGCATGCATATTTTGCGGAAATGTACATCTAAATATTTTTTTCTTGATTTCTACACATGACACGGGGAAGATGCCAATATGTTTAGACTATACTTGGTCATTAAACGGTCCGGGCCAAAAAAGGACCAATGCTAAATATCGAGGCCCGAGCCCGACTATGGGTTTGCAAAAATCGGGCCCGAGTCTGACAATGCACGACCGGCATGACCCAATCACAGCTAAAATTACATTTTTGGTAAGCCTGAGCCCGACCTAGCCGCCTGTCGGGCCGTAAAAAATCAAGCCCGAGCCCGGCCCAGAATTTTAGGGCGGGGTCAGGTCGGGCTGCCCATGGCCAGGTAAGGTTCAGATTGTGCCTTCTCTGAATTTGACCTGCAAGAGTACACAGTCTTAAGACGACGCCTACAATGAAAGAAGGCATATTTCCAGGAACGGCCTATCGACTAAGCATAACCTACCAGGGTTACGTCGTTGAATGTCAGAAGTAGCCAGAGTAAAGAAGTACTTAGTGAACTCAACATACAAAAGGCATATAGATAATACCATTGGCCAAATGGCTCTATGAACTTCTCAGCATCTGTTACGACGAGTATACGGGAGGCACAATATTCATGGTAATAACGAACTAGAAGGAAGTAAAGCTTCATTAATTCAAGATGTTCCTGCTGGATGACAGGAAAGGTACTCTACCATTACAAAAGTGCTTAAAGCAGATTTACGTCTTGAAGTCTCAGATTGCTTGTAACAAGGAACATGATAATAGTTTACGGCATCACGCGCCAAGTCAAGTTAGCTACATATCGGTAAGACTCATAGTCATCGACCATGAAATAAAAGAGATACGTACTACTTAACGACATCATTAAGAGGCAGAAGTCGGAACGTAAGAAAACAACAGTCTTGCAGAAAGGCAGTTGACCAGTGAACTCTCCAAAACCACTCTCCTCAAGTAAGCATTGGTGAATGTTTTCATCTAGGCATCATACTGTTTTCCTCCATCTCGTCATCAAACCGTGGATTCTCCACCTGGCTACCACAGCTCATACCACTAGTTGCCTGCAGGTTGTCCTTAACTGAGCTGTCTTCAGCCTTGTACTTCACAAACTTCACCACTGTTGCGTCTTCAGTTCCACAATCCTTCCTTTTCCTCATGCCATTTGCCATCACATGCCACACTATAATAAAGGTCGTGGGATTCCAGGTTCCACAGCCCTTTGCCTATCCCTGTCTACTTTTTAGAGTCTGTCCCACCACCCAATTGCTTATGTGGCCATTTCATGTACACACACGTCATCAGGCTTGAGTGGGCTTTTTAGACCCTGCAAAGCCTCATTATAACCCTGAAAAACTCGTTTCCATAGCCCTGTGAAGCCCAGTTTTTCTCTCTCTTCACGACCAAACGCTCCCGGTGGCCACCTTCCCCATCCGGTTACCTATCCTTCGACTGGGTCTTATCGGTTGCCTTGCCTTTGGCTGCTGTGATATGCAACCGGGAAAACAAGTTCCAATCTTCGCTAATATAGACATGGACCGCGGCAGTACTATTTTTTAAGCTCTACATGATACCTTAATTTTTAGTAAGTACTATCTGAATAAAGGATAATTTTTATTATTAATTAATCATGTAGCGAGCCAAATCCGTTTAGTAGAGAACAAAATTCAGTTTCAGTCAAATCCAATCCCAATCAAACGAAGTAATCAGAACAACCTACATACTACTTTCAGGAGATGATTCATAGGAACAACACATAAAAATCAGTTCCAGTAAATCCATTCCCAAATCCCAACCAAACGAAGTAATCAGAGCATCCTACATACTACTTACAGGAGATGATTCAGAGGAACAACGCACAAAATTCAGTTCCAGTCAAATCCATTACCAACCAAACGAAGTAATCAGAGCATCCGGCATATTACTTACAGGAGATGATTCAGAGGAACAGCAGGTTCGTAGTTGCGTATCAGCCATGAATTCAACAATTTATATCCCACTACGGGAGATGCTGGCTTTGCCGTGCGGCCAAAATGCACGGCAAAGGACGCAATACGCACGGTAAAGGCTTTGCCGTGCGTAGGCGGACGGCAAAGACCGCACGGCAAAGTCTGGCCCGGCAAAGGGTTTTTTGCCGTGCGCCACTCCGAACACGCACGGCAAAGCCTTTGCCGTGCGGCCTTACCTTTGCCGTGCGGCGCAACGCTTTGCCGTGCGGAATCCTTTGCCGTGCGGCGCAACGCTTTGCCGTGCGCAATCCTTTGCCGTGCGCCTTCCAGTCGCCACGCACGGCAAAAGTGGAGGTTTGCCGTGCGCCTCCCATCCACCCGCACGGGAAAGAACTTCCCAGGCATACCCAGGCCAGCTCCTGGCATTTCCTTTGCCGTGCGCATACGCACGGCAAAGACCCTGGGATTTTCCATTTTTCTGCTGTTTTCACTGATATACCACAATATTAATACACAATATTAATACACAGTTAACATACACAGTATAAATATAGACAACAACATAATCCAACACAACAACATCATCGAACATCATCCAACATCATTCAACATAATTCTACAAAACCATTAGCATCTCTTTACATTAGATCAACATAGCATCAATATAAACATGATCATCATCTCCTTGCTCTTGTCCTTGTCCATCTCCTTGCCCTTCTAGAAGATCAAAAAGAAAGGTGAGATATCAACCTATATTCTCTAATATTAGCATTCTAATTCAACAAGTGGCCCTTAATTCACTTTTATAAGACATTATAATTCAATATACTCTAAAATTTCAACAAGTGGCTAAAATTTCAACTAGATGGCCTCCTTTACAAACTAACAAGTGTGAGACAATAGAATGTAGAGGAACTAAAATTTCAACAAGTGGCATGGAATGGCTAAAATCTTCAACAAGATCAAAAAGAAGGGTCATGAGATATCAATCTTGCATTCTATTTCATATACTCCATTTGTTCACTAATATAAGACATTATAATTCTAATTAGCATTCTAATTCATATACTCTGAAATTTCAACAAGTGGCTAAAATTTTCAACTATGTGATGGCATCCTTTACCAACTAAGCAATATAAGATGGCATCCTCCAACAAGTGATGAATGTAGAGGAACTAACCTTTATTGTAGCTAACTATGTGATGGTCCGGATCCATCTCCTTGTCCGGATCCATCTCCTTGTCCACCATGTTCTACTAGGTGAAAAGAAAAATAATGAGATTGCTAAATTTCCAACAAGTGTGAGACAATAGAGTAAATTATGCAATTTTCAAGTTATTTTTGGTACAAGTGTGATCGATGTCATTCTACAACCTAGAAGTGCGTTGGTCACAAGTGTAGGAGAAGTCACCTGCAAACTACGTCAGGCTCCGGATGATGTTTGGATTGTTGACGGTCGTCTGAGGTGTCACCGGGCTCTGACCGGGCTGAGGTGCCTGGATGAGCTGCATGTTCGGTATCACCGGGCTCTGACCGGTCTGTTGTTGCAGCTGCATATGTTGTTCGGGTTAGACAATAAGACAAGAGAAATAGGATGGAGATATTAGGTTAACCACTCACCCACGGGAAGGCGAAAGGAGGAGTAGGAAGCGTCCCCGGTGGAGAAGTCAGAAGGGTCTGGTTCGCAAACCAGTTCATCATCTGTTGTTGCTGCTGCATCTGTGTCTGCAACTGCATCTGCAGCTGCTGGCTCGCTCTAAGCTGCTCCTCCAGCTGCTTCTGCCGCTGCTCCGCCTCCTGCCGGTATCTCTCTTCCCTGGCTTCCATGTCCGCCTACGTTGTGTCGCCGCGATGTCATTAACATTGCAATGTAAAACATGTAAAGAAGCGTAGAGGACCGAGGAAGAACATACCCGTAACCGCTCGACAGCTAGATCCGAAGCTCGTGGCCGGGGCTCAACCCAAGGCTGGTCGCGAGTACGGCCTCTACGGACCTGGCGTAGAGACGGCTCGGTCATTGGGTCGACGCACCCGTCACCAATCCAGAGTGAGCCATGCTTCTTGCCTTGTCCCGCAAGGATCGCAACCTCAACGTCAAAGTCCTCGGCGTATGGGTCGGAGGACTCGCCGCGCACCTCCTTGAACTTCGATACGTACGCCTCACACTTGGTCTCGGCTTGCTCATTGACCCAAGTGGACCCTGTCTGAGGATGCGGCGTCTTCCTGGTCTTCATCTTTTTAATGAGGCCAAATAAATTTGGCTTCACTCCTGTCTTTTTTTCCTGCAAAAGAGAACATGTAATTAAGTGAAGTGGGAGTTAACGAAATATAACGTGAACTCAAAGAACGAAGTAACCATTTGCTCACCTCTTCCTGCATGTGAAGGGAGAGGGGGATGCTGCCTTGGATATGTGATCCACCTCGCATCTCTGCCCGCTTCAGCTTGCCCTCCTCGTGTTTCGCGAGGTACTGGGGGCATGTCCACCACATGACCATCGCCACATAGCACGCCTTGTCGTTGCCGACGTACTGAGGAGGGTTCTACATACAGAAGATAGACCCATTATTACAGGAGAAACTACATGGCGATAAGGAAATCAATAACACAGAAATGCAAATACCTGCAGGTACTGCCACGGTGCCATGAGCGTATCCCGAGCGTCCTCCTTAGACATGTGGATTTTGCGGTCGGCGTGCCAGTTGCGGACGCACTGAACACGTGCCTCGTAGTGCATGCCAGTCACCCTCCTCTTGCAAATCTCGTGTAAGATGTAGTCGCACGCACGCTCCTGACCCTCAGCCCTCTTGAAGTATTGCTGCAACCATGCACATAGGTAAAACAAGGGGAATTGGTGCAACTATTGTCCACCAACGAGTGTTTGAATGCTAAAAAGTCAGAAGCCACGTACCCAGAAACGGTGTACAACCACCTCCTGCATGTTCTCGTGCCTGCCGTGAGGATCTGGCGCGTAGCTGTAGTGCCTCCAACTCCAAGCTACGTCGCGGCCACCGGTGGGGAGGTTGACAAGCCCAGGAAAATACTTGCGAAGTAGTCCTCCAATGATGTTCGAGTAGGCACGTGACGCCTTCTTCAGCGGGTCACCATACACGAACGACCTGCACAATTAAATGCCAAAATCAGTAAGTATGTGATAAGAAATTCGATAATGATGAAATTTCGATAATGGAATGCCAAAATCAGCATTTTACCTCTTTCCACCGGGCGCGAGAACACAGTCGCTAGAGGACCAAGTCCTTAGGTGGGGGAGTGTCGTTTTCCCACGCTGATACGGCCCCTTGTCACGTGGCCGCAGCCTCTCCTCGGGAGCAACGTACTCCTCCTCCTCCGGCGGGTCCCAAGCTAGGGATGGGTCAGGCTCAAACGGTAACCCCCCCCAGCCCCTCATCCTCCTCCTCCGAGAGGTCCTCCTCCGAGTCCTCCTCCACGTCCTCCCCACCCGAGTGCTGGGAGGCCTCCCCACCTCCGACATCCGTGTCCTCCCCACCCAAGTGCTGGGAGGCCTCCCCACCTCCGAGATCCGCGTCGTCCACATCATCCTCAGCTAGGGGAGGGCTAGGAGAAGGGCTACGAGGAGGTTCCCGCGTCGCATTCTTCCTACGTGCTCGACGAGGGGGGCTAGGAGAAGCAGCGGGAGGAGTTTTCTTCCCGCGTCGCATTCTTCCTACGGGAACCACTCGGCTTGGTCACAAGCTCAGTCAAGTTCTTGACCTTTTGCCGAACGGCCTTGCCTACTCCTCTTGGCATGTTTGTATCACCTGCAAACACAATGAAAAGAGTGGTTTATTAGTACGTAATGTCAAAAGATGAATATTTGTAAATCAACAAAGATAGAAATACATGAATATTTGTGAAAGCAACAATAATGCAAATAGATGAACATTAGTAAAAGCAACAATAATTAAAATAGCAAAGAGTTCTCACAAACATAGCACAGAGTTCTTACAGATACACCAGCTCGACTATCACTATTACATAGAGTTATTACTACATAATCATCTACTACATAGAGTTATTACAATCAGTAGCCTGTGTCGACATCGGTAATTGGATCACATGTTTCGTCATCGCCATCAGGCTCGACGAACCAATAATCATCAATGAAACCAGCTGGAGGTTGTCCAGGATTGAGGTCAACGCCTGCTTTGAACGCCTCGAGCAAACTCAGGTCTTCCTTGTCACAAACATCTTCCTCTATGCCCTCATCTTCTTCTTGTTCAACCTCTACGACCATGTCATCAAAGGCCGGCAAGTCGATGGTGAAATGACCGGGGAGCCCTTCATCCTGATAAAACTCGACATTCTGTGTTGAGGGGTCTACGCGGCGGTAATCGTCCTTGTTTGGCAGGGGCGGCCTAATGCGTGAAGGTACCGTCATCACAACATCCCATCCCTGTAGACGTTTGCCGGGTTTTTGCACGGGTACGGGAGATAGAATACTTGGAAGGCCTGGGTAGCCAAAATGTACACATCCTCTCCCTTATAAACAGAGCTTCTTTCAACTTCGACCAATCCAATTTCAGGATCCCGTCTCACCCGACGTGGGTCGAACCAATGGCATTTGAATACGACGGGATTTAGCCCTTTATCAAACCCGTAATTCAGCTCGTATATACCCTCGACTCTTCCATAGTAATGGAGTCCATCATCACCTTGACACACCAACCCGCTATTTATTGTCTTCGCGTTGGGACGGCTTGTTGTGTATTCATGGGTCTGGAAGCGATACCCGTTCACGTCATAAGAATTGAACGTGTCGACGGAATGGTTAAAGCCCCTAGCAATTTTTCTTAGCTCGGGCTTCATCTCTTTGTCAGTTCTTGCCTACAAGTTTAGCACGAGAAGCTTAGAACGAGAAATGACCGATAAATGTCGGCAGTGCAAGCAAATTTGGATAGAATAGTACCAAACCACAGAACCAGCTACTGAAACCGAGACCGCCGCCCTTTTCGAAAATATGTTTGGATTCTTCCGGGGTAGGCTCCCTTTGGTACTTCCAATATTTAGCCGTGAATGTTCTATACCAATGAAAAGAGGAAGAGTTAGCCACGAACATACGAGTGAATGTTTGCGAATAACTAAATGGTTAGCACTTACTGGATGTATGGCTTCACTTCCACCATGGTGTTCAAGACATACGAGTGGATCAAGGTCCGCTCATGTATATTCGTCTTGTACGTCTTCAGACCACTTGACTTGCCACCAAGCCCTATGAAGATGCTGAGCTTGGGTACATCTTCAGTGTTGGCGGCATTGTATCGGAGGACCGGGTTGTGCTTTGTGGGAATGTTCGGATCATAGTGCTTAGTGGTGAAGTTCGCCACCTCCACGTTAAGGACTGCCTCGGCTATGGATGCTTCGATCTTGCATTTATTGCCTGTCATTTTACGAAGCCTTTGTGTTTCTCTCTCGGGCGGATACTGCCAACGACCCCAATTCGGCCCCCCCTTCAAACACTCGTCCGCGAGGTGCAAGATCATATGTTGCATCGGATTAAAGAACCCTGGAGGAAAGATCCTCTCAAGATCGCAAAGCAACTTGGGTGCATCTTTATCTAGCTTCTCAATCACTTTAGTGTCTAACTCCTTAGCACAAATCTGGCGGAAGAAAAAGCTCAACCTCGACAGCACTCGCCAAATCTGCTCAGGGACATAGCCTCGAATCATCACCGGCATTATCCGCTCAAGCCATACGTGGTAGTCATGACTCTTGAGTCCTTGTACTCGCAACGTTTCCATGTTCACACCCCTCATCCAGTTGGCTGCGAACCCATCAGGGAAAAACAAACAGTGCTTCATCCAATGGAAGACCTCCCTTTTTTGGGCCTTTGTGAGGGAGAACGGAGCTTGTCGCTTAGTCCACGTTTTTTTGGCGCCATGAGGTGGCTGCATGTTCAACTTTGGTCTATCACACAATTTTTCTTGATCAAGTCGAGCCTTTATGTTATCCTTCGTCTTCTCAGTGTCCATGATGGTGCTCCAACATGCATCACTGATATTCTTCTCGGTGTGCATTGTATCAATGTTATGCGGGAGCTCGAGATCCTCAAAGTAAGGGAGCTTCCATAAGCACGGCTTGTGGGTCCATTGGTGTGTCTCCCCATATCCCAAGAAACCATTCCCATCGGGCTTAGGCTGGAGAGCTTCTAACTCGGCCTTGATTTCCTTTCCGGTCTTCGGAATTGGCCTCGGGTCATGGACAACACGGCCTTTCTTGAAACTCTTTACATCACTCCTGTACTGATGATTCTGCTCAAGGAACTGTCGAGCTTCATCAAAGCAGGAATACTTGCCTCCCTTGTCCAGCCAGAAGAAAAGCACAGCCTGCCTGCACACTGGGCAAGGCCACTTCCCATGTGTACACCACCCGCAGAACAAGGCACGTGCTGGCAGGTCATGCAGTGAGGTGTGGTACCAGACATACATATCGAAGTACTCCTTCTTTGATGCATCATATGTTCGGATCCCACGACCTTCCCAGCCACGAAGCAAATCATCCACCAGCGGTTCCAGGTACACATTCATGTTCTTACCCGGGTATTTCGGCCCTGGGATTATCATCGACACAAACATGTTTTCTGATCTCATGCAGACGCCAGGGGGGAGGTTCAGGGGAATTACAAACACTGGCCAACAACTGTATACTGCAGCCGACATACCATATGGATTGAACCCATCGGTTGATATCGCAACTGCTACGCTTCTCGAGTCACCGGCTTTCAGTGGATACTTCTTGACAAAGTTCTTCCATGCACTACCATCCGACGGATGTATCATCTTGTCAGTGTATCTGTTTCCTTCTACGGCCCACCTCATCTGCTGGGCAGTATCCTCGGTCATGAAGAGCCGCTGGATCCTCGGCAGGACTGGAAGATATCGGAGGATATTCTTGGCAATCGTGGTCTGCCTCTTCTGACCATCACCATTGGTGTCAACCTCAAAGTACCTAGAGGATTTGCATTTGATGCAATATTTTGTGTCAGCATGCTCCCCTCTGAATAGCATGCATCCCTTTGGACAAGCGTGTATCTGCTGAGATGACATCTTAAGGTCACTGAGCAATTTGGTCGAATAGTAAAAGTTTTGCGGCAAGAGGTGCCCTTTCGGCAGAATGCTGCCAATGACGACCAGAAGCTCATCAAACCCATCTCTGCACAAGTTCCTGCGGCACTTGAAGGCCATAAGGCGAGCTATAGCATCTAGTTGGGTAACATCTGTATTTTCGTGTAGGGGTTTCTGCGAAGCAAACAAAGCCTCATAATATTGCCTTGTGTTTTCCTCCGGCTCCTCACGTGTCTCTGCATCCTGAGATGTCTCCGCCTCTACATGAGGGCTTTCAGGCACATTAGCATTAGCCAAGTTTTCTAAGCACCTATCAAACCCAGTATCATATTCTCCCCTAGGATGAATATGCCGAATCTGCCGCACCTCCTTCCTAGCACGTTTTTTGGCCTTTTCTCCATGGAAAGTCCAAATCTTGTAGGACGGTGTGAACCCAAACTTGAGCAGGTGACTAATCAGAGTTTCCTTGTCCTGTGGCTTTTCATTATCGCACTTACTACAAGGGCAGAAAACTGTTCTGGGTTTGCTACGGATGTCAAACGCACTGTTCACGAACTGCTCTGTCTTTTCTAGCCATTCATCGGTATAGTTCCACGGACTGATTCTGCCATCGTACATCCAGTCACGATTATCCATCCTCTATTAGCACCAAAACAGACAAACATAGCATTTATATAAATAGGAATTAAATGCATCATATTTTAATTTTTTTACGCATGCATCAACCTACATCTCTACTAGGTGGGCTCCTAGCAGCCGCCGGATCCGTAGATTGAGTACGTCCTCCCTGCTCTACCCCGACCCGAGACAGAATTTCGGCAGCACCTCCCCGCTGCTCTCCCGATACACGTCTCGACAAAAAGCCGAGAGGGATGTGCATCCGGAGAACAACGAGGAGGCGCTGCCGAAATCCTGTCTCGGATCGAGGTAGAGCGGGGAGAACGTACCCAACTACGCATCCGCCGGCTGTCCCGATAAATGTCGTAAGAGTTACGGTTCATAATATGCGAGACCACTAATGCATATTTATCCGCGTAACCCTTACGACCGGGAAGTGACGCCTAGGTAACGCGACATACTTGGTGATCTAGACACAAAAATAAAACCTAGGTACATAGGCGCGAGATTTTTACCCTAGAAGCGTGAGCGAAACAGTGAAGTAGATCCGGGACTCCCGTCAAACACCCCCGCGACGCCGCCCCCCGTGTCCACCTAAAAGCATCACCTGCATAGCGAGAAAATGAATTAGTCATGCAAAAATAAAATTTATTTGACCACTTTTACTTAATATTTCCTAGGTACAAGAGAGGCGAACGGATTCTCACCCTCGAAGCGTGATCGACGGGCGGCGAAGAAGACCAACGACCCTCCGACAAAATCTCCTCCGACCAACGGTACCTCTCAGCAACTCAGCAACGTTGGTCCCCGTGTCCACCCCGAAGCATCGCCTGCAAATGCAGAAAAATGAATTAGTCATTCAAGTCAACACTAAATTCTGCCCCAAATTTCTATTTGCTAAATGGCCCTATTTTTAACCTAAATCCTATTTATATTTTGTTTTCTGTCCTAAATCTTATTTTCTACAATAAACACTAAATATATTTCTATTTTAATTTTTCATTGCATTAAATCCTACTGCTAATAAATCCTAAATTCTACTTCACTAAATAAATCCTAGTAGCTACTGAGCTTACCAGGTCTACCTCTGCCCGTGCAGGTGGTGGCCGAGCTCACCCCGAAGCCTGAGCAGCCGGAGCAGGGGAAGTGTGACGGCGTCGAGCGGTCGTAGGGCAGCGTGCGGGCCGGTGGCGGGCGGGCGGGCTGCTGAGGAAGAGGCGCAGAGGGGTCGGCCGGCTCGGGAAGGGGCTGCCTCGGGTGGGGGAGGCTCGAGAGGGAGAGAGCCGGCGGCGCGTGGGAGGGAGAGCTGGCAGCGGCGCGTCGAGGGAGAGCCGGCGGCGGCGGGGAAGGCAGAGCCGGCGACGGCGCGTGGAGGGAGAGTTGGCGGCGGGGAGGCAGAGCCGGCGGCGGCGCGGGGACGCAGAGCCGGCGGCGGCGGGGAAGGCAGAGCCGGCGGTGGGGAAGCAGAGATCAGCGGCGGCGGCGGCGGGGAAGTAGAGCCGGCGGCGGCGGCGTGCGTGCGTGAGGGGAGTGCGTGCGTGGGTGTGTGGGTCGGGCGCGTGCCCGTGGCACCCCATCGAAACGGTATAGGGTTTTCCCCTTTGCCGTGCGGGCCGGCTTTGCCGTGCGTCTACGCACGGCAAAGACCTTTGCCGTGCGCCAGAAAGTAAATTGCCGTGCTGTCCCGATTTGCCGTGCGTGGCTGCACGGCAAAGAACCTTTGCCGTCCGCCCACTTCTTTGCCGTCCGTCTTTGCACAGTAAAGGTTCTTTGCCGTGCGCCTACGCACGGGAAAGATGGTCACTTAATCATTTTCAGATCGTTTGGAGCTACCAACGCGTCACGTGTAGAATTAAGAGAATATAGTGTAGATATTGGTGCCAGTGGCCTAGACCCTACTAGGACTTACATCGACCCCTGCTGCGCTTTTCCGGTATCTCCATCTGCTTGAAGATGTACCGCAACTTTCATCGTTGCCTTCCACGTGGGCCTACAGACCGCCGTTTCCGGGGGGTATGAGCTCCGGAGCACCGGAATCCCACCAAAACTTGCACGTGGGCCTAGGATATGTGTGGTAGTGTGTTGGAAGGTGTGATCCACCAAATGGTGCAAGGCATAGCTCCCCGGTGTGACCTTCCTCACTTTCGGCCGATAACACTTAGAAGATTCCTGGACGTCTGGGCTGAAGTGTCCCGCTGCGGGTATACCGGAGGCTAGAATGTGCCAAAGGGTACCAAACCTGGTTTTCCATTTGTCTAATGCCTAAACAAACCTAAACCTATGAAAAAGTATGTTGGTGGAACCTCGCGCGGAGAAATCTAGGGGGGTAGACCGCCGGGGGCCCACAGACCGCCGTTTCCGGGGGGTATGAGCTCCGGAGCACCGGAATCCCACCAAAACTTGCACGTGGGCCTAGGATATGTGTGGTAGTGTGTTGGAAGGTGTGATCCACCAAATGGTGCAAGGCATAGCTCCCCGGTGTGACCTTCCTCACTTTCGGCCGATAACACTTAGAAGATTCCTGGACGTCTGGGCTGAAGTGTCCCGCTGCGGGTATACCGGAGGCTAGAATGTGCGAAAGGGTACCAAACCTGGTTTTCCATTTGTCTAATGCCTAAACAAACCTAAACCTATGAAAAAGTATGTTGGTGGAACCTCGCGCGGAGAAATCTAGGGGGGTAGACCGCCGGGGGCCCACAGACCGCCGTTTCCGGGGGGTATGAGCTCCGGAGCACCGGAATCCCACCAAAACTTGCACGTGGCCCTAGGATATGTGTGGTAGTGTGTTGGAAGGTGTGATCCACCAAATGGTGCAAGGCATAGCTCCCCGGTGTGACCTTCCTCACTTTCGGCCGATAACACTTAGAAGATTCCTGGACGTCTGGGCTGAAGTGTCCCGCTGCGGGTATACCGGGGGCTAGAATGTGCGAAAGGGTACCAAACCTGGTTTTCCATTTGTCTAATGCCTAAACAAACCTAAACCTATGAAAAAGTATGTTGGTGGAACCTCGCGCGGAGAAATCTAGGGGGGTAGACCGCCGGGGGCCCACAGACCGCCGTTTCCGGGGGGTATGAGCTCCGGAGCACCGGAATCCCACCAAAACTTGCACGTGGGCCTAGGATATGTGTGGTAGTGTGTTGGAAGGTGTGATCCACCAAATGGTGCAAGGCATAGCTCCCCGGTGTGACCTTCCTCACTTTCGGCCGATAACACTTAGAAGATTCCTGGACGTCTGGGCTGAAGTGTCCCGCTGCGGGTATACCGGGGGCTAGAATGTGCGAAAGGGTACCAAACCTGGTTTTCCATTTGTCTAATGCCTAAACAAACCTAAACCTATGAAAAAGTATGTTGGTGGAACCTCGCGCGGAGAAATCTAGGGGGGTAGACCGCCGGGGGCCCACAGACCGCCGTTTCCGGGGGGTATGAGCTCCGGAGCACCGGAATCCCACCAAAACTTGCACGTGGCCCTAGGATATGTGTGGTAGTGTGTTGGAAGGTGTGATCCACCAAATGGTGCAAGGCATAGCTCCCCGGTGTGACCTTCCTCACTTTCGGCCGATAACACTTAGAAGATTCCTGGACGTCTGGGCTGAAGTGTCCCGCTGCGGGTATACCGGGGGCTAGAATGTGCGAAAGGGTACCAAACCTGGTTTTCCATTTGTCTAATGCCTAAACAAACCTAAACCTATGAAAAAGTATGTTGGTGGAACCTCGCGCGGAGAAATCTAGGGGGGTAGACCGCCGGGGGCCCACAGACCGCCGTTTCCGGGGGGTATGAGCTCCGGAGCACCGGAATCCCACCAAAACTTGCACGTGGCCCTAGGATATGTGTGGTAGTGTGTTGGAAGGTGTGATCCACCAAATGGTGCAAGGCATAGCTCCCCGGTGTGACCTTCCTCACTTTCGGCCGATAACACTTAGAAGATTCCTGGACGTCTGGGCTGAAGTGTCCCGCTGCGGGTATACCGGGGGCTAGAATGTGCGAAAGGGTACCAAACCTGGTTTTCCATTTGTCTAATGCCTAAACAAACCTAAACCTATGAAAAAGTATGTTGGTGGAACCTCGCGCGGAGAAATCTAGGGGGGTAGACCGCCGGGGGCCCACAGACCGCCGTTTCCGGGGGGTATGAGCTCCGGAGCACCGGAATCCCACCAAAACTTGCACGTGGGCCCTAGGATATGTGTGGTAGTGTGTTGGAAGGTGTGATCCACCAAATGGTGCAAGGCATAGCTCCCCGGTGTGACCTTCCTCACTTTCGGCCGATAACACTTAGAAGATTCCTGGACGTCTGGGCTGAAGTGTCCCGCTGCGGCTATACCGGGGGCTAGAATGTGCGAAAGGGTACCAAACCTGGTTTTCCATTTGTCTAATGCCTAAACAAACCTAAACCTATGAAAAAGTATGTTGGTGGAACCTCGCGCGGAGAAATCTAGGGGGGTAGACCGCCGGGGGCCCACAGACCGCCGTTTCCGGGGGGTATGAGCTCCGGAGCACCGGAATCCCACCAAAACTTGCACGTGGCCCTAGGATATGTGTGGTAGTGTGTTGGAAGGTGTGATCCACCAAATGGTGCAAGGCATATCTCCCCGGTGTGACCTTCCTCACTTTCGGCCGATAACACTTAGAAGATTCCTGGACGTCTGGGCTGAAGTGTCCCGCTGCGGCTATACCGGGGGCTAGAATGTGCGAAAGGGTACCAAACCTGGTTTTCCATTTGTCTAATGCCTAAACAAACCTAAAACTATGAAAAAGTATGTTGGTGGAACCTCGCGCGGAGAAATCTAGGGGGGTAGACCGCCGGGGGCCCAGAGACCGCCGTTTCCGGGGGGTATGAGCTCCGGAGCACCGGAATCCCACCAAAACTTGCATGTGGGCCTAGGATATGTGTGGTAGTGTGTTGGAAGGTGTGATCCACCAAATGGTGCAAGGCATAGCTCCCCGATGTGACATTCCTCACTTTCGGCCGATAACACTTAGAAGATTCCTGGACGTGTAGGCTGAACTGCCCCGCTGCGGCTATACCGGGGGCTAGATTGTTCCAAATGGTGCCACACCTGGTTTTCCATTTGTCTAATGCCTAAACAAACTTAAACCCATCATACAGCCCTACGGTGGCTCCTGAGAGCCTGCATATCAAATGCACCGTAGGACTATATGAGGGGAATCCGAATGCTTTGTATACCAGTCGATGCACTGGATGATTTGTAGATAGAACAAAACACCCGGTTTCCCCATCATACAGCCCTACGGTGGCTCCTGAGAGCCTGCATATCAAATGCACCGTAGGACTATATGAGGGGAATCCGAATGCTTTGTATACCAGATGAGTACACACAGAGTGATGAACATGTCTGAGAGGTGGGCTATATATAGGGTCGTGTGGCTTACGAAGTGGTTGGGATAGTGTGCTGATCCAACGGCTCACGAGCGCTCGAAAGAAACACATCGCTGATCCAACGGCTCACAAGCGCTCGAAGGAAACACACGATCCGTGTGCTTGCTGCTGATTGGACATACTACATGCCCGCTGATCGATCGGCTCACAAGCGCCAGAAAGAAACACACCGCTGATCCAACGGCTCACAAACGCTCGAAGGAAACACACGATCCGTGTGCTTGCTGCTGATTGGACATACTACATGCCCGCTGATCGATCGGCTCACAAGCGCCAGAAAGAAACACACCGCTGATCCAACGGCTCACAAACGCTCGAAGGAAACACACGATCCGTGTGCTTGTTCCTAAGGGCATAAATACCCACGACCTCGTCCCCGGTTCGAGCCAACCCGTCGCCCTCCTCCACACGCCGCCGTCTCCACGCGCTGCTTCTCCTCCGCGCCGGCCTTTCCGATGCCCCTTTTGATCAACCCGGATGGCGATGTCCGGGACTGGCATCCGCCGGGCTGGCACTGGGAGAGGCTACCTTCCGGGGCGGGGACCTTGGTGAGGGATCCAGGTCGCATCGTCGATCCGGATCTTCTTTGGTGGTATTGGCCACGGAATGTGTTCAGAGCGCCGGCCCCCGAGGAGGTGGTACGTCGCCGTATTAGGGAGGAGGACGAGCACGTCCTTCGCTACATGCATTTGTTCAATAATCCAAGTAACAGGCGTTGGTCGCTACTTCAGAATCCTTATGACGCGAGCGAGTCTCTCATGGTTCCGGCTCTTTGGAAGCAGAGCGTCCGCCGCTCAGCTCCGCGCGGCTTAGGACCTGGTCGTAGTTAGTTTGAGTACCTATGTTCAGTACTGTGTGTGTTCTCATCTATGTTGAGTACCTATGTTGAGTGTTGTGTGTGTGTGCCCACCTATGTTTTCTTCATATGTTGTTCCTCTTTCTCCAGGCGTTTTGTTTCGTTCCGAAGTTATTTTTGCATAATATGTGTGGAAGTGTGTTTGAATGTGTGATTCACCAAATGGTGCAAGACATAGATCACCGGTGTGACCTTCCTCACGTTCGGGCACTTAGAAGATTTCTGGAGGCTGAACTGTCCCGCTGCGGCTATACCGGGGGCTAGAATGTGCCAAATAGTGCCAAGCCTGGTTCTCCATGTGTATAGTACCTAAACAAACCTAAACCTATGAAAAAGTACATTGGTGGAACCTCGCGCGGAGAAATCTAGGGGGGTAGATCGCCGTTGCCCACAGACCGCCGTTTCGAGGGGGGGGGGGGGTGGGGGGAATGACCTCCGGAGCATCGGAATCCCACCAAAACTTGCATGTGGACCTATGATATGTGTGGAAGTGTGGTGTAAGGTTTAATGGTGCAATACATAGCTTCCCGGTGTGTCTTTCTTCATGTTCGGGCGATAACACGTGCCAGAATTCCACGAACACAGTTAGCTCCGAAACCCTAATATGTCGGGGGAGGGGGGTTGAAGACGTAGAGTACTTGTCATATATTAAAAGAATAAATATAAGTATTAAATTAAGTGCAATAATGAAGTAAAAGCAGAAAATGCCATAAGACGCACGGCAAAGGGGAAAACGCACGGCAAACGATTCTTTGCCGTGCGCCTGCTCGACACGCACGGCAAAGGCTCTTTCCCGTGCGCTCTACCTTTGCCGTGCGCCTTCTTTTTTTTTTGCCGTGCACTGTCCCTTTGCCGTGCGCCTCGGTAGAACTTTGCCGTCCACCGCTTCTTTGCCGTGCGCTGACTTTTATCTTTGCCGAGCGTGTTTCTTTGCCGTGCGTCGGCGTTGTTATGTGCCGTGCGTGTTACCTTTGCCGTGCGCCTTCTCTACGGCCGCACGGCAAAGAAATCTTTGCCGTGCGTAGACGCACGGCAAAGAAGTGCTGCACGGCACTGCCAGTTTTTCCCGTAGTGTCCAAATAGAGGTCAACGAGAACACAACTCCACCTCCAGCCAATCAAACCCATTTTTATACGAGGGATTGCTCCCAACATCATATGCAATTCCAAACAGTACACAAAGGCAAAGAAAAATTCACATTAGCCAATATATACTCCCTGGTAGATGAGATTGAAGAGAGAAAAAAAAACACCCACTCCCATCGTTTGTAAGCAATAGAAAACAGAGAAAAAATTATGCATAATTAGAAGAAATCTGCAATTTTCGCCAAACAAAAAGCAGATAACTGCGGACTGCAGCCATGGACGGACAAGAGAACCTGACCAGAAACGCGAAGCATCTCCGACAAAAATTGCGCGCGTGAACTTGGCCAGCAACTCGGAGTGCGGGAGAGCGGCACGCGGCCACCCCGTCTTCTTCTACGCCGGCGGGGAACACGAGGCTAGGTGACAAACCCTGCGGTGCCTGCCGCCGTGCCGGCCGCGCGCGGAGTCCCGAAACTCATACCTGGCGGCCATCGAGTTCGACGAGACGAAGAGGAGGAATGTGAGGCGTGTCCATGGCGGGGCGCGTGACCTGGCCCGCGTCATCGTCCTCGCTCGCGGCACGCAGGACCCGTGGAAAGCAGCGGACCGGCGATGCAGTCATGCAGGTCGCCGTCGCGCGAGATCCTCCACCGGCTGCGCCTTGTTTTCGCTGCCCGCGGCGGTGCTGCCCCAAGCCCCGCCGGCGGGGTCAATCAGCCTCGGACACTGCCTCCAGCGTCTGCGGCACAGCGTCCCCGAAGTAGCCGCCACTGCGGCGACAGAGGGGATCTGGAGCTCCGATGGCGTTGGTAGGACAGTTGCAACTTCCGTGGTGACAACCGACCTGCAACCCTCGCCCCATCCTACTCGTCTGATGCCGTACCGCTGCTCATGCCGTCCGGATTCAGTGGAAGGTGTAATGCCGATGATCGTTGTCTCACTCACAGGCGATGGAGAATGGAGAATGGAGATTGAAGTTGGGAGGTGGAGCAGATGAGGATGGCGATAGGATGTGGGACACGGTGCCCGGGTGCAGTGTCGAGCACGGGAGCAGAGAGAGAATGGATTTGACGGTGGTAGTGTCTGCTCTCTTCAATTTAAGCTAGCTGTCCTTGTACGTGTCTCCTGCACGAGACATGTAGTTTAGGTGTTTGTTTATTCCAGATCACGGAGTATTTACACATCCTTCGTGATATACTGATGTTGTAGTCTGGTAAATGAACGAGTGACCAGACACGGATCAGTACCTATCTGAAGAGAAACTGGTTTTATGTTAAAACGGTAACATTACAATTGCTAACTACCTAAAATACTACCTCTGATCTGGAATGGTTGTCCTAAACACAACACTAAGTTAGTACACATTAATACAGCACCACGACAATCAATACCGACCGGAGGAAGTAGTAATTTTATTTTCCTTTTATATTCTATAAACAAGAAATATTTTCCTATTTAGCTAGATTAACTAAATCTTCTCATTGTAGGAGTAATAAAAAAGGGGCAGTGTTACAATGCGTTATAATGGTTTGCGCTCTAATTATGTAAGATCCTAACTCAACCGGTAGGCCCAAAATTACGTCGCGACCTATGAACCGAAACCATAAATGGAGGCCGAGTTCCAGTGAGTCCTTTATTTTGAAGTTATAGAAACTCATTATTTTACATTTCAAAACAATCTTAGAAAAAATCTGGATATACAAAATATTGTACTCTACCAACGTGCAAAATATCAAATATAAAGAATTCATATTCTAGGCTACGCAAAAATTTAAAAAAATCTAAAAGATTTGGAAGAATTAAAATTTTGCACTACTCACTACTTTCAAATGTCACTTTGTCATTTTTACACATCTCAAATTGTAAGATAGTTTTAGTTGATATTTTAGCTCATGTAGCTCGAGCTCCATTTATCCACTCTCGACCCATAACATGCTTCAAACATGCAAGCATCATATTTCACGGTTACAATGTTACATAAGTTGGTGTAAGAGCGCATACGCCCAACATATATTTCTAACAATGCTCACATTATATTACACAATGAGAAAATATAAGCAAGAAAATGATACATCCAGATAAGTAAGTACATATAATTGAGCTAAATACACTGGAAATTATAGTTTTCAGAAATGCATGGATTAAAACTGTTAAGAAGATAGTAATGTGGCATAAGCATATGAAATATTGGGACTGTGTTGAAAAGGTTGACTACTAATAATTCTTTCATATTTGCCTAAGGTCTTTATTTAGGTGGTTTTAACATTCTTATTAGGGCTGAGTCGACTAAATTCAGGGTTGTGCGAACTGTAAAATGAAGGCCTATCTCACTAGAAAAATAAAACTAACAAATAGTTATACAATATATGCTATAATATCTTACGTAGCAATTGGATATATTAAGAATCATACATTCAACTTGTGGTTGCATAACGTGTATCCAGGCAACATTATTCTCTTAGTATTATTTGAAAAAACATTAGATTAATGATTTTCCATGGTGACTCAAATCTTGACCTAAGATAGAAGATGGAAAATTTTAATAAATAATTAACACAATTGCAAATTGAGGCCGATTAGACGAACCACGATCAACACACCACTCGAGAAAATCACAAACATAAGAGACAAGGAAGAAGATGAACTGGTGCTCGACGTTTCTCGTCTCGCATCGTTAACATCCTATTAATGAGTGCTTCGATAATTTAACTACCAATTATAGTCTCTATTATCTATTTTTTGTTATACACCTTGGTCAGCTATAATGTTAAATAAGTAAAGATTCATGAAATATAAAAGAAGACTATTTTATAATGCACGGGTAAGACGTTTTCTTTTTACACAAAAACAGTAGGTAAGGTCCCAACTATATCATCTTATATTTTTTCAGATTGGGGACAATTTACGATGGATGATTACGGATGAATAGATCCATATCAAATGTTCATAATGTATTAAGCCATGCTTGCATACCCTCTTTAAGACTAGGCGTAGCTCTATGCATTATCAATACAAATGAATTTTTGAAATGAGCTAGATAGGAACTATTGGATGGGATTATATCCCTATAAATATAGCGATCCCATATGCTCCAGCATCCCGTAATTAAGATTTCCATTATGAAATTGATTGGGTATCTCTGCTTCGCATCTTGGATGAATGAGTTTAGGTCCATATCAGAATTCCATTCAATGTCAATAGCCCACCGGCCAAAAGCTCTGGCTGATGCTACATTCAAAGAAGAGATGAAAAATAGTTTTTTCTGAGAATGTATCACATAAGATGCAGTCAGAGAATTCCACATACAATTCTTCCTCTTCATCATCTCTTTGGTGTATCTTGCCATGCATTAAAAGCCAGCCAAAGAATTTGTGTTTTGGATGGCAACATGTCTTACAAATGTCCAGAATGCATTTTGCGGTGGGATGCTTACCAATGAGAGCATTGTAAACCTTTTTTTGTGTTGTATTGATTCCCCACTCCCCACCCCCCACTTCAAAGGAATTTCCATTCAACATGATTCTCTGAAATATCAAGTGCTTCCATTTCTTCCTCCAATTGATGCAGTTGTCCACGTGCAATTTCGGACAGGGGTAATTGGAACATATCATATATATTGGATGTATAGTACGTAATTCCCTGTTCCACTATAATGTTTTCATTGTGAGCATATGAGTGCAGGTGAGGATATTTATTTTCCCTTACAACATCATTCCATATATCCTTCCATAGCAGACTGGTTTTACCATACAATCTTTCCGCCAGAAAGATCCCTTTGAGGTGATATCATTTGGTGTGGTATTTCTATTGTTGTAGTAAGCCCGCCGGATTAAATTCACCCAGTGAATATTCTGGTGATTGTAGAACTTATGGAGGTTTTTCATAAGTAGTGTTTGGTTTTGTATTCTGAGGTTAATGACATCAAGTCCACCTTGTTCCTTTGGTCAGCAGACCAATTGTCAGTTTGCTAGATATTTTCCTTGCTTGTGAATTTACTATTTAATTATATAACCAAAATAAAACAACTAAAATATAATCAAAATAAAACAACGGGTAAGACGATGTTGACAGTTGCTCGAGTAGTCAAATGCAATTTACTATTTAATTATATAACCAAAATAAGACAACTAAAATATTCACTCGACCACGGGAGCGTCGTGTCGACGCGCTAAAGCCTACTAGTTCATAGAATGAGCAGCAGCCATGGAAGCATTATCTGTTGTTTCCATCTCCACGGCTTCACCATCCACACCACCTTTTGTGCCCATACCCTCCTGGTGACTCTGCTCATCAATGACGAAAAGGTCATCATCTGCTTGGGTTAATTTGCTCTGGTTATCATTTTGGCCCTCGGCATCCATCAGTCTCTCCTTAATCCTTGAACAGTTTTCTCCAAACACTTTGAGCCCCTTATCTTCAAGATCTACAAGCCACTCTATGAAAAGCAACCATGTAGAACTTCAGCAATCACTCTATAAAAGAGTGATAACAAGCACCCATTTTATACTTCAAATCGAAAGAATCTTGTCACGTGTTTACTTACTCAGAAAGGTTTGAGGTGTGATATCATCTAGTTTGCCGAGTTGGTCAGTGCCAACTTCACAAAAAACCCAACTAATGAGGTAAGTGGGAATGTTTGAAGTCTTGAAGGCGTTGATATACAACATTGCTCTCTCTTGATCTCCTTTGCACCTATCACAAAGAAAAATAATTATAAAAAATATTCTACCGCCAGCCAAGTTTAGGTAAGGCCACCTCTTTATCACCTGGCATCATTGATGGCATCAACTGTTATAAGCACTCTTGACACAAAGATGGGAAGAAGAAGGGAACTATCAGCTTCGTCAACTTCAGCTCCACTAAGGACTGAATAATCCCCCAAGATGAGAGCATCATAAAGGATATCTCTCACCAAGATTGCATCTTCATCACTCTGGGTTAGGCACAGTTCAAAATGAACCATCAACAACATGTCAGAAAAAACTAATAATGTCATCATCACGACTACAATTGCATGAGGGGTGGACAATTAGTTCATTTCTTTCAAATGCTATTGGCACAATAAACGAAGAAACTGAACAAGGAGTCATTATTCAAATATAAACAGCAACTAATACGTACTCCCTCCGATCCATAAAAAGTGTTGCTCATTTTGTACTAAGTTAGTCCAAACTTAATTTGTACTGAGTGGGCGACACTTTTTATGGATCGGAGGGAGTATTTCATTTGGTAAATCTTAAAGTAAATGAAAAAATGCTGGTGAACTCAATTCATTAGCAAGGAACTAGCATGGCCTGCGCAACAGTTTATGGTCTAAGAGATGTAAACACGATAACAACTGGACAGGTCAGAGTGAAGCTTCCAAGTTTCACACTACAGAACATACTCATAGATAGTGATTATATTTCAAAATAGATGGGCATACAAAGATCACCAGAAATAAGACTTCAACCTGTTTGTACCTCGCAAAGATGATATATGATTCTGTCCCAAGTAAGGCTCCTCGTGGATCATGGCTTTTATGGCGTCTGCCTTAGGACGCTGAAGCGACTAAAGGTAATGTATATAAATCATACTACAGATAATGGCAACGCCCAAGCAGCCCTCACATTCATTAATTAAGGGATGAGCTAATGAAGTTAATGGGTATTCCTAGATATTATGATCCCCGCGACTATGAGATATACTTTGAAAATACTACGTTACACTCAGAATGGTTCATGGTGAAGTAAACAGCTGATGTATACTACTACTAAGTTGGAAGTCTAATGATGTATGCATAACAACCACTGTATAACCAAATAGCTGCTGGGTAAAGGAACGCATACCAATGGTGAATAGACAGGCAGTGGAGGGTTTAAGAGCATGTTCAGCAGTACTCCTGTAAAATCAATGAGCAAGATCCAATGGAATCAGAAAACGTGAAGCTACGAGAAACAATCAGGACATTGCCAGCATCATTAACTCACCGAAGAATTGCTGGTTCTGGAAGCCCTGGATAGAGCTAACCGCCCAGTTACTTAGCTGTTCCTTCAGCGCAGAACGTTCTACCTCTACCCCAGCCTGCTGCACCTTGAGGCAGAGCCAGAGCAGAAACGCCTCGGCCACCACTAACCCGGCGAGAAAAGTGACGCTGCAGCCTTCCTTCTTGAGCTCCTGCATGGCCTCATCCCCGACAAGCGGGAAAAAGCACCTTGAACGGGCACCCGCCACTTAAGTTGCGTATGGTCCACACCTTGACCATATTCTCGAACCCTGGCAACAGCGTCCCCGCGTCGGCGTTGACCTCGCCTCCGGCTGAGCGGCTGCTGCAGTTGCTTATGTATCTGAAGACATCCTCGACAAGTGCCTCAATCTTACCGCAGGGCTCGGTGGAGTGGAAGAGCTCGGAGACGATGGGAGCGAGGAGCGCAAGGGGCTTGGAGACGACGGGGCAGGAGGCAGTGAAGGTGGAGAGGAGGTGGAGGATGTATCGGAGGTCGTGGGGGTCGTCGTGGAAGATGAGCGCGGAGAAGAACCAGACGGCCTCGAGGGGAGGGTCCTCCCGGTAGCAGTAGGTGTCGACGACGCGGGCGAAGACGGAGCGGAAATCGGAGAGTTCCCTGTGAGCGTCGGTGGCGGCGGCGGCGAGGATGCGGGGGGTGGAGTAGCTTAGGAGGGCCTCTAGACTGGTGAAGTAGCAGACGGACCGCGTGGAGGGAATTCCACCAGGAGGCCGTCAGCCATGGTGGGCGGGGACGGGGCAGATTCGTTCGAATTGGGTCGGGAGAGCAGCCGGCCGAGTTGAAACCGTAACCCTAGGTGAGGAGGGAAGTCGGCGAAGAAGCAAGCGGTCATGGGGTGGGTTTGGTTTATAGGCGGCCAAACGGGCCGTGTCAAACAGGCCGGCCCGAGGCACCGTATTTTTTTTTTGGCGAGCGCTAAGCGTCCCCCGGGGGATAATTCCCTCCGATCCTCCGGGTCGACGCGGTGACACGTGTCCCTTTGACGTGGTCAAAGGAGCAATAACCCGTCTGCACCTCTCATTTTTATAGCCGCACAGGAAAAAAGAAAAAATACTACCCACAATACGCGCCCATGGCCACGCGCCTCGGAGCGCATCCTGTCCCTGTCGCCGGAGAAGACGCCATTGCCGGAGAAGACGCCGTCGCCGAAGAAAACGTCGTCGCCCTCCCATGGTAGCACTGCCACTCTTCTTCGGCAGCACCGACGTCTTCCCATGGTAGCACCGCCGCTCTTACATGGTAGCGTCACCGCGAGCCTTTGGCAGCACCATCACAGGTCGGACATAGCATCGCCACCGGCCTTCTGTAGCACCACCGCTCTCCTTAGCCAGCACTGTCGTCTTCCATGGGAGCACCGCCGTGCTCCTTCGGCAGCACAGTCGTCCTTCTAGGAGAGAACCGCCGCGCTCCATCGGCAGCATCCTCGGCTTCCCGTGGGAGCACCGCCGTGTTCCCATGGAGCACCGTCGCCCTTCTATGAGAGCATCGTCGCCGCTCCTTCGACAGCATCGCTGCTTCCCGTGGGAGCACCGCCGCCCTTCTATGGGAGCACAACCACCCTTCTATGAGAGCATCACTGCTCTCCTTCGGCAGCATTGCCGCTTCCCATGGAGGCACGCCATGCTCCTTCGGATGCACCGCCGATGTGCCACGGGGAGCACCGACATCCTTCAATTGAAGCAACGCCAATCACGACAGGGGATCATCATCTACCACCGCTTCCAGCATGGGCGTCAGGGCTTGCAGCATTGGCGCCTCCGGCGAGCGGCGCAGCGTGGGACACCGGAGGTGCAGCCATGGCTGCACGGCGTGCAAGCTCTATGCGTTGTCGCCACCGTCTGCGTGCCCCGTGAGGTCGTCCTGCCTGAGGTTGGGGGCGCGCCGGAGGATGAGGAGGCGGCATGCTCGAGCTTGGCGGAGCTCGCGGGCGTCAGGGCATCAGGAGGGCGCCCTCGCCGAGGAGGCGCACGCCGGCCTTTCCGTGGAGGCGTGCGGTGGCGGCCGGACCACGGGAGGTGCGTGGCGACGGCCGGGCCGGGGGAGGCGCACGATTCGGCGGCGTTGTGGGGCGTGGGTGTAGGACGGGGCGAGAGGAGACGACAGGAGAAAGGGGAAAACGAGTGGAGAGGAGAGATGAGCGAAGGATAAGGTTAGGGGTGGGTCCGTTGCCTGTGACACGTGGCGACCCAGACGATCATCGTCCGGGGGATGAACAGCGTTTCCCTTTTTTTTTTTGGCCCTGTCCGAGCACGGCACGGCACTGGCTCAGTTAGTGTTCGGGCCCAACCTGATACTCTTCAACAATTATTATATTGTATTGCATCATGGTCTACATTGTTGGCTTAACCTGTAGCTGGTTCAGTTATTTGACGCATGTTTGCAAATCTAATACACTACTATATATCGATCTATACTTTTATCTTGCGTTTGAGAAATAAGAGTAATTAGCATAAAACCACCACTTTTGTGGCTTGGATCACCAAAAACCACCACTTTACATTTGCGGGACAGAAATCCACCACTATTCAGCAAGTTTTTTACAATTCACACTAAAACTCATCTGGACTCTAATTGACACGGATTAGAACAGGAGGACCCACCCGACAGGGGACGTGGCACTGGGTTAATATCCAAAAGAAAAAAAAACAAGATATCTGGTCCCAGCCGCAATTAAAAAATCTAGAAACCAAAAAAGTCAACAACGCGGCGTGGACGCACCGCCTCGTCCCGGCCGCAAGATCCAGTGCGTGACGGCGCGCAGCCCTCCTACCTCCGCCATGGTCGCCGCCGACTGGACCGACTGCTCCGCCACGACAGCTTCAGCGTCCTCTCCATCGCCCCCTCCGAGGCCGCCCGCGCCTCCGCCACCGACGGCACCACACCCCTCCAGCTCGCCGCCGCCGGCCGTGCCCCCTCCGTGCTCACCGCTGCCTACCTACTCCTCGCCGCCGGTGCTTACCCTCCTCCCCGCCGCCGGCGTCTCCCATCCTCCTCGCCGCCGACTGGACCGAGTGCCCCTTCGCCCACCCAGACGAGAACGCGGGCCGCCGGGAGCCGCGCGCCACGCCTACACCTGCGTCCCCAGCCCGGACTTCCGCAAGGACCTGGCCTCCTGCACCCCTGCTCGCCGCCGCATCCATGTCCTCCGATTCCAGCAACTTCTCGTCACCGAGTAGCTTCTCCTTGCCGTCCTCGAGGCCGACGCTCACGGGATTGCGTTGCTCAGCTCGCGGGAGCTCGACTTCGAGGTCGACCAGTACAACAAGCAGAGGGAGGATGATGATGGCGAAGTCCACCATGCCGCCAGGATACTCGTCGTCGGACTTCGTCGCCGCCGGGATACTCGTCGTCAGACCTCGTCGCCGCAAATGTCCAGGCGCTCTCCCTGCAGCAGTAGCAGCAGAAGACGACCCTTTTTTATTTTTAGATTTTTCTAATTTGGCTAACATGTGAGACCATGTCCGCCTCATGAAATTGACCAGATTTAGATATTGAACCAACGCCACGTCACCTGATGGGTGGGTCCTCCCTTTCTAATCCGTGTTAATTCGAGTCAAAATGAGTTTTAGTGCGAATTGTAAAAAACTTGCTGAATAGTGGTGGATTTCTGTCCCGCAAACGTAAAGTGGTGGTTTTTGGTGATCCCAACCACAAAAGTGGTGGTTTTATGCTAATTACTCGAGAAATAATGATTCTAAAGAGGACTGCTCTCATTGCCTCCCTGTGTATACAATTATCAGCTATCACTATCATATGACTGGTGTACAATAGAAATTGCATCTTACTTAGACGGATCAGCGCGCTTAAGCGCGCCGGCGGCCCTTCGTTCTTTCATGTCGTGGTTGGCGAGATGTTTTTAGCGACGTTTTTACTTTGGTCATAATGTGTTATCAGCGGTTTTGTCTAATGGTGTAATTAGGTGTTATGCGTTAAAACACGGTTTCTGCATGCTCTGTGAGGTCGTGTTGCGAAAGGCACTACGAGTGGACCAAGCGTCGTGATATGTAGGCACTGTCCACACATGATACGTACATGGCAGTGAGATTCTAAGAACGGTGGTACTGGCGTGCCGTTTCAGCATCGTACGATGCGTTTGTCTATATGTTGTTTCTACAATTAAGAATAATGAGTTGTTTCCACATCATAAGAAGTCTGAAATATTTGACTTCTCGCCGAGTCGATCAACAATTTATCATCCTTCACGCATCATACAATCATATAGAGAAAAATTACTTTTGCAACAACATCCTGTCCAGGAATATAAATAACTATGTAAGATTGTTTAGAAACCAAGTCTCATATGCTTAGCTTAAATGTTCTTTTCTCCCTAGCAACATAGCTAACAAATCGGCTGGATCAGCTATATTAAGGGCATATCACGTAACGCAATACTTATATGTGGTTAGTGAACCATCTCTTTCAACATCTTCACATTCAAGCCTTTTAAAATAAAAAATTAATATTGGACAAAAATTTCACACATAATATCATTACCAATCCTTCATAGTCACCCTTATTTCTAGAGCATTCTAGCCAGTAAAATCAATAGAGATCAGTTGATATAGTAATATAGAACTCGAAAAGGTATGCAACCAAAAGAGGTTATCCATTACAAACCGGAACAAAAGAGAAGAAAAAATGCAATGCATAACAACATAAAATGCAATCTCCTAAATTAATCAGGTTTACCATTCCTACATCTTACAGTAGCAGTAGCACTACATTCATAGTGTATGACACTACTAAAGACTTGAATGACCCATTGAATATGCAATTGTTCAAATGAGTTGAAAAGTCATTTGTTCTCATGAAGCCTGCAACAATATTCAGATACAAAGCAAAGATGTTCTTGCGATCCTTAATCCATCAAGTGTTGGTTTCTGGATGGCTAAAAGAAACATTACAATGAAAACCCCCTGGGTATTAATTCCGTATACAATAGTGTACTAAGCATGGTATATAACTCAACTGTCCAAAGAATCTTAGCATAAAAAACTAACGTACAGATGCTATGGAAATAGTTAAATTATCCTTTTGAACATTGTCATGACAGTAGCATCCACCAACTGCTTGCAAGGCTGTATGCGTTTGTCAAATACCCTTGAATCAATATTGGACTTCTGTTTTACGAAAATAGTGACGCTGAGTTGTAATACACAGATTAAATTTGGTTAACAGCAAAGTAAAGCAACTTACATTTTGTAGCGAGGAGGGAGGTGAACAGTCAAAGCATAAAAAGGCAAATTAATATTCTTTAATTGAGAACCTTCATTTCTTTTATTCACACGATAGCAAACCCAAAGGAACATAAGCAATAAAGCAGGACTTATCAGTCGGCTATTAAGTGAACACAGGGTGCAACAGACGATAAAACCGCTTGAGAAGTTCAGGAAGAAACAATAAACTGAAAATAAGTAAAAGGCAATGCCCCTTCCGTTGCATTTCCAAGCCAGATTCACCCTCTAACCTAGCTCACCTCCATCACTACTATGTGATACCGCTGGTCCGAGCATAGTCGAGACGACTCTGATGTGCAGTCAGCTGACTCGATCTTACTACCTTCTCAACCGCATTTTGGCCATTTCCTTCAACTATGGTTAATTAAATGGGAGAAAACAGTTGATGAAACCTAACGCAAGCAGATCACATACGCTGGGCCATACCTATGTCAGAATACAACATAATCAAAATCAAACCGCACATTTCATTTTTTGAACTGAAAATCCTGCATAACCGAAATTGATAGAAAGTTGCTTAGTAAAGAGCTGTCGTCGAGGAGGTTTATATTTGGATCAGAGCCATGCATGATACACTAAAGGCTTAAGCATTCGTTCACTTTTGTTCCTACATATTAGCTAATATATGTACCCACACAAAGAAGGCCCAAACAGAAATATTTGATAGGCTAGTTCCAATCCCTTAGACGATTACTTGCTTGAAATGAATCCAAACATGAGAAATTCACCCGACAGCTCTTCATTCTACTTCAAAAGTATATGACTATCACACTGATGTGATGTAAACCCAAGCCAAGGACGGATTTAAAACAAAGACAGCTACACATTCGACTATAAGTTCTACTTTAAATCAATATTTTGGATGAGATGGTATGGCACTAAGAGATAGATTGCACACTCTTGGTCCATGCTCATAAAGGCTATGTGCGAATGGGACTTTATGGCTTAACCAAATCGTCCTATATTGAAAACCTTCTCAGTGTTTTTTGTGGACACCTACATATCAATGGAATAATCTGAACTCAACCATGTGAAAAAGGACCGGAAACTTTTGCTCCAAAGAGATCATGCTAGCTCCAAGGAGGTCGATTCGTGTTTGGAAATGAAAACTGAAATGGTTTTCATTCATATTAGTAGGATTATGTATCCTTCTAAAATATTTAGGTACCGCGTTAGATCAATTCAGCAGAACTTATCTCGTGTGGATTTTTAGGAGAAAATAGTGCCGGAGAATGATGTGAAAACAGAGAAGGAACTAAGCCAACTTAACAACGTGAAATTTTTGTGTTAACCGACGAAATAAGTTAACAATGAGAAATGTTAAGTAACAAAAAAATCAGAATGTTCAAATGTCCTCACAAAAGTAGGAAAATGTACATAACTGGGGAGCAATTAACAACAGAGCATAGGTTGTCTACACCAGCCCTACAGTAGGCAAGCATAGGTCCAAATGAATTGGCATTCATGGTTTGACTGTTTTTATCCTGAATATGTCTAGAATTGAAGAAATCAAAGCAGTAGTCCTAAAATTAACATGAAACAACTCAGAAAGTAAAACTTACTATACCTATTTATCTGTCTAATAATGTAAAAAAGCACGAGTGTAATTAAACTAAGCACAACAACTATCAGGGAGGAGAAGATTCTAGCTGATTCATTTGCTGACCCATGTAGTTTGTTTATACTTGCAACAAATCATTACAGAACAGAAAATGCAAGGGAATTCGAACCTAGTAGAACATATCACAATGGATTTTTTAGTTCATAAAAGTGCAGACAAAACAACAGACCAATATCTCAATCTAAATGAGACAAAGGTGACAAAACAGAGGATTGACTTTTCCTTACCTGACAAGCTTTGTTCTTAGCTCTGGTTTCAGCTGTGCTGGGGCCTGGGGATATCATGGTTTGGCTTGTTAAATCTTTTTTTCTCATCGGTCATATGAACCCCAACCATCTGAGAACCTGCCACCTCTCTATACACAAAAGAAGTGAAAAACTGAGTTATTAGCATGAAGGGCTGTTGGTCATCAAACAGAATGTGTTGCAAATGAATAAACATTAACATACTGTATAGACGTTCAGACCAGAAATTCAGCACGGTTCACATTGCGGTTGTCATCAAATTCAATAGAGTGATCTCTGATTTCAATTTTCAAATGAGATATTGTAGAAGCATGATATTTTTCTCCACCAAATCTCTCTCGTCCAAAATCCAACTCTCGCTTCTATATCCTGAATTCGGCAATACGGTTGATAACACCATCATATACGAAAGTATTTTGAAATACAAATAAAATCGATCAGTGACACTGTGTGCATTTGGTAGCAATTTTTTTACAGTATTCTAGGACATGATTTCTCAAACCCCACCTTGTGTGAGAGCCTCTGTGCACTGGGTCTGTTCTTTTTTTTATTCTAGGACATGATTTCTGAAATTACTATTGTTCTAAATACTTTAAGGTGATTGTCTCTAGCTGAAACTGCAGTTTTATATACTCCGGTATTTGCAGTACTACACTATTTTGAAAGTATACAAAAAAAGAGGATTGAACCTGTTTTTCAAAACTTAAGAACGCTAGCACGGAGCCTCCTTCGCGGGACTCACATAGTACATCAGTGCTCATCGTTGTCGTGTCTATCTTTCTTGCGCTCCTTGCCTCTTCAGGATAACACAAGTATACGCCAACACTACGTGTATTCAGACTCGTTCCAGCCTATTTGTGCTTATGTTTAGTGGTCCAGTGTGCCTATGCATGAGTATGATTAATGGTTCAACCATCAGCTAGCAAGCTAAAAGCACAGAATACATTCTGAACAATCGGCTAGAGAGATAAGTGATGGTCAGCTGCTCAAGCTTTAAAAAACAACAAGTACGCCTCTCAGTTTCGCCAAAACTGCAGCTTACTAAAATTATAGTACTTGTTGCCTGGGCAAGGGAATACAGCGGTTTGGGAGTACTTCAGTTTTAGAAAAACTTGGATACCAAATGGAGCCTAAGTT
Organism: Puccinellia tenuiflora; assembly: GCA_012064385.1. Taxonomy (NCBI): domain Eukaryota; kingdom Viridiplantae; phylum Streptophyta; class Magnoliopsida; order Poales; family Poaceae; genus Puccinellia; species Puccinellia tenuiflora. The sequence goes on from QRDG01000025.1 coordinate 1,306,387, forward strand.
GTTGGAATATACGCAAATTCTTTAAAGAACCAATAGAATACCATAACACAAATAAATGATAGTAAACTAATAAGAATATATGTAAGTTCTTGAAACTACATATATCTCACCAAGGTACACTGTGCTCCAGCGATGGTACATGTAAGTCAGCCTCTGGACCTTCAGGATTGGTTCGAATGCCCAAATCACATCGGTTGCTTGAGAAAACTGCACGTTGATCTCGCTGGTATTGTCTATTGTCTGTACACTCAGAAGACTTCTGGTGAGCAGGATGTGTTGGCGCCTGTTGTCGTACCATGCTAGCCACAACAACCATTTCCTTATCAACAACACAATTCTCTTCGTCGGTTTCTTCGGCAATGCTACTACTCACGCCGCCAACCAAGCCACGCTGGCTACGGGCGCCGCACTCCCAGGTATAGGGTACTCGCTGGACACCTCCTTGGCAACCGCATCGTCCTCCTTGAGCTGCGGGATGCCCTCCTCCTCCGGGTACCTCCAGCGAGCACCAGCTCGCCCTGGGCGGCAACGACGGAGGTGCAGCCGCCCTGCCTGCCGCCATGGGCTCGCCTCCATACTGAACAACAGAGAGGGACGGAGGAGGCTTTGTACTCCAAATACAGTGCAGGGAGGCGTCCCACTACCAGCTTCATGTCTGCGTTCCTCATGCGGGCCGATCACCTACCTCTCCATCTGAGGCGGCAAGGGTGCTTCTCGTCGCCCTGCTCGCCATGGGGAGCGCGGGCATATCACCTACCTCCCCATCTGAGGCGGCAAGAGTGGGCTGAGTCCACACGGAGCGCTAGTTCCCAAAGTTGGCACCGCCGGAAGGGAGAAGTGGGTAGGGGAGGGGGAATCGGGGAGGTAATGGAGCAGTGCGCTGCTTGGGCTGGGCGGCAGCCGCCGGTCAGAAATCCTAGCACGCACACAAGCTTCACGTCTGGTCGCCCTAGTCGCCATGGCTGCCGCAGGCCCGTCATCTACATCCCCGTCGGAAGCGGCAAGGGTTGGCGCCACCAGCAGGAAGAAGTGGGTGTGGGGGGGGGGGGGGGGGGGGGGGGGTGAATCAGGGAGGTGCTGGAGCAGCGCGCGGCCGCCGGCCGGAAACCCTAGCTTAGGCTCAAATGGGATCGAGAGAGAGCAAGGAGACCCCGGGAGTCAAAAATGCCTTTTTTTTTTCCTTTTGTTTGTGAGAATGGATTTTTTTCCAGGGACCGCGATGGTACTGGGACGGTGTATTGGTGGCCCACATGGCATACTAACAAATCGGGCAGAGGCCCTGAAAATGCTCGCTGTTAGCCGGGCTTTTTTTCTAAACCCAGTACAACGCAATCGTTCATATACACGCGCACACACTCACCCCTATAAACGGATGCACGCACACTCTATCCCTATGAGCACCTCCGAGAGACCGAGTCGGCGGGTCGAGTCTTGATATTGACGAAGTCACCACGGGCGCCTCGCTGTCGACGGAAACGTCGCCTCCTACTGAAGAATATTCCGCCTTGAATGAGAAACACCAATGTCAAACCTGACGTTTGAACTCTGGTGTGTTGGGGGTACAACCACCTCCTAACCATCTTGCCACAGGTCCTGAAAATGCTCGCTGTTAGCCGGGCTTAAATCTTTACTAGACGTACAGGCGCGCGCGCCTGCCAGGCGTTTGTGCACGACGCGGTCAGCGGCGATCGAATTTATCAATGGTTCGAGGTAACTGTACCGCGTAATTATTTGCGATAACTGTAATACGTAAATACGTAATCAGTTTCTTTTAGAACTAACGCGTAATCAGGTCCGATCCATCGATCTGACCGATTCCCAAATTCGGCCGGAGAGATATTTCTTTTGTATGGGCTAGGCTGCTAGTCTGTGACTGTGATAGCTGCCAGTTCCTTCGGCTTGGGTAGCCTGCCGAAATCACAAACTTGGAGATTCTCAAAAAGAAGACTTCTCACTGGTGGAAAAAGGGCTATTGGTCCCGGTTCCAAAGGGCCTTTGGTCCCGGGTTAGCCGCCGGGACTAAAGGGGGTGGGCTTTAGTCCCGGCGGCCCAGGAACCGGGACCAGAGGCCCTCCACGTGGGCGCGCAGGGGGGGTGACGGGCCGGAAGCCTTTGGTCCCGGTTGGTATTACCAACCGGGACCGAGAGTTTCACTTTTTTTTAAACCGAATGCTTTTTTTTTTGTTTTAACCGAATGCTTTTTTTTTGTTTTAACCAAATGCTTTCTTTTTGGGGGGGTTTAAATCAATAGGTGCCGTGTCGCCGTGCCGTGCCGTACGTGTCGTGCCGTGCTGTGCCGTACTGTCGGCGTGTCCGATGCCGTGTCGTGTCGTGCCGTGCCGTGTCAGTGGTACTACCATTCATATTTGATTCATATATACATACATAACGTTTCTCACACGTCGAGATCATGTTTCATATATACATACATAACGTCACACGCCGACATAATGTTTCTCACACGTCGAGATGATGTCAATTACATGTCCTCAGGCAAAACAAAATTTGTCGAGTGAAAAAATTCTCCATCTCTCTTCAGGACCGCGGAGTTAAAAAATCCCGCAATTTCCTCTTGAAATGCTTTTAGGCGCTTCGATGGTATGAGCTGGTCCCGCATTCTCTCCATCTAGATCAATATGAATATGTGAGTTGTTTATAACTATATATATATATATGAAATCATAATAAAATAATTTATGGATGGAAGTCAACACAATATGCATGCTAATAAAAAGTGAGAAGAGTGTATACATACATCACGCGTTCTTTGTTCTCTATCCCGCTCAGAGACAAAAGAGCGTATGTACTCGCAAACATAGAATCCACATAAATTACCTCTGGAGCATATCTTGAATGCATTGGTACTTTTCCATTGGTTTCCTTAGCGAGTCCATGACTTGAACGACTCCTTGGTCAACTCTAATGATTAGCAGAATCCAGTGGAAACTGCGCACGTTTATATGTCAATGACTCATCGGTTACACTAAAGATATGCAAATCAAAATAGAATGGGTAGAAGGTAACACTCACTTGTTGACGTAAGGAAAAAGTATTTCTCCGCAAGTATTTTGGTTCACTAACCAATTGACCAAGCTATCCTCGGTGGTCTTCCAATTGTATTTTACGGTCCCTTCATTAACATAATTTGGGTCAATGAACCCAGTGTCATAGATGCCCTTTTTCTGCATTCGACAATCATCATTCTACAATACAAAAGAATATAGTGAGATAATTAAAGGCAATGAACGTGCAGAGCTGAAGACTTAATTAAATTGCAGAAATAAACCACTTACAAACAATAGGAACTGACGATGACTTTGTCGAGGGCATCTTGATTGAATAACTGAAATATTTCCGAAAACGGAATATATAACAAGTCATCCGTGAAGTAATGCTTTTTCTTATAACTCACCCAGAAAGCTTCATGCCCGACCGCTACAGCTTTCTCATACCAGTGATGCAATCGACGCAATTGGTATGATAGAGAACTGATCTCCTCAGGTCTGACCAGGGACTTCCCAGGTTTATATGTCCATGCATACTGATACTGTTGCTGTGGTTGTACGAGCTGGGCAACTGTTTTAGTTGAGATCACCTTCAGCGGGGATATCGACTTTTTTGCCTGTTCTCCGAGCTGGGCCACTTGTTTCCCGCGTTTTGCAGCATAGAACTGCTCCTTCTTTAGTCGATCTGCCGCCTCCTTGTCCTCCTTCATCTTCTGCTTCTTTAGGAGATAGGCAGCCTTCTTTTTCTCGGCCTCTTGACTAATTGTCTTCAGCATGACACGATCATAGTCATCTGCCAATGGAGGTGACTTTGGCCGGGGATTCCTGAAATTTTTCACAAATCTCTCAACTTTTTCTGGATCCAGTTTCTCTCTAGGCGGGGGCCGTTTCGGAGCTAACTGTTCTGTAATATGGGCACGCACCGATTCCTCGAGCTCCTCTGGAGTCAAGTCGTAAGGCCTCTTTGGAAGAGGCTTTAGCAACTCGCGTTCCGCTCGAGATAACTTATCTGCACGCGTCGACGTGAAGGATAGTTTCCGCTTTGACGAGAAGGTCTTTTCCCGGGGCGGAATCGAAGGACGGGACGTCGCGCGTGATGGACTCGCGACGGATGGGGCATCGAGGGATGGATCTTCATGTGAGGAGGATATATCTTGGGGGGATGAATCTTTAGGTGGGGGAGATGGATCTTTAGGCGGGGGAGATGGATCCTTAGGTGGGGGGGATGGATCCTTAGGTGGGGGGGATGGATCCTTAGGTGGGGGGGGATGGATCTTGCGGTGGGAGGGATGGATCTTGACGTGGGGGGGGGGATGGATCATTAGGTGGGGGGATGGATCTTGAGGTGGGGGTCTGCTGCTGGATCGAGGAGTCAAGTTCGGAAACACGATGTTTTCCTTGTTCCAGAGAGCGATACCCTTCTCGACTTCTCCCGGTGTCTTCTCGCCGTCACCTCCGGGAATGTCAAGTTCCAGATTAGCATATAACGGCACAACTTGATCCACCCCGACACGAGCATAGCCCTGTCGAATCCCTTCGAGATGGTAGCTTGCTCCAGCTGGATTAGGTAAAGCATAGCTGACCGCCACCTTGAAAGACATGTTCTTCATTGACATGTGTAGCTCACAGTCTGTCTTCTCCGTGATATAATCCACGGGGTAGTGAGCCGCCGGTTGAAATTGAGAATTTTCTACATGCGTGGAACCCACGCTGCTTTTCCGCTGATCAGATGGGGCGGCTTCTACCTGCAGCTGAGATTCATTTTGCTTACTAATTGAGTCGAGTCGCTCCTGCTGCTCATGCACCTTGCGTTCCAGTGCTGATAACCGGTCAGACTCCTGCTTCTTTCTTCTCTGACGGCTTCTATAAGTATCAGCATCTTCCGGAAAACCTTGCTTCAAGGTGACACCGGCTCCATAGCCTCGTAATCGTCCAACGTGTTCAGGATTCCCGAGTGCTAGTGTCAGCTCGTCATTCTCTCTGTCAGGGACGTACTCTCCCCTGCAAACTTTATCTATTGCGTCCTCAAGTTGTTTGGTTATATACTCAATTTTTGCCTTCCATTTTCCCTGAGCAATAATCTTTCCTGTCTATGGGTCCAACCCTGCCCCATGCGCGAACAACCAAAACTTGGACCTCGGGGGCCACTCCGCTGTCTGTGGAATGATCCCGTTATCAAGCAGTCGTGCTTCAAAGGCTTCCCACTTAGGCACGGCAGCCCTGTAGCCACCTGCCCCCAAACGGTGGTGATATTCCTTCTTCGCAGCATTTAACTTATTTTGAACCGATCGGGCCAGAGCGCCCTCCGATTTTCTTTGCTCCACAAATGTGGGCCACTGCTGTTTAATCTTCACTAGTGCTCCAGTGAAATCTGGATCCGTCTCCCCGGCCTTTTTATAAGCTTTCCATAAGTTTTTCTTCCAGGTCCGGAATTGTTCGGCCATCTTACTAAGCGACCACTCCTTCACTTTGTCCATCAGGGAAACCGGCAGATCTGACGGTAGGCTGACCTTTGTTAAGAGCGTGTCCCAACACAATGTTTTTAGCCTCTCCTCGACATAAGTAGCTGGGTTGTTTACATCCTTCGGCTTAATCCACTCTTCAAGGTTGATCGGGACAATGTCCCTTACAATAACCGCGCATTGATTAATGTATTTGCGGCGGTTGTCGATGGGTTCCAAAGGTTCCCCACTAGCACTAACTTCGTCGATCACTATCCTACGACCCTCCTTCAACGGCTTCGTCGGGCCTCGTTTCGGCAATGCTGTAGATGAGGATGATCCGGAGGGCTAAAAGAAAAAAAATGGTTCATTAATAACAACAATATACAACTCAAATAATACATCTAGTGTGATCGATGTACAGAGGCTTAATATACCTCGCCAGAGTTTGTTAAGGGCACTTCCCCCTCTCCACCATTTTCTTCTTCCGGAACCCCCTCACCGGAATCGTTCAGAAATTGGGAGCCGTAATCTTCTGCGGTTACAGCATCTTCTTCACCGACAGGCGCGGCCGCACGTCCTGCTATAATTTCCATGATTCGCAGTTCGGCGTCCTCATCTCTGTCGACGTCCGGAAAATTTGGATCCATCTAGATACATCCGTGAATAAACAAATATAACAATCAACACATGTCTCAGAATACAACTGCAAATACTTAGAAATAAGGGCAGCTAACAACAGCCATCATCCAGAGCTACATTTCAATAAACAACTATTTATCACATTGTAAAACATACATAGACACCACACATAACTTCCAGGAACTTCCACAGATCATAAGCTACAAGTCGAGTAGAAACATATGCATAGAAATTGCTACAATCATCAGATCATAAACATACATAGACACCACAGAAGGTGAATCATTCACAATTAAAGGAACATATGCATAGAAATTGCTACAATCATCAGTATCAGATTGTATGCTTTCGCACTATCATCTGTTCATTAGAGCATCATTTCATCTAATCTCATAAGAAACATAAGTTAGACTTTATGAGGGCATCATATTGCATATAAGAAAAATTACATATTACTTTATCATCTTATATAAATAGTTATTTTGATAGAAAGGATTAATATTATATAATATGGAAAGGATTAATATTTTTCTAGCCAGCCCAAATTTCATGGTAAATAAACATATCACTGGTGCGAGAAACCTATATTAATCATCTTAAAATCATGGGTGAATTATTAATTAAAGATTTACAAATCAGTGAGACAATGTATGTTCTATATGTGGTTATATTGGATCAATTCATAAAATTAAATTATCATGGCAAGCAGACATATAATTCTTATTTTATGTTACATTAGTGCATCCTGAACATATCGATTATATATAGTTTGCAAATATAATCTATATCGATTTAGAATTAAAAAAAATCTAGGGGAAAAGCTCACCAAGGAGATGCGCAGCGGCGCGGCGGCTCGGCTAGGGGAACGGAGGCGTGGATGGAGATGGTCACCGGCCAGGAGCACGGAGGCGTGGACGGAGATGGTCGGGGAGTACGGACGCGGCGGCACTGCGGAGCTCGGAGGCGTGGGCGGCCGGAGGCGGAAGGGAACGGTGCGGCGGCGTGCTTGAGGTAGACTTCCCGGCCCGATTCCTTGCGCGGGGAGCTCATGGCGGCGTCGGCGTGGCCAAGGGCGGTCGGAGGCGACGCGAGCTCGATGGCACGATGCAGCGGCGCGGCGTGCCTCGGCTAGGGGAACGGAGGCGACAACGCGGCGGCCGGGGAACGGAGAGGGCGGAGGGGAGCGCGGCGGCAGAGCAGCGATGCAGCGGCGCATCGGTGGCGGAGGGGCGCGCGGCGGCAGAGCAGCGATGCAGCGGCGCGTCGGAGGAGGAGGGGCGCGCGGCGGCGGAGCAGCCTGGTGGCAGGGGAGAGGGTGCGGCGTCCGGGATGGAATGAGAAAAAAGAAAGGGCAGAACCACCCAAATCGACGCGGAAGGGACCTTTGGTCCCGGTTCCAGCCACGAACCGGGACCAAAGACCCTTTGGTCGCGGTTGGTAACACCAACCGGGACCAAAGGTCCCCCCGGGCCGCGAAAATATGCGCGCGAAGCCGAGCGGGCCTTTGGTCCCGGTTGGTGTTACCAACCGCGACCAAAGGCTTTTTTTTTCTTTTTCTGTTTTCTAGTTTCTTTTTCTGTTTTCTTTTTTATTTCTTTTTCTGTTTTCTTTTATAGTTTCTTTTTCTGGTTTCTTTTTTGTTTCTTTTTCTGTTTTCTTTTATAGTTTCTTTTTCTGGTTTCTTTTTTGTTTCTTTTTCTGTTTTCTTTTATAGTTTCTTCTTATTACTTAAAAAGTCATATAATTTTCTAGTTTCTTTTAAAATGTTCCAATATTTGAAAATCATTATCTTTTTATTATTTATTTTTCTATTTTTTTATTATTTGAAAACCATATCTTTTTCAAGCGCTTGTGAGCCATTGGATCAGAAGCACACGGATCGTGTGTTTCCTTCGAGCGCTTGTGAGCTGTTGGATCAGGGCCTTTAGTACCGGTTCGTGTTACCAACCGGGACTAAAGAAGCACACGGATCGTGTGTTTCTTTCAAGTGCTTGTGAGCCGTTGGATCAGGGGTGTGTTTCTTTAGAGCGCTTGTGAGCCGTTGGATCAGAAGCACACGGATCATGTGTTTCCTTCGAGCGCTTGTGAGCTGTTGGATCAGGGCCTTTAGTACCGGTTCGTGTTACCAACCGGGACTAAAGAAGCACACGGATCGTGTGTTTTTTTCAAGCGCTTGTGAGCCGTTGGATCAGGGGTGTGTTTCTTTAGAGCGTTTGTGAGCCGTTGGATCAGAAGCACACGCCTATAAATAGCGACGTCCCTGCAGCGAAACGGCACACAACGAGCGTCTACCTTTGCCACCGAACCCAATGGTTGGATTTAGCCTACCCGCTGGCATGTTCCCTAACACAAGCCCTCGGGTAGGTTGAATCCAACCACTGGATTAGGGTGACACAATGATGAATTGCCGAGGAGGTGGTTGTGGTGGTGGTGGAAGTGGTAGCCATGCCCCTCGGTCGGATCCAAGTAGCTGCAAGGCGCTCTGATGATCTACAACATTCCCAACACTTTTTGGGACGGTCGTTAGATCATCAGAGAAGTCTTGCGGCTGCTTGGATCGAAGGTCGATTTGCTGCTCACTTCACAGCCCTCAACAAAATACTTGCGGCTGTTCTATCTACAAAATACTTCAGTTCATCGACCGAATACAAATCATTCGGATTCCCGTCATACAGCCCAACGGTGCATTTGATATGCAGGCACTCACGAGCCACCGTTGGGCTGTATGACGGGAAAACCATGTGCATTTGATAAAAGGTTTAATACATTAATTATTACACATCACCACCAACATCCCTATCTAGTGTGTGTCCCTTTCTTCTTTGTGTGTGTCCCTTTCTTCTGATTGCGCCGCAACCATGGACAATCTTCATCATTCAACGCGATGGTTGGGTCAGTTTTCACCGTGAAGGGGGGAATTTTAATGAAAATTATTGTAATCTTCCGACATGTCCGTCTTGTCCTCCACTCCTACGATGTTTCTTTTTCCTGAAAGAACTATGTGGCGCTTTCGCTCATCGTATGATGTATTCGCTTGCTTATCTTTTCTTTTTTTCGGTCTGGAAGACATGTCCTTCACATAGAAAACCTGGGCCACGTCATTGGCTAGGACGAATGGTTCGGTGTCGTACCCAAGATTTTTGACATCCACCGTAGTCATTCCGTACTTCGGGTCTACATTTACCCCGCCTTCCAGGTTGAACCATTTGCACCTGAACAAAGGTACCTTTTTCCCATTGTTGTTTGTTGCATCAAAGCGAACACCACTGTTTTGGTTGGTGCTCTTCTTATCTTGGTCGGTCGTGTAAAATGTATTCCCATTTATCTCGTACCCTTGAAAAGTCAATATAGTCGACGATGGTGCTTTGGCCAACAAGTATAATTGTTCTTCAACAGTGTTGTCATTAATGAGATGTGTTTGCAACCACCCGCTGAAAGTCTTCATGTGTTCTCTTTCAATCGATTCTCTAGGCTGCTCCGGTCATTTAGATTGTAAAATATTCATGTGTTCCTGGATATACGGAGCCACCAAGATGGAATTATGTAGAACTGTGTAGTGTGCTTGATTGAAAGAATCCCAGTCCTTGCACATTATTGCTTTCTTTCCTAGCGTGCCTATTCCACGCAGTCTCCCCTCATGGCGCGATTGAGGAACACCGATCGGCTTAAGGTCAGGAATAAAGTCAACACAAAACTCAATTACCTCCTCTGTTCCATAGCCCTTGGAGATGCTTCCTTCGGGCCTAGCACGGTTATGAACGTATTTCTTTAAGACTCCCATGAACCTCTCAAAGGGGAACATGTTGTGTAGAAATACAGGACCGAGAACGTTAATCTCTTCGACTAGGTGAACTATGAGGTGCGTCATAATATTGAAGAAGGATGGTGGGAACACCAACTCGAAGCTGACAAGACATTGGACCACCTCCCTCTGTAAACCTGGTAGAGTTAATGGATTGATCACCTTCTGAGAAATTGCATTGAGAAATGCACATAGCTTCACAATGGGTACTCGAACATTTTCCGGTAGAAGCCCCCTCAATGCAATCGGAAGTAATTGTGTCATAATCACGTGGCAGTCATGAGACTTTAGGTTCTGAAACTTTTTCTCTGCCATGTTTATTATTCCCTTTATATTCGACGAGAAACCAGACGGGACCTTGATACTGTTCAGGACTTCAAAAAAGATCTCCTTCTCTTCTTTGGTAAGAGCATAGCTGGCAAGACCTTGATACTTATCTGGATTCAGGTGGTCGTCTCGTTCGTGCATACGTTGGTGGTCCTGTCGTGATTCCGGTGTATCTTTTGTTTTCCCATACACGCCCAAGAAGCTTAGTAGGTTCACGCACAGATTTTTCGTCACGTGCATCACGTCGATTGCAGAGCGAACCTCCAGTATTTTCCAATAGGGTAGCTCCCAAAATATAGAGCACTTCTTCCACATGGGCACGTGTCCATCAGCGTCATTCAAAACAGATAGACTGCCAGGACCCTTTCCAAAGATTACATTTAAGTCCTTGACCATGTCATATATAACATCACCATTAGGTAATTTAGGATTCGTCCGATGATCTGGCTCACCTTTGAAATGCTTGCCATTCTTTCTTATGGCATGCCCTTTTGTAAGAAATCGCCGATGCCCCAGGTACACATTCTTGTTTCCCATATGTATACTTTCAGTCTCACCTAAACAGTGCGTGCATACATTGTATCCCTTGTTTGACTGTCCTGAAATGTTACTAAGAGCAGGCCAATCATTGATGGTTACAAACAGCAACGCTCGTAGGTCAAATTCCTTTTGTTCATGCTCATCCCACATAGGTACACCTTCGTCACGCCACAACTGTAAAAGTTATTCAACCAATGGCCTCAGGTACACATCAATGTCGTTGCCCGGTTGCTTCGGGCCTTGGATGAGCACTGACATCATAATGAACTTCCGCTTCATGCACAACCAAGGAGGAAGGTTATAAATACACAGAGTCACGGGCCAGGTGCTATGACTGGAGCTCTGCTCCCCGAAAGGATTAAAGCCATCTGTACTTAGCCCAAATCTTAAGTTCCTTGCGTCAGCTGCAAATTCCGGGAACTCCCTGTCGATTTTTCTCCACTGCGACCCATCGGCGGGGTGTCTTAACATCAGGTCTTTCAAACGGTCTTCTTTGTGCCATCGTAACAACTTTGCATGCTCTTTGTTTTGGAACAAACAGTTCAATCATGGTATTATAGGAGCATACCACATCACCTTGGCAGGAACCCTCTTCCTAGGGCACGGCTCACCCTCAACATCACCAGGGTCATCTCGCCTTATTTTATACCGCATTGCACCGCATACCGGGCATGCATTCAAATTCTCGTACTCCTCACCACGGTAGAGGATGCAGTCATTGATGCATGCATGTATCTTCTGCACCTCTAATCCTAGAGGGCAGACAACCTTCTTTGCTTCGTACGTACTGGGGGGTAATACGTTATCCCTTGGAAGCATCTTCTTTATTATTTTCAGCAATTTTTCAAATCCCTTGTCAGATGTACCATTCTCTGCCTTCCATTGCAGCAATTCCAGCATGGTACCAAGCTTTTTCTGGCCATCTTCGCAAGTTGGGTACAACAATTTCTTGTGATCCTCTAACATGCTCTCCAACTTCAACCTCTCGTTTTCACTTCCGCTGTTTATCTGTGCATCAAGAATGGCCTGACCAAAATAATCATCGTGCTCATCAACAATGGGCTCTTCTTCAGCTTCGTCTTCCCCCATTGCAGTATCACCGTCTTCGGTGAACGTAGGATAGTTGTCATTATCCTCTTCTTCTTCATTTTCTTCCATTATAACCCCTCTTTCTCCGTGCTTGGTCCAACAATTATAACCGGACATGAAACCATGCTGCAACAGGTGGACGTGAATGGTTTTTGAGGTAGAGTAATCCTGCGTATTCTTGCAGACGCTACATGGATAAGAAATAAAACCATTCGATGGCTTGTTTTTCTCAGCCACACGGAGAAAATAATGCATGCCATTAATATAGTCGGGAAATCGTCGGTCACTGTACATCCATTGCCGGCTCATCTGCATTATATAAATATATCAAAAACTATTGCACTACATCAAGAGTATATAATAGTAACTACTGAACCAAAGTAAAGTAATTGTAATGCATAGTCCTCATAAAACATATATTAATTGAAACTAACATACAACTATCTAAATAATTTAAATCCAACACCAAATGCGATCAAAATCGCAACTAAGGTAACTACTGAACAACAACATAATGGTACCAAGCCTCCTGACTAATGGCATATTTTCTAATCTTTTTAATCTTCAAGCGCATTGCATCCATCTTGATCTCATGGGCATGTGCGACATCGACAAGCTTGAACTCATGTTCATCGATGATGTCGGCAAGCTTCAACTCCAATTTCATCTTCTCTTCTAGGCATTGCAGACGAAGATCTTCACTTCTTTCCAATTTTGCTTTCAAATCATTGTTTCCTTTTACAAAAAACTCGACAATAGGGTCGGTTGGAATTTCTGGTTCAACTACCTCCTAGATAAAAGTGTCTATGTCAAGTTGGTAGGTATAGTTGTTTTAAACACGAAATGAAACAAATAGTTATGAAAATATACCACATCCGAATCATAGACCGGACGAGGGCCGACGGGGGCGGATATCAAAACCATGACACTATACATATAAAAAAAACATAAGAAAAATATACAAGAAATAAATATGCTTTTAAATCATACATGTCATTTTTCTTAAAAAAGAAGATAAAGAAAAAAATCTCACCGAGGTGGTGCCGGTGACGGGACGACGCGGGCTATCGACGGCGGTGAGGACGGGATGACACTAAAATCCACAAATAATAAATTAATTTGAGCTCAAAATGCATATAAAAAATTAAACTCTCTAGCTAGGCATTTCATCAAACACCTTGCTTGGACTACAAACCATAAAATGAGCTAAACTAGCAATAAAATGAGCTAAAGTTGCAACTTCGGAGAAAAGGATGATACTGCTAACCCTTGAATATATGGGGTGCCTTCAATCCTCACAAATGGTGAAAAAAAATGGGGATTAACTTGAGTGATGGAGTGGAAATGGAGGAGAAAATGTTGATGAACTCAAGCTAAAAATGGTGGTGGAGCTCGGGTGGAAGATGATATAGGCAGGGAAGAGCCTTTGGTCCCGGTTCGTGGCTGGAACCGGGACCAAAGGGTGCCTGCCAGGGGTCCCATGGCTGCTGCCGCATGTGTAGACCCTTTGGTCCCGGTTTCAGACACGAACCGGGACCAAAGGTCCCAATAGAACCGGGACGAATGGTCCCCAGCGCCCGGGCCGATGGAGCCGCGACCAATGACCCCTTTGGTCCCGGTTCTTTATTGTTGCGGGATAAAAGGGCAGAATGGATGCCCCTTTTTCCACTAGTGTCTGCTCTCTGGAGAGAACACCCAGCAAGCAGCAACTTCCTGTAGATTTTTTTTTCCAGCAATTGCCCTAATCATTCATCATTTCTTAAAAGCAATGACAGCAAGAAAGTCACATATATCAACAGCAAGCAGAATTGATTCCTTCGGGTGTCTTTTCTAAGAAAAAAAATCATCTCTGGACATAGCATCAGACAAACAGTACCACACATGCACACATGACACACTGACAAGTTTGACACATAGACACTTAGTTCTCATAACGGATACAATAAAATACGATGCAGCAGTAAGCGCACATAGGAGTTGTGTTGTGTCGCTTGCATCGGCCAATCCCCAATCTTCAAAACCTCAAGTTTTATTGCTTCATCTCTCTCCGTAAGCAACCAGCTGCATCAGAAATATANATATTCTTATCGTCATTAAAATGCACGATGGAGAAGTTCTAGTTTATGACTCACTACCACAAAGCCTCTAAAGTACAAGCACTGTTTTGATATGCTCAAAAGGTAATTTTAATTAATTCTTATCGGCTTCATCGTTAATTTGATTATGTCAACTCTTTTATTGATTTTCTTTGTCGGGCAGCGTATGGGAAACGTTCATCGCGGAAGATCCGGAAGGTGATAGAAACCGAAGCTGATATGGCGTCCGAGAGTAAGTACTACTATATACCTAGCTACGTCCACACACATTTATCATACTTGATTATTGTTTGATTGAATTATATTATTATACAGAAATGCGAGCAACAACCACAGGGGACTAATCTATGTGGTTACTATGTTTGTGAGAACATTCACAAGATTGTCAACGAGAGAGCGAATAGTAAATTCAATAAAGAGGTACGTAAACAATATTCACAATTTATTTTGTTACCATCAGTTCTGCTGAGTTTCAGTCATAATTGTTTTATTATGATTTGATACATACATATACACATGACTCAATGTATTCATTTCGATCTCATTCATTTGCAGTTGGCAAGAAGCGGGAGAAGCTCCCCCGAAAGCTCCGCTTCCAAGCAATTAGCGAGGAATTGGCGGGATTTTTCATTCGGGAAGTCATACCTCCTTCCGGAGAGTACCAACTTGTTTCAATATAGTATGCCTCAATGTAATAGTGAGCTAGGAACATGTAATATATTGTATGTCTCGGAGAGTACTACTTAATTTGCGATCTTATGTAATTAATTACTTTTGTTATATATATGCACCAAGTTGATATGCATCAAATTGATCTTCATGTAGATATCTTATATATTCCAAACGCGTTTCTGGCGCATCGAAGCGATACTGATACAACGAACGGTCCAAATACAGACCCTATAAACCCTGGATTCTCTGCGTTTTGGCACGGCAGAGAAATGCACAATTCTCTGCCGCGGCAGAGAGTGCAGGTTTACGGTCTCAACCCTTTGGTACCGGTTCCTGTTACGAACCGGTACCAAAGGTCTCCAGCCCTGAGGCTCCCGGCCAGCCCACGTGGAGGCCTCTGTAGTACCGGTTCCAGACTAGACCGGTACTAAAGGTTGGGGCCTTTAGTACCGATTAATTAGTAACCGGTTGCCTAACCGGTACTAGAGGCACTCTGGAACCGGTACTAGAGCTTGTTTTTCCACTAGTGTCCGAAGTGTTTTCGTAGGGAACTTTTCTATGGGATAGAAAAACAGCGGTGTTTTCCACAGCGTGAGCGGACCTTGGTGTCATTCACTTAATTTTCAGTATTTTCTTCGAAAATGAATATTATGTCTCTCGTCCTTTGCCTCTGCGGATGCACACAACCATAGTTCTATTAGACTTGATGCAAGCTGACAATCCTAGAACATCAACAAGTAGAGTAGATGGAATGGAAAACAAAGAAGCAACCATGAAAATATAAGACAAATAAACACCTAAAATTGAGTCGCTTTTCTGCACAAAAACCTTTTAGAAGGATAATTGCACTCACGCCGACTTCGCCACTACCAACTTGTATAACCCGAACTATAATTCTCATAATGCATGTCATTCGTCAAGCTAACGAAGACTAGATTATCGTCACAAAGCAACCTGTAGAAATATTCCCTAGAGGCAATAATAAAATTATCATTATTCTATTTTCAGATTCATGATTAAGTTTATGTTTATGCTAGAATTGCATTAGTTTCTGAATGAGAGACTGTGTGGAAACCTGATTGCATGTATATTTTGGAATGCTACCATATTATCGAGAATGAGAGAGAAGGGTTCCGAAAGTGTTCCAATAAGTCCTAGAGTGTTCCAGTGTTGTTCTAATGTGTTTTGGGACCGGGATGTTCCAAAAAAACCCGATGTTGGCTCGCACGCCCCATTTGTTTAGGGGAAAGGTAACTTGGTGGGGGTGCACCTAGGGGAGTTGGATTTCATCAGAAACCCTGGTGGAGTCGGACTCATACCTAGGTCTAGTTCAACCCTTGGCCGCCTAAAAATAGGGGGATTTCAAGGCACATGACCTGAGCAAGGAAAAACCTTATACACACCCCACTTTGGGCGGTGCCCGTCTTTCTCCTCTAGATGCGAGGAGAATACTCTCGTGTCTGGGAGGGATAACCTAGTTGCGGGAGGCAGAGGACTTCATCGACATCGTCAACTTCATTGACAAATGGAATGAGTACCCTAGAGGCAAGTGGTAATGGATTTCTCTCACCTAGAATGGTGCTATGTTCATCGAAGGCGGGTGCCTTTTGTTGGTGTTTTGAGCCGTCAATACTTAACATGGGTGGCGTATGCACAAAGATGCGTCGGGTTTGCACACGAGAGGCATATATTTTAGATAGGTTCGGGCCCCTCGAGACACGGAGGAAAGAACCTACTCATGTTAATTTGTGGTGATTTGTATTGCTATTGTATCGTATGACAGGGTTTGGTGTACGCATGAGCACTTGCTTGATGATTTGATGCCTTACGGGTGCTCCGTACGGCAGGTTGTACTGGACGTCTCTCGCCTAGACTGGCGACATATTTATCTAGCACGGATCATGTGTGTCGAGATGTGTCTATGGCCTATTGGCATGGAACCACCCACCGCCAATCCTCCCATGAAGAAACCCGCGCATAACCCATCGATGACACCATTGACCCGCGTTAGCCTGGGCGTCTGTGTGCCCACAGCCCACGCTTGGGTGCTCTAGAGAGAACAACCTGAACGTAGGGTCCATCACCGTCGCAAGCACGGCGCACTATAAACGACGAGCACGAGAAGTGGAGAAGGGTGGTGATTTGCAGTGGTGACCGATCCCCTCCCGAGTCGGGTGACCCAGGGGTTCCTAACTTTTTTTTATTTCACTTCCTGTTGTAATGTGTATATGCCGATAACCAGATATGGTTGGGTTTATCAAAGCACAATCGATCATGCTTTTATAGGACGTACATGTTGCGATGTTTTTTTTTCTCTATTTTCAAATGGTTTTAGAATACCTTCTCAGCAGATAATTGAATCCAATAGGTCGTGTGGTTCTAAAGCCAAATAATTTAAAGAAAATATATATCAAGTAAACAATCCAACACTAAGCCAGCCGTACTATTACATAAGTCTACTGCACATGCCTTGCGAAAAGGTTCACCAATCAGAGGCCAAGCTATTGAAGTCCGAACTAATGGAACGAGTCTAGGACGTGAACTAGGGTGTCCGTAGATATTTATTTTAATATTGCGTTGACCAGGATTTGAACTATACATCTATGACTCTGATACTATATTGAATTGCTGCACTAGCTAATTATCCTAAAAGTCCGAACTGATGAAAAAGGGCTGTACAATATATTATATTTCTGACACAAGCTAGCTAGTTTCAAAGTACATAGGAGTATATATATTAGCTTAAATAATAGACTGGTGTCACAATCACCCTGGGTTGTAGGTCGTCGCTTGAGTTCCAAACGAACGTTCCCTCACAGACAGTGATGTAGGCAGCTTGCAGACTTTCCAATCAAATTAACGTGTCCACACCGTCACTTGGATATACGGAGTATATTTCAATCAAGGTGCAAGGCAACGGGTCATCACTTCATCACTACTAGACTAGAGAGAAGAGAAGGAGAAGCTGCCAGCAGCTGGCAATAATGGAAGGGTGGTTCATCCTGTGTTTCACAGCCCTGTCCACGTTACTACTGGCCCTTGGTAGTTTTCTCGGTGGCAAGAGGAGCAATGCGAAGCTGCCTCCTGGGCCATGGAACCTCCCCATCATCGGTAGCCTCCACCACGTCCGCAGCAAGCTGCCGCACCGCAGGCTGACGGAGCTGTCTCGCCGCTACGGGCCGGTGATGTTCCTCAAGCTAGGCGAGAAACCCACCGTGGTGTTCTCCAGCGCCGAGGCGGCCGCGCTGGTGCTCAAGACCAACGACCTCGTCTTCTCGGACCGGGCACGCAGCGTGACGCTGGAGATCATGAGCTGCGGCGGCAAGGACGTTGCCTTCGCCCCCTACGGCGACCACTGGCGCCAGATGCGCAAGCTCTGCGTCGTGGAGCTCCTCAGCTCCAAGCAGGTGAGGCGCATGGAGGGGATCAGGGCCGACGAGGTGGGAAACCTCGTCCGCTCCATTATCTCCAATGGTGGCGCCGCCATCAACGTCACCAGAATGGTGGCGGCCCTCAGCAACAACGCCGTGTCGCGCGCCGTCTTCGGCGGCAGGTTCACACGGCAGGAAGAGTACATCCGCGAGCTGGACAACACCATCACGCTCGTGGCCGGCGGCAGCCTCGTCGACCTCTTCCCGTCCTCGCGGCTGGTGCGGTGGCTCAGCACCGGCGAGCGGCACATGAGGAGGTCCTACACCCGCATCCAGCACATCATCTCCGACATCATCCATGAGCGCAAGGCGGCGGCGGCCAGCGGAGGCACGGACGACGACGACGAGGACCTGCTTGCCACGCTGCTCAGGTTGCAGCGGGAGGGCTCCTTGGAATTCCCTATAACGACAGAGGTTATAGGCGCCTTCTTGTTCGTGAGTACTACTACTTCCTTTGACTCACTCTCTTATTAAAAATAATTAAGGGCTTATAAATTTATTAAAAAATCAACGCCTTGTAACTTTGACTAAGCTTACATAGACAAAAAAAATATACGAACAACTACAATATAAATCAATATAAATATATTTTCCGGGTGTGTACTATAAATGTTAACATTTTAATGTATGTATTTGGTCAAAATTAGGAATGTTTAACTCTTACCGGTGAATTTTGGCTGAGACTACATCAATCGATACAAAAGTCGGGGGTTTATCTTCCTTCTCGAAAAAGAAAATCATGAGTACTCCTTTTCACTCGACCCTTCTAAATAAGTCATATTTTACACACCTTTTTAAAATAAGCAATACTTGACATAACTAAATTGTATCCTATCAACTACTCCCTACGTTCTAAAAAAAAGAATAAGGCTTATAAATTTCTTCAAAAATCAACATCTTGTAAGTTTGACTATGATTATAGATAAAATTACAACAAATACTCCCTTATATCAAAATAAGTGTTTTAAATTTTCTCAAATACGGATGATGTAGACGTAAAACATCTTGTAAGTTTGACTATGATTATAGATAAAATTACAACAAATACTCCCTTATATCAAAATAAGTGTTTTAAATTTGCCCAAATATGGATGTATATACACGTAAAATACATCTAGATACATCCATATTTCGACAAATCCAAAAACACTTATTTTGGGACGGATGGAGTAGATACTAATTCAATATCAATATATTTTCCTAGTGTATTTATTCACTACTATATATCTTATCATTTTCTTGTATATATTTGCTCGTAATCAGAAAGAATTGAGTCTTACCAATGAATTTTCGTTGAGTACATCAATCGATACATAAGTTATGGGATTATCCTCCTTTTCGGAAAAAAAATACATAAGTGGGCTCTATTTTTCTGAAATATACTTCCTTTTTCATTCATCTAACGCATAGTCGTGCATACCACAACTATGGTTTCCAGGACATGTTTGCAGCCGGCACCGATACTACAACAAACGCAATGGAGTGGGCTATGTCGGCGCTCGTGAAACATCCAGAAGTCATGGCTAAGGCACAGCAAGAAATCAGGGAGGTGCTAGGTGAGCACCGAACAACCATTACTAACAGTGATCTTGCCGGACTCCACTACATGCGAATGGTCATCAAGGAGGTTCTTAGGTTACATCCACCGGCTACTCTGATCATCCGCAGTGCTAGGGAGGATTGCCAAATTATGGGTTACGATATTCTTGAAGGGACCGATGTATATGTTAATGTCTTCGCCATTTCAAGAGACCCAAGGTACTGGAAAGATCCTGAAGAGTTTAGACCCGAGAGATTTGAGAACAATAGTGTCGATTACGGCGGGACCTACTTTGAATTAATTCCCTTTGGGGCTGGGCGACGACAGTGCCCTGGGATGTCGTTTGCAACATCGACCGTGGAAATCGTATTGGCAAACCTTCTGTATCACTTTGATTGGATGCTTCCGGATGGGGCTAGCCTAGCTTCACTTGACATGTCTGAGAAATTTCGGTTGACAATAAGCAGAAAGTACGACCTGCAACTCAGAGCTATCCCACACGTGTGGTCCGAAGCTATGCCACCAAAGTGATACAAAAAGGTCTATATGTGACATATCTGCACCTTCAGCTTCATGTCCGTCTTGCATTGTATTACCTTTATGTATTATATTAGAATAAGAGAAGGCTCATTCAAGTCAATAATGAAATACATGAGAAGCTCATTTAGTTGTGGTATTTTACTCTTCCTCGTGTTACCGGTATGACATAGGCATGGATGAGAATGTGAGTATGATACATGCATGTCATGTTTCCGGGGAAAATGTCTGCAGAATTACTATCCAACAATCAATTTTGACTGAAAAGACGGTCGAAGCTGTTTTTCATATATGAGTAGAAGAAAGGCTGATAGCCGAATGACTCTGTTTATGAGGAAAACCAGGCCGGAAAACCGTACAACTCCTAATAGCGTTAGGACAGCAGCACACGCCGAAGCAAGGTACAACAACAGCAGCAGCAAACACAGCAACAACACTACACTAACAACAACACCCACAACTCAACAAAGGTCACGACACAACCAACACGAAGGAGGACCTTGACTTCCATCTTCATCTGACCAAGCAAGCAAGACACTATGAACTTGGTTGTATGGCTGCCACTCGCCAACACCCCCAAAGGAGGGAGGGGTGCCGAACGAGAACGAGATGATCTAGGGTGGAACAACTCGCTAACCCGGCTTCCGATGAGAGCGTCGGATTCTTCCGCAAACTTGGTGACCGGAGAGACCAAATAGCACACCTCCGCCCGGCCGACCTCCTCCATCCAACACCCCAAACCCTTCCACGTATCTCTACCGGTCATCAGCCCAAGGCAAGAGACAACAAGCAAACAACAAGGTCTTGGTGGCTCCAAGATGACGCCTCCAAGGAGGTGACGACGTCGAAGACGCCGTCGTCATCCGATATAAACAAAGATCTGAGGCTTTCGCCCGGAGAACACTTAGGGTCGACGGGTGGGAGCTTCACGACGACGCCTCCAACGAGGAACACGGCGCTCACGAGCGTCGACGTCGTCGGAACCAACATGGTCAGCACAAAGCTTTCGCTTGAAGCATCGCAACCCGCCACCGCCACCAAATCTGTACGAGTGCAAGGTCTCTTTACTTGAACGTCCTCGGCCAGAACGAAGACCACGGCGTCCACCTCTCCTCCGAGCAGCAGCTGCCGGAGAGCTCCAATGGAACCCACGAGAGCCGCCGAGGGAGGAGCTCCACGGCCAGCGCCGCCGCGCCTAGACCACCAGGTCGCCGGGCCGCAACACCTCCGCCACCACCAACCACCCCACCATCTCCACCAGACCCGCAGGGCGTCGCCGAGCAAGCTCCAAGCTGCCCCGTCGCTGGACCACAGCCGCGCGCAGAGCCACGGCCCGTGCGGCCCAGATCGGGCCCGTGCCCGCACGACGGCGAAACGAGGAGCCGCCTGCACGCCGTGCCTGCTCCACCGGCGCGCCCTCTTGCCCACCTCCAACTCGAGCCCCACGCCGCCACGCACAGCACCGCCGCCGCCCGCCCGTCGCCGTCGTGACCGCACCGCGCCGGGGCCGGGAGAGCGCGAGCGGGAGGGAACCGCCCGGCCGCCACCTTCCCAGGGGGCGTGCGGCGCTTTTCGCCGGCCCCCCTCCGGCGGCGGCGAGCAGAGGAGGAGATCGGGGGGAGGGGGGGCTGGAGTGGCGGCGGCTAGGGTTCCAACAATCAATCAATCGACATGTACACGAAGCCAGCAATAACAGCCACAATTCTTGCTTTGGAATTCATGTACCATTGAACGGTCAATAACCTCGGCAGAGTCACATGTTGTTCTGAACTCGCCCTAGAGTTCGTGTTGTCCCAGCTAGAGAGAGCTAGTAGGGTCAACAGGGAGCTAGAGGCTTCTCGGGCATGACTATATACTAGACGAAGTAGCGCGCTTCACCGTGCCGCGTCGTTTTAGCGTTCTTCCATTATCTGTTTCACAGGGTTTGTGCTTCGTAGTTTTCTGTCGGTTCATATGTTCGTATGTGTAGTGGCGGAGATAGGGGGACCAGCAGGGCCCTGCCCCCCCTAACATGCAGATTTTTTTAGACCCCCTATTTTCTTTGCCAAAACCCCCTCTAAATCTTGCGTTTCGCTGTTTCGACCCTCCCCAACAATTAGCATAGGCAAAAATCTTTCATCGCCCCCCTCATAGGATTTTCATGCCTCCGCCCCTGCGTATGTGGACATTCGTCGATCGGTGACTGAACTTTGGTGTCGGTCCTGCTGGTTGGGGCGTGACTAATGGATGAATTCTATTTAAATTTAGTCCAAAAATGTCAGTAAAATTATATTTCAATACCCGTAGAAATCACTCTAGGCCGTCGTTGTTTGTGGCATAGCCAGCACGGTGTGCGTCCTTCGCGTGCACGACTACGAGGGCACCTCGTATAGGTCGGCGCACCCTAATGCGCCCACATTCGCTGTGGCCGATCTCGCCAGCCTCCGGTATGTCTCGTGTTTTTGGCGGATCTGTGACCGGCGGTGGGCGTCGGTGGCCACCTCATGGTGCCCAGATTTGGCATGCTCCTACTAAGTACTATGACTAAAGTGCACCCGCGGTACAAGTTCTATGATCGTCGGTGCCATTTACTCATTTATTTCAGCTCCAACCAAACGTAGGAACATAATCGAGCCATTAACTTCTGTAGAATGGAACCATTCCATTCCGTTTGTTTCCTTAACCAAACAAACCCCGAGAGAACTCTCATGGTTGTGCAGTACGGGCAACCAATCATTCAGAACCAGTGGGAGAAGATTCCGACAACTCATGCTTCCAACTGAACGAGCTTCAGTTGATGTACTCGATTCATTAACAATTTAACCGTTGACCTGATGAACTCAGGGAGCTTCTTCTATATCTACTAGTCGATGGATGCTAGCTTGCTTGCGAGCGAGCACACCACGTTCCTGTCTGAATCTTATCGCCAAGTGCCATTCCGATGTCGCCCTTGTGGAAGGTCGTGCTCTGCCTGACGCTGTTTGCCGCATGGCGGTCGCAGGTCGAGTTCAGGACGATGACCTCCCGGCGCCCGCTTGACTGCGCCCAACATTGCCCTTGCACCGGCGAGAGCTACCACCACTCTTACAGCCACGCAGAGACACCAGCGCGCGCCGGCCCCATGCTTGCGACGCCGCCTCCTGATGAGGATGACCACTCTGTGCCAGCGGTGGGAGGCTTCGCCTTCGCGGCCGGGAATGCGTCGAGCCAGCTGCGCCTCGCCGGGATGGTCGGCGTCCGGGCGGCAGCCGCCGGCGCGGGAAGCAGCAACTTCATCGTCTCGCCGCTGTCCATCCACGCGGCGCTCGCGCTGGTGGCCGCCGGCGCCCGGGGCGAGACGCGTCAGGAGCTCCTGGGCCTCCTCGGGGCGGCGTCGCTCGACGAGCTGCACGGCGCGGCGGAGGCGGAGCTGGTGGGCAAGCTGAACCGCCTGTCGCAGACGTCCTTCGCCTGCGGCGTGTGGGTGGACCGGCGCCACGTGCTGCGGCCAGAGTTCATGGCCGCCGCCGCGTCGTCGAGGTACGCGGCCACGGCGGAGTCCGTGGACTTCGCCTTGCACGCCGAGGACGCGAGGCGGCGAGTGAACGGCTTCGTGGCGGACGCGACCGACGGGCTCGTCCGCGACGTCCTCCCTCGCGGCTCCGTCGACGCGTCCACGGTGGTCGTCCTCGCCAACGCGCTCTACTTCAAGGGGGCGTGGGCGCAGCCGTTCGACCGGTCGGCCACCTTCACCGCGCCGTTCCACACGCCGGACGGCGCCGTCGTGCGCGTGCCCTTCATGACGACCGGCATGTTCGAGTTCAACCAGCACATCGGCGTCTACCCGGGCCTCAGGGCCCTCAAACTGCCCTACAAGATCGACGGCGACCACCGTGCGCCGCCCCAAGCTGCGTTCTACATGCTCATCCTTCTCCCGGACACGGAAAGCACCGGTCCCGGAAGCCTCGCCGGTCTCTACGACCAGGCGGTCGCGACGCCGGAGTTCATCAGGAGGCACACGCCAGCGGGCCAGGTTCCTGTCGGCCGGTTCATGGTCCCGAAGTTCAAGTTCACGTTCGAGTTCGAGGCGTCGGAGGACATGAGGAAGCTCGGAGTCGCCAGGGCTTTCGACGGCGGCGACTTCTCGGGCATGGTGCGCGGCGGGGACGGGCTCTTCGTATCGGGGGTGTACCACAAGGCCACCATCGAGGTGGACGAGCTGGGCACCGTGGCCGCCGCGGCGACAGCCGTGGTTATGGCTCTGAGTGGAAGCGTACAACGGCCTCCGGTGGATTTTGTGGCGGATCGGCCCTTCTTGTTCGCCATCGTTGAGGAGAAGACCGGCGTGGCGCTGTTCATTGGCCATGTGGTCAATCCTCTCGCTGAATGAGCAGTATTTCTCTAGAAAAGTGAACTGTGGTATCCTATGTATCCAGAATAAATATTTGAAATTTGTTTCTCGATGTTACCACTCGATCTCGAGAAAATATGGGAATATCCCAGTCAATCATATGCACGTGAAAGAGTGGCATTTCTTTTGGCGAAAGCCACTATGAATGCCTCTAACCCATTAATTTTCAGAAAAATATGATGCCAAGTACAACCTCGGTTCCATAATATAAGACGTCTTACATTATGGAACGGGGGAGTAGGTGTTAGAAACTTAGAACTTCAGACTTGCAATGAACAGAAGAAACTACACCTTTTAAGTTGAACAGCCATACATGGTCCAAAGCTGTTTTCTGTTTCAAAAATTGATCCTCTCCAATCTGTCCCAACCATGGCCATCCCTAGTCCACCACACACAGAGACAATGAAGGCTCTCATCGCCATCGCAAGATCACACAGATAACCCACAAAACTGGAACGAGACTTGCAAAATGTTCAGTTCCCTGACAAGGAGCAAACGCAGCTGCCAACAGAACTAAAAATACCTACCTAGTGAAAAATCATAGTATTGAATAACCTTTATTGATATGCTATCATCAGTAACCAAGGTTGTTGGTCAGGATATACATCAATGCCGGTCCTCGAGGTGGGAGAAGACCAGATAGCATAATTTGGTATACACCGACCGACCGGCCGCTGTTGGCCTTTTTTCTGGACTGTGTTGCTTTTCTAACTTGGTATACACACACACACACAGCCCCTCTAAACGAACGCCAGTATAATATAATGAAAGGCTCGAACCTACCTACTGCAGTTGCTGAGCCAAACACAAGTATGGGTGTACCTGAAGGGTACCAGCTAAAATGAAATCATCCTGCCAATGTACAAGATGTATACTGCCTATGGTGTATTCTCTCCGCTTCGCCGGTATACCAGAAGTCCGGGGCAGAGCATATAATTCGCTATGGGAAATGGAACCTGCAGTTACCCGACGAACGCTTCCACTGAAGGCGGCCTACTGCTCCAGGCTCCAGTCCCTTCGTCAATGCCAATGTGCATTGTGGAGTCATTAATTGCTATTTCTCTATGAAGACGCAGACTAGGTTTAGACGATCCACCAACTAAGTGCCCCATGTATCGGTCACGGTAGCGTCGACATCAGAAGCGAGCCAGTAATCAGCATTGATCTGCAAAAAAGGAAGAACGGTAAGCGAACAGCTTTGATCGGTTGGTCTGTGATGTGCGGTATTAGTAGTGTTCCTTACATCAGCCTCTGGTGGTACGATTCTCAGAATGCCGGACATCAATTCGTGCGTTCTGGATGGTTCCGACGTATGTTCGCTGGCTGCAATGCTGCTCTCTCCTTTCTCAGGAGCCTGACTTGGATGATAATCCACCTGCTGCGGAGCTCGAGAACTTCCAGTTGCGGTGGAAGCAGAGTCTAAACTGTCTGGTGCCAGCTGTTCTGTGTTGGATGTCTCCAGATGGTCACTGGTACAAAATATAGCAGCTTAGTTATTGATTGAGTGCGAATTCTAAAATAAGCTACAGACGGTAGTTTTTTTTACCTTATTAAATAGCAATCGATGGGACCCATCGAACTTCTCAAGAGAACCTGGTAATGCTTTTCTTGAGTTTCCAGGTCCTTGCAGATGTCCATATCCTGGTTAAATGAAGTAGTATCAGCAACCACACAGACTCATCACTTACAACCGCATACTTTAAAGGTAAGTACAGATTTCGTACCGCATTAGGATCTGGAACTTCAACACAGGTTCCGCGAGGAGCGTTTATTGCGATAAGAGTGGATCCCTGCAATCAGTGGGGAAGTTGCTGACATGCCTTTATAATTACAGCAAAAAGAAACAAACATCAAGCCAGAAACTTCTTTACCTGAAAGTGAGGAATCTTACAAATATCTTCCTTCGAAAGATACAACCACCTAAAGAGAAATCCACAAAGACTCAGTTGAAATGATTATAGCAACATAAAACATTGTTTGCGAACATAAGAGCCGAAAATCTTACTTTCTTTTGTCCTTATCTACTTTGAGGGCATGCATTTTCTCTTGTACTTCCCTGCAGAACCAGTAATTATTTGTCGAAGGAGAGGAAGGGTCAGGTATTTTTACTGTTTCTGCCAAAAGAACTTACTGTATTTCCTCATCCAACCTGTAATCTTCATCATATGATGACTCAATTTCTTCCTGTAAAATGTCACAATCCAACAAGAAGTTACAAAATATATAATAACATGAAATTTTATACAAAATTGTAGGATAGTAAATGCTATGCTCAGGTCAGCTAACATGCTGTCAAAAGATGGCCATGCATATTTGCATTTTGTTAACGCATCAAAAAAATAATTGCGTTCTGTAGATAATACTTCGAACTTTGAGAAAGGCAGAGCGCCCCTAGTCAGAAACTATGCTTGAGATAGACTACTGAAAATCTGATGTCAGGCTTTATGCCTTCTGTTAACTTAGATATATGATATGTTCACATTGACTTGGACATTTCATAAGGCTAATATATTTACAGAAGCTGAGCGTGTTGCATCAACACAATCGTTAACACACACCATCCAGTACAGAAACACTTTGCTGCTACACTCAAGGTTTGATTTGTGTCATACTAATTTAGGATCAGGGAGCAACAGGCAATACCAGAAAAATGAGCACATAAACCTCCCGCATAACAATGAAATATGAAGTACACAATGTATGTTTAGATAACATGAAAATAGCACCAAAGATATAGTGTACCTTCAGTGCAGAAGTTTGGCGCTCCATATCCTTAGGCAGTAACATGTCAAATCCCCTTTTGATGTATTTATTTCATCAGTAAAAAGCTTTGACAGGAAAAATGCATTAAAAAGCAGAAACATGTGAACTTACTTCCAACGAATCATATTCTTCAGGCTCTTTTCAATTAAATCTATACCTTCTAGGACATTTGTTATATCATATATCCTCCTCTTTTGCACCTACAGAGATTCAGAAAACTACAAGATATTAAGGCACTAACTACAGACAGTGACAAAATATGGGCACCTAAGGCAGTGCAAAGCATTATTCATTTGCTGTATACTAAACCAGACATCTAATATTTCGGCTGCTTTATTTAAATCAAGGCTTCCATCTTCTGCTCCTTTAAGAAGGTTGATGAATTTCTTCGTCAGCAGACCTGGCAGCAAGCAAATAATAAGTAACAAACAAAAGTCTTTTTTTTTCTACTTCGGGGGAATCATTGGATACTTTACCTAGTGAATTGTCATAGCGGCAGCTGTTTGTCGAAAACAATGAAGTCCCAGCATACCCTGAAAGGAATAGTGAAGCCGTCAACAAATGACCATTCTATTAGCTCATTTGTTTAAATAACTGGAAATTTTATTATCAAATGATGACAGTGATGCACATCAAACATTATGTAAAATAAAATTAAACGTAAGCAAGAGCACACCTTTAGTTGCTCCATGACTATGTGATGAACCCTTCGCATTCTTTAGTCTCTTGACTCCTTTTATTGGTCCAGTGGTACCCTCCTTATGATGCTCTTGTTCAGTCTCTCCCTTGCCGACTTCAAACTGGGCATTTTCCCTTTCATTTTTCTGCTCATTGTCCTAAAACATGTGAAGCAGTTACAAAAGATGTTGGCAACACTCATATTATAATAGTATGCTAACTAGCTAACCGATATCAACTAATTGCCTAACTATATTGGGGTACTATGTCATTTCTAAAGATCAATTATGACATCCATGAGCCTCAAAATGATATGCTAACTTGCTACTTAAATAAAAAAAAGATATTAAAATGAGGGAATAATCAAAGCAATACAACAAGTACAAAACCATAATTCCAAGAGGTGGCCATGGAATTAGGACAAGATAAATGCTGCGAAAAAGAGCTGAAATTTTTTGTAAAACAATGTGTGCGTAGTGTTGCATTATAAGTTCCTAATACCAGGAAAGTCTGTCTCGTAAGGCTAAGTGCTAAAGGTGATCCAAATTCTATCACAGTATAATATTTTTACTACCACCCAGCGCCCAAAATTCACTGAATCCCCAGCACACCATGGGGCGTGCTAAAAAATTGATCGCATCCCAGTTACGGTTTATTCCCCTGCTGCGTGTATAGGAGTCAACCCGGAAATGCTACGTGTGGTGTGGACTCAGCAGACATTATGCTACTACAACTCACAGTAGATATTAACAGCGAGAGCAAACCCATCATTATAAATAACTACAGTTAGGCAACCTGCATAACAACTCCAAACAGGCCGAGTGTTACTCATCTCGAACATGTTACCATGACAATTTCTAAGCTGAAGACAGTGGTAAGCTGGATAGAACAGTAAATGAGGATGCACACAATACTCCTAGCACATTGCATACACATACTCATATTGAACATGCTACCACTGACAGTTTCTAAGGTGAAACTGTCGATTCAGCAAGGTTAAAGTTGAGCATCCAAAACCCAGCTGCATACAGTGCCAAAATTGTTGAGCCTACCAACCAATTCATGACTTCCAGAAGAACTAGGTGATCGGTCGAATGTTGTATATGAACAGTAGAACCCAACACGATTTCATTCCAGAGTTTACAAAACAGGCAATCGCCGCAATGAATGAATTGACTCGAACAACAGGAATGAGCAATATGGATGCATTTCGGTTGACTTACCGGCGCCTTGGACTTGGGCCTGCCCCTCTTCGCCGGCGGAGGCATAGAGGAGGCCGACGGCGGCGGCGGTCGCGGAGGCTTAAGCTGCGCGGAGGCCACGTGCGCCGGATGGGGCGGTGGCGGGGGCGCCACGGGAGCGGCGGTAGGGGGCGGCGTCGGGGTCCTGGCGGCGACGTATCGGGGCCCGGGGATCCGCGGGGAGTACATGGGGATTGGCGACGCGGCGCGGAAGTATTGGACGTGAGCTGGCGCGGGGACGGCGCGCGGCGGCTTGGGAGGCGGCGCGGGGCATCGAAGGAAGGCCTGCGGCGGGAGCGGGGGCGGATGCGTGGGGGGCGGGAGCGGGAGGCTGGGGGAGCCGTCCATGGCGCCGACGAGTAGGGTTTCCCGCCCAGCCGAGGTGGGGAGGGAGGAGGGAAGCTTTGGGGAGAAGAAGAGTGGGAGGGAGGGAAAAGGCGAAGAGAGGGAAAACCAACTCAACAAACAACTCGTGTGTTTCTCTCTCTCCTCTTTCTCTCTTGTGGGTTTTCTTTTTGGAGGGATTTATAGGGGTTTTTTTTTGGCTTGTATTTAGGTTCCATATCTTTTTTAGAAATAAATAAATAGAATATATTTGCGGGTCGAGATAACCTCGATTTAAGACCGTTGGCGATGTGCTGTATCGGTGAAGATGGTAAGTGAGCTGGAGATACGTGTTTTGTCTCTGATTGCTCGCGCGATTTTCTAACCGTTGAAAAGCTGTCAGCGAAATTACCGTTGGAATTCGTAGGGATTATCTTGCTGTAATAATAATTAAGTTAGCGGGAGGGGTGGCATCCATGACATCGAGCCGTTGCGGGAAGTAGGGTTTGGTCCAGTCAGGGCGGGGAGGTGGGAAGCAAGGGGATGCTTTGGGGAGAAGGATGGTGGGAGTGTGTGTGTTGGGGGGGTGGGTGGGGTGGTGGGGGAGGGGAGAAGAAAGGGAAATCAACTCAAGAACAACTCGTGCCGACCCTAGTTCCCCCCCCCCCCCCCCCCCCCCATTTCTCTTGCATGTGTGTTTCTTATTAGGGGACTTTGTTTGGCTTGTATGTAGGTTATATGTCTTTTTAGACATTAACTAGATTATTTTTGTGAATCAAAATAACCAAGATTGAAGATTATGTTAAGTGAGCTGAAGATACGTGTTTTGTCGGAGTGCTACCTTTGAAAAGCCACATATGAAATTACCGTGGAATAATAACGAAGTTAGCGATGAACTGCTAAGGGACCTCTCGGAGTAGGGAAATCATTGAGTATATCACGTCAAGACGGTTTAAATAGCTGCTCTAAGCCTCTAACTAACCGATTGAGTAACCTTTGGGATAGACACTCGAGATAGATGTAACTAGGCATATTGAGCAATATGTGATGAATGATGAAATGGCATGAACTGACTGTTGGTGTGCCCATCTCGGTGAGGCGAACCAGCCGTGTCATTGCGAGGCTCGTGTAGTACTAAAATTTGTACTAGACGTAATAGAGGTTGTGTATAGTATTTACGATGTAACCTGAATATAACTCACATGCTGAGAAATTAATAGGTAAAAATCATGGATGTATAGGCTCGTATTAAACGAGTGAGGATTTGTGGCACGTGACTCGAGCTTACTGCAGCTTGGTTTTTAATGGAATCTACATAGGAAGCACTTCGTCGTCCAAAGGAAACGATACCCGAGAGTTGTGCCAAAGAATAGTAAGAGTTGCCAAACTTAACGTTAGGTTCATCGTTGCTATCCCAACTAGCTAGGTCTAGGTGTACTTCTTTTGGGCAACGAATAGTGCCACTTTTTATCTCGAAAAAACCTTAATAAAGTGATGTCATGTGTCTGTTTCTCTCAGAAGGTAGAAGGGGCCTATAGGGAAACAATCGTGAAAATAATTGAAGAACCAGTTACCCTATAGGGGCCACGTCAATCTTACACTAAAACATGTCTAGATACGGATGGAAAAAGAAATGCTAAAAATGCTTACATTATGGAACGGAGGGAGTAACACTGTTCTAAATGCATACCCTGAGTATAGCTGTATGCAATGAAGGTTATTTCAGACTGTTTAAGTAACACAAGGGTACAGATTATTGAAAATCAAGAAAACCGCACATGCATGTAAAACACTGAAAAATGAATCAGGGTTATGATTTGCAGAGTTTCCTACAGTCCTTGCAGACAGCTTTCCAGTAGCAGCTTGAACTATAAACATTCCCACGTTCTCCTTTTCTTTGGGAACACATTAAACTGAAAACTAAAAAACAAAGAAGAAAGCACTAATAACTGCTGACTGTAGGTGGCATTAATTTTTATTTAAAGGGAAGATTTCATGATTAACACAGAAGAGGTACCCTGATTGATAAGCTCCAGAATTTCATTACCAAGATGTACCTCAAACCCCCAGCAAAGACGGAAATCAGTAATCGAAATACAGGAGACAATGATAACAACCAACGTAATAGGTTTTCTACCCCCCGAGGTACCACCCCACTAGATACACATCATCAGTTCCCCAAGTTATGCGTCCCTACACTATGCGCAAGCCACTGTACTCCCTACGACGAGAATTACACACAGCTAGCTTGTACTAACTGATTTCAAGCACACTCAGTAATCAGCATTGAAAATGAATAGGAGAAATGGTACTAGTTAACCAACACTTCATTGACCATGTTCTACCATAGAGTTGTCTAGCTAAACACTTGAAAGATGGCAGTACATAAATATATTGCGTAACACAGATAACATACTAATAATAGCCAAACTTCCTCGCAAACTGCTCCGAGAGAGATCACTTGGCAGCAAGCACAGCCTCCCTCGCAGCAAGGGCAGACTCCCTCGCATCAAGCTGCGTCTCCCTCTGCGCAATGGCGAGTCTCTTCTCCTTTGTCCTACCATTCTTCAGGAACGAATGGGCAGCAGCCACCTTTCGCCGATGAACTATAGTCTTCACCATGTACTCAGGGCCGGCCCATAGGCCGGGCAAAAAGTGCGACCGCCCAGGGCCCTCAGATGATAAGGACCCAAAATGGTAAATTTTCTAATAATATCCGTTACAACAAAAAAAACTCTATATGTAAAAAAAATAAAGTATGAATTATTTTTTCTGATTAACAACGTATAAATTTGACTATGATTTTCACTTATATTATATCTAAAAATACTATAAATAATATTATGAAATATTTCATACGGCAAAATATAACTATAACACTTAACGAGGTAACCCAAACACTTCCGTTAACGATAACAAACCAATATGACCAGTAAGGACAAATTCAATTAACATGATATTCTCTTGCTGGTGGAAGGACTATACATTTTACAGAATCTACGTAAATTGGTGGAAGCACATGACATATTAAATATTAAATTTAGATATGCAAATATATTATAATCCACTTCATTTTATATTCATTGGTAATTATTCTAAACAACATTGTTTTAATATTAGGTACAAAGAATGCACACTTTGTTAAATTCGAACTTGTTAGACAATTTTTACAATGTAAAAGTAATGTCATTGGTTCAGTTTATATTGTAAAAGTTTTTATAAACATTCTTACTTAATCATACACTAGAAAGCGCTATTAAGATATTTGTTAGATCATACTCTTTACTTATGTTCACCATAAGCCCATATAAATTATATAGATTATGCGTTGTAAAAAAAATTAAAACGGACTTCCGTATCTTTCAATAATATTCAATTCAAACAAAAAACCACCTAATATTTAATTATATTTTCAGTTATGTGGTTGACTTATGCGAAAACATAAAATTATGCATGTAATAATATAATATGCTGAAAATGTATTTAGAGAAGTATAAAAGTTTAGTACAAATTTTATTTATTTTGATTTGCACCGGGCCCAGTTTTTTATTGGACCGGCCCTGCATGTACTGGTCGAGCTCCACTCGTGCCTCAGCCAGTCTCGAGTTAATAGTGGAGTAGGCAAAGTTATGGAACTCCTCCTCCCAGCCAGGCTTTGATAGCTGAAGCACCCCAAACCCGGCGGCGACGGCGACGGTCAGGACCGTAGTGCACACGCGCCAAACGACGGTACCCACATGGATGATATGTTCGGTCAAGAACTGCAAGGTTGCAGCCTCATCTTCGGAAAGCTGGATGCTAAGTTGCTGGATGGCATCGGCGATCTCCCTGTACCGGCCGAACCCTCGGACATCCAGCCTAGTCAACACGATCTTCAGATTGGGATACGTACCGGCGCTAGCTGTGGAGAGTAGGGCTGCGCGTGACCCCAATGGGGAGGATACGAAGTGGCCGGCAGGAGATGGGAAGGCCAAGGTGGACGCGTAGCCGATGACGGATCTGGGCGTGGGGATGCGAGCAGCGGGATTCGCGAGGCCGGTGGAGGAGAAGGTGCGGGGCGGGGCACCGGCGGTGGAGGAGAAGGTGCGGTGCAGGGCACCGGCGGTGGAGGAGAAGGCGCAGTGCGGGGAGCCGGCGGTGGAGGAGAAGGTGCGGGGCAGAGCGCCGACGGTGGAGGAGAAGCCGTGATGCGGGGCGCCGGCGGCCGATCTGGCGGCGAAGGAGGATAAGGAGCGGGGGGTGGCGTCGGCTGAGCCGGTGGTGGCCCATCGGAGAGCGGAGGCAGTGGCGGCGGCGCGGCGAGCGGCGAGGGCCACCGAAACTATCTTGTTTTTTTTTTCCGGCGAGGGCCGGCAAAGTTTACGATCAGCAGCGAAGTGCTCGTGTGGATGTTTATGTACGGAAAGCCTCGTTTGGGCCACCACCAAACGGCCCACCTACGTTGCCTTCTCACCGGTACGTGTTCTTTCTGGGTCCTCCTATTTCTCGCTTGAAGCGAGTTGTATCGCCCGACTCCCATCGGAAGGCCCATGAAGAAAAAACCCCATTGAGGCTCAGCACTCCACAGATTGCTCATGTCGCCGGATAGGCATATGATATGCATACTGTTACGCGGAAAGTACTAGTGGCTCCCGAGCACCAGTGCTCCTGCCGGTTAAAAAAATTTGGAAATTGTATTTCCAAGTTTCAAAAAAATGTGAAAACAAATCCAGATGTAGCCAATAGTATATCTTATAGCGTGTAAAATATCAAGTTCAAATACTTAAAATTACGAGCTACAAAAAAATAACAAATCTGATAAAATTTGTTGATTTGAAAATGTACATACTTAGATCTAAAAATTTGTCATTTTTGTGTAGAACAGTACACAAATTATTTTAAGTTGTTTTTTTATAGTTTTGTGGAATAAACCATTATCTACATCTGTGATTTTTTCACATTTTTTTTGAAACTCGTAAATAGTATTTTCGAATTTTTTAAAATACCAGGATCACTGGTGCCCAGGAGCATAAAATCTCTACTACTGTTACGTGCTAAAAAAAAAGAACTGTACATACCGTACTGTTTTATTCCTTCCGGTTTTTTATTTTATTTTCCGAATTTTTCTAACAAATAAATTTCAAAATATTATAGGAGAATGTTAACCCAATTATTTTTGAAATCTGAATATTTTGCAAACTTGATTTGTTTTCAATTCTGAACCATTTTTAAAATGGACATTTTTTAAATATGAACATTTTCGAAATCTGAACCATTTTTCAAAAAAAGAAATAATTATTTAAAAATGTACAATTTTTTAATCTGAACCATTTTAAAAAATAAATAATTTTCAAAATTCGAATCATTTTTTAAGATGACTAATTTTAACATTTTTTAAAGTTTGAACGTTTTTCAAATCCGAAAATTTTCTAAAAATGAGAATAAAGGAAAATCAAAAAATTTGGATGAACCAAAAGTAGTAGTGAACCAAAAATAGCGGTGAATTGAAAACAATAATGAACCAAAAAAGTCGGTGAACTAAAAATAGTAATGAACCAAAAATGCCGATGAACCAAAAATAATAGTAAACTAAAAAGGAACCAGAATTCAGGCGAACCGAATTAAGCAGTGAACCGAAAACTCGGGTGAACCAAAACTAATAGTGAACCGAAAATAGTAGTGAACAAAAAATATCGGTGAACCGAAGACTATAGTGAACAAAATAATTTGGCGAACTAAAAATAATAATGAACCAAAAACAATAGTAAACCAAAAACGAACAAAAATTTAGGTGAACCGAATTTAACAGTGAACCAAAAACTCGGGTGAAACAAAAATACCCTCAAACCAAAAATAATAATGAAACAAAAAACACAATGTCGGGGGGCAGCCCCCGAGTAGGGTCAAGATGTCGAAATAAGCGTGGACTCGGAGTTGACCGAGTCAATGGTAAACCGACATACCTTACAGGCTTACCCGGAGTCAACCGGGTCAAGGCCAACCGACATACCCAGATGTCGGATCATACATATTGCATGTCGGAATCTTCCTTGTTCTTTTTGTGTGCAGAAAAGGAGAAACCGAGTCAGGAGGTATCTGGCATGCTTATGCCGGATCGGGAGGAATGAAGCTTTATCAAGGCGTCTGGTCAAGGCTCACGTCTTGTCCCTACAATCACGGGGCAGGCGTCCTGCCACTGGCAGGACATGACGCGCTGCCTAATCCTTGACTCGGTGGTCACGGTATGGGGAATCAGGCCTCCATGCTGCTGACCGATGCAGTACCGTGGAGCAGTGTACAGGAGTTGGTGGATTGGACATGCCACGCAGGGGTGACGGAAGCAGTCAGAGGCCCAGACGTGGCCACAGTGCTGCCTATGCCAGCACCAACGTCAGCCCTAACCCTGTGCCCTGGGTTTCCCTATATAAGAAGCACCAGGGGCTCCTCTTACAGGGACGATCCCAGACGCTTCACGAGACACTTTAGATATTTCCTCGAGAGCCAACAGAGAGCCAGAGAGCTATTCCGAGACTCGGTAGAGAGCCTAGAGCTCGTTGTTCATCTCATACAGCTCAAGGAGCAGCTTATAACTCAGTTGTAGTCCACCATATATAGATCAGACAAGCAGGAGTAGGGGTGTTATCTCCTCACGGGAGCCCCGAACCTGGGTAAAACTGTGTGTGTGTGTGTTTCTGTGTGCGTCTTCACGCGCTAACCCTCCCCGGTGCCTCCAGCGTCCATCGGCCCCAAGTTAAGCCTACCTATGGCATCTGTTCGTGCCCCACTCGACAGTTGGCGCCCACCGTGGGATGGGTGACGGTTCCCTGCCGATTTCCCAAAAGGGTGCAGGTTGCTGCGGATCCTCCCGCAGTCTGTGCAGCTCGCGGCCGGCGTACCGCTCGCCCCGCTAGCTGTGCAGAGGTCATGATGACCGCCCCAGTCGTTGGTACCGGCGGTGCTACGGCTGGGGAGGCCGAGGTCAGCACCAGGTCAACCAGGACGGCACGCCCGCCGCTGAAGAGGCCGGAGAACCGCACGGTGCAGGCCGGTACATCGCGTGTGCCGGTAACGCCGAGTCCTCTTCAGGACGTAATCGAGAAGCTGGCAACCCCAGTGGCTCCGAGTGCAGATGCTGCTCTGACCCAGGCTGAGCTGGATGAGCAGTGCAAGAGCATACTCCAGGAGGCCAAGGAGGTGGCCCGAGTCAGACAGGAGTTTGACATCGCTCTCCGTGAGTATAACAGTGCTCATGGTTTTACGCCGGTAGCAAA
Source organism: Puccinellia tenuiflora (assembly GCA_012064385.1). Classification (NCBI taxonomy): domain Eukaryota; kingdom Viridiplantae; phylum Streptophyta; class Magnoliopsida; order Poales; family Poaceae; genus Puccinellia; species Puccinellia tenuiflora. The sequence goes on from QRDG01000025.1 coordinate 1,343,134, forward strand.
CCCGGTTAGTCGCATAGATGAGGTACGATCTCGAGGTAGAGACCTCAATGCCGAGATAGCTAGAGATGGTAGAGCCAGATCTAGTAGAACTGCTAGCCATGTGTCGGCAGATAGGCCAAAGTACAGCACTCCTGGCAAGAACCTTAGAGCTGCTGAGGCTGCCATAGCAGAGTTACCTAGCTTGTCCGGTGATGCTCGTCGTAGGCAGCAGGACCGGGTGAATGAGTTGGTAGCTGTAGCCAACCGTCAGAATGAGGCATTCCGGAATGCAAACCCGGATGTAGGTGGATCCCGGTACCTCTACTCAACTGGCGGTGCCGAAGGAGTGTCCAAGGGACAGGCCTCTTCGCCATATGTCGGCGGAAGCCGCGACCGGAGTGTAAACTCTGGTAAGAACAAACAGCTGCAGGCGTATGATCCGGTATATGCCGGAAAACAGATAGCAGGCCAAGGTCAACCTGGTCAGGGAGCACCAGGACCCGTTCAGGGCAGGCAAGGAACCAGCCGGGTTAACCCGGCAAATCCGGGTCAGCCACCCCGATATCCGGTACCCAATCCACCTCGGCAACGACAGGGTGCCGGGTATGCCGAACAGGCTGCCGACCGATACGACGATGGTTACTCGGCCATGGAGCGGGCCGGGTACACAAGATTCAGAGACCTGGCGACCGAGGGTGCACTCGGTGCTAGGCTGGGAGCTCGCCAGCTGCCGGCTCATGACGTCCGCAACAAGCTTGACAGAATCTATCTGTCTGAACTCCTGGAGGAGTAAGGCCCACTGGGTCCTGCATGTTTTGGACCCCGGATAATGAAGCAGGCACCGGTGCCGAATTTCCAGCTTCCCCGGGGTGCTAAGACATATGATGGCAGTACCAAGCCAGAGGACTGGCTGACTGATTATGTCACGGCGGTACACATCGCTGGTGGCAGCCGCCGATGGGCTGTGCGGTATGTACCGCAAATGCTAGAGGGGCCAGCCCGGATCTGGCTGAACAACTTAGAGGAGAACAGCACTGATTGCTGGCTCGACTTCTCCGATGCTTTCGTCAGCAACTTCTCTAGCACGTACAAGAGGCCGAATCGTCCTCAGCAACTGTCGATGTGCCGGCAAAGAGAAGACGAAACCGACCGGGAGTATCTTACCCGGTGGAGCACAATCCGCAACTCCTGTGAAGGGGTGATTGAGTCGCAAGCCATTGCATGGTTTGCGCAAGGGTGCCGACATGGCTCCATGCTTTGGCAGAGACTCCAGAGGGAGATGCCGGTCACCTTGGCCGAGACAATGGCAATAGCGGACAGTTATGCCCTGGGTGATCCGACTCAGCCTTTACTGTCCCAGGTCGATGTGGGCAGGAGATATCCCGCTCAGGACCGGGACAGATCCGGCAGGCGTAGCGATCGCCCGGATAACCGCAACAAGAGAAGAGAGGATAGGCCGGATTACCGGTACGGGTCAGACCAGGTCGCGGCCGTTGACCAAGATCAAGTGGGTGCCGGCAGCAGCCAGCGCCAGAAAAATGATGGTCCCTCATGGGGCCAAGACTCGGAAGGAAAGAGGCCGTGGAACGGCGAGAAGAAGCCATGGAACGGCGAAAAGAAGCCGTGGAATGGCAACAAGAAGCAGTGGGATGATCAGGAGAGGTACACCTACGAGAAGATGCTGGATGGTCCTTGCAGCCTCCACACCAAACATCCCAGCAGACCGGCTCAGCACACAACCCGGGACTGCAGTTGGTACAAGCACAAGCCGGTAACTGCTGGTCCGGCCTCCCGACCTGCGCCTCTCACGGGTGCAAACACTCAGCCTCTAAACACTCAGTCGAGGCAGGAGGATGTCAACCAAGTGACCAACAACAACTACTACTACAACCCAAACAACAATGCTGGCCCGAGTCGGCAGAATGAGTACCGGAAGCCCCATCAGAGCTACATGGTCTTCGTGACCGAACCTACGGACAAGCAGAGCCAACACCGGCGCGCGATGGAGGTGAACGCGGTTATGCCGGCCGTGCCCAAGTTCATGTATTGGTCTGAGGATGAGATCAGCTGGAGCATCAGGGATCATCCCAAGGTCATGCCCAACCCAGGGGGTTATGCTTTGGTGGTGAATCCGACATTCGTTGGACCCAGTATCAATGTCAGTTTCAGCTGAGTTCTCGTTGATAACGGGAGCAGCATCAACATCATGTACCGGGACACCATGGTCAAGCTCGGAATAACCGAGAATATGATGCAGCCAAGCAGAACCACCTTCCATGGTATCGTGCCGAGTGTCTCGCATGCACCCATGGGCACAGTTTGGGTCGATGTTGCCTTCGGCGACATAAGCAACTGCCGGACTGAGAGTCTGCTGTTTGAGGTTGTGGACCTCGAAAGCCCGTATCATGACTTACTCGGTAGGCCAGCACTCGCCAAGTTCATGGCGTCCACTCATGTGGCCTACCTGAAGATGAAAATGCTGGGTCCGAATGGTGTCATTACCATCTCGGGTGATTACAGGCACTCCATGGAGTGTGCTTCTGCTGGATCACTTCTGGCCGAATCACTGGTGATCGCCGCAGAGAAGAGGAGAATCCATGAGGTGGTGGCTCTGGCCCAATCCGCTCAACTCGGTATACCGAGTCCGGCTAATCCGCAGCAGACTGCAACCTTCCAGGCGGCGAGGGAGTCCAAAAAAGTCGGCGTCGACGAGTCTAACCCGGACCACACCGTCATCATCGGTGCTGGGTTGGACAGCAAATAGGAAAGCGAGCTCATCCACTTCCTCCGTGAGAATCGGGATATCTTTGCATGGTCCAGTCAGGACCTGCCGGGTGTTTCGAGGGAGTTGGCTGAGCACTCATTGCATGTCAGGCCAGATGCTAGGCCGGTGAAGCAACCTACACGGCGTCTTGCCGAAGGAAGAAGAAAGGTTGTGGGTGACGAGTTAGCCAAGTTACTCGCATCAAATGCTGTCGTGGAAGTGAAATATCCGGACTGGTTGGCTAACCCGGTCCTAGTAGAAAAGAAAAAGGAGGACCCGAGTGCAGCCACTGTCTGGCGCATGTGTGTTGATTACACTCATCTGAACAAGGCATGTCCTAAGAATCCATTCCCGTTGCCCCGGATCGATCAAGTGATCGACTCCACGGCCGGGTGTGAACTGTTATCATTTGTAGATGCGTACTCTGGTTTTCACCAGATACTATTAAACCCTGCTGATCAAATAAAGACTGCCTTTATCACCCCGTACGGGGCTTATTGCTATCGTGTCATGTGTTTCGGGTTGAGAAATGCCGGTGCTACTTATCAGCGCTGTATACAAAAATGTCTGCATGACCAAATAGGCAAAAATGTGCAGGTGTATGTCGACGACATAGTCATTAAAACTAAAGAAAAACATACCTTGCTAGATGATCTCAAAGAGACATTTGCCAATCTGCGGAAATTCCGGCTTAAGCTTAACCCGGATAAATATACATTCGGAGTGCCTGCAGGCAAATTACTCGGTTTCCTCGTGTCTAGCCGAGGTATCGAGGCAAACCCGACTAAGATCCGAGCAATAGAAAACATGAAGTTACCGAGATGCCTCCGGGATGTCCAGAAATTCACCGGATGTCTGGCTTCTCTGAGTCGTTTCCTAGGTCGGTTGGGAGAAAAGGCCTTGCCTTTATACCAACTGATGAAAAATCGGATAAGTTTAGTTGGACTCCGCAAGCGGATGCGGCGTTCTATGAGCTAAAAAAGATGTTGGCTACTGCGCCGATATTGGCTTCGCCACTACCGAGAGATGCCATGTTGCTCTACATTGCGGCCACTAACCGAGTTGTTAGTGTCGTAGTAGTGGTGGAGCGAGAAGAAGAGGGAACCACCGTACAGAGGCCGGTATATTATTTGAGTGAGGTGCTCTCCACATCAAAACAAAACTACCCTCACTACCAGAAAATGACCTATGGCGTCTACATGGCGGCCAAGAAATTGAAACATTACTTTCAGGAGCATCCTATAACTGTCATAAGTGCGGCCCCTGTGTCGGAAATCCTCGGCAACAAGGATGTCAGTGGCCGAGTCGCCAAGTGGGCTATCGAGCTCGCAGCTTACGCGCCGCAATATGCGAGAAGAGATACCATCAAATCTCAAGCAGTGGCTGATTTCTTTGTGGATTGGGCCGAGATGCAGTATGAGCCGTCCCTGCCGGACTCCAATTACTGGAGAATGCATTTTGATGGGTCCAAAGTAAAAGAGGGCCTGGGAGCCGGCGTGGTTCTCACCTCGTCGAAGCGAGATCAGCTGAAATATGTGCTGTAAGTCCATTTCGCGGCATCCAACAACGTCGCCGAGTATGAAGCACTGATCCATGGACTCAAGGCGGCCAAGGAAATCGGAATTTGCCGGATCATCTGTTATGGTGACTCGGATCTGGTGATTCAGCAAACATCAGGCAACTGGGATGCCCTAGATGCCAACATGGCGGCATACCGGTTCCATGTCCAAAAAATTTCGGGATATTTTGATGGTTTCGAGTTCACTCACATCCGGCGGACAGATAATGAAAGTGCTGACATGTTGTCCAAGATCGGGTCATATCGACAGACCATTCCACCCGGAGTGTCGCTGGAGCATCTTCACAAGCCATCTATCAAGCCTTCACCCGAGTCCGAATCGATATTCATCCCGGATAACTCGGAACCCGGCATCGTCCCGATGGACGTGGATGTCGGGAGCAAGTTGCAGGACTCGGGGACTGCTCCGCAGGACCCGGGGACTCCTATGGATGTCGAGTACATTCAGCAAGACTCGGCGACTACGCTGGAAAATTGGAAAGACGCTTGGCGGAACTCGGGAACTCCTTGGGAGGACTCGGGGACTCGCCAGCCTATATCGGGTGTGGTGATGTCAGTTGATGCAATGGAGATCGATGAGCCTGTACTCGGTACTCGCCCGGTACCGGCGTGGGCACAACCCATCATGGCATTCATGTTAGATGGTAGTCTACCGAGTGATGAGGTCTCGGCCAGACAGATCCAGAGGCGATCCAAGTCCTTCACCATTATCAACCATGAGTTGTACAAGAGGAGTGTGACAACCGTCCTTCAGCGTTGTGTCGAACCAGAAGAAGGGGAAAAGATTCTCCGAGATATCCATCAGGGAGAATGCGGTCATCACGCATCTTCCCGAGCCATAGTAGCTAAGGCATTCCGATATGGGTTCTACTGGCCCAGTGCTTTGCAGCAAGCAGAGGACATTGTCCGAAAGTGTGAGGGGTGTCAGAGGTTTGCACACAAAATTCATATGCCGGCCTCCGCACTCAAGACTATCCCCATCACTTGGCCATTTGCAGTGTGGTGTCTAGATATGGTGGGACCGTTCAAGCCAGCCCGAGGTAACATGACTCACATACTGGTGATGGTGGACAAGTTCACCAAGTGGATTGAGGTGAAGCCAATCAGAAAGTGTGATGGCCGCACAGCCGTATCATTCCTAAAGGATATTATCCTGAGGTATGGTCATCCGCACAGCATTATCAGGATAATGGCACCAATTTCGCCGAGGGAGCCTTTGCTCGGTTTTGCCAGGAAAAGAGAATCCGGCTAGACTTGGCATCGGTGGCACATCCGCAGTCCAATGGACAGGTGGAAAGATCAAACGCCCTAGTCTTATCCGGCATCAAACCTCGGCTAATTGAGCCACTGATGCATGCTCCGGGTTGTTGGCTGGATGAGATCCCGGCGGTGCTGTGGAGTCTAAGGACTACACCGAACCGCTCTACCGGCTACACGCCATTCTTCCTGGTCTACGGAGTAGAGGCAGTTCTGCCAACCGACATAGAGCATGACACGCGAAGCGTCGCATTATATACCGAGTCTGAGGCAAAGGAAGCCCGGGAAAATGATGTCGATCTGCTCGAGGAAGCACGAGAGTTGGCCTTGTCCAAATCAGCGATATATCAGCAGAATCTTCGATGCTACCATAGCCGGAAAGTAAATCCTCGCAAGTTCCGAGAAGGGGACCTAGTCCTTAGGCTTGTGCAGCACACCGTTGGGATGCACAAGTTATCACCTCCTTGGGAAGGGCCATTTATTGTGAGCAAGGCTTTGAACAACGATGCATACTATCTTATTGATGCTCAGGCACAGGTGGAGAACAGGATGGACAGATCCGGAGAGGAGACCAAACGACCCTGGAATGTAGCTCTTCTTCGCCCTTTTTACTCTTAAGGACTCACTGTATGTATCTCGAAACCCTGAAATGAAATGTCGGCACCCCGAAATAAAACTTGGGGACTGCCTTGTTGTGAATTTTGTGTTGTATGCATGCTTATCTCTGTTTCCTGTATGTCGGATGGCTCCAAAAATCGTGCTTCCATGTTTGAAAGTATTGTATGCTATGTTTTTGTGATTTTGTGACCCGACTGCCAAAGAAACCATAAATGGTAGACAAGGGCAGAGATTGCAAGGGGTAGTAAACAGGAAAACAGACTCGGGGACTCGGTCCAGGGGCGATTCGGGTTCTTTTTGTTGTCCTTTTGTTTTATGTTGGATGGCTCTAGACCATATCTCAAAGTTTTGAGTATTGTATGCTAAGTTTTGCTGTCTCGTGACTCGACTGTCAAACACCGAAAAAGGTAGACAAGAGCTGGGATGGTGGCACTTAGTAAACAAGAAAACAAACTCGGGGACTCGGCCCAAGTGCGATTCGGCATAAGCTGGTTTATCCTTAAATTATATGTCGGATGATGGTGAGCTATGACTCAAAGTTTTTAGTATTGTATGCCGTATCTCGGTAATCTTGTGACTCGACTGTCAATACACCGAAAATGGTAGACAAGAGCAAAGGTTGCAAAGTATGGCAAACAAGAAAATAAACTCGGGGACTCGGTTCAGAGTGATCCGGCATACTAATAACCATGCTAAAAATGTGCAAAGTAAAGAACCAAGTGCCAAACATAAAGAGCTTAAGGTTTATATTACATATGCACCGGGCATTCCGAGGATCTGATGATCTGAGTTTGTGATAAGTTTAAGCAGCAGGATCTTTGCTACTCGGGGCAGAAGGAGCGGTATCGGTCTTGGCCGGTTCTTCGGTCATGACCTCGGTGGTGTCCTCGGTTGCGGGGGTCGGAGCAATGCCTGCGGATGTGCCAGGAGGTGTGTCGACCTCGATTTCCTCGTCGACTCGGTCTTCGTCCTCTTCTTCACCCTTGTCGGCGTACTCGATTTCCTCTGCTTGAGGAACCCGCTCACCCGGGACAAAGCTATGCACTGGAGCATACTGGATGAGGGAGTGAGCCAGCTCTTGGCGACGCTAGATGAGCTCCGGGTCAGAGATCCACTTTGATCCGTCGCGCACGGTCTTGAGCATCTCGAGGTCGAGTCCCTCGTACCAAGACAGTACATACGTTAACGCCTCGTCTGCGCCGACTCGGGTGGCGGACGATTGCCAATCGTCAAGTCGCTCCTCACTACCCATCAGGCACCTGGCCAGTTCAGCAACGGTCTTGGGATGCTCGCACCCGGGCCAGAGGACGCTGTAAGCCCGGATCGCAGCGGAAAGGAGTTCCACTCCGATGGCCTTCAGCGGTGTCATCCGTGCCTTCAAGGCCACCAGGTGGTCATCCATGTCCCACTCGGCCGAGATAGGACCCTCCAGGATTTTCTTCTGCCGGAACTTGCTAGTGCTGTTATCCGCGGCAGCCTTAGAGTGGGGGAAGTTTTCTAAATCAAGAAGAGCTAACACAAATGTGAGTCGCATGGAAGAAAAAATGGAATGTCGGGTAATGACAGAAAAAGAAGAAACTTACTGTCCAGCTGGCCATTAATGGAGGCAAACTCCCCACCCACCGGGTGATCTTGGTCTTCAGGGCTTGGAGCTCATTTTCCGCCGAGGTTATGCGAGACTCGGACTCCCCAAGGGATTCCTTAAGTTTCCGAGTCTCTTCAGTTCGGAGTTGTTTCTCCTCGGCGCAGACTTCTCCAACTCGGTGGTGCGACCCCGAGATTTCTCTAACTCGGCCTTCAGCCGGGACACCTCCTCCTGCTCTTTCTTGAGCTTGGCCTGATGCGCAAGCTCGCGCTCCTTCTGTGCGGCTGTGCCGAGATAGCAGAAGTCAGAATACAAAAACTGATGCAAGTGCAAGTTGAAAGACAAAATGTGACTTACCCTCAACCTTGGATTCCGAGTCAGCTACCTGGCTCAGCTTGGCTCGCAGCAGTTTGTACTTGTCGGAAAGTGCTTTGTGCTCCAGCAGGAGCTTGCGGTGCACCTATGTACGCTTGGTCATGCAAACCTGGAAAGAAGAAATGTTAGTCTTGTTGGTGAAGATTCAGGCCGAGTTATCCTTACTCGACCAAGTCAATCTTACTCAGCCGAGTCTCGGTCACTCGACCCAAATCTCGGGGACTGGGGATAGGTGATATTTGCATTAAAGAAATAAAACGAGTTATCATTATTTGGTAGAACTTACCGCGGTTGCTTGGTCGGCCGCGAGAAGGGCGGCCTTCGCTGCGTGCATCTTTTGGGCAACAAAGCTTGGCCCCGCCGGATGCTCTGAGATCAGGCCCGCTGGTGACTGCGAGCTCACTTCGCTCAGGTCGGTAGCGTTCCAGTCCATGTTGTAATGCTCAAGGGAGCCCAAGCTTTTCCCGCTAAGGGTTCGCAATGGGGCAAACCCCCAGCTGGCGGTCTGGAGGCTGGTGGATGTCGCTGCGGGTGCACCTTGGCTCGGTGGCACAACCAATTGCCTTTCCGGGTTAGCCGACACTGTTTTCGCCGGTGCCTTCCCAGTTGTTACCCCGGTTGCAGGAACCGGGGCTTTGGAGGTCTGCGGTGGGGGCTTTGCCGTTGGCGTTGATTTTGACGGTGATGGCTGCTGCTTGTGTTTCTGCTGTTGTTGTGCCGGTGGCTGTTGCTTTTGTTGCTGCTGTTGTTGTTGCGGCTGCTGCTGCGATGGTGGTGGTTGCTTTTGCTGCTGCTGCTGTTGCGGCTGAGTTTGCTGCTGTTGCTGCTGCTGACGACTCGGCTGTTCCGAATTCTTCGGGACCTCGGTCTGCTCTACCTCGGGGGCCGAAGAACTGGCACCGGGATCCGCAGTTTGATCGGGCGTCGGAGTCTCGGTCGCGACCGAGTCTACATTCCCGGCACCGGATCCCGGAGCCGAAGTATCGGCAGCAGGACTCGTATTTGGTGGACTTGGCACCCGGGTATCGTCGGGTCGAGGCGGCGTCGGTGTCCTCGGAGGGACCCGGTCTGTTGACCCGGTCGTAGGAACCTCCAGAGGAGCCATGCTATAAGGCAAAACAACGAAGTATAAGGTCAGAAGGAGAAAAGCAGGAAAAACAAGTGTTATCAAGAGTATAAGGTTTATGTCGGCAAAAGGGAATCTTACCCCTTAGAGACAGGGCGTTGGCGCTTCACAATCACCTTGTTCCTCGGCTGCTTCCGCGAAGGACCCGAGGTGCCGGAAGTTCCGGCATCTGCGGATGCGGCCGCTGGGCGCTTCCGAGCCGCACCCTAGGGCCCTACAACGAGGGGTGCCACCTCGAGCACATCGTCCAAGTCAGCTGGGGGCGGGGACACCGAATATGAGTATGCAACGGGATGAGGGTCATACACCTCTAAAATCGAACAATCGTCATCTTCGTCCTCAGACCAATCTCGGAGGGAGGAAGCACGAGTCTTACCCGTGGTTGGAACCGTGCCGACGTCGGGAATTGGCACATTATCCTCGTCGTCCGGGTCTTCCGAGTCGGCTTCGACTCGGTCCTTACCCCAGTTGGCAGAGGGGTTCTCTCCGTCCTCCTTCAACTGCCGGCCGAATCGCTGCATAGTGGAAACGTGAAAGGATTAATACAAAGAACAGAGTTGCACCGACATAAGAGTTTATGTCGGCGAAAAGGCTTGGGTCGGCTGAAGTGCTTACTTTGGGCGGAAGATTGCTCCGACTATGGGGTTCTTTGCCCCACTCCCACTCATCCGTCATCTTCGTCCGGGCTATGGCCTTGATGCGCCGCCGGATCTGGGCGTTGTCCAGCTCAACGGTGCTTACCCGGGTCGGATCCAGCGGGCCACTCATGTGGCAAATCTTGTGGACTCGGCGCTGGAGGGGCAGGACCCGGCGGCTGATAAATGTTGCGAGCGGGTCGTCGGCCGTCATTCCTTCGCCCTTGAGCTACTCGACGACCTGGTGGATGTGGTTGACCTCCTCCACATTGTCCCTTGGGTTATACGTCCAGTTGAGCTGTGTGGTTGGAGGGCCGATGGCGAATCTCGGCAGGTTGATCATGTCAACCTCGGTCGTGTTCTTCACGTAGAAGAAGGAGCGCTGCCATTTTCGGCATGACTCCAGACCGAAGATCCGAGGAAAGATAGAGCCGCGCCGAGGTGTGATGGTGGCGGCTCCGCACTGGGTCGTCTCCTTGTCCGGCGTATCTAGATTCGGAACGACCTGTTTCCGGAAGTGGAAGTATTTGGACCACGCGTTGAGGGTGGGCCAGAGGCCGAGGTAACCCTCGATGAAAGAAACAAAGGCAGAAAGTGCGGTGATGGCATTAGCCGGGAGTTGATGAGGTTGAAGACCGAATTTGTTGAGAAAGGTCCGGAAGAAGGCGCTGGCGGGTAAACCGAATCCTCGCTCGAAGTGTGCGATGAAGACGACATACTCTCCTTCTCGCAGATCCGGTGTGGTCTCTGGACCCGGAAGCCGACATTCCACTTCGGCCGGGATCCGCCGAGTCCGGATCAACCATTCTATGTCGGCTTGGGTGACGTAGGAGCCTTCCCAGGTGGCCCGAGTGGATTCCACCACAATTCCTTCTTCCACCATTTCGACCACCTCGAGGTTGGAGTGGTCCGACATATCGGCAAAGGGCTGTCGAGATCTGCAAGAAGAGGTTCACAGGCATTAAGATTAACATCGTTGCAGTGAAAAGGAGAAATAAGAACAGAGCAATAAAGACAGAAAAAGCAGTACAGCGAAAAAAGGACCGGCGATGAACCGCAACTGCGGCGGCAAAGTCACCGGCGGCGCGCGATGCTGCGCGGCGATGAAAAAGAAGAAGAACAGTGGAGAGCATGCAAGCAACTAATCTAGATGCGGAATGCATAATAGGGGAAGAAGGAAGTAAGAAAGAGGATTCACCGCGGTGCTGCGGCGTGCGGTGGCGGTGACCTGCGCCCTGCGCGTCGGCGGCGTCGGTGCGCGCGGTGTGTACGGCGGCGGTGCTGCGCGTGGAGTCGTGCGGCGGCGGCGTGCTCTGTGTGCTGTAGAAGGGAAGAAAGAGAGAAAGAAAGAGAGAATGCGGAGGGGGAAAACGTGTGCCCCTCCCTCCTATTTATGAACGGCCGGAGGAGATCGTGGGCGCGCAATTTTCTACGCACGATCCTTGTAACGGATGGGGAATATCCACCCCACGATCTCCGCCACGATTGCTGCAGTTGCATGACTGCCGCACGATCTGCCTCACGATGGGCCACAGCGAGCCAACGGCTCTGTGCGGCGCACCCGATCGGGCGACACCCGAGGCGACGCGCAGCGGTGCAGTCAAGACTGCACTTGAGTGCTTGCGTGGGCACAGTATCCGAGGCGACCGGCATGACGCAAGTGGCGTGCGTGCCAGTGGCACGTCCATCCGTGCACAAAAACTGAGGCGCCGAGCAGGGATGCTCTGCCACGTAGAGGAACCAGTGACTCGGACAAGCCGTGGAGTTCTCCGGTAAGTCGGAACGATCCGACATAAGGTATAATAGCAAGTTGGGATGCAAATTGATTTCTGACATATAATTTTAGCCGGCATATGTTATGTCGGCAGTCAGTAAAAATGCTAGTTCTCGGGTAAACCTGTCGTGGCCCTCCATCCGAGGCTGCAGGACCGCGCCAGCTTCAGGGACTAATGTCGGGGGGCAGCCCCCGAGTAGGGTCAAGATGTCGAAATAAGCGTGGACTCGGAGTTGACCGAGTCAATGGTAAACTGACATACCTTACAGGCTTACCCGGAGTCAACCGGGTCAAGGCCAACCGACATACCCAGATATCGGATCATACATATTGCATGTCAGAATCTTCCTTGTTCTTTTTGTGTGCAGAAAAGGAGAAACCGAGTCAGGAGGTATCTGGCATGCTTATGCCGGATCGGGAGGAATGAAGCTTTATCTCGGCGTCTGGTCAAGGCTCACGTCTTGTCCCTACAATCACGGGGCAGGCGTCCTGCCACTGGCAGGACATGACGCGCTGCCTACTCCTTGACTCAGTGGTCACGGTATGGGGAATCAGACCTCCATGCTGCTGACCGATGCAGTACCGTGGAGCAGTGTACAGGAGTTGGTGGATTGGACATGCCACGCAGGGGTGACGGAAGCAGTCAGAGGCCCAGACGTGGCCACAGTGCTGCCTACGCCAGCACCAACGTCAGCCCTAACCCTGTGCCCTGGGTTTCCCTATATAAGAAGCACCAGGGGCTCCTCTTACAGGGACGATCCCAGACGCTTCACGAGATACTTTAGATATTTCCTCGAGAGCCAACAGAGAGCCAGGAGAGCTATTCCGAGACTCGGTAGAGAGCCTAGAGCTCGTTGTTCATCTCATACAGCTCAAGGAGCAGCTTATAACTTAGTTGTAGTCCACCATCAGACAAGCAGGAGTAGGGGTGTTATCTCCTCACGGGAGCCCCGAACCTGGGTAAAACTGTGTGTGTGTTTCTGTGTGCGTCTTCACGCGCTAACCCTCCCCGGTGCCTCCAGTGTCCATCGGCTCCAAGTTAAGCCTACCTATGGCATCTGTTCGTGCCCCACCACGACACATAAATTTGATCAGACCAAAAATAATAGTGAAACAAAAATACCAGTGAACAGAAAATAGACTTTTTTACTAATGGTTCATATTTTAAAATTGTTTATTTCCAAAAAAATAAAATTTTAAAAAATATTCATATTTCACAAATGTTCATTTTTTAAAGGTTCAAATTTTGAAAATTATTTATTTTTAAAAATGGTTAATATTTAAAAAATATTCAATCAGAAAAAATTGGGGTTCCGATATGATGTATGAAAACAAGGATGAAATAAAACGAACAACAAAAGTACAAAAAAGGAGAAAAAAGAAACCAAACAAACAAAAATGAAAACAGGCAAAGAAAAATAAAAGAAGAGGCAACCAACATCTAAAAAAAATAGGCCAAAATGGGCCGGCCCATGTCATCCTATGGTGCGGGCGAGGCGGAACTCCACCTTGCGAATAGCGAGAAATAGTGGTTGCGTTCTTTTTCTTTTTTGGAATTCTTGTTCTTTACCGCATCTCCATAGGGTTGAAATCGATATCAATAACCGGCACAACTTGGAGGCAGAAGAGATGAATTCTTCTCATCGGACACATCGTCAGGCCGCTCGATGTCGGTGTCGTTAGTGGAAAAGTTGTGGAGCCGGCCGGCATACCCGGCCGCCACCACGGGGTCCCAGTAGGGCGCCGCCGACCCGTTGAACTGCGGCAGGGGCCGCTCCTCCCCTGGCATGACCTGAGCCAAGTCAGCCTGCCACATTGTCGTGATATAGTCCTACCTTGGTGAGAGGCAGACCTACCGGGACGTTGCCTTCTCACCCGTGTTCTTTCTGGCTTTTGTGCTGCGAGTTTTATTAAATATCAATAATAGTTACATCGTCAAAAAAGCTACTTAACACAAAGTAGGGGCTCATCGTCCCAACTACATTGGTTTTTATCAATAAAACACACTCTAGCTAGCTCATGTGTCACGTGAGTGATACTTTTGGAGATGCACGTGATGTATTTAATTTGATGAGAACTTGTCAGTGAGATCGCTGGTGGTGGAGCGGATGACCGAATGGGTGCCCTGCAGGCTGCATCTACACCCCGATTTCTTCCTCAATGATTTATCCGCTTTCCTTTGCTTCCTCTACTCCTCGATGCTGGAGAAGGGTGAATGCTCTAGCGAACTGGAGTGAGGTGGCGATTGTGACACATGTCTCTACTTCATTGCGTTCATTGATGCTGAAACTGACCGGTTTCTGTAACAGTTGTAGCTGTACCAACAAAAATTACTTTGTAAATCATCATAACGCAGATTTTTTGTCACCCGTTGCTACATGGCATGAGATTCAAAACCCTAGCTGTCCCCTCACCTTGTTGTCGCCAGGCAAAGCCCATGTGGCGAACGTGTGCCTCCATGCTTCGGGATTTAGTGGCGATAAATGGTTCTTATGAAAATTGGATAAGGGGATCTGTATCGTTTCATTTGAATTTTGAGGTCCTAACAGGTTAATGAGTGGTGCTGCCCACAAAATGCTCAGTTTTTATGCCACTTCTGAAGTATATTTGGAACTAATTCTTTTGTAAAATATGTTTGGTCTCTTGAAGGAACAAGATGATCATTTAATTCTCAAAGTTGACTCATTGTTGTAAATTCGAGTATAGTTCTTACACTACATAAGTGAGAACTATGCAGGATTTCATTATTACTATTTGTCGGTTGGTTACCATCGATTATTTTGCGTCTTATATTGGTTGGTGGTTGTTGTCAATGTGAAATTCTGGTTATAGGCCATGTAATATCGTTCTCATAATGTGAGGTTTATATTTTAAATTGTGCGTTGCACGTGCACAGCTACTATATCAATAAAACACACTCTAGCTAGCTCATGTGTCACGTTATTAGCTAGCTTTCCTCGTAATATGTTTAAATTGGACATTTCTAATATTGGAAACTTGATCAACAATATTTGCATATATGGCCACCGACTCATTCCACCAGTTTGTGATCCAGTACAAGCATCAATAGTTTCCATTGAGTCTGATTCTGCTATAACTGAATTGCATCCAACTCTATTTGCCAAAACGAGCCCTTCCTTCATCACCACCGCTTCAACCATCGCCGTTGATGAGATGTTAGGAAGAAACCTTCAACTTGCTGCAATAAACTGACCTTGGTAGTCTCACAGAATTGCACCTGCAGACCCGGCTCCAACTTCCGCATGGAATGATGCATCAACGTTGAGTTTGATCTGTCGGGGTTTTGGCCCAGACCACCTGGCTCCATAATTAGTCGCAATAGTTTTACAAGCTTTTGCAGAATTAGCAGTGATAGATAGGATCGAAATCTTACATTTGTACAGCGGGGGAACTGATTCATGATGAGTGTATCGCTGTCTCATCGACCAAAGAAACCAGCAAGTTACCGATATTGTTTCCTTTAAGCCAATATTATCCATACCTGGAAATGTGTTATCTTCTGAAAAAATCAGAAATTCTAGAATAGCCGAACCTGCTCTGTCTATGCTTGTCGCCTCCTTTGTGACTATAGACTGACCAAGCGAACACCACATGTCCGGCGCCAAAGGACACCGGAAGAAAAGATGTCGAATATTTTGGGGCCCTTGCTGGCAGATCGGGCATTCACTAGATGTTCCGATGTGACGATTAGCGAGAATACATTTTAGGGGGACAATTCCATGTAATGCTCGCCATATAAATATCTTCACCTTACTTGCGATCTTTAGTTGCCAAAGAGACTTCGAAAAGTGGATCATCCCTTTTCACACACCATTTGGGATTTGGAAAATTGACACTCCTGTGGGACCACTTTTAGAAGAATTTATTTCCCTCCAATGGACAATTGTTCCTCCTTCCAACCTTTAATACGTTGTATAATCCTTTCAATAAAGTGTTCGAAACAATCACTCCTATCCGTTCCTACAAGAGCCGGCAGTCCCAAGATATTTATCTGAGAGGGCCTATGTATCAATGTGTAAAGCTTCAAAAATTTCGGCTCTTGCAAGGGCATTATTATTTGGGGAGAATTAGCATAACTCACCAATTGGCATGAATTTGCGCAGTACGTATCCAACAATTATTGCAAGAAAGTGGCATTAGTCATATTAGTTTTCATGAGAATTAGGGAATCATCAGCAAAAAAAATGTGAAACTGATTATGCATTTCTGTACACCATAATCCGATCGTTCAACGTTAGAGGACGAATCACCGGGTTGATGGATACTCACAGCGCCTGCCGCCGGAGGACTTTTTACCCTAGGTTCAACCCTAGGAGACTTAGTACATTAGGTTTGGTGCCGGTGTTCTTTCTGGTTTTGGGATTCCTGATGAGACCCGACTAGTTGTGAAGCCAATTATAGGCCCGATCTTTCACGGTACTCAGTGAAATAACAAGAACCTCGACCAACGAATCTCGTAATAGCAGAAGTAGACGTAGATGTAGTAGATCGGATCTTCGGATCAAGCAATATGCAATAAGACCAAAGAACAAAACTTACGTACGGAATCGATGCAATCAATCCCCACGCGTGGCAGCAACTAAATCCCTCAAGGATCAGCAATTAACACAGGTATTTTGGTGCATCGCGACAGGGATGTGTTTTCTTCTATATATATTTCTCAATCTCAAAATCCCTCCCTTTACATGACCGACCTGGCCTGATTATATAGTACGTGCAAGCACCTAATGATCGACATGGAAAACTTGCACAAGAAAAGTACTAGACACGACTTGACACCTTAATAGACTAGGATTTGTTTCCATGCAAATTAAGCATGTTTACCTAAACATAGAAAGCACACATACGACCTCGTATTGGAAACACAATTGGACAACGTAACTAGTACTAGGAAAAATATGCATGACTTGGACTCAAAACTACATGTCACGCTCACGCACAAGTAAAACCTGAGGACACCGTCCAGTTTGGACAGCACTGAGCGTCCCCCCCGGAGGATCGGATGTTTCCATCCTCCGGGTCCCTGAGCGACACGTGTCTCTTTTATTTTTTTATAAATCCCGCTTTTGCTACTAGGTAGCAAATAACGGTCCCGCGGTAGTAAAAAAAATGCTATTGTAGCAAAAAACGATTCGACACATAAAATAGAAAAACAGAACAGTTGGACAGAGAACTCGCCGGAGATGTTGCCGGACGCCAGAGACTCGCCGGAGACTTCGACGGAGACATTGTAGCAAAAACTTTATACTATTGTAACAAAACCACATAACTATAATAGCAAAAAAAATGTTGTATTGCAGCATCCGGAAAAAAGGCCTCAGCAGCCTCGCCGGGGAACATTGGTAGCATCACCGGCCGCCGTAGCCATAGGTAGCAGTGTCCGCCGCCGTTGGTAGCATCGCCCGCCGTGCCATGGCAGCAGCGCCTCCCGAGCCATGAGAGCACCACACCACCACCACGGCAGCAGCGCCGCCGTGCCATGGGAGCACCGCGTCACCACCACGGGAGCAGCGCCGTCGTGCCATGGGAGCATCACCGCCCACCGTTGCAGAGGAAGGGCGGGAGACGGCGTTGGAGGAGGAGGCGAGGGAGAGGAGGGAGGAGCGGAGCAGGGCGAGGTCGTCGGCGACGCGGAGGAGGGTGGCCGAGGGCGGCGGCGGCGGGCGCGGGCCTCGGCCATGGCGGCGGCGGCAGCGGGCGCGGGCCTCGGCCATGGCGGCAGCAGCGCCGCCGTGCCATGGGAGCACCACGTCACCACCACGGCAGCAGCGCCGTAGTGCCATGGGAGCATCACCGCCCACCGCCCTTGTAGCAACGCCGCCGCCGCACGGAGCAAACACATGAAGCAGCGCCGCCGTTCCTTCGTCGTCGTCCGCTGATTCCCGCACGAGAACAAATTGAGGGTGAGGAATGGAAGCAGCAGCTCCGCGACCTCGCTCCACCTCCGCCGTGGCCGCTCCTAGTCCACCTCCGCGGCTAGGCCCATCATGGCGGCGTACCCCCGGCGCGTGCGCGGCAATGGGGTCGGTGTCGGCGGGCGATGCGCCGTGGTCCCGCAGGAGCTCCGCCACAGCCGCATCAAGGCTGTCCCGTAGGAGGAGGACGCTGGAGCGGGTCGGGGGAAGGCAGTGAGGCTCGAGAAGGACCGAGGGGAGGCGACTGGGGCCGGGGGAGGCGCGCGGCGGAGGCCGGGATTGGGGGAGGCGCGGCGGCGGCCGGGATCGGGGGAGGCGCGGCGGCGGCCGGGCAGGGAGATGCGCGACGACGACCGGGGACGGTGAGGCGCGCGGCGGCGGCGGTCGAGGAGGCGCGCAGCGGCAGCCAGGACTGGGAGTCGCGTGAGTTCTGTTGGGAGGGTCCGCGGGGACACGTGGCGAGCGATCCATGGGGAGGATGGAAAGCGTGGGATCCCCCGGGGGAATACTATACTTTCCCCTCCAGTTTTATACCGACTAATACATGATGTGGAGGCGTTCTGAATGTGGGCTTGATTTCCTTTGGCTTGGGATCTGAATATCTGATGATGTAATACACATCCGTATTTTTCCAATCAACAAAAACTCTTTTGCCTGCGAACCTTCTTCTCTTTTTTTTGAGAGCAACCATATATTTCAATAATTAAAAATCAAATTACAATAAGCAACACATATGGAAACTAAAAGACAAACCGGGATAAAATAATTATCCTGAATTTGCAGATAAAAACCTAAAAGATCGAAAAATACAAAACGATCCCTAGGGTTTCCTGCAACCACCACTGGCCGCTCTTCCCTAGTATGTGTAACTTGATTAATTTTTCGATGAAAAATAATAGTTTTCGCACCGGTGGTCACATCAATTCCTGTTCTTTGCAGCATCTCCATCGGGGTGTCGTCCGGCACCTTTGTTCTGTCCGTTTTGCGGGTGCCGGATACTTATCCATCGTTTTTTTATCTTCCACACTGGCACCCTTTCTAATCAAAATTTTAATATTTGAGTACAACTTTATTTGATTAAAATATAATTTGGATACAACTTGATCTCATTAAATAAAAAGTGAACCTCAAACTAAACCCTTTTAACTCTACTCCAATATTCCAGCCTTGACGCAAGGCTTACGATAGAGTACATCCAAAACTCTGAGCCATTCCCAATCCACGGTGTATGTTTCTGTGTAAGTGGAAATGGAGAGAGCCGGTGGTGGAGTTTGTGTGAGATGAGAGGGTTGGTGATGGCATTTTAAAACTGACCGAAGGAGCAGGGTACCCATCAACTTCAAAACTCCCCAAAGGTTGAACTTGACATCACAATTTCTTGTACTAGTTTAATGCCCGTGCTTTGCTACGGGTAATCAATTTGTTTTCACTGTCGTATGTTGAAACATGGTGCACATGTAAAATTTTGTTCTCTGCTTGTGTTCACATAAGTAAACAAATCTAAGAATGGTTGCACTTCAACGGTGCAACACACAAGTGTAGCCAAGTGACAAGCATCAACATTCTATCATGTTTCATGCTTGTCATGTATCACCTCATGAGACTTGCTCATATCTAGCAAACAATTGAAGGCTTGAAGCGAAAGAAAAAATAGAGGATCATGACGTGAACTCTTAGAATTCCATCGAAAAATATATAATAGACTTGGTTGAATCGGCAAGGCGAGGTAGAGAGTATAACAAGAGGAGAAAGACTATAAGAGTCGGACCAAGTTGAGGTATATTCTTTGCGACCTATTCCCAAACTCCAATCCAACATTCTAATATTTTTTCTGAGAAAAAATTAGATCGCATACAAATTTAATTTCCAAATCATGTTCTCAATGTGGAGATTAGAACATAATATGAAATCTTTCTGACCACAAAATAAAGTACAATAGAGAAATTATCGTACAATTAAGAAAACCGGAGAATGAGTGGCCTAGAGAGTCGTTATTGATGTTTTGTAGCAGCCTGGAAAAATTCAACTTATAATCCTTCTAAGCCGTGCATTTTACAGTTGTGCGTGTGACAGAAAAGAAAAGAAGTGTCCAGACCCTTGGGTATTGCCAAAAACCAAAAACAAATGTTTTGAACGGATTTGCTTGCTTCTGAAGAGCACTTCTTAATTCTTTAGTTCTTACTGATCCTTCAGGTGCCAGTGTGTGGGCCTTTTCTGGCTTAGCTTACTCTTAAACAATATAGTACTGAAAGGATAACAAAATTATGACTTAAAATAGTGGATGTTTGCATTGATCTATTGCATTGAAATTCTCTAAGATTTTACAGATGATATAGAACATAGTGGAGACCTCGCCTACCTGGTTAAGAAATACAACTTCTATTAAATGGAAACTTCTGCGGTATTTGTATTCATGTTCAGTGCTGGATACAACCTTAAAAAGAGATTAACACATAGGTATGAGAGAACAACAAAACCTTGAAATTTTAACCTGTATTTTTTGGAAAACGTTTTGACGACAAACTGGAGCTGAAATATAAAAGATTATTAGAACATGCTGCACAATAGTGATATACTACATAAGAAAAATTAACCAAACTATGTACAAATATTAGCACGTACCTCCGAGAAGCAAGAAACATGCATAGTGGTAAATTTATTGCAACATATTAGTGACAAAATCTATTTACAGTATATCTAATTACCAACCAACTTTAAACTAAGAAAGATCAGGTGATTATCTTGATATTAACATGTAAGCATTATAGCTATCCCTCCCAGATCTAGCCATATCTTCCATTTTCTCATCTCAATCATTTCAAGTAAAAACAAATAAACCGTCAGGATATAGAGATATGGAACCGACCTAGAGCCTGGGTTCACTTCAAGCCAACAGATCTGCTGAAAAGGAAATAGTCAAATACGTCCAGCCTCGGCATCGTCGAAGTCCAGCCCTAAACGGCCAAACCCTTCGGCTCAGGATAGCTGCAGTGTACAGGCTGGTACGGCCGCATACATCAGCTGGTGTCGTCGAAGTCAAATCCCATGGAACTGCCAAGCATTTTCAGAACATGAATGTTTTCGTAAAAAGGATTTGCATTTACAATTTTGCTTCAGTCTTTTTTTTTTTTGGACGGAAGGCAGCGAGCGCTGCTTCAATTATTTAAGGCGAATCCGGAACAACTGCCGGTAGAGAGAGTTACAAGGTTCAGGAAAAACTGAAAACTGAAACTGCACAGGAACACTATCTATAGCTTACAGAACTATAGGTTTACAGAACTATAGGTGAGAAGACGAGGGTGCAGCTGCTTTGCAAGCACCACAAGACTTAATAATCTACTCTCCTGCCAGCCACACCTTGGCTAGCACTCCAGCAGATTGCCAAGTATACAATTCCTCCACAATCTTGTCAGCAAGAGCGGTGTAATGCCCCGGGGTTTTTCCCCAAATTAGATTTGCCTGTTATTTTATTTTTGCATCAGTATGACATCAGCATCATCGCATCGCATGTTTTTGATCGCAAAAATTATTTTAATAAACCCTATTTTATTTTTCTAAAATTGTCCGAAAATATTTTTATCGAGACAGTCGTCTCCGTTTTCTAAAATTAATTGCCAAATTAAATTTGCAAATTAAAAATAATTTTGAGCGAGCGAGAGAGTAGCCCAAAATCCGGCCCAAGCCCACCTAACCTGCAAACCCTAATCTTGCCCCTGGCTGTTTTCCTTTCCCACCCCCTGGGTTTTGCAGCCACCCTTCCCTTCTTTTTCGTTTTCGCGATCGAGCCCTTCCACCTCCAAATCAGGTCCTTTTCTTTTTTTTAAACCCCCTCCTTTTTCTTTTTCTTTCTTTCTTTTAGTTTCTCTCCTCCCGTGGCCAACCTCTCTCACCTTCTTCCTCCCGCACGACACCGCACCCGCCCCTGCTCCTCTCCTCTCCACCTCCCTCTCACCTTGCTCCTCCCCGCCAAGCTCGAGCCTGAGCTCGGCCACCTCGCCGCCGCTCCCCCCGCATCCTCCTTTCCCCGCAGCACATCACCCGCACCCGAGCCCTCCACCGCGCCACCTCTCCTCCGGCCGCCGTCCTCCTCCGGCCCGGCCGCCGCTCCTCGCCGGTCTTCCAAAGCTCCTCTCCGGCTAGTCCCGCACCCGCACTACCACCTCCCTCCATCAGCGTCGTCGTCCTCCTCCACTCGCCCCGGCCTGTCCCGCCGGCCGGCCGACCATGCCGCCAGCTCGCGCCGGCTCCCCTCCGCCGGCCTGCCTCTCCAGGCTCGACTCGCTCCACCTCGCATCCCCTTCCACCTCGAGCTCCGGCCAGCCCTCCTCCTGCTCCTCTTCCCGGCGAGCCTTCTCCTCCCCACCTCCGGCTCCGACCGGCCCCCTAGATGCTCCTCTCCCTCCTGTTCGTCTCCTCCTCCTCCCGGCCTCCTTTCCCCAAGCACGGTCGCCTCCTCTCTGTCATGGCCGGCACGAGCTCGCCCCCTGCCCGACGGCCTCAGCTCGTTCTCCTCTGTGTGCCCTGCCCGAGTGTGCTCTGCCCGGTGCCTACCCGACGTCCCCTGCTGCTGGCCGTGTGATCGTCTCCTCTGTGTGCAGCCCGCTGCACGTTTCCGATGCCGTGACCGTTTCTGTCCCCGTGCGATAAGTCTTCGTGTTCCCATCCCCGACGCCCGCCACGTGTTCGATGTTTTTCCCGCAAGGCGTCCGTCGCTCGTTGTCTGTCTCCGTGTTGTCTCCGTGCTCCGGTGTTCCCCGATTCCCGTCGTGAAGTGTTCCCGTTGTGTTCCCCGATGAGTTCTCCGATTCCCCGTCGTGAAGCACCGTGAAGCCGGTTCCCCGATTTCGTTCCCGTCGTGAAGCTTCCCCGACGCGAGTTCTCCGTCCGTGAAGACCGAGTACGACGACAACGTGTACCCCGACCGTCGCCAAGTTCTCCAACCACCGTGGATACGCCAAGTTCTTCCCGACCGGAACCCGCTGAGTTCTCCGATGCCGTGTACCCCGACACCGTGGACCCGACGACCCCAAAGCCCGGAACGCCAAGGTTCGCCATGACGATGACCCGAGTACGACTACTTCCCCGACATCGACTACCTCGACTACTTCGACTCCGGATGAACGACTACCTCGACTCCGGACGATCGACTACTTCGACTACTTCGACTACGACGACTACTTCGACTACGACCCGAAGACGACGGTTCCGAATCCGAAGTTCCTCGTTTCCGATGTGTGACCCCAACCCTAACCCCTATATGCCATATATATATCCGTATCTTATAAAATCATGCATCATTAATTAACATCGCACCTTTATCCATTTAGTCGAATTAAATCAATTTAATTATGGGATTTGTCCGGTGCATCTATATTATGCACCGATCCCATTTAAAATGCTTTGCCATGTGATAGGGAATAAAATTGGACAACCTTTAATTTGTCATGCATCATGTCATCAACATGCCGCTTCTTTTGCCATAGAAGTAAAATGCATCTTTTGCCTTCCAGTGTTTGTTGCTTCTTCGGGAATAGGACGTTGAGTTGATGTGAGCAACGACAGGTTCTGCTACCTCTACCGGATTGCAGGCAAGTGATACTCCCTTGCTATCCTTGCTTGTCTTCTGTCTCTTACTCGTCCTATCTTTTGTTCCTTGCTAGCCTTATATATCGATGCTTGTGTCCGATCCTATATGCATGTTTACCTTGCAGCCATGATATAGCCACACCCCCACATCCTATTAACCTGTTGTTTGTTTACCATGTTAGACTTGCGAGTCCTAGTGCATGCTTAGGTGCTTTGCTTGAGTCCTGTTATCTCTTTATCTAGTCTTGTTCTTAACATGATAGCTAGGTTCAACTAAAATGGTAATCTTTAATTTATGTTGCGATGGGAATACCTTAATAAAGATAAGGCACCGGCGGAAGGCCAATCGTGGCGTTTTGTTCTGCTAGTGTCGCCTAGGACCCGAGTTCTTTTCCGCTGATCCAAGACTGAGCGCACTAACCACATGTGGGAGTTCTATGGGCCTCCCCGCAATCTATTACCGGATCCTCAAACTTGTCCAGGATGCCACAAGTAGTTCGGGTGTTTCGTAGATTTTGCGGACCGTGCGTTAACCGCATGTGGAAGGAGGGGCAATCGTATGAGTGTTCCCTCCCGAAGCCGTTCACGCAACGGTTAGGCCCACCTCGAAGCTTCGGCCGGACTCTCAAGGTGGATCAGTCCTAGCTAGGTGGCTCCCTGGACTTGTTTGTATTGAAGGGAAGTATTGCGTCGAACGCTCCACCGGTACACCTCTAAGCGAGTGTTTCGATGCGTGTGGGTTCATTGGTGCATCCCTGCAGGGTGAAATCTTTTCGAAAAGCCGTGTCCGCGGTTATGGACGACTTGGTGAAATGCGCTGGCTAAAAAGATCATAGACAACTTGCACCTTATGATGATAATAACTTGACTAGTAAGATAGATCACTTGAATAATAACCCATAAAACTTGTCCACCGTGTGAGTGCCCGGACTTCTTCCTCGTGGGTTGAGGATACGAGGGAGTCGTTTTAGGGCGGGTTTTGTTTGGTGTGTAGTATAGTTGGTTCCTTATGCGCTCTCTTACCTTGTCTCTGATAGACGGAAGTTGTAGCGTGTCTCTATAAGTTGTTAGTGCTGCTTGCCGCCGCCTCAATCGCTAACCCTCTTCCCCCGGAATTCCAGCTTTGATATCTTGTGAGTATTACTTGCCAGTACTGTTTTATAGTACTGACCCCTTCGGGGCTGCTATTCCAATGCAGCCAATAGGTTTGAAGTCTGACGACGTTAGCTTGGGAATCCCTCCAGCTAGGCTTGGCCTGGGCAGGGATATGGTGCCTTCGTTTATCTTCAGGACTCTTAGTCCAATTTGTTTCTTGTCCGTAGCCGGACGCTACCCCGCTTCCGTTGTTATTTTGGATCTTTGTATTGTATCTTGGTTCTTGACTCTATGAGTCGTTGTTGTATATATGTTCTTTTGTGGGTTCTATCGAGAACTGTTGTAATGTTATCACAATTCCACCCGCATAACGTGTGTGTTGCGACGTGCACGTTATGCCTGGTGGGCGTCCTTTAGGATCGTTATTACGCAGATTTGGCTGGAACGCTAAAATCTGCATAGTACCGATCTTGGGGCCAAATCTGCGTAATAACGATCCTAAAGGACGCCCACCAGGCATAACGTGCACGTCGCAACACACACGTTATGCGGGTGGAATTGTGATAACATTACAACAGTTCTCGATGGAACCCACAAAAGAACATATATACAACAACGACTCATAGAGTCAAGAACCAAGATACAATACAAAGATCCAAAATAACAACGGAAGCGGGTAGCGTCCGGCTACGGACAAGAAACAAATTGGACTAAGAGTCCTGAAGATAAACGAAGGCACCATATCCCTGCCCAGGCCAAGCCTAGCTGGAGGGATTCCCAAGCTAACGTCGTCAGACTTCAAACCTGTTGGCTGCATTGGAATAGCAGCCCCGAAGGGGTCAGTACTATAAAACAGTACTGGCAAGTAATACTCACAAGATATCAAAGCTGGAATTCCGGGGGAAGAGGGTTAGCGATTGAGGCGGCGGCAAGCAGCACTAACAACTTATAGAGACACGCTACAACTTCCGTCTATCAGAGACAAGGTAAGAGAGCGCATAAGGAACCAACTATACTACACACCAAACAAAACCCGCCCTAAAACGACTCCCTCGTATCCTCAACCCACGAGGAAGAAGTCCGGGCACTCACACGGTGGACAAGTTTTAAAACAGATTATTATTCAAGTGATCTATCTTACTAGTCAAGTTATAGTCATCATAAGGTGCAAGTTGTCTATGATCTTTTTAGCCAACGCATTTCACCAAGTCGTCCATAACCGCGGACACGGCTTTTCGAAAAGATTTCACCCTGCAGGGATGCACCAATGAACCCACACGCATCGAAACACTCGCTTAGAGGTGTACCGGTGGAGCGTTCGACGCAATACTTCCCTTCAATACAAACAAGTCCAGGGAGCCACCTAGCTAGGACTGATCCACCTTGAGAGTCCGGCCGAAGCTTCGAGGTGGGCCTAACCGTTGCGTGAACGGCTTCGGGAGGGAACACTCATACGATTGCCCCTCCTTCCACATGCGGTTAACGCACGGTCCGCAAAATCTACGAAACACCCGAACTACTTGTGGCATCCTGGACAAGTTTGAGGATCCGGTAATAGATTGCGGGGAGGCCCATAGAACTCCCACATGTGGTTAGTGCGCTCAGTCTTGGATCAGCGGAAAAGAACTCGGGTCCTAGGCGACACTAGCAGAACAAAACGCCACGATTGGCCTTCCGCCGGTGCCTTATCTTTATTAAGGTATTCCCATCGCAACATAAATTAAAGATTACCATTTTAGTTGAACCTAGCTATCATGTTAAGAACAAGACTAGATAAAGAGATAACAGGACTCAAGCAAAGCACCTAAGCATGCACTAGGACTCGCAAGTCTAACATGGTAAACAAACAACAGGTTAATAGGATGTGGGGGTGTGGCTATATCATGGCTGCAAGGTAAACATGCATATAGGATCGGACACAAGCATCGATATATAAGGCTAGCAAGGAACAAAAGATAGGACGAGTAAGAGACAGAAGACAAGCAAGGATAGCAAGGGAGTATCACTTGCCTGCAATCCGGTAGAGGTAGCAGAACCTGTCGTTGCTCACATCAACTCATCGTCCTATTCCCGAAGAAGCAACAAACACTGGAAGGCAAAAGATGCATTTTACTTCTATGGCAAAAGAAGCGGCATGTTGATGACATGATGCATGACAAATTAAAGGTTGTCCAATTTTATTCCCTATCACATGGCAAAGCATTTTAAATGGGATCGGTGCATAATATAGATGCACCGGACAAATCCCATAATTAAATTGATTTAATTCGACTAAATGGATAAAGGTGCGATGTTAATTAATGATGCATGATTTTATAAGATACGGATATATATATGGCATATAGGGGTTAGGGTTGGGGTCACACATCGGAAACGAGGAACTTCGGATTCGGTACCGTCGTCTTCGGGTCGTAGTCGAAGTAGTCGTCGTTGTCGAAGTAGTCGAAGTAGTCGATCGTCCGGAGTCGAGGTAGTCGTTCATCCGGAGTCGAAGTAGTCGAGGTAGTCGATGTCGGGGAAGTAGTCGTACTCGGGTCATCGTCATGGCGAACCTTGGCGTTCCGGGCTTTGGGGTCGTCGGGTCCACGGTGTCGGGGTACACGGCATCGGAGAACTCAGCGGGTTCCGGTCGGGAAGAACTTGGCGTATCCACGGTGGTTGGAGAACTTGGCGACGGTCGGGGTACACGTTGTCGTCGTACTTGGTCTTCACGGACGGAGAACTCGCGTCGGGGAAGCTTCACGACGGGAACGAAATCGGGGAACCGGCTTCACGGTGCTTCACGACGGGGAATCGGAGAACTCATCGGGGAACACAACGGGAACACTTCACGACGGGAATCGGGGAACACCGGAGCACGGAGACAACACGGAGACAGACAACGAGCGACGGACGCCTTGCGGGAAAAACATCGAACACGTGGCGGGCGTCGGGGATGGGAACACGAAGACTTATCGCACGGGGACAGAAACGGTCACGGCATCGGAAACGTGCAGCGGGCTGCACACAGAGGAGACGATCACACGGCCAGCAGCAGGGGACGTCGGGTAGGCACCGGGCAGAGCACACTCGGGCAGGGCACACAGAGGAGAACGAGCTGAGGCCGTCGGGCAGGGGGCGAGCTCGTGCCGGCCATGACAGAGAGGAGGCGACCGTGCTTGGGGAAAGGAGGCCGGGAGGAGGAGGAGACGAACAGGAGGGAGAGGAGCATCTAGGGGGCCGGTCGGAGCCGGAGGTGGGGAGGAGAAGGCTCGCCGGGAAGAGGAGCAGGAGGAGGGCTGGCCGGAGCTCGAGGTGGAAGGGGATGCGAGGTGGAGCGAGTCGAGCCTGGAGAGGCAGGCCGGCGGAGGGGAGCCGGCGCGAGCTGGCGGCATGGTCGGCCGGCCGGCGGGACAGGCCGGGGCGAGTGGAGGAGGACGACGACGCTGATGGAGGGAGGTGGTAGTGCGGGTGCGGGACTAGCCGGAGAGGAGCTTTGGAAGACCGGCGAGGAGCGGCGGCCGGGCCGGAGGAGGACGGCGGCCGGAGGAGAGGTGGCGCGGTGGAGGGCTCGGGTGCGGGTGATGTGCTGCGGGGAAAGGAGGATGCGGGGGGAGCGGCGGCGAGGTGGCCGAGCTCAGGCTCGAGCTTGGCGGGGAGGAGCAAGGTGAGAGGGAGGTGGAGAGGAGAGGAGCAGGGGCGGGTGCGGTGTCGTGCGGGAGGAAGAAGGTGAGAGAGGTTGGCCACGGGAGGAGAGAAACTAAAAGAAAGAAAGAAAAAGAAAAAGGAGGGGGTTTAAAAAAAAAGAAAAGGACCTGATTTGGAGGTGGAAGGGCTCGATCGCGAAAACGAAAAAGAAGGGAAGGGTGGCTGCAAAACCCAGGGGGTGGGAAAGGAAAACAGCCAGGGGCAAGATTAGGGTTTGCAGGTTAGGTGGGCTTGGGCCGGATTTTGGGCTACTCTCTCGCTCGCTCAAAATTATTTTTAATTTGCAAATTTAATTTGGCAATTAATTTTAGAAAACGGAGACGACTGTCTCGATAAAAATATTTTCGGACAATTTTAGAAAAATAAAATAGGGTTTATTAAAATAATTTTTGCGATAAAAAACATGCGATGCGATGATGCTGATGTCATACTGATGCAAAAATAAAATAACAGGCAAATCTAATTTGGGGAAAAACCCCGGGGCATTACAAGCGGATGCCGCACGCGCCTTGCTGTTGAAAATCCTGTTATTTCTTTCTTTCCAAAGCCACCACCAACATAGCAAAGCAACTGAACGCCATCTCTTCACCATCTTTGCCGTTGGCACCAAATGAGGAATCGAGCTCCACCATTCCTGTAGGTTGCTTCAGTCATAAGCATCTAATTGATCATCAGTTGGTTAAGTGTCCAGCATCATGCAGCTAAAGAGGAGGATCAATTGTGACAGTCAGTAACATAACATGGTCTAAAATCTTGACTTGCCCCGACCACCTACATGTGATTTTTTTTTCTGACTGGGTGTTGTATTTTTTTTTCGAAAAGGAGGCAAAGCCCCGGCCTCTGCATCAGAGTGATGCACACATCTTTTTATTGCAGAATTCAAAGGTATAAGCGTTTATCGTATTACAAATCCCAAGCCGACAAGAGAGGCAAGAAGAAACAGCCTAAGACAACAAGCATTGAAGAAAAAGCAAGTCATGATGTAATTCTTCTAGCATGCCGCCAGCCACCCCGGTTGAAGATAAACCGAACGACCACCATCAGCCGAGAACAGCCTGAATCCATAAGCGCCCGTTGCTCGGGCGGTAGCAAGAGGGACCACATGTTGATCCAATAGGTAGCTTTGTGAACAACCTGTAATTCCTGTTTTGTTAAAAATAATATCATTCCGGCAGTTCCAAATCGCCCAAATAAAAGCACAGACGCCAATGCGAATCCTAGCTTTAGTTTGTTTTTCTACCCCGGTAAGCCATGTACCAAACATATTAGCAATGCTACTCGGAGGTGAGATGTTGTAGGTAAAATGAATAAGTCGCCAAATATTCCTCGCAAAAGGACAATCAATAAACAGATGTTCGACCGTTTCATCGGATTGACAGAAGTTACATTTTTTACATCCATTCCATCTCCTTTTGAGCAAATTATCTTTCGTAAGAATAACCTTACGGTGGACAAACCACATAAAGATTTTTATTTTTAAAGGCACTTTCAACTTCCAAAGGTACTTATGAAGGAACGGTGTATGCCCATTCATATAATGTCCATACATCGATTTTACTGAGTGTTGTATATCACAATGTTTCTCTTACACACAAGAATCACTATAGGTCTATATATATTAGCAAGGCCAAAATCGTCGACCAACATAAATTATGTTGGCCGTCTCTATAGAATACCACGAGCTGGATTTGCCCAAACAGATATGAGTTGATCTCCCGCCATCTTTTCCATTCAATCAAGTCTCTTTCCTGAATCATCTAAAATGTTTACATATAAAACGTGCCTCGTTGGTGATAATTGTTCAATAATGAAAAAAACAGAACCAGTCTCATGTTAATACAGAAAACTTTATGCAGAATATTTTAGCTATTAGATGGCCAGCAAATTAAAGAATTATACATACCTATGAAGCATCTTATAAAACACTTTTTTTAGGGTATCTTATCAAACACTTGACATGTGTGAATTGAAGGACTGATAAAAGTATAACAGTAGGGAGAAGGAATGGGCCAATCTGGTATCCATAGTTTCCATCTTGGGGTTGATGTGCCTGGGCAAGGCGGCGCCCGGCTCTCTCACTCGCGACTCCTCCCGTTAGGGTTCCGCCCGGCCGGCGGCGCCGCCACCCCGTCCTCCTCCTCCTCCCCTCCCTCCCCAGCGCGTCTGTCGTCCCCCGTGGCGGCGACGCGCTCCCCGGCCTCCTCTACTCCTAGCCCCCCGCCCTTGCTCTTCCCGCCTCGCCCGGCGTCCTCTGCCAGCGGCGGTGGCCTGCCCTTCCCCGCGCTTGGTTGGGTGGAGACGGGGCTCCCCCGCCTGGCGACGGTGCAGCTCGGGTGACGGCGGCCCGGCTCTGGCCGGACAGTGGCGGCTCGACGGCGGCGTTCTACGTGTGGCGGGGCGGCGCAGCACGGCGGACGACGGCGCGTAGCGGGACGGCGTGGCTCGCAGCGCGGTGAGGCGCCATGGCCCAGATCGGGGCCCTTCGGTCCCCATTTGGGTCGGGTCGGGCCGGGCCGGACTGTAGCGCGGTTTGCATAGGTAGAGGATGCAGGGTCAGCGACACGGCGGTCGGCTTATTGCAGCATGGCGGCGATCTTCACGGGCCCGTTCCGGGCCCGGCCGGACCCTATTAGGACTGGTGTGCCCTCACGGGGGCTTTACGGGCCCGTCGGGCCTGGCCGGACCTAACGGGGACTGGTGTGCTCTGCAGCCACGTCCGGTCAACTACCGTCTCCGACGGTGGAGGTAGTTCCCTTCCGCGCGGCCGTGATTCTGTTGACCCCAGTATCTACTCCTTGCTTCTGTCTTGTAGTCGTCGTGCTGGTTACCGTGGTGAGACGATGATGGTTGCTTCGTTACCGTGGTGGCGCATGTTGGTGGGCGGTTAGTCAGGTGGTCTCGAGGTCTTGTCCTTGCGGGCTCCTATGCTACGGAACGCCCGAGGAAGTGGATAGGGTTTTTCGGGAGAAATCCTTGCCGGTTCGAAAGGACAATCTGGGAGCCGAAGGGTGTTGGTCTGTCTGTGTTAGAATATAAATATATAGCCTAGCCCTTTCCATCAGTTCGGACTTTTGGTTCAATTGGCTAGCGCTGCTGTTCAATATGGTATCAGAGCCAGGAAGTCTCAAGTTCAAGCCCCGGCTTCCGCACTATTTAATCTAAAAATAAATGCGGCCTCCCATCTATCCCACGTCTATGGTCTTCCCGATTGTCCAGCCTAAACGTGAGGGGGAGTGTTAGAATATAAATATATAGCCTAGCCCTTTCCATCAGTTCGGACTTTTGGTTCAATTGGCTAGCGCTGTTGTTCAATAGTCTGACATGGCTTCAATATATGAGAGCTTCGACTATGTTCACGTGACAATGTGCTCGGGGAATCGTGACAGTGAGGGTGGCTGCTGCCGAGTCGAACAACAGAAAGAGCATGCTCGTCCATGGAACTCGCTAGCTCCCGGGGTCCAAGTACTTAGACATTGCGGTTGTCACCGTGAGCTGCCATGATCCAGGTCGTCCAGCCAGGATCCTGGAGGCTTAGCAGCTATGGTGGCGAACGACCACGGACCCATGGTGGGTGAAGATGGGACTGTGGTGGAGAACATGGTGATGACTGATGAGGACAACGACAATGGAGGCGTTGAAGAGGAGAATCAGCGTGGTAGTCACGTCGAGAGGGGCATGTTGCGCGCTTTGTGTCCGACCTGCATGTGGGCCGTCTGCATGTTTCACTGCGCTAGTGGCCTTCGTCCTCGAGGCTCGAGCTGACGGGCCATGGTCATGGACATGGAGGCGGTAAGAGCATCTCCACCGGGGCGCCTAAAATGTGTCGGAGACGCGATGGCGGACGATGCCGAGGACGGGCGGCGAGCCGGAGACGCCGAGGACGCGACAGCGGACGACGCCGAAGACGGGCGGCGAGCAGGAGACGCCCAGAACGCGACGGCGAACGACGCCGAGGACGGGCCTCCGCTGCCCGTGCCCGCCTCTCCTTCGCAGCTCGCGTCGGTGCCCGTGCCCGTGCCCGTGCCGTCGGTGCCCACTGCCGTGCACGGCCGACGAGGACGCCGGCGCCGCCATCGCGGGGGCGCACTCCAGGCTAGGCAACCGCTGGGCCGCCATCGCGCGCCTCCTCCACGGCTGCTCGAGCTCTCCGTCGCCGCGGAGCAAAGGACCCGTGTTGGCGAGCGCAGAGCTCGACGTCGAGGTTCCCTGTGTAGAGCACCACTATCTGCTCCTAGATCGGGCGTGTGCGTCCTCATCGGCATCTGAGGAGGAGGCGGAGACGCGAAAGAGCCAGGAGAGGGGCCCCGCCCGGTGAGGTACGAGGAGGTCTACCGCCGTCCGCCGCAGCTCGTGGAAGAACGGCGCGTCCATCTCCGCTGGAGTCCGCTCTCCGGCCGGCCGCACGATTCACTCACACACACGAACGGAGCTAGCTAGCTGCTTGAGCTAGGATCGATCGATCGATTCGTGCGATTTTTGGATCAATCGATTGGCTGGATCGCGAGCCAGCTCCTTGACTTGGGATGAATCGGCTGTGACGAGAGAAAGGCAATGAGAGAGGTGGAGAAGCCGGTGGCGTCGGCGGGGAAGCGGATGGGCTTGCGGTATTGGACGCCTAGGGTCACCGGTGACTGTTTTGGTGGAATTTGTGGCCGGACAGAGTGTCTAAAGTTAGGGTGAATTCACGGTGCCGGACAGAATTTTAGCCGGACAAAACCTTTACGACCCTCAGTGTGGCCTGTTGTTCTGTCCGGGGCCTTAAAAAGACATTAGGGGCGCTTTTACGGCCACCCCGTGGAGATGCTCTAACCTACGGGATTGGAGCTGGCGGATGACGGACATGAAGGGGAGCTCCTATACATCGCTCCGCAGCGATGTTAGAGCGTCCCGTCGCCTGCAGCGTGGAATAAATGGACTCCAATATTGCCACCCATTTAACAGGTGATTTTATTTTTGTTATTTTATCTTAAATTCTAAGTAGAATATAAATCTTAACATTTTTTCAAATCTGAAACATTTTCTAAAATATGATTTTTTTTAAAAAAAATGTAAACTTTCTTGATATATGAACAATTTTCAAATTTAAACATTTTTTAAATTTGAACGAATTTGAACATATATTAAAACTAAACAATTTCCAAATTTGAACATTTTGTAAAATTGAACAAAATTTAATTTTGACCATTTTTCAAAGCTCAACGATTTTTAAATTTAAAAAATTAAAATTGGACATAAAATGTCGGTAACTGTAACTAATTTTGAACATAAAATATCGGTGAATAGAAAATATTTTTGAACGATTTTAAAGTGAACAGAAAATGTCGACAGACATAGAATATTTTTTAACGATTTTTAAAAGTGAACGAAAAATGTTGGTGAACGAAAACTATTTTCAAACGATTTCAAAAGTGAACATGAAATATTGGTGAACGAAAAAAATTCAGTGACAAAAACAAATAGAAAATAAACCAGAAAAAGAAATGAAACAATTTTTTTGAAATTGAACATCTTTAAAAAAATCTGGATTTTTTAAATCCGAACAATTTTCTGATCTGAATAAATTTTAAATCTGAACAATTTACAAAATCCGAATTTTTGAATCTGAACAATTTTCAAAATCTGTAAATTTTTCGGAAATGTGAAACTTTTTTCAAAAGTTAAAAAAGAAACAAAAAGAAAAGGTAACAATAGAGAAGGAAGAAGAAGAGCACGCCAACGAGACACATGTTGGCCACGAACATGGCTGCAACCGACGGTCGGGATGTATTTAAAGGATCGCCAACACATGCCAAAAATACCGCGCGCTAAAATAGTTTTACAACGTCATTTTAACATTTTTAACATGTTGTGGTCGACATCAGTTTTACAGATGCACAAAAATACAGCACGCAACCAGCAACAGTTTACCAGACATACTAAAATAGAGCACCACATATGTGTTTCTTCATAATGTGTACACCAAACAGGTCCCTGAATTTTGCGCCGGCATGGGCTCGGCACGGTGGAAGACACGAGGGTGAACACCTAGTCCCGCAACCCGTTGGCGGAGGAAACTTCCGGATGGCAGTTGTCTTCGCACGGGTTGTCCAGTTTTTTGCAGCGCACAAGCTAGCGGCCAATATTTATAGTGTAGGCTACAGCTTTTTAGCACGTACCCAATATAATTGCAACACCAAGTCAAAAATATATATATATATATATAATTGCAACACAACAACAACAACAACAACAACAAGAACTACAACTACAACTACAACTACAACTACAACTACAACAAGGTCCCTAGCATAAAGATCATTTCAATTCCTGGAATATCCACAGTGCAATTCAAACAACATGGAAGAGCACAAAGAATAAAGCCAGAGTCTATGAACTCGAACACACATACGGTTTCCTAAACTAAGATCAGAATTGACAGTGTGCTAGTCACTCCAACTGCAGAAAGGAACGGCTGTCCACAATGCAGAAACTGACGGTGAGGATCCATCAGTGGCTGGTCAAAGTCAAAGGTCACTTCTGAATGCTTTAGAGCCACGACTTCAAGGAAGTGTGTTTGCATCACTGACAACATGAAAAACAAAACAATAGTTAATATACATGCATATATGACGATGTCGACAGGGCAAAAACAACAAATGGGGAGGGAGACAATTACATAGCCAACTTCCTTGCAAGGTGAAGGAAGGGCCTCTCAAAGTTATAGTTGCACTTGGCAGAGATTTCATACTACTGTAGGTTCTTCACATGCTTGGCTTTAACCTGCCTGTTCTTCACATCAACCTTCTTACCAGAGGACAACGGAGATGTTCTCACACACCCTGCATGATAACAGCTAGGACATCAGACCTCCAAAGCATATTTTACATTCAGTAAAGAATATTGCAACAAAGGCAAACCTGCACAAGTCCCTGTGCCACGTAGGAACATTCTTGTAAGTCAGCCTTGAAGTGACATCAAACATAATAATCGCATACTGACCATGGATACTGCAAAATTAATTAACAAGAACAACCATTGAAACCTATATACAACCCCAAGATGCATCAACAAGTAGTGGCAACCCAAGAAAAGCAAAATATATGCATTTTACTGAACTTCAGATAAAGCGAAGGAGCAGGCTTACAGTTCCACCCTAAGAACAACCTATACTAAGGCCCTGTTCGGAACACAGGTTTGAAAAACATAGGAACTCAAAACCGGGTAGGAATAGGAAAGCAGTGCTGATGCAAAACTATAGGGTCTAAAACCATAGGAAAAGAGCATGTATCGCCTTTGAACGAGCAACAGGAAAACGTAGGAATCCGTACGCATGAACAGTAACGTCTAGATTTTTTAACTCAACTTCAAACCTTGGAGACCTGGTTTAGCATTATTTTATTCGGCTACATGCGTTGATTAGCATTATTTTATTCGGCTACCAGCGCACGGTTGGTGCTGTGAGAACTACTCGCCTCGGGCAACCGCCAAAACAAGAGATCCGACTGGAGGTTAGAATTCCTACGAAATCTTGTCAGAATCGTAGGAAAGAAAACCTTTCCAGAGGAATTGCCGATGGAGTTTCCTTTGTTCAGAACACCTCCAAAGGAAAAAATTCCATAGGAATCTAAAACTCCAAAGTTCCTTTGCTATTCCTCCATATAGAACGGGGCCTAAGTAAACAAACGAGACATCTAAGACAATACAACTCATTCATATGCAGAAACATAGGTGAAAGTTAAATGTGTTCTCAGAATAATAACACCCTAGGAACAAATACTAATGAAGCTAAGGAAACCATTACAACTTAACCACGAAATTACCTATAGAGACATTACAACACACATTCATATGCAGAAACATTAGTTGGAACTTCACTATCTTTTCATAATAAGTAACACACAGCACTTACTAGTATCCATCCCTAAAGCCACAAAACTTCTCTTGCCTAGGAGTGTCCCAGCAGTAGACATGAATCTTTCCAGAGTTGGTGCTGAAATCCAATAGATGAACTTCAACCCCAACGGTTGCTGCAATGAAGAATTTGATGCAAATATAGGGTTAAAAGAGAAATTTAGTTCAAGGCACACGTACGCTCATATTTCTTCTCAAACTCTCCAGTGAGATGCCTTTTCACAAATGTGGTTTTACCTGCAACCAGACAAGCCATCAAGTATAAGAACCTGATGTGGCTGATGGGAGAAGGTTGGGCAGATAAAATAATAAAACTGGCACACAACGGTGTTCTAACATTCAGTAAGTGACCAGACAAGTCATCAAGTATAAGAACCTGATGTGGCTGATGGGAGAAGGTTGGGCAGATAAAATAATAAAACTGGCACACAACGGTGTTCTAACATTCAGAAGTGAACTGTAATGGTTTGCACAGAGCGAATGCACAATATAAGGATGCCAGACCAAAAATCACAAGTTAATTCAGTGCATTAAATAATAGTTCTCTAGGTTAGAGATTATTCCCTTATGCATGAATTCACTCAAAATGCAAAGCTTTTACATTAACAGATCAAGCCCCACAAGACAAAACAAAAAAGTTTTTAGAGCTGTTCCTACAACTGCATATTAGCAATTTCGCTATAACAACATAGACTCCGTCTGGTTGTACAGATTCCACAATCTCTATTCTATTTTGTAAATTTGTTAGAGAACTTTTTGTTAATATAACAGGAAACAGAATCACAGCGCGCATACACTCAACCATCAAATTACTTTGAGTAATTCTGTACGCATTCAAAATGTAAAGCATATCAGAGTAATTCACAGCCTATTCTACTACCGAAACATACAAACAAACCCCCAAGAGACAGCCCCAGGAAACTCACCAGTCCCACCCTCGTGACGATCATGAAGCTGGGTAACGAACGGTTCCCATGTTCAGCAAAGCCTGCAGAAAAAACAAAAACAGCACAAACCAGACATAGACAACCAGGACAAGATATCCTAGGACAACCAGGATAATATCACACAACACAATAAGCAAAAATAGCACCATAGACATCCACACATAACATCAACAACACATGGTTCCACACATAATCATTAACCAATCCATCACATTTTACTTCTTGACTATGGCAGCTGCCTCCTTGGCAGCAATTGCGGCCTCCCTCGCCGCAATTGCCGCCTCCCTCGCATCGAGGATGCGGGTCTTCTCATCAAGTTTTAACTCCTCTGCCTTCTCACTCTCCTCAAGTATGAGATCCAATCTTGTTTCAAGCTCTTCTTCCAGCTTGGAGACTTCAATCTTAACCATCTGGCTAGCAGCATCTTGCTTTTCTTTTCCCCAGCCCCCACTGACGAATTTAAACACCACACAGCCAGATGCTGCTGCCGCAGCGAGCACGACAGAGCACACCCTCAATGCAGTAGTCCCCATGTGCCAATGGGACTCCGCCTTGAGCCGATCGGAGGTGACAGATGCATCGGCCAGTTGCTTCGTGAGCTTCTCGATTCCATCCAGAAGCTCCTGGTGGCGGTTGAGGCCATCGTCCTCGATCCGCTGCAGCTCTTGCTGCACCTCCTCCGGGATGCCGCGGGTCTTGTTATGAATTCGGCGCCTCTGGACCTTGAAAGGGCAGAGGGTGACCCCGTGGCCAGCGGCCCGCCGGGCTCTGGATCTCGCGGGAACCGTGGAGAAGATGCGGGGTCCGGCGGTGGAGATGTGGGAGCCAGGAGCTGGGAGGCGGCGGGCCGATCTGGTGGCGGTGGTGGAGAAGAAGCGTGGTGGAGCGGCTAGCAGCGCGGATCCGGCGAAGTTGTGGAAGCGGGCGGCGGGAGATGCGGCGAAGCAGTGGTATGAAGAAGCGCGGGCGGCGGGAGATGCGCGGGGTGCGGCGGCGGTGATGGAGCGGAGAGCGGCGGCGGCGACGCGGCGAGCGGCCGGGGGCGCCATGGGAAACGGTAGTTTTCTTTTTTTTGCTTTTTTGGGTGGAAGCAACCCTAACCTAATGTTGCCACGAAGAGGGAATTGGTCGTCCTGGTTTGTTATATAGTCGAGGGCGACGGGAGGGAATGGCCGTCGGATGAAGGGCACGGGATGCGTATGCACGTCCGATGACAGGGCGGGCAGGCAGGCCCCATGGGCCTCGTCTCTGGGCCTCACCTCAATTGGGCCCATTTCGGTCTCCTCTCTCTCTCCCGGACAAAAAGAAAAACTAGCGGGCAAACAGAACGCACAAGGCAGCAAGATATACGCAAACATGGACGATGAAACAAAACATTGCAGGATGGGGGGCAATACTTAGATACTTCCAATCAATCGTCCCAAGCCGCCAGTGCCAACTCAATATTCCTCATCAACTAAACTGCCCCTACGATCAAGATTCAACAGGGATCAAAATATGTTGCACAAGATTATAGGAGTACAGAATGTTCCCCTATGGACCAGGAGCACTTGTGCCTTGTACTGATTTTAGTGATCTAATTAATAAAATGGGTAACGAGTAATTGACTGTATGACAGAAACACATGATTCTTTGGCAGTGGAAAGACCGACTTGTTTTATCGGAAGAACCAAATACTCAAGACGGTATGACTTGTTTTATCACCTCTAGGGTATGCATGCACCAACAATATGGAATGCCTAAAGTTAACTTGCTTCAACTACATAGTGCATTGATAGTGTCTCCTTATATTTTCCAGAAAGAATGAGGCAGGCAAAAATACTATCCTTCAAAATAATTCCAAGACAACTGGACCATTTTTCAGAAGAATGGATTGCTGCCATGGAGGCTTGTGGAGTTTAGTTGACACCACTGACTTTTCAAACTTCATATTTCTATGAATTAAGCAGTATCTGGTATTCATCTGAAATTTGTGCAAGTGCGATGTTCTATACAGCTAAATCAAGCAACAGGGTGGAGACAGCCCCCCCAAACGTTCCCATCATATTATTATGAGGAGGTGATTGAACCCTCAACCCCCCAAGCGGAAAAAAAGTAGTGTCACATGAAAATGTTTGCAACTTTCCATACTAGATAGATTTACCTGGAACCCATATGCTAACTACAAAACAAATTTGTCCCAAAAACTCGAGAGTGACAGACTATACCTCAAACACGGTTCACACTCCTCTTCGTTGAACTGAATTTGACCCTCCCCTCTTGTTCACCACCTCTTTCAATCCAAATCTACGAAATGTGAGACATGGAAGACGACCAAGTAAATGTCAGTTCTGAACATTCTGCCTTAAAGCTCTAGCTCAATCGAAAGAAAACAGCATTTTCCTACTACTGTCCAGAATCACACATAAAGGTGTAACAGGGATGATGAGCATTGCATCTCAAGATTTAAACAAATAGCATCCCGACTTTTTATTCATGTACTACAATGAAAGATAATCAAACAAGATTTACAAAAAATGCATGTCATCCCGACATTGACATTTTCTCATGCCCCTCAAGGGGCAATGGTGTCGTTTGTGAACTAAGAAGATGTATTTGCTAAACTGAACTCTTTCATGACAACTGGAGTTGTAAGAATTGTTATCCGCATCAGTCCCTACGTGGATGGACGCACTGCCTTCCATTTTGGCAACCTTTGTTTCCCTCAGCCTCCAAAAGACATAAGATGAGAGTGGATGAAACTACTAAAATGGGAAGTGGCATATAGGAACACTTTGAGCGCTGTGGTGGCGTCGTCTGAGAACTGGAAGATTAATTTGCTAAGCTGAACTTTTTTCATGACAATTAGAGTTATAAAAATTCTTGTCCCCTTCAGTCCCTGTGGACAGAAGTGCTGCCTTTCACTTTGGGCAACTTCTGTTTCTCTTAACCTTCAAAAGACATAGAATGAAAGTAAATGGGAAGTGACATATAGGAACATGCCTGCAATGGGCCCACAAATACAGGCCTATGCACGACATGGTGTGTGGGAGATCCAAAACACAGCAATAAAATGAAACTAACGTGTTTGGTGATTATCTTTGACTAGATAAAAATAGGTCCCAGATTATGCATTGTGGTGAACCATTCCCCAAACACAAACTATGACTGAAAGAGAACAATTAGGCATGATCGAGTAAAAATCTTTTCATACTAGTTTCAATACCGAAGATTTGCACATGGAGCTTCTGCTTACCTAGAAACTCATGTTGTTGAAGGAAAGGCTCAACGTCGATGAGTTTCCGGGAAGTCTTGAGTGATCAGCTGCATCCTGCATCATGTGTTATATGAGCTTAAGGATTGGAAATGGATCAGATCAATATAGGGAGTTGACTCCCATGGCATTTTGCTCACTGGATTACCATATGCTAAGAAACTGTAAGTGAAGCACACACTATTACTAGGAAAGAAAACATAACCTTCCATTGGTTAGGGTATTTTGCCTAAAACATCACTAAGCCAGAGACAAATATACAGGGAAACAGGGTTTCCACTTCTGAATAAATATCTAAAATCTGATCTCAAACAATTTTTTACTAAAAGGCATCACGACATCAAAATCAAATAATCTTGTTGGGTGTCATATCTAGCCTACCCCAACTTGCATGGGACAAGAGGCTTTCTTGTTGTTGTTGTTGTTGCATCACGACATCTAAGTCAAATAAATCTTGCAATGTAGTTCCAAACACAGCATACCAAATTTAAATTAGATTCACAAGAATCCTCGCTTTGCCTACTTGCTGCCATCTAATTCTCTTTACTCTCTTGTTGCGGCAAGTGGTCATCTACTCCGCCTTTGACAGCTGTCACTTTCTCGATAGAAACAACTGAGACCTGAAGTCACTGGAATTAAACAAAATTCTAGCCACCAGTCCAACACAGAGACCTATAGAAAATTGTTGCAAATACACTGAACTTGCAGCGCATAATCCAATATGACAGCATATATCACGAGGTTGGCATGTAAAAGAGTCACCTTCAGAGTAAAAGTATCATTTTACTCGTAACTGTAAAAATGATGATGCAACACCACCAAGGCCTAGGCTCGAGAGAGCGCAGCCGTGCAGATCCCTATGTAGGCAGGTATCCTCTTTTCTTCTTTATCGATTCTATGATATAAGGTAATAAGCCTAAGTCCCTTTATATCTAGGGCCGGCTGATGCAGATCGGATCTTAACTTTCCTAACACAATCTTTATCTCGAAAAATAATTAACTAACTTGATATGCACGCAAACTGAAGATGAAGCTTATCTCTAAGCTGACCTCAGACGCTCCCTATTCCTGCACCAGGAGTGCTGGTCACACCATGGACCACAACAGCAAGGTTCCATCCAGAAAATAAAAACAAGCTTACAAGATGGGAAGTGACTACATACAAATGCTGAAATCCTTGCATGATGCCATGGCTCTCTTCCTTCTTACATCGAGTCACTTCTGCTTTGCACTTCAGCTGACCTGAAGATTCGCGCACATGCTTTTGAAGCATGAAATACTACAAAAATGGAGTAAACAGTCACTAATAAGTTTAATCTTCCTGACAGCAATTTTCATACAAACAACTATTGCTGCATTAGACTCTGGATGTGAATAATGATGCTACTTGACTAACGCTGAAACAGTTATGTCGGGCTATAAATTAAGCGGTCAGTTGTTTCCAACTTGTCGATGCGAATTCAAATGAGAAGAAACACATTAATAAAACTAGGGAAGGGTAAGGTAAATAAATGAACAAGTCAACAATGGAATTAAAAAATTGGACAAGCACATATAAACAGCAGAACGCATGATGTGGGTGGGAAGCCCAGTTCATCATGTGAAGTTGTGAACTAAATGGATGGTGTTATGTGTTGTGGACTTAGATCCACAACTGGCTGTGAGGGATTGGGTAGACATAGGTTGAGAAGAGAGAATAACTAGGGAGAGATCAGATTGATTGTTCTTGCTTCATTCGATAGCTTACATGACCAGCACATATATAATACCTCCTAACTTGACACCCAAGGTGTTATACTTTCCTAATTCTTACTGTTCCGAACTAACCTTTCATAATCCTATTTCTAACTCATCTTTCCTAATTCAAGTCATGCCCTTCATGAGCTCTTCCCTAGCCGACAACTTCCCTGAGTATCATTGGGAGGCAACATGCTGATGTCCCGTAAGAGGGATCCTGCCAAATCAGAAGTTGTGGGTGTTAAAGTTGTATACTTTAATTTCCATGTCTTAACTGTGCAGTATCCACATTGT
The DNA here is from genome assembly GCA_012064385.1 of Puccinellia tenuiflora. Lineage (NCBI taxonomy): Eukaryota > Viridiplantae > Streptophyta > Magnoliopsida > Poales > Poaceae > Puccinellia > Puccinellia tenuiflora. The sequence continues at coordinate 1,385,251 of QRDG01000025.1, forward strand.
ATAAGGGGGTTTCTGCATATTTATCACCTATGTGTGTATATATCGGCCTATGGCTTCACGGAAATACAAGTAGCATATTTCCTCACAGTGGGTACAAAAAACTGACACTTCTGCTTGCATACGCAATAAATGCCCAGAAGGGGAGCTGAGCTAGCTGTAATGCAACTACTTAAATTCGAGTGAAATAAGAAAGCGAACAGGATATTCCCTTGGATGCCAAAATCAACTGTGAAAATAAGAAATTAACATAAACAATTATACATCGGAATGATCAATAAAAGCATCAGCTTATCCTAAATTGACTAACGCTGTGACACAAGTACAATATTTGAGAAACTCCACACGGTAAAGAAAGCAACCATAATAGATACATGTCCAGTTGGCTGTGCAAGAAAAGTTATGTGATGAGCAATGGTAAGACAGAACTTTCAGTTACGCACAAAGATCGGGCTGAATTCACTTACTAACTAGCTGGGGTAGTAAAGACAGGGGAAACTTGACAATATAAGCTTATATCCCTATTGTCCCGGTCAAATTCGCTACAACACTGTAGAAGCCTAAAGAACCTGCAAAAGAGCAGATAGTTATGTCAAGCCTGTAAATTTGTGGATCCTAAAGTAGCTTAGACAAAGTGACAGACACGATCATAACAGATGTGGCACAAGAAATAAAGTCAGAACTTAGAGCTCATGGGTCATTCAAAGACACGTGGGAGAAATGGAAAATACATAAAACCACTGTCTCTAAGGCATCTGCAGAAATTAAACCATGGTGAGCATGTGCCCTTTATAAGGAAACATCAGGGTTTTGTTAGTGTTATATGCTTCTCTTGGAAAGGTTTTCAAGATCCAGCCGGTTCCTGATCCAAACAAAAAACTCGAGCGCAAATATTTATAATTGGTGAGCCCTAGTTGAAAATAATTCTTTCCAAACAGAAAACTTAGAAAAAGATAGTTAGGCTCGAGCAAGGTGTAGATTAAAAAACAAGCAATAATCCTTGAGCACATAAATTACACAACAGAATAAAAAAAACTGCATGTACATAAAGAGAGTGATTTTTTTGTGAATAGAAGTGTAATTTGAATTAGTGATGACAAGTTTCATAATTATCTAACTACATAACCGTTACTTTTTCATTAAAGTTGATCTGGACACTAGACCTAAACCATCTGAGTCCTCCTATGAAATACGGACCTTGCGACCATAATCCGTCTCTGCCCCAGAGGTTTTCACTTATGTTGACATCCTAGCACTCAATCTTGGCAGCACTACAACAGCACAGGTAGTTGAAGCTGCGAGCAAGCGAGAGGGGGAGGGCCAAACTGAGCCTATCGAGGGGAGGGACCGTCGGAGAGGAACAAACCTAGGTGTCGCGTTCAGCGAGACAAGGAGGAGGTCCAAATCCAGCGGGGCAAGGAGAACAGCCTCCCTTTCTCAGGCTCCTTAGTCCTAACCCGAGTCATCCCCTGGCCCCTTCTGATCTTTTTCCTCGCTCCCCTTCCTGGCTTCTCCCTGTCATGTGGAGCTCGCCCAGAAGCCCTTTTGCACCTAGCGCCGCCGCGGTGTGCGCGATTAACCACCGTCTAGAAACAAGGCGCTACGTACGCTCAAATCGCCGTACATGGCAGAAGCACCACGTTCTGCCGGCCCAAATTGCCGTGCATGGCAGAAGCACCACGTTCTGCCGGCACACATCGCCGCACATGGAAGAAGCACCACGTTCTGCCGGCCATCAGTATTTATGTGCGCTTAAGCATGTGCCCAGCAACGCCAAAAAATTTGGCAGAACACATAAGTATATACTGTATAACTTAACTATCAAATGATTTGGCGACAAAACACATCAAACCCAAAAAGAAAGGCACAAATAGAGGCCCGTTTTCCATTTCCTCCATGGAAACAGAGTGACAAGTAGAGCTAGCAAGACCCAGGAAACCACAATCGGCGTAGAAATTCAAAGACCGACATAAGAGAACAACAACAATGGCACTGCATTCACCACCTCTTTCAATCCAGATCTATGAAATGCAAGACATGGAAGACGACCCAGTAAATGTCAGTTCTGAACATTCTGCCTTAAAGCTCTAGCTCAACTGAAAGAAAACAGCATTTTCCTACTACTGTCCAGAATCACACATAAAGGTGTAACAGGGATGATGAACACTGCATATCAAGATTTAAACAAATAGCATCCCAACTTTTTATTCATGTACCACGGCGCCAGGGAAAAATCACAAACCTGTGCACTTCAGGGGAGCGCAAGCTCATAGTCCTGGAGGAAGCTCGGGCTCGCTGTTGAGAGGAGGGAGGATCAATGTCGATGAGTGTCGGGCAGTCTTGAGTGGTCAGCTGCATCCTTCGCCATGTGTTATATGAGCTGGAGGATTGGAAATGGATCAGATCGATACAGGGAGTTGACTCCTATGGCATTTTGCCACTGGAGTATCCCCAAGAAACTGTAAGTGAAGCAAACGCTATTACTAGGAAAGAAAGCATAAGCCTGCATTGGTTACAGTGTTTCGCCTACAAAATCACTAAGCCAGAGACAAGTATACAAGAAAACAGAGCTTTTACTTCTGAAAATATATCTAAAATGTAATCTCAGACAAAAAATTAATAAAAGGCACCGCGACATCTAAACCATACAATCTTGTTGGGTTTCATAATAATATTGCGATTCAGTTACAAACACAGCAACATGGCAGAAGCACCACGTTCTGCCGACCAGCACTATTTATGCGCTTAAGCATGTGCCCAGCAACCCCAACAACTTTGGCAAAACACATAAGTATATACTGTATAACATTTGTATAGACAAGTCCTACTCATAGCACAATACTAAACAGTAACCGAAACAGGTCCAAGGCTGGCAAACCGCTGCAAGAATCTGCACACAAACAAGTGCAACCTCTTACCTAACAGACAAACACAGATATGCTAAAGCGATGCAAAGATGGAGTACATAAGAATATACTGTAGGGAAATAGTGGGATACCATGGTGGGTAGCTACGCACCACCATCCCACCGTCGGATCTCCTATAGGGAGCACATGATTGTAGCGCATAGAATTTCGAAGCAAACAACTCTGGACGGCTCCGTCAAAACAAGAGCACGCCAGCGCTTCCAGTATCAGCACGCATCATCCGATCGGTCCCATCCTACGCCGCTCCACCGGCACCGCAACGTTTTTCGCTGGTACGGTGGTGAGAAAAGCCACACCGTCTACAGCTCAAGAGAAAAGGACGATGACGCGCCGTGGGCATTTGCGGCTTCGTGATTTCCTCTCATAGAAGAAACTTTGAGTAAGCTTGTTGCCATCCGCCGAAGCGCAGCTTAAACCCCTCTCCACACCATTCGCCATCTTCCTCGCCGGTCGCAAGTAAGTTAATTCCTACGTTTCTTCGCCAATTTGTCCTGACGTGATTTGAGGTGCCCGGTGGGGAGTCCACGCCATCACGGGAGCAATCTGATCCTCACAGTCGGCCTGGGTCTGCCCCGTTCTGGTTTTTTTTCTAGATTTTGTCCAGTGTTCATGTTGTATTGGAGATCCCGAATCTTGTTGGTGCTCTAGATCCATACGTTGTCTTTTGTTTATTTGTGACGTTGGATGGGAATGGATTTTCATACCGTACTGGATGCTCAAGATCCATATTTGATTTATTTTTCTCACCTTTCCGTCTCAATAATTTGGCTGTGCGTTGGTTTGATTCTACCATTGCTGGGGGAGGGATGGCTTTGATTCTACCATCCGTGGCTAAGGTCGCTGACGACGGGCGAGCGCCGTGGACGGAGTAGCTGGACGCGCTCCAGGGCAGAGGAGGCCGTGCGCCGTCTATATCGGACGGCAGGGAGCCTATGCGCAGCTACCCCCCTGGGTAGCAAATCCGCATTGATATACTGTATAACTTAACTATCAACAGGGAAATGATTTGGCGACAAAACACATCAAACCCAAAAAGAAAGGCCAAAGCGAGGCCCTTTTCCCATTTCCTCCATGGAAACAGAGATGGGCAAGTAGACCTAGCAAAACCCAGGAAACCACAATTGACTTAGAAATTCACATACCGGCATAAGAGAACAACAACAATCGCACAGCATTCACCACATCTTTCAATCCAAATCTATGAAACGCGAGGCATGGAAGATGACCCGGTAAATGTCAGTTCTAAACATTCTGCCTGATAGCTCTTAGCTCTAGCTAAATCGAAAGAAAACAGCATTTTCCTACTACTGTCCAGAATCATAGATAAACGTGTAAGAGGGATGATGAACCCTGCATCTCGAGATTTAAACAAATAGCATCCCAATTTTTTATTCATGCACCACAGCGCCAGGGGGAAATCACGAACCTGTGCGCTTCGGGGCAAGCTCGCAGGGCTCGGAGTTCTGAGGAGGGAAAGGCTCGGCGTCGATGAGTTTCGGGCAGTCTTGAGTGGTCAGCTGCATCCTCCACCATGTGTTATATGAGCTGAAGGATTGGAAATGCATCAGATCAATATAGCGAGTTGGCTCCCATGGAATGTTGCTCACTGGACTGGCATATGCTAAGAAACTGTAAGTGAAGCAAACGCTATTACATACTAGGAAAGGAAGTATAACCTTGCAATTGGTTAGGGTGTTTCGCCTAAAACATCACCAAGCCAGAGACAAATATATAAGGAAAACAGTGCTTGTACTTCTGGAAATATGTCTAAATCTGATCTCAGACAAAATTTTACTAAAAGGCATCACGGCATCTAAATCAAACAATCTTGTTGGGTTTTTCATAACCTTACAATTCATTTACATACACAGCATACCAGGTTTAATTAGATTCACAAGCATATCCTAGCATTGGCTAGTGGCTGTCACCTGCTCTCAGACTCACCGATGCATGCATCATCTTCCTATAAATTCCGCCAGGTGCGGTGCGGAAATATGAATGAATCGAATACCTGACCTAGTGAAGCGGCAACGAAGACGCGAGAGACGTGGCCGAGCCTGGACCTCTTGTCGATGCTCTTGCTGCACTATGGCAGCCCATCGTCGCCTCTGAAAGATCGCCTATTGTTTGCAAACATACACGCCTGAAATGTGATTAAAGAGAGCCCAATGAAGGAACCCATCGCCAGGAAACCACATCGCATGACGCAGAGGCTGGGGCGTGTTCCCCATTTCGAAAAAAAAAAAAGGAAACCACATCGCCAGGGGAAAATCACGAACCTGTGCGCTTCGGGGGAGCGCAAGCTCGCAATCCTCGGGCTCGCAGTTGTGAGGAAGGAGCCTGACTCGCGCTGTTGCGGCGCCGCTGCCGGATCGAGGGAGAAGGCCGGCGTCGTCCTGGTCGCCGGCCGGCTCTAGCTGCAGATACGAGGGAGAAATAGGGGTCAGATACGAGGGAGGGGGCGGAGTAGGAATCGACGGTCTCGCTGCTTACTCTTCTCCGGTGTGAGATGGCGAGAAGGTGGATGCCGGCGGGGGCTAGGATTCCGGCCGAGCTCCGATTGGGTCGGGGGCTCTCATGTCCGAACAGGCCAACATGCAAGACCTATTATATCCACAAAAAGGGAATATGCCATTACGATTTTTCTCATCTCCCAATTTACTATTGCCAAAATATTAACACTCAAAACTTGGAGTAATTACATTATACTTCCTCTGTATCAAAATATAAGATGTTTTAGCTTTTTTATAATGTAAGATCTTATACTAAAATATGTCCAGATACGAATAGAAAAGAAAAATACTAAAACATCTTACATTTTGATACAAAGTGAGTAATTGGGACTAAGTTTACATGTCAGTGCCGGTTTACGTAGAATTTTCTACAGGAAAATGTACCGAGTTGAGCAACACATTGTGTTGATTGCCTATTCTAAGCGCGATGACACGACACTACGTGAGAGCACCTCTTACCGTGTGTCCGGGTTGCTGGATATCGTGCACACGGCAACGTCTATCTTTAATGTGTGTCCCATACTGTTAAAAAAAATTATCCCTTATCGAAATTTAAAAAAAAAACAGTCTTCGTTGTGTGTTTGCCCACGGCAAAAATGATTTATTTTTGTCGTGTGCCAATACACGTAAAGACCTATTTTCATTTTTTTTTAATTTTGTCTTATCTATTAGTAATAATAAAGATATGATCATTCCCGTATTATAGTTTGTAATAATGTGTTCATATTTGGCATATACGTGTATCTGGGTATAGAAAACAATGTTACCTAGCTAAGCTTTCTTAAATTATTTTTATAAATATCATTTTTTTTTTACAAAAAAGAGTTTTTTTGTGAAGTAAGTACAAAACATATGGTACAAAATGTCACCCATCCAATTTTCAAACAAAGTAGTCCATATTTGATGGATAATCCACAAATGTTAGGAATGTTCTCGTTTTCTACCTAATTTCGCACATTTTAATGACTTTACGTCGATTTACCGAAAGTAATTCTAATTTAAACTACAAGTGTGTGATAATTTACTCTGAAATTTTAAAAAAATCATTTTCAAATACTCAAGTATTGATTATTTCACAGAACCGATGGTTTTGAAAAAATCGACCTCTTTCAACGAAACGCCATGCTCGCCATTTTGACTTGTTTTTGAAAAAACTCAAAAAAATGAAGTAAACATAAAAAAGAAACACTTCGACATGGAGTCCTCTTTTGTGTGCTAGTTGTTAGGAAAAATAATGAACCCGAGTTGTGACAAACTTTTCAAAAGAATCCTTCGTAAAAAGCTCTATCATCTATAAACATGTATAGGTTTTAAGCCAAACGATCAAGATGTGACCATTCCCATGGCATAGTTTGTGATAGTGTTCCCATATTTTGCACATATGTGTATCTTGGTATGGGAAACAATCTTACTGAACTAAGTTTTTAAAATTATTTTTATAAATATCATACTTTTTATTTTTTAAGTGCGAAAAATGGCTATTTTTAAGTACAAAAAAATATGGTGCAAAATGGAACCCATAAAATTTTCACACAAAGTAGTCCATATTTGATGGATAGTCCCCAAATAATAGGAATTTTATCGCTTTCTACCTAATTCGCCATTTAAATGTCTTTATGTCGATTTTTCGAAAGTAATTATAATTTAAACTACAAGTGTGTGATACTTTGCTTTGAAATTTTTACAAAAATCATTTTAAGATACACAAGTAGTGATTATTTCACAGAATCGTCCTGTTATTTGTACTGGTTGTTAGGAAAAAAGATGAACTTGAGTTCTAAAAAAAAATTAAAATAATCCTTCACAAAAAACTCTATCATCTATAAACATGTATAGGTTTCAAGCCAAACGATCAAGATGTGACCATTCCCGTGACATAGTTTGTAGAAATGTTCCCATATTTTGCACCTATGTGTATGTCGGTATGGGAAACAATGTTACTGAACTAAGTTTTTAAAATTATTTTTATAAATATCATATTTTTTATTTTGTAAGTGCAAAAGATAACTTTTTTAAGTACAAAAAATATGGTGCAAAATGGAACCCATAAAAGTTTCACACAAAGTAGTCCATATTTGATGGATAATCCCCAAATAATAGGAATTTTATCGCTTTCTACCTAATTCGCCATTTAAATGTCTTTATGTCGATTTTCCGAAAGTAATTATAATTTGAACTACAAGTGTGTGATAGGTTGCTTTGAAATTTTTACAAAAATCATTTTAAGATACACAAGTAGTGATTATTTCACAGAATCGTTGATAGTTTTCAAAAATTGAACCCCTATCAATGAATAGCCATGCTGGCCATTTTTACCAATTTTGGAAAATAATGAGGTATTTGCCGTGTGTTTACACATGATAAAGAATCAGGTCTTTGCCGTGTGTTTGCACATGGTAAAGAAATCATGCGGTCTGATTGGCTAGGAGGATTTTCACGCGGATCACTTATGACGTGGATCACACATTCGCTGGGGAACCCCAAAAGGAAGGTATGATGCAGCAAAGCAGTAGTTTTCCTTGATTACAAAATCAAGGTTGTCAGATCCAGTATGACTTGGAGAAGGCTTAGCAAGGTGTCAACGGCATTGTTAACGACAATTGACATGGACCTGCACACAATCACAACCAAACTACTTTGCCCAAACGAAACAGAGAGGTTGTCAATCTCTCCGGCTTGCTGAACACAAAGAATTAAATGTGCAGATGTAAAATATGATGAGAGTGAAATATGACCAGCGAGCAAATGATGATGAAAAGCTATTAAAACAGTTATAAACAGTGTATGAAAATAGTATCGAGGTCCACATATCACTAGTGGTGTCTCTCCAAAAGATACACATGATGGGTAAACAAATTACAGCATGGAAATTAACAGAATTGTGGGCGCATAACAATGCTATAATAAAACAATAAAGTTCACCGTTTTATCTAATATGGGCATTACGTCAAAATACATAGACCGTTATCCAACTGCGTCTATGACTAATAATCCACCCCTGTGATCGCTATCCAGCATGTCACCCAAAAGTATTAAGTTGCAAGCAACAGATCATTGCAATAAGCAAAGTGCATAATGTAAGCAATATAAATAACACAAGGAAATAACACCGTTGTTTTCTCCCTAGTGGCAACAACACATCTTTAGTCTTGATCGTTTCTATAAACCTAAGCTCAGACAAAAAAAGGCATGAACCCACTATCTAGCATAAATACCCTCTCCGAAGACACTAACAATTACTTGGCCAAAGCATCCACTAGCATCAGAGAGCATGCAAGATCATAAATGAAACACAACATATAGATGAACAAGAGTAATGATTTGCACAATTCATCGGATCCATGCAAACACATCATGTAGCAGTTACAGATAATATGAATATATGATCTTGATCATGATAGGCAGCTCACAAGATCTAAACAATGTAGTACAAGGAGGAGAGACAACCATCTAGCTACTGCTATGGAACCGTAGTCCCGTGGTGGACTAGTCACGCGTCACTCCGGAGGCAGGCATGGTGGTGTAGATGCCTCCGATGACGATTCCCCTCTCTGGCAGGGTGCCGGGAAGAGCTTCAGAACCCTCCCGATCTAAGGTTGGCAACGGCGGTAGCCTTGAACTTTTTCTGGAGAATATGATCAGGTATCGAGGGTTTCCGCGTCGAAAGGAATATATAGGCGAAAGGGCAACTCGAGACGATGTCGGAGGCCACCAGGTGGGGCCTGGGCGCGGCCAAGGTGTGGGGCCCCCTGCAGGTGTCCTCCTGGCTCTGTACTTGTTTCCTTGTGAAAATAATTCATGTAAATTTTCAGCTGATTCCGAGAAACTTCCCCGAACAACTTTTCTGAAACAAAAAGACAGCAAAAAACAGGAACTGGCACTGGGCATCTTGTTAATAGGTTAGTTCCATAAATCATGCCAAAATGATATAAAAACTTTATAAAAACATGTGGCACTGATATATAATCAAGCATGGAACATCAAAAATTATAGATACGTCGGAGACGTATAAATCACGCCTCTAAACCGTTAGATCTAAGAGGATCGGATCCTCTATCCTCTTATCTCCACGCCCCTCCTCTCTCCCCTTCTCTCATCCACCCATATCCTATCGCTCTTATCCGTCCCCTACCATCGTTAGTCGCTCCACTCATATCCTCTTATCTCTCCTTCTGTCTTCGTCTAGGCGATGGCGATGCCCACGGTGGACGCCGTGTCAGCTCCCTTGCTCCTCCCTCCGCGGAAGCGTCCCCGTCCTCCTCAGCTCGGCACGCGGGTGCGTGGCGTGTGGCGGTGGTGCGCGGAAGGGTGGCGGAAGTGGCCTCCGCCGCGGCGCCGGTTGCGGCCGAGGGCTGTGGCAGGCAGGAGGTGCCCGTAGTCGAGATCCCCGTCACATACTACCAAGTGAGCCCGTCTACGCCCTGGCCGTTCTCTGCCCGCGGCTCCTTTTCTGTTGCTGCTCATGTATCGACCAGATATGGGGACAAGATTAATTGATCTTGTTTGTTGGACGACACCGATAGGGCGCCGATAGGATGCTGCAGGAGCCCTCTGCGTTTGTCGGCGTCAGTTGCTCGTCGGAGGAGTCCGGGAGACCGGCGGAGGAGCATGCGGCCAGCACCAACAAATGGCATCGCCGCCATTGAACCAATAGACGGTCTGTGGATCTTTGTGGGGCAGCTCGTCTACGTCCAGGAGTCGGTACTGGCCCACCTTGTCACAGCCATGGACGTGCTCGCCGACATTGAGCGCCGCGTGGTGTACTGGCCAGGGCCAGGGCGCGTTGTCAGCCCGTCTCCACTGAGGCACAACTTTTTTTAATGATGTCATCCTTCTTTGCCGTGTGCTGATACACGGTAAAGGGGAGAGACTTTGCCGTGTGTTTGCACACGACAAAGATCGACCGGTGGGGCCCACTTGTCAGGAGCCCGCCGTCAACGCCGGTCGCCATCGTCAAGTAGTGGTGGGGTCCACTTAGCAGTGTTGCCCTGTGCCCAATATTTGGCACATGGCAAAGAGCTCGTTACGCGTAAGATGTCATCATGTGTTCTTTAGCCTGTGCGGCACACGACTAAGGCTTTGTCGTGTGTTTTCTAGCCTTTTTCGTGTGTTTCGGGCACACGAGTAAGAAGCGCTCTCCCGTACTGCGTGGGCCCGCTGTCATTGCCAGCGTGGATCAAGTTTGTGCGGCCGCCATGGCGCCCGAGGCCACCTCTTCTCTGCCTCTCCACTGCTCCGCCTGAACCTAGGATCTGCGTTGTCATAGAAGCTCGAGAACATAGGGGCGTGACCTCCCTAGGATGATCCCCCAGACCCGCGGTTCACGTTGTGCCATCTCGGCATTCTTGGCGCGGCCATCTTAGCGTTCCCAGAGAGTTTGTACACGCCGACCATGACTGAGTTGGTCTTCACGCTGTCCCGCAACATCTCCTCCACTGCAACATATCCTAGGGGCGGCGACTCGCTGGTGCGCGGTGGTTGTTGTTGCGGCGGCCCGACGAGCGTTGTGGTGGCGAGTCTGAGTCTTGGACAGAGACATGGGTACGGAAAGCCGTCTTGTTGCTGTGAACGGAGACATGGGTAGGGCCGCCGTGACCAGGCACATCGTGCTTGAGTGAAGAAGAAGAGATGCAAGTTTTGAGGTAACGGATACGTCGAAAGAGTATCGCTGAACTGTATATTTTATTATGATATTATACATAACATTTGACTTACTTATTTGTACTAACCTATTTATAGTTGCAAAAAATGCACAAATTCTTGTTTTACATTTTAATGTGTAGGAATTACTTGGAAAATGGTAAAATCACAAAAGAAGAATTCGTTCTAGTGGACTCTTGACTTTTCTGAAATCTGCCCCCTACCTCCACACCCCACATATTTTATTTAATGAGTACTGACCCATATAAAGCGTTGTGAAGTTTCATGTGGATGTAGTGCTTAATATAAATTAAGATAATGGTGTGAGAGGAATAAGGATACACAAGACCTCAAGTTTGGGGATGCCTAGGAGCACCCCAAGAATATATTCAAGAATATTAAACCATGTAAGCTTGGGGATGCCCATGGCATCGCTCCTTCTTCATCGACAAATATCAGTTTTTCTCGTCTTGTAGCATTATTTTCTTATTATTGACTCTTCATGTTTTTTTATTACTCTCATTTGTTATTTTTGTATTTTAATTTTTTTCTTCATTTGTATTCTTTTGCTTCTTCTTTGCATTTCTTTTATAAAACAAAAACAACACCTTGCCTCTTGTTGGTTTCTATTTTGCAACTTTTTCCTTGATGTTCCTATTTGAGTTTTTTCCTTTTTTTATTTGCCTCCCTATTTGGTCTAATTTGATTCTTATTTTTCTTTTCTTTACAAAATGAAAAGAACAAAAAGAAACCCTAAACGGTTAAGTTTGAAAAGTGCTTGAAAAGCTGACACGTTTGAGACGTATTAAAGTTTGAGAAGCTTATTAATCTTGGGTGCTTGGGTTCACTAGATCTTGTTCCTCTTGGGCGCATGTGCGCCCTAAATGGTTGGTGTTGTTTCTCAGCTCAACTTTGGTGAGAAGCTTCGGGAAAGTTTTGGATCCTCCAACTAAATTGTGGAGATTGCCCCTGACAATTTGTACGGGTTTGGTGATCGAACGCTCTTAAGACACCTCATTGTGAAATTGTGGTACCTTGTGAAAGTGCATTTGTTGATCTCTCTATGTTTATTTGCATTCGTTGAAATATGGCGTTGACCAAAAAGGAGAAAGAAATCATGCATACAAAGTAATCTTGGTGGTGCCCTGTATGGCCGGCCGGGCCGGGCCTAGGCCGACCCCAGGCCGGGCGGCTCGGCCACCATGCCGGCCTACAGCGAGCTCCGGGTCGGGTCCAGGCCGGCCCCAGGCTGACTATTTTGGGTCCCTCCCCGGCCTCCTGCGTCGTCTCCAGGTCGGGCCCAGGCCGGCCCTAGGCCGGCCTAGGCTGGGCTCAGGCCGGCCTCCCTGCTGCCCCCTTGCCAGCACCTCCATCGACAGACCGGCCTGGCCGCGGCCCCAGGTCGGGCTCCCTGCATGCAGGAAAAAGCCCCCAACGGTTCAATTATTGGGGAGGGGTATAAATACCCCTCCACCTACCTCTAGCTGGTTAGCTAGCTAACCATTGAAGAACTCCATTTCTTGCAAGCTCAAAATCGATAGATCTCCCAATCCCTCCACCCAAACTCGTTGATTTTTGGAGGATTGAAGGAGAAGGCCCGGATCTACATCTTCACCAAGCCATTCTTCATTCCCCCCTCATTCACTTGAGGGATTTCGTTTCTAGGGTTTGCTTGTGTTTTCCCTAGATTCATTTGCTTACTACTTATTGTAATTGTGACAGATTGTTGATTTGGGAGCCCCCGATTAAGTTGTGGATGTGTGCCCCAAGAACGTTGTAAAGGCTCCGGATTCTGCCTTGAAGGATTCCGATAGTTAAAGGTGAACCTAACCCTTTGGGGTGAGGTTCATCGGAGAATAGGGTGAGGCCTTTTGTGGCGTCTTGAGTAGGCCTTAGTGGCAAGCTCACACCCCTCCAACGAGACGTACTCCCTTAACAAGGAGGAACTCAGGAATACATCCTCGTCTCCGCGTGCTTCTACTTTCGGTTATCTCTATCCCTTAGTTGTCTTTACTTGTATCGTGATAATTGCCTAGTGTTAGCTGCTTGCTTGTCATATAGGTAAATTCACCATAGTTGCATATCTAGAGAATTTACCTTTTGTGTCAAACCTAAATCGAAAAAGAATTAAAATTTGGTGTAGCACCTATTCACCCCCCCCCCCCTCTAGGTGCCCATACGATCCTTTCAATTGGTATCAGAGCCTTGGCTCATTAATTAGGCTTCACCGCCTAAGAGAGTATGGGTGATGGGGATGCTACGTCGGGTGGCGATACTATTCCGATGACCATGGATGATCTCAAGAATTTGGAAACAACCTTGACTTCATCCATGAATACTCAAATGAAGGAGTTGCGTGATATGATGGCGCAACTCTTGAATGCTAATATTCCACCCGCCGCACCATCCCTTGAGGTTAATGCTTCCGCCGTGCAATGTGGGGAGGGCGAACAACCCATTAAAGACCCCCACCTAAAATTAATGGTGGGAAGGAGGAGCACCATAATGTTCCTTTTATCTACTCCCCCGGCCCACCTATCCCTCATCCTCATATAAACAATAGGGGTGAACCACCTAGGCTTAATCCATCTTGTTTTTCTAATTGGCAATTTCTTATGAGATCTCATGTCAAGAGTGCTTCAATCGAGGTATGAAGAATCATTAAGGTTGGATTAAAGGCCGTCGACCCAAACAACATGACAAGAAGAGAGGTTGTGGATTGTCAACTCAATGATTTGGCCCTCAACATGATTCAAAACGCTGTGGGAGAAAAGCATATGACTCACATCGAACTTGCCACCACCGCCAAAGGAGCTTGGGAGACTCTCTCCGAAGTGTTTGTTGGCAATGAAAGTATGAAGAGGAATAGATTTGAAGCCTTGAGCAACCAAGCCGAGGGATTTTTCATGGTAGAAGGTGAAGACCATGAAGACATGTTTCAAAGGCTCAAGACCATTGCCACTCAATTTAGAGCTCTTGGAGCCACCTATGTGGATGATGCTTGGATCAAAAGAAAATATGTGGGTGCTCTCTTCCCGTTTGAGCCCACCGACTTGAAGAGTCTCCAAGGAAGGCACAACTATCACCTCATGTCTTCCAATGAAGTTATGCAAGAGATGGCGGCATTCAAGGTGGCCGCCAAGAACGCCGAAGACGCTCATGCCCGGGCCATTTGAATGCATAAAGGAACTTTGCTTGCTTTGAAGGCCAAGGTGGTGGTACAAGACGAAGATGTTGAGACTCAAGAAGATGTGTCACATTGGCATCCCAAAGACCTTGAAGATACTCTTAAGGACTATTCCGCTCTCACATCAAGAGCCTTTTGGAATAGCCCATCCAAGGCAAAGGAGCTTGTTAACAAGTCAAGGAAGGAGGGTGGCCAAAGGTTTCGTTCTTGCTACAATTTACAAGATCTATATCACTTTGTGGCCGAGTGTCTGTTTGAGAACCGTGAGCATCATGGAGGAAAGCTTGTTCGCAAGGACAAGTCAAAGATCACTCGCAAGAAATCATTCGTCAAGAAGAATGCCACCAACAAGAAGCCTCCAAGAATTGTGTTGCTTGCTCAAGAAGAGTACTCATCCGGAGAAGAAGAAGAAACCACAAGTGAAGTGGCCGCCATTGCCATAGCATCTTCATCATCTCCTTCCCTCTTTGAATCCCCCAATGAAAATGCCTCCAACCCCTCTGCAAGATGTCTCATGGATAATGCCACTGAGGTAACATCCTCTCCATCTCCTAAGACGATGAATGATATGAATGATGCAACTAGTCTTAGAGTTAAAGAGGAAATTGTTGCCTTCGATCGCTTTATCACTAACTTGCAAGGTGAAACCAAGAAGCACTTTGAAGCTCTCATGAGCCAATATGGTGAGGCTCAAGAGATGCTTGAGATCAAGGGTAAGATTGAAAGAGAGGATGTTATATATGGAAATTGCATCCTTGAAAGATAATCTTGAACAAGAGCATGAGCTTAGGGTTTCTCTTGAGAAACAATTAGAATATATAGAAGAGTCAAATGATTTAATTGTTGCTAAGCTCATTAAAGAACATGACTATGCAATTGCTAAATACAAAGCATGTAAGAAAGAAAAGGTAGAGCTTGGTGTTGGTCATTCTAGACTAACCGAGGAGCTAGAGAAACTTTCCAAGGCTCACAAGGCATTGGAGAGTGAACACTCTACCCTCACCAAGTCGTATGAACAACTTCAAGCTCAACCGTCTAAAATTGATATGTCTAATTCCTCCACTACTACTACTTGTGATCATGCAAATATTATTGAGGAAAATGCTAGGTTAAAGATCAATCTTGCTAAAGCCATCTCCCTAGGCAAGAAACCCTTTGTTACTTCACAAAAGGGGAGAAGTGGTGTTGGTTTTGTTGAGGAGGAAAAGAAGAAAGAGTGCTTCATGAAGGATGCTAGGGCTACTCAAGCAAAGAAGATCCCTCAAGCCAAGAAGGTCAACATTGCTAGTGGTGGTGCCACAAGTGGCAAAACCACTAGTGATTACTTTGCGGGAAAAACTAACCCCCACTACATTTTATATGTTGATTACTATGGGGATATATATGCTAAATTTGTTGGTCCTAAAAATGTTCCTATTGCTCGTTCTATTTGGGTTCCCAAGACCCTTTGAAAGGATCGTATGGGCACCTAGAGGGGGGGGTGAATAGGTGCTACACCAATTTTAATTCTTTTTCGATTTTAGGCTTAACACAAAGGTAAATTCTCTAGATATGCAACTATGGTGAATTTACCTATATGAAGAGCAAACTAAAGCAACTAGGTAATTAATACGATACAAGTAAAGACAACTAAGGAAAAGAGATAACCGAAAGTAGAAGCACGCGGAGACAAGGATGTATTCCTGAGTTTCTCCTTGTTAAGTGAGTACGTCTCGTTGGAGGGGTGTGAGCTCGCCACAGGAGGCCTACTCAAGATGCCACAAAGGCCTCACCCTATTCTCCGATGAACCGCACCAAAGGGTTTGGTTCACCTTCCACTATCGAAATCCTTCGAGTCGGAATCTGGAGCCTTTACAACGTTTTTGGGGCACACACCCACCACTTAATCAGGGGCTCCCAAATCAACAAATCTGTCACAAATACAACAAGTAGTAAGTACAAGAATCTAGGGTAACACAATGCTAACCCTAGAAACGAAATCCCTCAAGTGAATGGGGGGGAAATGAAGAACTGCTTGGTGAAGATGTAGATCGGGGCCTTCTCCTTCAATCCTCCAAAGATCAACGAATTTGAGTGGAGGGATTGAGAGATCTAAGGAATTTGAGCTTGAGTTTTTTCAAAGCATTAATGGAGGAGAGAGAGTAAAAAAGCTAGCTCTCGAAGGAGGAAGACACCCTCCTTAAATAGCCCTCCCTCCATCCAGCCGTTGGAGGCACCCAGTCCCGCAGCGCCGGAAGTACTGCCAGGAGGGCCGGTACTTCCGGTCTTCCTTTGAAACTTCAGACACGGTCTTCAGTCGAACTTCCTTCAACCCGCCGCAGCGGTAGTTCCGCTGGAACCACCGGTAGTTCCGGTATTAGCGGAAGTACCGGATCAACTTCCGGTGCCACTTCCGTTGAGTCCAGTACCCAGCTTTTGTAAGCGGTACTGGGCTCCGAAAGTACCTCCGGAAGTTCCTACCGGTAGCACCGCTGGGATGACCGGTACTTCCGGTAAAGCCGGTAGTTCCGGTCCTACTTCCGGTGCTACTTCCGTTTGAGTCCAGTACCCAACTTTCGTAAGCGGAACCGGAAGTACATCCGGAAGTTCCGAGCGGTAGTACCACTGGGACGACCGGTACTTCCGGTAAACCCTAGAACCATCAACTTGAAGCATTTCTCACGAAGATTCTTTTAGATTTCCTGCACAGCTGAGATTCAACATTAGAGTACTTAATTGTATTGTTGTCAACATCAAAATCACATGGGGTATCACATGTTCTTTCAATATCCCCCTTTTTGGTGTTGACGACAATACAACTAATTAGCATATAGATAGTTTGCAAAAGATAAACGGGCTCCCCTCAAGGAGCTCCCCCTATCTTTTGGAAACCTTGCAAACATATCAACATAATCATAGGATAGATAGGACATATATAACCATATGAAGATAAATAGTTCAACAACGTTACATGCTCACATCATGCATAGAGAGTTCAAACGCAATTAAGCTAAAAGTTCATGGGAACACGAGATAAAGAGGCAAATCAAAGAAGTCAAACTCGTGTCCCGCCCATGCAAACCCTGGAGACTAAGGCTATGCTAAGCACTTCTCCCCCTTTGGCGTCAAGACACCAAAAAGAGAGAAGCGACACTAAGCGTCCCAAAAGGATCACTCCTCTTGCTCCTCCTCCTGCTCCACTTCCTCCTCATCGGACCAAGCAACACGGCCTTTGGCGAGCCACGCCTCCTTGGGGGTGATGATTTCTTCAGAACCGTCGGATACGGGGAGCTCCAACTTGCGCATAATCTATTTCTGACGGTAGCGGTTCTTCTTGTCTTGCACATGAGCCTCATACATGCGGTCATCAATCGAGCAAAAGGACTCCCTAAAATTGGACTTGATCTTCTGGAACCAACCTGGTTCATCAGCTGGAGCCTCAGCCACTTTCTTCCCTTTTCCACGACGGTCCCTTGCAAGTACATGAGCCTTCTTGCGGAGCTTCTTCTCTAGGTGAGAGACCACAGACCGTGAATGATCAAGGCGCTCACCATTGTGGAGGTAAGCCCATTTGCAAACAATGAGCTTCATGATGTAGGGGGCAAAGATAGGAACCCGCTTATCAATGATGCACAGCCACAACTCCTCATAGATAACATTCATCACATCTAGCTTCTCTCCGGACCCCTTCCTCTCATGGCACTCAATGAGCAAATCGATCAAATAGCCATGTACTTGGTCCAGTTGCCCACGCAAGGAGTGAGCGTCTCCCTGAAAATGCGAAACATGATCTCATATGTAGGAAGGAGATCCTCAGTCTGTCCCGGAGAGCCACCTTCCATGGTGATAGGGAGAAGCACATCCCTGGAACTTGGGCGGTCTTTATGATGAACCGTCCATCCATTGGAACCCGAGGTACGAGGATAGCCCAGACAAAGAGCGAATTCAGACCACTTGCACTCCACATGTTCTTCCTTGATCATCCAACGAAGCACAGAATTCCTCTCATCTCCCACGTGCACAGTAGCATAAAACTGCCCAACCAGCTCCTCATCATAGTCTTGGTGCAGCCCCATAAGGTGAAGCAGCCCGAACTCCTCACACATGGCATAAGCTTCAGCAAAGTAGGCTTGGTACTTCGGAGATGTCATGTGAGGAATGTTCATTCGATGTTGTAAGACCACAGCATTCCTCTGGCCCTGATAAATTTGATCATACACAAGCTCTTGTTCATTGGTGTAGAAGCGGGGGTTACGGACATGGGCTTGACGAGGAATGAGGTAGGTATTCTTCATCCGATACTCGTGGTACTCATTGTCGGGCATCTTAGCAAACGAGACTCCTTTTGGTTTCTTTACCACTGTCTTCTTAGGAGTCCCACTTGAACTGGCAGCAGCTTTCTTCTTCTCAAGGTTGACCTGACGGGCAGACTTGGTTTGCGACATCACTTTGGACTCTTCTTCAATGTCATCCTCAACCGTGTGCCGCTTCTTGCGAGCTGAGGAGGAGAAACCTGAGAAGTAAGCACAAAGGTAGGGAGGGAACTAGGAAAGACAGAAAATTCGCCATAAAAACAAGGTAGTTGCAAAGAGTAGTTAACCCGTGTGGATAGGGAGAACACCAATAGTACCGAGAGGAACCCCGGGGACACCCCACGGAACACCCAACCACACGTGCCCGAGAGAAACGGGGTGATTAGGGTTTCACACGGTACTACCGATTTCTACCACAATATACACGAAAAACCTACTCTAGACAACTAACCACATCTAGTATAGGTCCAAGACATACTCCAATGAAGATCGTATCCAAACAATCGTGCATCTAGAACTTGCCCTACATCATATCTAGTTTCAAATAGTGAAGCCTAGAATGAACATGAGAGAGGGCAAATACCGGAGGCCATGGAGGAGGGTGTCGAGGGGATCGATTCCCTTGGACCAGATCTGAAGGTGGAGCACCGAAGGAGCTTCAATGGAGCCCTAGAGGAGGGCCGGCGGCTGGGTAGGAGAGAGAAGGAGCTTGGGGTCGGGAGGAGGAAGAAAGGAAACCTAACTTCCTCCCCGGCCCCGTGCCCTTAAATCACCTATCCCGCCGCACCGGTAGTACCGGTGGAGCGGGCGGTACTTCCGCCCGCTGCAGTTTTCCAAGTGTTGGGAAACTGCAGGGGCGGTAGTACCGAACGCTTCACCGGCAGTACCGCACATTTTAGATGCTCCTCCCGCAGCACCGGTAGTACCGGTGGATCAAGCGGTACTTCCGCCCGCTGTAGTTTTCAGAAAGCTGAAAGATGCAGGGGACGGTAGTACCGCTCCTAACAGAGAACTTGATGCTTGTTTTTAGGGAGAATTTAATGTTTAGATTTAGATCTAGGGGTTTTAGGAGAGAACTCATGTTTCCAAGATGCAAAAATAAAAAGGCCAAACATGAGTGTTTGTCCCTCGCATGCACATAGTGACACATATAGGTCTAGAAGAACAAAAAACACCAACTAAAAACCAACTCCTCACATGAGGAGGTCGGTGGCCGAAGCCACCATATATGAGTATGAAAGAGTGAGACACCGCGAAGATGTATCTTGGGTTCTCACTCAAAACTCAACATTTTAAGCTCACACTTCATAAAATTGAATATAGAGTAGACAAATGAATTCATTAATATAGGCATCATGGGGGGAGGGAGAGCCCAATAGTTAGGACAACACTCCCCCTAAATCCATGCCTACACCTAAACCAAGATAGAAGTTGAAACTATAGGTGTGAATGCAAGATGGTCAAGCCAAGCTCCTTGAATCCACGATATTTAGCTCATTCCTCAAATAAGTGAATCTTGCTTCATCAAGTGGCTTCGTGAAAATATCGGCAAGTTGGTCTTTGGTTGGCACATATGCTAGCTCAATATCTCCACAGGCAACATGATCCCGAATGAAGTGATGACGAATCTCAATGTGCTTGGTTCTTGAGTGTTGCACCGGGTTGTAGGCGATCTTAATAGCACTCTCATTGTCACACAAAAGAGGCACTTTGTCATAATTGACACCGTATTCCTTTAAAGTTTGCCTCATCCATAACAATTGAGTGCATGCACTAGCGGAGGCCACATACTCGGCTTTGGCGGTGGAGAGAGAAATACAATTTTGCTTCTTAGAAGACCAACTCACCAAGGACCTACGAAGGAATTGGCAAGCCCCGGAAGTTGATTTCCTATCATCTTGATCATCGGCCCAATCCGAATCCGTGAACCGACGAAGAGTGAAAGATGAATCCCTTGGGTACCACAAACCAAACCTTGGGGTATGAACCAAATAACGTAGGATTCTTTTGACCGCCAACATGTGTCTTTCCTTAGGAGCCGCTTGATACCTTGCACACACACCTACACTCAACACAATATCGGGTCTAGATGCACAAAGGTAAAGCAACGAACCTATCATGGAGCGGTAGAGCTTTTGATCCACATCTATACCCTTTGGGTTAAGTTGTAGATGGCATTTGGTATCCATAGGTGTCTTCTTCTCCTTAGCATCGACCATATTAAACCTCTTGAGCATGTCTTGAACAAACTTTGCTTGGCTAATGAACGTCCCTCCTCTCAATTGCTTGATCTTAAATCCAAGGAAGAACTTCAACTCGCCCATCATAGACATCTCAAACCTATCGGTCATAAGCTTTGAAAATTCATCATTAAAAGCTTTGTTAGACGAGCCAAATATAATATCGTCAACATATAGTTGGCATACGAAAAGCTCCCCTTTAACCCTCTTAGTAAAAAGAGTGGGATCAATTTGCCCAACTTCAAATCCACGGTCTAACAATAACTCTCTAAGGTGCTCATACCACGCACGTGGTGCTTGCTTAAGTCCATAGAGCGCCTTATCAAGTTTGTAGACATGGTTAGGGAAGTTGGGGTCCTCGAACCCCGGGGGTTGCTTAACGAACACCAACTCCTTTAAAGGACCATTGAGAAAGGCACTTTTAACATCCATTTGTTGCAATTTAAAGTTATAACGGGATGCATAAGCAAGAAGGATACGGATGGACTCAAGGCGAGCCACGGGAGCATAGGTCTCTCCAAAATCAATGCCTTCAACTTGAGAGTACCCTTGAGCTACCAATCTAGCCTTGTTCCTCACAACCATGCCATGCTCATCTTGCTTGTTCTTGAAAATCCATTTTGTACCGATAACATTGCGGCACTCCTTTGGCTTCTCAACTAATTTCCAAACTTTATTGCGCTCGAAATTGTTGAGCTCTTCATGCATGGCATGCAACCAATCCGGATCTTCAAGAGCTTCGGACATTTTCTTCGGTTCCACCATGGCAATATGAGCTTGATAATCACTAAAGTTCGCCAATTGCCTCCGGGTGGACACTTTGCCTCTCACATCACTAATCACTTTCTCAAGAGTATGTTCACAAATTTCCATGGTTCTTGCAACTCTAGCTCGACGACGGGCTTCGATATCCTCATTGCATCTTGGAGGAATCACTTGATCATCTTGATCATTTGAGTCCCCGTCTTGACCGGAAGGTTGACCTTGATCATCACTAGGCACGGCTTCAACATTTGAAGAAGAAGATGATTGAGCAAGGTCTTGATCATGGCTAGCATCA
Organism: Puccinellia tenuiflora; assembly: GCA_012064385.1. Classification (NCBI taxonomy): domain Eukaryota; kingdom Viridiplantae; phylum Streptophyta; class Magnoliopsida; order Poales; family Poaceae; genus Puccinellia; species Puccinellia tenuiflora. Next base: position 1,407,107 of record QRDG01000025.1, read on the forward strand.
CGAATAGGTGAGTTGGGCTCTTGCAAGGCAACTTGATCAAGGGGTTGAGGGTCTTCAACTTGTTCTTGGGTTGGTGCAATAGGCTCTTCATTAGCTAGATTTTCTTGTGTAGATGAAGGCTCCACTTGAGTAGAGCATTGTCCTTCTCGATCTGCCACAAGGGGTTCCTCAACGGGGTGGTAAAATCCCACACCCATTCTTCTTATGGCTTCTTGAGGAATTACATCATCTACATCGGAAACATGAAATTGCGCCACTTAGGAGCCGTTGTTTTTCTCGAACACCACACCACAAGATTCTATGATACGCCGTGAGGCTATATCATAGACTCTATAAGTGTGGGATTCGGCACCGTAACCAACAAAGATACCCTCTAGAGATTTAGATTCGAATTTAGTTAAGCGACAACCTTTAATCAAATAGAAACACTTACAACCGAAAACACGGAAGTAGGAGATGTTAGGCTTGTTGCCGGTGAGGATCTCATAGGGGTTCTTGTTCAACCCTTTGCGGAAATAGAGCCGGCTGGATGAGTAACAAGCCATGGATATAGCCTCCGCCCAAAAACTCAACGGAGTCTTAAACTCCGCTAACATGGACCTTGCTATATCCATAAGAGTCCGGTTCTTCCTCTCGGCTACACCATTTTGTTGAGGGGTATATGTTGCGAAATATTGGTGACGAATACCCTCTTCACTAAGAAACTCATTGAGGGTGTAGTTCTTGAATTCGGAGCCATTGTCACTTCTAATTGCCAATATGGGAACATTGTGTTGACGTTGCATTTCAATGGAGAAGTCGATGAAGGTTTGTTGGGTCTCACTCTTCGACTTGAAGAAATAAACCCAAGTAATCTTCAATAGTCCTCAACAATCACCAAACAATACTTCTTCCCACCAAGACTTGCTTCGGGAACGGCACCAAAAAGATCCACATGGAGGAGCTCCAAGATCCTCTTGGATGAAATGATAGTCTTGGAAGGATGGGGAGAATCATGCATCTTGCCTTCAACACAAGCCCTAAAAACACGATCTTTGGCAAAAGAGATATCTTCTTTTAGTCCGAGAATGTGGCCACCCTTTTGGAGACTTTGCAAAGTTCTCATGTTGACATGGGCTAGGCGGCGATGCCACAACCAATCCTTGTCGGCCTTTCCGAATAGGCACATCGAATTTTAAGTGGTTTTCCCCGAAAAGTCAACCCCAAACAAATCATCCTCGACGTACCCAATGAAAGCGACCTTTAGAGTCTTGCTCCACAAGAGTACCACAACATCAATATCAAAGAAGACTGCGAAACCCATCTTATTAAGTGCGCGAACTGAAAGTAAATTAAAACCAAGGTCTTTGACAAGCATGACATTAGCTAGGGTGATATCCCTAGCAATTACCACCTTGCCAAAGCCCAATACCTCGGATTTTGATCGATCTCCATAAGTGACGGTTGCTTGATTTAGATTTGGTCTCGATTCCGTCATTATCTCCTTACTTCCGGTCATATGTTTTGTGCATCCACTATCAAGCACCCATTTTGACCCACCGGAAGCATAGTCCTACAAGAAATTATTACTTTGATTTAGGTCCCCATTTTTCAATGGGTCCTCTTTTGTTAGCAACAAGGGTCTTAGGAACCCAAATAGAACGAGTAATAGGTACATTTCTAGGACCAACAAACATAGCATAGACATCCACATAATAATCAACATATATAATGTAGTGGGGGTTAGATTTTCCCGCAAAGTCATCACTAGTGGTTTTGCCCCTTGTGGCATCACCACTAGCAATGTTGACCTTCTTAGATTGAGGGATCTTCTTTGTTTGAGGAGCACTAGTAATGTTGGCCTTCTTAGCTTGAGGAGCTCTAGCATCCTTCATGAAGCTCTCTTTCTCCTTTTCCTCTTCAACGAACCCAAGACCAACTCTCCCTTTTTGTGGAGTAACAAATGGTTTCTTACCTAGGGAGATGGTCTTAGCAAGATTGATCTTCAACCTAGCATTTTCCTCAATGATATTTGCATGATCACAAGTACTGGGAGTGGAGGAAATAGGCATATCATTTTTAGGCGGTTGAGCTTGAAGTTGTTCATACAACTTAGTGAGGGTAGAGTGTTCACTCTCCAAAGCTTTGTGGGCCTTGGAGAGCTTCTCTAGCTCCCCGGTTAGTCTAGAATGACCAACACCAAGCTCGACCTTTTCTTTCTTACATGCTTTGTATTTAGCAATTGCATGGTCACGTTCTTTAATGAGTTTAGCAACAATTACATCATTTGATTCTTCTATAGATTCTAGTTGTTGCTCTAGAGAAATTCTAAGGTCATGCTCTTCTTCAAGATTGCCTTTCAAGGATGCAATTTCCATAGCATCCTCTCTTTCAATCTTACCATTGATCTCAAGCATTTCTTGAGCTTCACCATATTGACTCATAAGAGCCTCAACATGCTTCTTCGTTTCACCTTGCATGTTAGTGATAAAATGATCGAAAGCAACTATTTCCTCTTTGATTTTAAGACTAGTAGCATCATCCATATTATTCATTGCCTTAGGAGATGAGGGAGATGATACCTCGGTGGTCTTGTCCATGAAGCATCTTGCGGAGGAGTTGGAGACATTCTCATTGGGGGATTCAAATAGGGAAGGAGATGATGAAGAAGCAATAGCAATGGCGGCAACTTCATTTGTGGGTTATTCTTCTTCTTCCCCGGATGAGTACTCTTCTTGAGAAAGCAATACAATTCTAGGAGGCTTCTTGTTGGTAGCATTTTTCTTGAAGAAAGGTTTCTTATGAGTGTCCTTTGACTTATCCTTTCGAACAAGCTTCCCTCCATGATGTTCTCTATTCTCAAATGGACATTCGGCTACAAAGTGATATTTATCTTAACAATTGTAGCAAGAACGAACCCTTTGTCCACCCTCCTTCCTTCCACTTGCCTTTTTGACAAACTCCCTTGCCTTGGATGGACTCTTCCAAAAGGCTTTAGATGTGAGAGCCGAATAGTCCTTGAGAGTACCTTCTAGCTCTTTGGGATCCCAATGTGACACATCTTCTTGAGGCTCATCATCGTCGTCTTGCACCACAACCTTGGCCTTCAAAGCAAGTGAAGATCCTTTATGCATTCCAATGGCTCGGGCACGAGCATCTTCGGCGTTCTTGGCGGCCACCTTGTATGCCGCCATCTCTTGCATGACTTCATTAGATGACATGAGGTGATAGTTGTGTCTTCCTTGGAGACTCTTCAAGTCGGTGGATTCGAACGGCCAAATGGCGCTCACATACTTCCTCTTGATCCAAGCATCATCCACATAGGTTGCACCAAGGGCTCGAAATTGAGTGGCAAGGGTCTTGAGTCTTCGATACATTTATTCATGATCTTCACCATCTATCATGAAAAAACCCTTGGCTTGGTTGCTCAAGGCTTCAAATCTATTCCTTTGCATCTCTCATTACCGACAAACTCTTGAGTGAGAATATCCCAACCTTCTTTGGCGGTGGTGGCAAGCTCGATGTGAGACATGTGCTTTTCTCCCACGGTGGTATGAATTATGTTGAGAGTCAAATAATTGAGTTGACCATCCACGACTTCTCTTCTTGTCATATTGTTTGGGTCGACGGCCTTGAAACCAACTTTGATGATTCTCCATAGCTCGCTCGAAGCGCTCTTGATATGTGATCTCATAAGAAATTGCCAATTAGAAAAACAAGACGGATTAAACTTAGGTGGATCATCCCTATTGTTTATATGAGGATGCGGGATAGGTGGGTCGACGGAGTACTTAAACGGAACACCATGGTACTCCTCCTTCCCATTATCAATTTTAGAAGGGGATTCATTAGTGAGTTGTTCGCCCTCCCCACTATGCGCGGCGGAAGCATTAGCCTCTAGGGATGATGTAGCGGGTGGCTTGTTAGCCTTCAAGAGTTCCCTCATCATAGCACGCAACTCCTCCATTTGAGTGTTCATGGATGATGTCAAGCTTGTTTCCAAATTCTTGAGATCATACATGGTCACCGGAGGGGTGCTACCACCCGTAACATCATCACTGTCACCCATACTCTCTTAAGCGGTGAAGCATAACTTAAGAGCCAAGGCTCTGATACCAATTGAAAGGATCGTATGGGCACCTAGAGGGGGGGGGGGGTGAATAGGTGCTACACTAATTTTTAGTTCTTTTTCGATTATAGGCTTAACACAAAGGTAAATTCTCTAGATATGCAACTATGGTGAATTTACCTATATGAAGAGCAAACTAAAGCAACTAGGTAATTAATACGATACAAGTAAAGACAACTAAGGGAAAGAGATAACCGAAAGTAGAAGCACGAGGAGACAAGGATGTATTCCTGAGTTCCTCCTTGTTAAGGGAGTACGTCTCGTTGGAGGGGTGTGAGCTCGCCACAGGAGGCCTACTCAAGATGCGACAAAGGCCTCACCCTATTCTCCGATGAACCGCACCAAAGGGTTTGGTTCACCTTCCACTATCGGAATCCATCGAGGCGGAATCCGGAGCCTTTACAACGTTTTTGGGGCACACACCCACAACTTAATCGGGGGCTCCCAAATCAACAAATCTGTCACAAATACAACAAGTAGTAAGCACAAGAATCTAGGGTAACACAATGCTAACCCTAGAAACGAAATCCCTCAAGTGAATGAGGGGGAAATGAAGAACTGCTTGGTGAAGATGTAGATCAGGGCCTTCTCTTTCAATCCTCCAAAGATCAACAAATTTGAGTGGAGGGATTGAGAGATCTAAGGAATTTGAGCTTGAGCTTTTTAGAGCATTAATGGAGGAGAGAGAGTGAAAAAGCTAGCTCTCGAAGGAGGAAGACACCCTCCTTAAATAGCCCTCCCTCCATCCAGCCGTTGGAGGCACCCAGTCCCGCAGCGCCGGAAGTACCGCCAGGAGGGCCGGTACTTCCGGTCTTCCTTTGAAACTTCAGACACGGTCTTCAGTCAAACTTCCTTCAACCCGCCGCAGCGGTAGTTCTGCTGGAACCATCGGTAGTTCCGGTATTAGCGGAAGTACCGGATCAACTTCCGGTGCCACTTCCGTTGAGTCAGTACCCAGCTTTCGTAAGCGGTGCTGGGCTCCGGAAGTACCTCCGGAAGTTCCTACCGGTAGTACCGCTGGGACGACCGGTACTTCCGGTAAATCCGGTAGTTCCAGTCTTACTTCCGGTGCTACTTCCGTTTGAGTCCAGTACCCAACTTTCGTAAGCGATACTGGGCTCCGGAAGTACCTCCGGAAGTTCCGAGCGGTAGTACCGTTGGGACGACCGGTACTTCCGGTAAAGCCCGGAACCATCAACCTGAAGCATTTCTCGCGACGATTCTTTTAGATTTCCGGCACAACTGAGATTCAACATTAGAGTACTTAATTGTATTGTTGTCAGCATCAAAATCACATGGGGTATCACATGTTCTTTCACCCTTATTGCTAACAAAAGAGGACCCATTGCAAAATGGGTACCTAAATCAAAGCAATGATTTCTTGTAGGACTATGCTTTCGGTGAGTCAAAATGGGTTCTTGATAGTGGGTGCACTAGTCATATGACCGGAAGCAAGGAGATAATGACGGAGATGAGACCAAATCTAAATCATGCAACCGTCACTTATGGAGATCGATCGAAATCCGAGGTATCGGGTTTTTTGCAAGGTGATAGTCGCTAGGGATATCACCCTAGTGAATGTCATGCTTGTTAAAATCCTTGGTTATAATTTACTTTCCGTTCGTGCACTTAATAAGATGGGCTTTGCCGTCTTTATTGATATTGATATTGATATTGTGGTACTCTTGAGGAGCAAGTCTCTAGAGGTCGCTTGAGTTAGGTACGTCGAAAATGATTTGTTTGTGGTGGACTTTTCGGGGAAAACCACTACAAATTTGATGTGCCTATTCGGAAAGGTCGACAAGGGTTGGTTATGGCATCGCCGCCTAGCCCATGTCAACATGAGAACTGTAACGCCCCAAGATCGGTACTATGCAGATTTGAGCGTTCCTGCCAAATCCGCATAATAACGATCCTAGGACGCCCACCAGGCATAACGTGCACGTCGCAACACACACGTTATGCGGGTGGAATTGTGATGATCATTACAACAGTTCTCGATGGAACCCACAAAAGAACATATATACAACAACGACTCACAGAGTCAACAACAAAACATACAATACAAATCCAAAATAACAACAGAGGCGAGTAGCGTACGACTACGGACAAGATACAAATTAGACTAATAGTCCTGAAGATAAACGAAGGCACCATATCCCTGCCCAGGCCAAGCCGGAGGGATTCCCAAGCTAACGTCGTCAGATTTCAAACCTGTTGGTTGCATTGGAATAGCAGCCCCGAAGGGGTCAGTACCAGAAACAGTACTGGCAAGTAATACTCACAAGATATCAAAACTGGAATTCCGAGGAAAGAGGGTTAGCGATTGAGGCGGCGGCAAGCAGCACTAACAACTTATAGAGACACACTACAACTTTCGTCTATCAGAGACAGGGTAAGAGAGCGCTTAAGAAAACAACTATACTACTCACCACATCAAAAACCCGCCCAAGTATTACTCCCTCGATCAACCACCCGCGAGGAAGCAATCAGGGCAACTCACAGGGTGGACAAGTTTTATGGGTTATTATTCAAGTAATCTATCTTACTAGTCAAGTTATTATCATTATAAGGTGCAAGTTGTCTATGATCTTTTTAGCCAGCGCATTTCACCAAGTCGTCCATAACCGCGGACACGGCTTTTCGAAAAGATTTCACCCTGCAGGGATGCACCAATGAACCCACACGCATCGTAACACTCGCTTAGAGGTGTACCGGTGGAGCGTTCGACGCAATACTTCCCTTCTCTACAAACAAGTCCAGGGATCCACCTAGCTAGGTCTGATCCACCTTGAGAGTCCGGCCGAAGCTTCGAGGTGGTCCTAACCGTTGCGTGAACGGCTTCGGGAGGAACACTCATACGATTGCCCTCCGTCCACATGCGATTAACGCACGGTCCGCAAGCCCTACCGTAAAGTAACCATGTAACCATCATCATCTTACCTTCTCATCATCATCGTAATACGCGCGCAAATGGAAACACCCGAACTAAGTTGTGGCTCCTGGACATGTTTGAGGATCCGGTAATAGATTGCGGGGAGGCCCATAGAACTCCCACATGTGGTTAGTGCACTCAGTCTTGGATCAGCGGAAAAGAACTCGGGTCCTAGGCAACACTAGCAGGACAAAACACCACGATTGACCTTCCGCCGGTGCCTTATCTTTATTATATTATTCCCATCGCAACAGAAATTAAAGATTAACATTTTAGTTGAGCCTAGCTATCATATTGGAACAAGACTAGATAAAGAGATAATAGGACTCAAGCAAAGCACCTAAGCATGCACTACGACTCGCAAGGCTAACAAGGTAAACAAGCAACAGGTTAATAGGATGTGGAGGTGTGGTCATATCATGGCTGTCAGGTAAACATGCAAATAGGATCGGGACACAAGCATCGTGACATAAGGCTAGCAAGGAACAAAAGATAGGACGAGTAAGAGACAGAAAACAAGCAAAGATAGCAAGGGAGTATCACTTGCCTGCAATCCGATAGAGGTAGCAGAACCTGTCGTTGCTCACATCAACTCAACATCCTATTCCCGAAGATGCAACAAACACTGGACAACGGAAAAGATACATTTTACTACTACGGCAAAAGAACCGGCATGTTGATGACATGAATGCATGGCATGGGGAAGACATGAGAAGATGCAATTAAGCCAAATTAAACGGAACCGGATTCCGACATTTAAACATATGGTTCAAGTTATTTTTCTAACCATCAAAATTAAATATTGATTAACAAGTTTAAACAATGCATTGGTGAGCTACACAAAATTAAATGGAACCGGGACATTATTTAAATTATTCCCCTCACATTCCATTAATTGTTTAGGTGTTATACAAAAATACAACTAAAGTGCAACCTACATGATGAAAACATGAGCATAGATGGCATATTCAAATTCTACACATTTTTTTATAAAATTTCATATATAACATTTTTTATTTGGACTTATAGATTAGAAGATATGATTTAAAACATAGTTTGCAATGCAAAATAAAAATAAAACAGAAAAGAGTGGACTTTAGTGCAGCCAGAGGGGATCGAACTTGGGCTTCACGGGTGGATATGGACGGCACCATCCACTGGGCTACGGCTCTATTTGTGTTCAATAGTAGATCCGACAGTACATGAAGCAACGAAGCAACGTTATCTGAATTTTTAGACAGAAAGGTTCAAGCTTCAGGTTACAGGGAAGCAGGGACGGGCGGAACCAGCGGCGGCGATCAAGATCAAGCGGTGCTGGAGATGATCTGGGTGTGCGTAGGGGTGCGGGGATGTTCCTGGAGGTATGGCGTGTGTGGTGCTCATGAGCTGGTGCATGTGCGTGCGAACTGGTGCAAGAAGTCAGCAGCTTGAGCTCGTGGCGAGCTCGGCCATGGCAAAACGGAAGGAGCAGATGATTGCGTCGGCTACGGGGCGAGCTTGAGAGAGGATACAGAGGGAATCGGACGGGGAGCTCACTGGGATGGTGCTGCTGTAGGCGTTCAAGCTCGCGGTCGACCACGACGGTGGGAATTCGAGGAAGACCGTCGGTGACCTTGATGCTCCTCACGGGTGGAGGTAGACGAAGAAGACGTTCCGGGCAGCTCCGGTCCTGGATCCTGGGCGTAGACGAGGCAGAAGACGACGGAGCTTCTCCGGTGGTGGCGGTCTCGGTGGGGAAAAGAAGCAGAGGAAGAAGGGAGAGGGAGAGAGGGAGAAGAGAAGGGGAAGGAGGGAGGCGGCGGCGGCAGGAGGGAGAGGAGAGGCTAGGGTTTGGGGGAGGCTGCTGGGAAGGGGATTTAAGGGGCGAGGGGAGGAGGTGGAGGTGGCTCACGCCATGTGCGTGCTCCTCTCTATACGGGGGAGCTCCTATACTCCGACCTACGCGGAGCGAACAAGCTCCCGCACGCGTAGTTTTTTCGTGGGCCGCTCCCAACGCGACCCACTAACACGTACCATTTCTCTTTTAGCTTTTCTTTTTTACTTTCTATTTTATGTTTTATTTTCTGTTTTTAAACTAACAAGAAAATGTGTCTACATTTTTGGAAAAAACAAAAATCATTATAATGCGAATATATTTATATATTTTAAAAAACTAATAAATAAAATAAAATTATTTATTTAAATGAATTTTTAAATATAAACTTTTTTCTATTATTTGAAAGACTTTTAAATAAAATATTTATCTTATTTGAATGATTAACAAAAATGAACAATTACGTTATTTGAACGAAATTTTAATAAAACATTTATCTTATTTGAACAATTTTCCAAACATGAACAATTATGTTGTTTGAACGGATTTTCAATAAAACATTTATCTTATTTGAACGAATTTCAGAACATGAACAATTATGTTATTTGAACGAATTTTTAATAAAACATTTATCTAATTTGAACGATTTTCCAAACATGAATAATTATGTTATTTGAACGGATTTTCAATAAAACATTTATCTTATTTGAACGAATTTTAAAACATAAACAATTATGTTATTTGAATGAATTTTCAATAAAACATTTATCTTATTTGAACGATTTTCCAAACATGAACAATTGTGTTATTTGAACGGATTTTCAAAACATGAACAATTGTGTTATTTGAACGAATTTTCAATAAAACATTTATTTTATTTGAATGAATTTTCAAATATAAACATTTTTATGTTATTGAATTTTTTAGAACATTTATGTTATTTTAAACAAAGAAACCTACTCAATTTTTCCACAACATAAACATTTATTTAAAATAAAACTAAAAAGGCAGGAGATAAAAAAGAAAATAGAAAATAAATGTTTAAAAAAGAAAAAAGAAAAATGCAAAGAAGAAAAACGAAAAAAATATAAACAGAAAAATGAAAAAATAAAAGAAAAAAAAACGAAAAATGAAAAAAATAAAAAGAAACAGAAAACCGAAAAAGAAGAAAAAAAAGAAACAGCAAAAAACGAAAAAGAAACACAGAAAAAAAAAACGAAACAGAAAAAAAACCAACATCCCTACTACTGGGCCGACGCATATGCTAACGGTGGTACGCGGAGGTTTGCAAGCTCCGCCGTACGCGGAGCATAGGGTTCGCCTCTGTACGGGGAAGAAAGCGACAGGAGGAAGGAGGAGTTGGGCTGGGCTGGCTTGGGGGGCTGGGCCAAAAGGGAAGAAAGGAGAGGAAGAGAAAGAAGGCCAGAAGGTTCCCCAGGCCCGAATAAGAATTTCAGGATTTTCCCAATTTTGAGAATTAGGAAAAGAGAGAAAAGGAAGAAGAAAAGAGGGAGAAGATTTTGCAAAATAAAATAGGGTTTCAAAAATAATATTTTAATTATTTTGTTGCAAAATATGCAAGGTGATTGATGTCTACACACGCTTCTATTCTTGTAGACAGTGTTGGGCCTCCAAGAGCAGAGGTTTGTAGAACAGCAGCAAGTTTCCCTTAAGTGAATCACCCAAGGTTTATCGAACTCAGGGAGGTAGAGGTCAAAGGTATCCCTCTCAAGCAACCCTGCAATCACAATACAAAAAGTCTCTTGTGTCCCCAACACACCCAATACACTTGTCAAATGTATAGGTGCACTAGTTCGGCGAAGAGATAGTGAAATACAAGTAATATGGATGATTATAAGTAGTAATTGTAATCTGAAATAAAAATGGCAGCAAGCAAACATGTAGCAGAACTTGTTGTAAACGGTGTTTCAATGCTTAGAAACAAGGCCTAGGGATCATACTTTCACCAGTGGTCACTCTCAACAATGCAATCATAATTGAATATAAATATAAGCACTTCAATATACTACTCCGAAGTATTCTCCGGCTGGATAACGAACACTAATTCATTGTGTAGGAATGCAAAAGCACGCCTCAAATATATATTCCCATGTACTAATGAATACCCCACACTGGACCATGAGCATTCATAGGAGGTACTAACACACCACAATTTCATAGAGACATCCAACTCAAATAATAAATCAGTGAACAAGTATCTTGTGAAATATAGCCTAAAGATCCACACGGTGCACACACTGTCACCTTTACACACGTGGGACAAGGAGTCTCCGGAGATCACATAAATAAAGCCCACTTGAGTAGCACAACGACATCTAGATTGCAAAGCTCATGATCACATATAGATCACATCATGGGAGAGAGAGATGAACCACATAGCTACCGGTACGGCCCTCAGCCCCGAGGGAGAACTACTCCCTCCTCATCATAGGAGTCAGCAACGGCGATGGAGATGGCGGTGGAGTTGATGGAGATGGCTCCGGGGGCACTTCCCCGTCCCGGCAGGGTACCGGAACAGAGAGTTCTGTCCCCCGAAACTTGTCGGCGATGGCGGCGGCGCTGCGGATGTTTCTGTGGAATATGACGAGTCCCTCTAGGTTTTATGCATCGGGGGCAATATATAGGCGAAAGGGCGGCGTTGGAGGGCTCCCGTGGGCCCCACACCACCTGGTGGCGCGGCAGGCATGGGTCCCGCGCCACCCTATGGTGTGGCCGGCCCACGGCCCTCCAGGTCCTCTCCTTCGGGCTCCGTGTAGTCCATTGAATTATAAGACTGCTGCTTTTTGTCCCGTCCAATTCCGAGAATATTTCCTTAAGTACTTTTCTGAAACGGGAAAACAGCAGAAAACAGGAACTAGCACTGTGGCATCTTGTTAATAGGTTAGTTCCAGAAAATGCATAAAAATGCTATAAGATGTAAACAAAACATGTAGCAAATGGTATGAAAACAAGCATGGATCATAAGAAATTATAGATACGTTGGAGACGTATCAGCATCCCCAAGCTTAGTTCTACTCCTCCTCGAGTAGGTAAAACGATAACAAATAATTTCTTAGGAGACATGCTAACTCACAATCTAGATCAACATAGTAATGCAAAACACATGATGTGAATAAGGTGATCCAAAACAATTGTCTATAGTTGACATTAAGCAAACAATGATTAACAAATGCTAGCTAAAAGAAGCTAGAACTTTTCATGAATCAGCGTGTTGGAGACAAGGAACCATACATAAGGTTTAGAAAGAAGAATAGTAAATTGTGTCTCCAATGTAAAATGTCAATCAATCTTCAAAGCATCAAATTCAGTTAATAATAGAAATAGCCAAGCTCAAGTCAAGTGTCCCTAATCCATCCACTTAACTTATCAACTGTTATGTAGTCCACTCAACTAATACAAGCAAGAAGAAGGCTTGGCACCATGAGGTTATGGCAAAGAGAATAATAATGGGGGTTTGGAAGGCCAAAAAGAAAGGCTCAAACAATGGAAGAGGTAACCGCAAGACAAGAGGAAGTCCCGTAGTAGACACTGAATGAGGAGTAGTGATTGCCATGCAACGGATGCACATAGAGCTATATGAATGGAAGCTCTCCAATGGAACTAGTGGGGGTGCATCCAACTTGCTTGCTCATGAAGACCTAGAGCTCACTTGAGGAGGCTCATCATTGGAATATACAAGCCAAGTTCTATAACGTTTGGTCCCCACATAGTTATACTAATGAAGCATGAAAACTCACTATAATGATGTAGGTGCTACTAGCACAAGTGTGGAATAAAAGGATAGTAGTGTTGCCCCCTCTCTCATTTTATATTCTTTTTTCTTTTTCTCTTTTTTTGCTTTTTGCTTTTTGAGGCCTTTGTGGCTCTTTTATATTTTTCTCTCATTGGTCTCTTTTGGACTCTTTTGATTGGCCACTTTGGACTCTTTTCAATATGCTCACAGGTAGAGGCAACACTCTATTTTACAAGATGATCATCACACTTTTTGGTGTACTCAAAACTCAAAGACTAATACATGGTTGTATGGTGGATATGCAAGACCGAGCATAGTGTGGAAAAGATGTAACATATGTGGAAAACCACGCATCACACTAACTCAAATGGTCAAGCAATACTATATGGTAATGAAGTAAAAATGACATAAAGTCATGTAATGTAAATGATGGATGTTGCATGGCAATGTATCTCGAAACAGCTATGGAAATGCTGTGATAGGTAGATATGGTGGCTGTTTTGAGGAAGATAGTTGGCTTACGTGTAGGAGAACAAGATGAAGATCTCCCACGGGGTTAGATGTACTTGCGAAGTATGCACCAATCTCAATGTGAAAAAGGGCAATGCAAAGTACCGAAGAGGCTAGCAAAATATGGAGGTGGAAGTGCCAAAAACCAAAAACTCACATAGCATGTCGTATATTGCAAACAACTAACAGTATCAAAGTCTCACAAATGGTTAGAGACACCCCGAGAGGGATCGTGGCGGCGACACAAGTGCCCCGTTGGCTTCCCCGACCGTTGCAGTAACTATACCATTAGAAACTTCTTTTCAACCAAGAGGAAATCACGACACTAAAGCACTATTGACTTAAGTTGTTTTTAGTTCAGAAAAGTACGGCTCCACGCTCTACTAACACATCTTCACTAATCAGCTCTTAACAACATTAACCAACATATTTTAACCATTAGTTATTTTAATACCTCAAAACAATTGAAGAGGAGCAAGTTATCTACACAAAGGTCTACAAGACTATGCGGCTTTTCTCTATTTCATACCACTATCACAAGCATAGCATTTTCCAATCTAACACATCAACCAAGCAACTAAAACAACTCTCTAACAAATAAGAGTGAAATACAAGAGAGCTTAACACAAAGAACTAGCAGCTCTAAACAAGATAACATGCTAAAAGCGAGAGCTTACTAGAAAACAAACAGTAGCTAAGAATACTCAACAAATATAAGCGAAGCACAAGAGTATTCATATGAGAAAGCGGAGCGTGTCTCTCTCCCACACAAGAATGCTAGGATCCAACTTATTAAGCAAACTAAAACACACACTCAAAATAAAAACAGACGCTCCAAGCAAAATACATAAGATGTAGTGGAATAAAAATATAGTATCACTAGAGATGACCTGATAGTTTTGTCGATGAAGAAGGGGATGCCTTGGGCATCCCCAAGCTTAGATGCTTGAGTCTTCTTGAATTTGCTGGGGATGACCCACCGGGGCATCCCCAAGCTTAGGCTTTTCACTCTTCTTGATCTCATCATATCGTCCCTTTTGCTTACTTGAAAACTTCCACCACATCAAACTCAAAGTAATTCTCATTAGAGGGTTAGTGCATAAACCAAAAATTCACAAGTTCTACTATGACACAAGCACATCTTAATGCATTATAACATTAGCTACAGCCACTGATGCTCAAAGAATCAAAAAGATCCAAATAAACATCGCAAAGGAAGCAATGCACAATAAAAGGCAGAATCTGTCAAAATCTGAATAGTCTGTAAAGACGATTTTTTTTGAGGCACTAGAGTTGCTCAAATCGAAAATCACTGAACTAGAAAAAGTTTCATACATATATGAATATTCAGAACACAAAATCTCAAAGCATTTCGTCGCTTCTGGAATAAATAACGAATTTAACGGTGACAGACAGAAATCTGTTTCCTGTGCAGAAATCCAAATATAGCAAAAACTTTCTACTAGAGACCTTAGTTGGCACAACATTGCAAGAAAATAAAGATACAAAGAAGTTGCTACAGAAGTAAACAAACTTCTTCACTCAAATAAAAGAAAAGATACTGAAAATAAAATGATGGGTTGTCTCCCATAAGCGCTTTTCTTTAAAGCCTTTTAGCTAGGCATGGTAATTTTGATGATGCTCACATAAAAATGAGAGTTGGAGCACAATAAGGCAGCATCAAGAAGCAACTATAAAATTCATTTAAGTCTAACCCACTTCCTATGCATTGGAATCTTGTAAGTAAATAAATCCATGAAGCATAAATTGACTAGCATAGGAAGACAAAATAGGTGCAACTTCAAAAATTTCAACAAAAGGAGAGGAGATTCAATGTTGTTGTGATATATGAAGCCATGTCTCCCTTTTTCATAAAAACTTTCAGTAGCATCATTGATAAAATCCACAATATAACCATCACATGTAAAATTCTTATCATGATCCATATGCATAAAAGTGTCATCATTTTCCACATAAATAAAGTTCTTCTCATTAATAACAACTGGAGCAGGATCATCATAAAGAACTTGAACATGATAAACAGGTTGTATATTAAAGGGATGGTTTTGGGTGATCCCTCCATAATTATGACAAGTTTCATGAGGATGATTGTAATTATAACCCATGTCATAATATTCTTTATAATAATTATCAAAAACTGGGGGCATAGTATCATCATAAGGAATAGAATATTTATCTTCCAAAGTGTGTTCATCTGTAAACATATCATCATTTTTACTAGAAGGAGATGTATCAAAAATGTAATCATTAGTAGCAAAAGGATTTTCAAACACCTCATCCCCAAGCTTAGAGCTTATCATATCATCATTGGAATGAATATGGATAGTACTAATAGTGTTGCAATCATTAGCATCATCATTTTCAGAATTAGTACCCAAGAGGTTTTCAATATCAAAAGTACTATGCTTTTCCCAATCATGATCACTAATATAAGTAACAGGCATAGGAACATCATCTAATTCAAAATCATCGAATTCATACTCATCAGCAACAACTATAATAGGAGCAACATGTTTAGGGAAAGGTATCGTTTCCTCTCTCCTTTTACTCTTCATCTTCTTCTTCTTCTTTCCCTTCTTAGGAGGGAGAGCCTTGAAAGGAAGCTTCTCCACATAACCTGGTTTATTGTTAGAAACAACAGAGGAAACTTGGAAGGATTCTTCTCTTTCATTGCTAAGATCAAAACACATATTAGTCCTGTCATATTTTGGTAAAATCCCATCTTGTATAATATTTTGTATATAAGTATTTGTATGGCAATTATCAACACAATAAAGATGACAACCATGCAGGACGCTGTTTATATCAAAAGCACTCATATCTATTAAAGAAGTTTTTCTTGATAACTCTTCACACCCCAAAAATAATATAAGTTCATCATGCTGATTAGGAGTGATCATGTCATCACAATACAGACTCGCAGTACTCATTGGATTAGAAAGGCTATTATCTTTCCCTGAGCATTGAAAATTGAAATGACCAACTTTATAGCAAAGTTCACAAATAAAAGGATAGTGGGCACAAACTTTTTCACCAAGATCATCAAGAGCTCTATTCCAAGTTCTAGTTTTTTCATTCCTATGATGGATAGAATATTCTTCTTCAATTTGGCTCTTTTTACAAGGTCTAAGTACTCCACAAAAATTAACATGCTTATAAGAGATAGTATTTTCAGAAGTTTGAGCACGTTTATTACAATCATTAACAACAATATCATTTTTCATGCAAGTGTCTTTAAAAGGTTCATGATATAGGTCCCAATTTTCTTTAGGAACATTAATATGAGAAGCAAAGGCTCTACAACAATCAACAATAATTTGAGAATCAAGACCATATTTAGCACTAAGCTCTTGAAAAACAGCAGTTTCAATGAAGGACTTAATGCAATCATATTCATAGTTTATACCTGATTCTTTACCTTTGTCATTCTCCAAACCTTCAGTATTGTCTTGAATTTTCTCAAGAAGATCCCATCTAGTTTCAACCTTCTTACTTGTGAAAGAACCCCCTGAACAGGCATCTAGATAATTCTTGCAATCACCAGAAAGCCTTGCATAAAAATTAGTAACAATTATTTTCTTAGGAAGCTCATGGTTAGGACATTTAAGTATTAATGTTTTCAGCCTTCCCCAAGCTTGAGCAATGCTTTCTCCATCATGAGGCCAAAAATTAAAAATGTAATTCCTATCCAAATGCATTTCATAAGGAGGATAAAATTTAGAGTAAAAGAGATTTGCAAGCTCCTTCCACTCCAAATGATGAGGATCATCAAGTAGATCATACCACTCCCTTGCTTTGTCCTTAAGTGACAATGGAAATAATTTCTTCATGACATTTTCTCTTGATAAACCTGCAATCTTAAACAACTCACAAAGTTCTGTAAGTTTCAACAAGTGATCACTTGGACGGATTGTTCCATCCCCTGCATAACATTCATCCATAACCTTTTCAACAATTTTCATAGGTATTTTAAAAGGAATACTTTCAGTAGGTGGATTTAGAATATCACAAGCATGATTCGAATTATCACATATGGGAGACAAAGTATTATCAGAGCAAATTTTCTCCTCTAAAACTGGGGAACTAAAAAGATCATTTTCATAAAAACTAGCTTCCCCAAGCTTAGACTTTTCCATAGCATTAGCAAAAATGATTTCCAAAGAACTAATACTAATTTTTTTGTTGTTTTCCATTAAGCCTAACTAGTGAATTTAAAAACAAGAAACAAAAAGATATAATTGCAGAATCTAAAGGAAATAACTTCGAGCACTCACACAACAGCAACAGTACTAGAAAATAGCTTAGTAGCCAGATGATGTGAGTACCTTTTACCTTACCTCCCCGGCAACGGCGCCAGAAAATAGCTTGATGTCTACACACGCTTCTATTCTTGTAGACAGTGTTGGGCCTCCAAGAGCAGAGGTTTGTAGAACAGCAGCAAGTTTCCCTTAAGTGAATCACCCAAGGTTTATCAAACTCAGGGAGGTAGAGGTCAAAGGTATCCCTCTCAAGCAACCCTGCAATCACAATACAAAAAGTCTCTTGTGTCCCCAACACACCCAATACACTTGTCAGATGTATAGGTGCACTAGTTCGGCGAAGAGATAGTGAAATACAAGTAATATGGATGATTATAAGTAGTAATTGCAATCTGAAATAAAAATGGCAGCAAGCAAACATGTAGCAGAACTTGTTGTAAACGGTGTTTCAATGCTTAGAAACAAGGCCTAGGGATCATACTTTCACCAGTGGTCACTCTCAACAATGCAATCATAATTGAATATAAATATAAGCACTTCAATATACTACTCCGAAGTATTCTCCGGCTGGATAACGAACACTAATTCATTGTGTAGGAATGCAAAAGCATGCCTCAAACATATATTCCCAAGTACTAATGAATACCCCACACTGGACCATGAGCATTCATAGGACGTACTAACACACCACAATTTCATAGAGACATCCAACTCAAATAATAAATCAGTGAACAAGTATCTTGTGAAATATAGCCTAAAGACCCACACGGTGCACACACTGTCACCTTTACACACGTGGGACAAGGAGTCTCCGGAGATCACATAAATAAAGCCCACTTGAGTAGCACAACAACATCTAGATTGCAAAGCTCATGATCACATATAGATCACATCATGGGAGAGAGAGATGAGCCACATAGCTACCGGTACGGCCCTCAGCCCCGAGGGAGAACTACTCCCTCCTCATCATAGGAGTCAGCAACGGCGATGGAGATGGTGGTGGAGTTGATGGAGATGGCTCCGGGGGCACTTCCCCGTCCCGGCAGGGTACCGGAATAGAGACTTCTGTCCCCCGAAACTTGTCGGCGATGGCGGCGGCGCTGCGGATGTTTCTGTGGAATATGACGAGTCCCTCTAGGTTTTATGCATCGGGGGCAATATATAGGCGAAAGGGCGGCGTCGGAGGGCTCCCGTGGGCCCCACACCACCTGGTGGCGCGGTAGGCATGGGTCCCGCGCCACCCTATGGTGTGGCCGGCCCACGGCCCTCCAGGTCCTCTCCTTCGGGCTCCGTGTAGTCCATTGAATTATAAGACTGTTGCTTTTTGTCCCGTCCAATTCCGAGAATATTTCCTTAAGTACTTTTCTGAAACGGGAAAACAGCAGAAAACAGGAACTGGCACTGTGGCATCTTGTTAATAGGTTAGTTCCAGAAAATGCATAAAAATGCTATAAGATGTAAACAAAACATGTAGCAAATGGTATGAAAACAAGCATGGATCATAAGAAATTATAGATACGTTGGAGACGTATCAGTGATTGATGCATGAGGACATGATGATGCAAAAAGAAAAACAAACACAAATCTATTTTGGGGAAACCCCTGGGACATTACAAGAACTTTGCAAAGTCTTCACAAGGGTGGCCACATTCTCGGACTAAAAGAAGATGTCTCTTTTGCCAAAGATCGTGTTTGTAGGGCTTGTGTTGAAGGAAAAATGCATGATTCTCCCCATCCAAGCAAGACTATTATTTCATCCAAGAGGATCTTGGAACTCCTCCATATGGATCTTTTTGGTGCTGTACCCGAAGCTAGTCTTGGTGGGAAGAAGTATTGCTTGGTGATTGTTGATGACTATTCAAGATTCACTTGGGTTTATTTCTTCAAGTCGAAGAGTGAGACCCAACAAGCCTTCATCAACTTCTCCAATGAAATGCAACTTCAACACAATGTCCCCATATTGGCTATTAGAAGTGACAATGGCTCCGAGTTCAAGAACTACACTCTCAACCAATTTCTTAGTGAAGGGGGTATTCGCCATCAATATTCTGGAACCTATACCCCTCAACAAAATGGTGTAGCCGAGAGGAAGAACCGGACTCTTATGGATATGGCTAGGTCCATGTTGGCGGAGTTTAAGTCTCCGTTGAGCTTTTGGGCGGAGGCTATATCCACGGCGTGTCATTCATCCAACCGGCTCTACTTCCGCAAAGGTTTGAACAAGACTCCGTATGAGATCCTCACTGGCAACAAGCCTAACATCTCCTACTTCCGTGTCTTCGGTTGTAAGTGTTTCTATTTGATCAAAGGTTGTCGCTTAACTAAATTTGAATCTAAATCTCTAGAGGGTATATTTGTTGGTTACGGTGCCGAATCCCACACTTATAGAATCTATGACAAAGCCACACGACGTATCATAGAATCTTGTAGTGTGGTGTTCGAAGAAAATGACGGCTCCCAAGTGGCGCAATTTCATGTTTCCGATGTAGATGATTAAATTCCTCAAGAAGCCACAAGAAGAATGGGTGTGGGATTTTTCCGCCCCATTGAGGAAACCCTTGTGGCGGATCGAGAAGGATAATGCTCTACTCAAGTGGAGCCCTCATCTACTCAAGAAAATCATGCCAATGAAGAGTCTATTGCACCAACCAAAGAACAAGTTGAAGACTCTCAACCCCTTGATCAAGTTGCTATGCAAGCGCCCAACTCCCCTATTCGTGATGCTAGCCATGAAAAAATACCTTGCTCAATCTTCTTATTCTTCAAATGTTGAAGCCGTGCATATTGATGATCAAGGTCAACCTTCCGGTCAAGACGGGGACACTGTTGGAGATATGCCCTAGAGGCAAATAAATAAAAGAGTTTATTGTAATATCTCATTAAAGTTTATAATTAGTTTTATAGCATGCTAGAACTGTATTAAGAGGAAACATTAATACAAGTGTGGTATATAAACAACCAGGTCCCTGGCATGTATATGGATACGCTAGTTCATTGGTCAACCGATGATTGAGGTTTCCCAATCATGGGCATTTATGCCAATTGACAATGGAGTCATTTCATTGGGTGAATGAAAGTGAAGGACGCTACCCAATAGCGATTATCACAACGCAATCAAGTCACGAAGTTCACCGTTGTGATAATTAGGAAACGTGGTACTTATTCCTTAGACCGTGATATAATAATCCTATCACTATCACCGGAGGATGCCTTGACTGTATCAACCATCACACCGTAACAGGGTGATCATAAAGGTGCAGCTCAGGTATGCAAAGGTGGTATGTTGAGAAGTATGTATCAAGAAGCGGGATTTGCACCTCCGCGTGATGGAGAGATACTCTGGGCCCACTCGGTGAGTCTTCATCCAAATAAGCTGCGCAGCGTATGACTAGGTCATGGGGATGAAAGATCACGGGAACGAGATGAATGAGACTTGACCGGTAACGATATAGAACCGAGCATGGAGATGCTAGATGATCAGATCTCGGGCAAGTCAGTATCGCGATAGCAAAGGGAATGAGAATCTATGTTTATGGTTCAACGACAAAGTTATTTCATGGAATGCACATGGGTCATTATGGGCATCCCAGTCCCGCTAATGATCATTGATCGGAGAGAGGTCTTGATCATGTCTGGAGTGTTCCTGAACCGTAGGGTAACACACTTAAGGGTTTGACGACACTAGGAGATCTGATGGGGGGATACTTTATAGGTAGGCCCATGGACCCGGAAAGTAGACCCGCCAAGACCAAGAAGGCCAAAGCCGAGTCACGCGTCAAGTTGCATGGGCTGGGCTGGAGACAAGCCGGTCAAGGCCCATGATGGAGAAGGGACCCGTCGAGAAGGAGTCCAAGTACAACCCGGAGCCTAACTTGGAAGACCAAGACGTAGAGTAGGACTCCGTGTTCTAGTGTGACTCGGTATAGCCTGTAAGTCCAGGGACCCGACAGCCTTTATAAGCAGGGTCCTGGACCTAAGATCGATAAGCTTCAACCAGTAGAGACAAACCCTAGCCACCAGAGAGAAGTCGCCGGCTCCTGAGTTGTAGGAGCCGGATCCTTGTAATCAAGATCTAGCAAAGAGCAATAACATAGAAGCAGGAAGTAGGTCTTTACCTCTAATCAGAGGGGCCGAACCTGGGTAAATCCTTGTTCCCCGGCGAGACTAACCGTTCCCACGTACTTCAATCACCAATGGCCCCAGAACTCATCTTCCCTGAGGAAGAACTTGCCGTGACAACCCCACGACAGTTGGCGCCCACCGTGGGGCCTATGGTGACAAAAGGAGTTGAGATCGTTGGAGCTGCTCGTCGGGCTATGGAGAAACTCGCCATCGGGCGGGTCTACACTGATGAACATGGAGAGACCGAGATTGATGACTCAGGCTGGACTTCGGAGATGAACGAAGTCGACGAGGGATACCAGCTTGTCTTCGGAGGAATCAACGTGTTCGTCGGGATGGTTTGCGCGTCGGGTCTTCGCGCGAACTCGGCGGAATCAGTATCAGAGCCAACCGTTGTCGTCGAGTCCGACGGTGAGGAGTCGGTCGGAACTTCAGAGGTCGGCATCATCGCCGAGTCTGAGGAACCTCAAGCTGAGAAACCAGAGATGATGCAAGAGTCTGATTCAGATTACGATGCAGATTCAGAGTCCATCCTACCCTTGTTTGAAGATCGGCTTGGGTATGGGATAGAGGAAGAAGATTATGAGGAGTCGCCAGTACGCACTCGTGTTGTGGGAGTCTACATGTCTGGAAACACTGGAAATCAATTTGATCCAGCTCTATTGACGAAGGAAATTAATGCAAATAATGCCGCAGAGAGGGCGGCTGAGTTAGTCAATGCTCGTACTGCGTTGGAGAGGCAACTAGCTGATATCACAGAAGCAAACCGTAGACTGGCCGAAGAGCGGGCCCGAGTCCAAGATGAAGCTCAAGTTGTGCGGAGGTGCCGCGAGGAGCTTACTTCAATTCAACACCGCAGAGCCAGGAGTCGCTTGAATGATGGAGTCCATATCAATCCAACCAATCTATTCACCACACCTAATGGTCCAGGCAGAGGAGCCGGACTAGGAGGCTCAGCGGCAGCAGGAGGCGCCGCAGGAGGAGGAGCAACACCACCACCACCACCACCCCCAGAAGGACCGGGAGGCAGCCGTACCAACGGACCACCGCCTGAAGGAGGAGTCGGAGGAGGAGCATCTGGTGGCTTAGGGTCTCAGCCTAACAGATTTCATACTCCAGAAGGACATTACTCTAATCCTATGGACAACGTTCATGCGGCGACTCTGAGATTGGAGAATATTGTGGTACCAGAGGGACCAGCAGGATAGGAGACTCGTGAGGCTATCGAGCTATTGAAGACAGCTTTGACTCAGCAAGCTTTGTATCCAACCTTTCCAGATGCAAGTAGGCTACATTCAACACCCTTTAACTCAGGTACGAGGAGTCGGCACGGTGAGTCCAATCCGGCCAACTCTACAAGTGCAAGGCGCCGTGAACAAGAGAGGAATCGTGCAAACATACCAACTACTTCACGAGCTCAGCTAGTGGTTGATGAAGCAAGGCAACGACGAGAAAGAGAAGCAGCAAAAGCTCGGGAGGCAGAGAGGGACAGAGCGCTGGTTGGTGCCGCTAACCCGCCTCAGCCAACCCGGGTCCACGAAGAGGTGACTTCCCCTGGTGCTTCCCCAGCGTTAACAGGTCCAGAGTGCCTGTCTGATGCCATCAGGTCCGAGTCCTTCCCCAGCAGTTTCAAGGAGCCGCGCAAGGTTCCAAACTATGAGCCCAACATGGACCCGACCTCTTGGTTGGGTACATACGAGATGGCGATGAGTATTCGCAATGCCACAGGTAATTTGTGTGCCAAATTCATGTATCTTATGATGGAGGGAGCAACCAAGGTTTGGATGCGCAACTTGCCTCCCAGGTCAATCAACTCTTGGGAGCAATTGAAGGCGGCTTTTATTCAGAACTTCTAGGGCACATGCAAAAAGCTCAGCACCATCGAGGACCTGGAGCGGTGTGTCCAGAGGAAGGGCGAGTCAGCAAGGCACTGGATGAAGCGGGTCTCAGAGATCATTAACTCCTCACAAGGACTCCCACCGGTTTCAGTGTTAATGGCGATGGAGAGAAATTGCAGTTACAATCCCTTGAGTTGGAAGCTAGGTCGTATGAAGGAGAGCCTGAATCAAGGTATTCCCCTTACGATTGGTGAGATCATGGCAGGTGCTAATAAGCACGCTGCCACAGACAAAACAAAGGATTAGGAGGAAGGGACTAAAGGACAAGGTGGCAACGGTCAGAATCAGAACCAGAATCAAAACCAGAACCAGGGTGGTGGCAAGCGGCCATATGGAGATAACTCTGACCTAGTGGCTAACACAAATACTGGGGTTAGACGCAAGGACAATAATTCTAATAGATATCAAGGCCGTACTCCTAGCACAGAGGAGGTCTTGAGGATTCCATGCCCTAAACACGCCAAGAATGGCAGATGCGGTCATACCTTGGGACAGTGCATGGATTTGCAGTGTGCCGGGTTCCAAGGGCCAGGAAACAGAGGTAACAACAATGGGTATAGAGGAAACAATAGAGCCGGAGGACCCGGCAATAACGGCGGAGGAGCCGGCAATAATCCAAACCAACCTCAAGGAGGAGGTAACCAGCAGGGCGGGTTCCAGCAGAACCCGAAGCAGCTCCATGACGGCAATGGGCAATATTATGTCACAACTCGGCAGCAAAACCCGAGTCGTGGCAGTTACCATGTCTTCACAACAAGTACGTCCAAACGTTCCAAGAAGTTAAAGGTTAGAGCAGTTAATGCAGTAGAGCCGGCCCTTCCACAGTGGCTCAGGTGGTCAGAACAAACCATCACATGGAGTCGGGCAGATCATCCTCCAAGAGTCGACGACCCAGGGCAGCTAGCCTTGGTGGTGGCACCTCAAGTTGGGGGCTATACATTGAACAAAGTGCTTATGGATGGTGGAAGTAGTATCAACATCTTATATTATGACACATTCAAGAGGATGCAGCTGCAAGATAGACAACTAATTCCAACAGAGACAGTGTTCCATGGGATAGTACCAGGGAAATCGGCCAAATCCATGGGTAAGATTTATCTTGAGGTTGCTTTTGGCACAGTGGAGAATTTTCGTTCAGAGATTATGCCTTTTGAGGTAGTGGATCTTAAGAGTCCATACCATGCTCTCTTTGGTCGACCTGCATATTTTAAGTTTATGGCCAGACCATGCTATGTTTACTTGAAGCTCAAGATGCCAGGTCCAGCAGGAGTCATTACAGTTAATGGTAGCAGACAGATGGCATTGGAGTGTGAGTTAGGCGATGCAGCTATGGCTGAGACAGCTTGTGCTCAAGAGGAGTTGAAGTTTTACAAGGCAAACGTGGACCCGGAGGACAACTCGGTCCTTAAGAAACCGGCCACAGAGGAGAAGATGAAATTCAAGTCAGCTCAGGACACAAAGCAAGTCGACTTCACCCCTGGTGATTCTTCCAAACAGTTCACCATTGGGGCACACCTCTCTGATAAATAGGAAAGCGTGCTCGTCGAGTTCATCCGTGAGAATCGGGACGTCTTTGCATGGAAGCCATCTGACATGCCAGGAGTCCCGAGAGAACTCGCCGAGCACAGCTTACATGTTAATCCCAATGCAAGACCAATTAAGCAGGGTCTGCGCAAGTTTCATGATGACTGGAGGAAAGCCATAGGAGAAGAGGTGGCTCGGCTCCTCGCGGCCGAGTTCATCAAGGAGGTCTTTCACCCAGAGTGGGTGGCCAATCCAGTGTTAGTGCCAAAGAAGACAGGAGAGTTGCGGATGTGCATCGACTTCACGGGCCTAAACAAGCATTGCCCTAAGGACCCGTTCGCACTACCTCGCATAGACCAGATCATTGACTCCACAGCGGGGTCAGAGTTACTTTGTTTCTTGGATGCATATTCAGGGTACCACCAGATCAGACTCAACATAGAGGATGAGCTGAAGACGTCCTTCATTACGCCCTTTGGAGCATTTTGCTACACAACAATGCCCTTTGGACTCAAGAACGCAGGAGCTACATATCAGAGATGTATCCAGAATTGTTTCAAAAAACAGATTGGAAGGAATATTCATGCTTATGTGGATGATGTAGTTGTCAAGTCTCAGAAAGCCGACTCTCTGATAGCAGACCTGACAGAAACCTTTGAGAACCTACGCAAGTACAAGATGAAGCTCAACCCGACCAAGTGTGTTTTTGGAGTCCCTGCGGGCAAACTCCTAGGCTTCATCGTTTCAGAGCGAGGCATTGAGGCAAATCCAGAGAAAATCAAGGCTATCCATAACTTGCAGAAGCCGACTTGTCTGAAGGACGTTCAAAAGCTCACTGGATGTGTGGCAGCTCTAAGCAGGTTTATTTCAAGAGTCGGGGAGAAGGCGGGTCCTCTCTACCGACTCCTGAAGAAGTCAGATAAATTCTTATGGGATGAAGAAGCCGACCGTGCTTTTGAGGAGTTGAAGAAAACTTTGTCAACAGCTCCGGTTCTTGCAGCTCCTACAGATAAGGAGCCCATGCTATTATATGTAGCTGCCAACGAGAGAGTTGTCAGTGCAGTAGTAGTCGTGGAGCGCGCAGAGGAAGGAAAGGAGTATCCAGTACAGAGACCTGTCTACTACATCAGTGAAGTCCTCACAGAGTCAAAGCAAAGGTACCCACAGTGGCAGAAGTTGGTCTATGGAGTTTTTCTTGCAAGTAGAAAACTCAAGCATTATTTCCAAGAGCATCCAATTAAGGTGGTGAGTTCAGCACCGCTGGCAGATATTATACGCAACAGAGAGGCAACAGGTCGAGTCGCCAAGTGGGCAATTGAGTTGGGTCCTTATCATATCACATATGAGCCTAGGACAGCGATCAAATCTCAAGCTTTGGTTGATTTTGTCAACGATTGGACAGATTTTACATCTTCACCAAATACCCCTTGCACCAAGTATTGGACAATGCACTTTGACGGGTCCAGACAGTTAGAGGGCTCAGGAGCCGGCGTGGTGTTAACATCGCCTAAGGGAGATAAGTTAGCATACGTCCTTCAGTTGCATTTTGATTATACAAACAACATGGCAGAGTATGAGGCTTTGCTACATGGCCTACGTTTGGCCAAGGAGATGAACATCAAGCGCATCAGGTGCTTTGGAGACTCGGATCTCGTAGCCCAGCAAGTATCTGGAACTTGGGACTCGAAGGATGCAAATATGGCGGCTTATAGAAGAGCAGTCGAGCAGATAGCCGGGTTCTTTTCTGGTTATCAAGTGGAGCATATTGACAGGCGCAAGAACGAGGATGCTGATGCGTTATCACGACTCGGCTCTCGTCGAGAGAAAGTGTAACACCCCAGAATTTCGTCCCTAGTTTTAGTGGTGTTTTCCGACACCTGAATTTTTTTTTTCTAAGTGTTCCTCCAAAACTTTTGAGGATGATTTGACTTTGGAATTGCTCTCTCAAAAATTTCCCGGTGATCCACGAACCACTCCAGCACCCGTGATAATTTTTATGCTTAGGTTTTCTCTCGAAAACCCTAGCCCTGGTTATCAAACCTCTAAAACCCTTTACTCCACCTACCAAAGAAAAGCCTGTTTCCAAAGCTGGAAAAATTCCACCAAAAATACCAGAGACTCCCCTCCCCATACAAAGACAATCCATCCAAAAATATTGCACACTTCAATGCAATATTTCCAAGTTTATCCATATTCTCCATTATGCCATTTTCAATCCCAAAATGATCTGGACACCTTCCACTCATCCAAAAATTCTGATATTTTGGAGAGGTGCATGATTTGACCTCCTGATCATTTCACTCCATTGGCCCAACCTCATTTGAGCAACTTTTGAGGTACTTCCTTTGTAAGGCCATTTTCATGCCTTTTTAAGATCTTCAAGCAAACCTATATTTAGACAAAACCTATGACCATGAGACTTGGTCACCTTGACCACATGGACCATAGACACCCAAATCCAGAAGATCACCCCAAGGTGATGTGGGAAAAATCACTTTGCCATGACCATGCCTTTATGTCCATTTTTGGACACCATATCAAAACCCAATTTCCCAGCACCCATTTGAGCTCAAACTCCATAGACACTTCCCTGGTACCAAGTAAACTCAGTGGTAATTTGTGGGAATTTTTCTGAGTTAAGGAAGGCCCCTGTCATTTCGTCGAGCACCTTCAGTGCCTTCGGTTTTCTGAAAATCTTGCTCTGCAACGTTTGGGATCCTTGAGGGATTCTTGTTTGGTTGTCTTAGTCTTGTTCCGGTGAACCCAGTGGTACCAACCTTTTTCTGTTTGAAGCTCCGAGTCGACGGGGATGAGGCGAGGCCGCTCGTGGCGCGCCCTGGACGCCAGAACGCGCATGTCGGCGTCCTGTGCGCTCCTGTGCACCTGGCCTCCCCAGTTCCCTCGCGTTCCAACCGCACCTAGCTGCAGCCGGACCACCT
Source organism: Puccinellia tenuiflora (assembly GCA_012064385.1). Classification (NCBI taxonomy): domain Eukaryota; kingdom Viridiplantae; phylum Streptophyta; class Magnoliopsida; order Poales; family Poaceae; genus Puccinellia; species Puccinellia tenuiflora. The sequence goes on from QRDG01000025.1 coordinate 1,434,990, forward strand.
CCTGCTCCCCTGGCTCGGACCAGCGCCGACCCTATCCCCTCCCTGTGGCTGGGATGACGTGAGCCGTGACCTCGCGGGCGCCATCAATGGCCGCACCGGCCACCACCCACCTCTCCCTCCCCTGCCTATAAGAAGCCACCCCGAGCCCTCTCGCGCGAGCAGCAACTCACACTCTCCCCCCCTGGAACCCCTTGCTACTTTAGTTAGGGAATGGTGGAGTCCTGCTCCGAATCGGTCGAGGTTGTCGCCGTCGGTTCACCGACCGTGGTGAGCTCTAGACCGAGCTATTCTCCGATTAAACCTGCATAGAGGTCCCTCTTGATCCTCTCCACCTCCTAGACATCGCCGTTTGCGAGATGGTGGACCGCAGCCTCGTGTCCGTCCGGGGACCGCCGGCGGCAAACCCGCGGGCACACGGCCATGGCGGCGCCCCGTGCTTCCCCGCGGTCGAGGCCGCCCTCCTCGGATGCGGCGCAGCGGGGTGGCCCCGCCCGCACCCTGCCGGCCGGCGGCGTGCCCCGGAGCGGCCGCGACGGCGGCGGCCGGCGACCGACCCTGCCCAGGCGCGCCCGCGTCGGGTTCGACCCGTGCGTGGTCGACGCAGGGGTGAGGCCATCGCCAGCGTGGCGCTCCGAGCTGCCGACAGGCGGGCCCCAGCTCGGCCCGGCCCCACGGCCAGGTTAAGTGGACGCGCCCTCTGGCGCTTTACGCTTTCCCTTACCGAAGGCGTATTTTCGGGAAGTGCGCGAACAGTCCGGCCCGAACAGAAAACAGCCCGTTCTGTTTTTTTTTCCAGAGTGAGCAGCAGATAGTTAAACTTCGCCGAGCCATAACTTTCGATCCGTAGCTCCGTTTGAGGTGATTCAAATTTGTAAATTCATAGTTTGAAAAGCCCTATCCAGTGGTACAGGTTTGGTATTTTTGTAAAATGCTTAGATGCTCAGCACACTTGTATGCTTGTATAGGTAACCCGCGGTACCGGCAGACCGATACCCTAAACCATGGCGTCCGTGACCGACGAGACCAAATAGCGTCGATCGTCAAAGGCAAGCTAACCCCTTGCTATGAGCAGTCCCGCAAAGTTGTTTGTTATTCGCTTACTGTCATGCCAAGTGTTATATTTGTCTGCGTTTAGTAATTATATTATGTCGGTCTATTATTCATTGCCATGTTTTATTCTTCATCCATATATGCATTAGATTGATGTATGAATTATCTGTGCGCCTCGCACTTGCGTGGCTTTGACAACTAAATAACAAAAACATGCGTTGATTGTTTGCTTCTTCTTCAACGCCGAGGCTAGGTGCGGACAAATGTCGGCCCATGATCCTCGGAGTTGGGGGCATTTGCCAAAAGAGTTATTTGCTTCTTGTCCCTCCGTCAAATATGGTTGGCGTAGACCACCCGGACTGCGACGCTTGGGAGCTGACTTTCCATTTGGTTCTTTTGCCGAGATTGCTGACACCACGTCGAGGGAACCCTCGAGTGGAATGGATGCTCTCTCATTCTTATGATTGCTTTTCGGTTTAGTTTTGGAGACTATATGCCCAACTCCCCACTTCCTGGTCAACGGTCGGACGACAACGCCGCCAAAGACTTGCGCGTGGAGGAACGGATGCGTAACAGACTCCGCCTGTGCTATATTATTATACTAACCCCCGTGTGACACCGGCCGGGTTGCCCGCCACCGTCACCCGGGTATGCTTATTATTATTCTGTGACTCTAACCCCTGAGTGACACCGGCCGGGTCTCCCGCCACCGTCACCCGGGTATTCTTGTTATTCTGTGACACTAACCCCCGTGTGACACCGGCCGGGTTGCCCGCCACAGTCACCCGGGTATTATTATTGTGATGTGGTTATTTATTCATGCAAGTGTTAGGCATGTTCTAGGCTATGTTTGTTTGTGCTTGTTTGTGTTGCTAATGCCTTGTTGGTTGTGATTATTGTGCTGAACTAATCCTTTGTTGGTTGGGCATGTGAATGCTAAAACTTGATTAAAAGAAACACCCCTCCAAACAACGATGAGGTCTATTCATAGTGCCACTAATCTGAACCCTTGAACGCACTACCACTGTCGCCCCAAATGGGAGAGCCTTAACCTATGTAACCTATCAAGCCTCCTTGGATGCTACCCTCTTGGCAAGTCTAGTCGGTTACTGCATAGTTGTGGTCGGGGCTAGTCTTGCGAAGGTTCCGGAGCTAGGCGTTGCTCATTCGTTGGGGACGTGCCGGATTCACTTCGTCATAAGACTTAGCCCGAGTGGTAAGTCGGTAGTTATTCAAGGAGTGTCCTGGTAGCGTGAACGGTTATGTAAGTGTATCTTGCCTTAGCTAAGTAAGGTGCATTTAGATGAGTGGTAACTGCAAACTCTCGAGAGTCTCAACCTAGCAAGCTAGCCTCGTTCCTAGGATATGGAACACCAGTTCAGTGTCGGTCACACTATTGTCTTTGTCGTGTCCGGAGGTTAAACTTAAGATTTGTTTGGAAGAATTATGAACGACCTGATCACACTTAATAAACAATAAGATGATGCAGGGAATGCTACTTGAGATGTCAGTTGAGATAAGGCCAGTGGGCCTAGCAGTGGTGACATATGAGATTAGCCCCGTGAGGCTAAAGGCCAGTGAGCCTAGCTGTGGTGATATGACTGGTTGTGTTATTTACCAACTGGTACACTCGTCTACTCGTCACAGGTAAGCTCGTTGTATGATTGCCGGTGCACGATCCAACCCCACCTGGCTTGGACTCTACACTGGTAATACCCCATTGTTTGCTTATGCCATGTTTTGCTTGTGATGCCCTGCTACTTCTATGCCATGTACCTAGAGTAGACTCTTGCCATGTGTAGAAGTTTACTTCAAATGTATTTCTTGCTGCATGATTGTTGGATTGTTTGTAGTGAGGGGAAATACTTGCTGAGTGCATAATAATGTACTCACGGGCCTTGTGATTGTGGCCAGATTTTGGCGAGGATTCATCTTCCACCTTAGCGAGGATTTGGAGCAAGAGCGTGCTAGGATCAGTAGCCCAGCCAGATGCCTGTGGAGTGGAGCCGCTCCAAGCCGTTGCCATAGCCGTCTTCCGCTGCCAGTTAAACCCTGTCCTGAGCCATGCTTGGCTTGATATTTTGTCATGCCTTGATGGCCTTGTAAACCATTTGTAGCCCTTTGGGCCTGATTGTGTAATGATATCTTCGCTATGTTGCATTGTCGTAACGTGCGTCCAGATATCCTGGGCTGGCGCACGGGGCGACCACCTCTCTGGCGATATGTGTCAGAGGGGAGTGCCACAGAAAGTACCACCAAATGTGTTCTTGGATGAACTCCATCATCCTTCAGTCAAATTACCCTCAGAGGAGGAGTTAGCCTTTCCAGACCCAGAGTTGGTGTTGGTAGCAGCAACACGAGCAATCCCAACGTGGACAGAGCCCTACCTAGCATATCTCCTGCGGGGTGAACTCCCAAAGGATGAAGTCAAGCAGAGACAACTCATCAGACGGTGTAAGTCCTACACAGTTATTAATGGCGAGTTGTACAGAAGAAGCGTTACTGGAGTCTACCAGAGATGTGTGTCTCAAGAAGAGGGCAAACAAATATTGCAAGAAATCCATGCAGGAGATTGTGGTCATCATGCATCCACTAGATCCTTGGTGTCAAAAGCCTTTAGACACGGGTTCTTCTGGTTAACAGCACATTTGGACGCAGAAAAGATAGTTCGAGTCTGTGATGGATGTCAAAGGTACGCAAGGCAAGACCACGTGCCAGCCCAAGAGCTCAGAACCATCCCTATCACTTGGCCTTTTGCAGTTTGGGGGCTTGACATGGTTGGTCCTTTCTCAAAGTCGCCTTGTCACAAGACCCATCTGCTAGTAGTAGTTGACAAGTTCACCAAGTGGGTGGAGGTGGAACCCGTCAGCAGAGTCGACGGTGCATCAGCTGTGAGATTCTTCAAAAAGATAGCAACACGTTTTGGGTATCCTCACAGCATCATTACAGACAATGGTACCAACCTATCAGTTGGAGAGATGGCCAAGTTTTGTGGTGAGAACAACATCAGACTCGACCTAGCCTCAGTGGCACACCCACAGTCCAATGGACAAGCAGAGAGGGCAAATCAGGAGTTGCTGAAGGGAATTAAGCCTCGGCTCCGAGTCCCTTTGCTAAGAGCCGCCGGATGTTGGGTTGAGGAGTTACCAGCAGTACTTTGGAGTATCAGAACGACTCCCAATAGATCCACTGGCTTCACACCTTTTTTCATGGTATATGGAGCAGAAGCCGTCCTGCCAAGCGATTTGTTGCATGACTCGCCACGAGTCGCCAATTACGTTGAGACAGAAAATGAACTCGCCCGCCAGGACTCGGTGGACGCACTCGAGGAAGCAAGGGAGTTAGCCCTCGAAAGATCAGCAGTGTATCAGCAAGACTTGCGGCGATATCACGCACGTAGAATCAAGACTCGGACTTTCTAGGAAGGAGACTTAGTGCTTCGCCTTGTCTAGAATAAGGAAGGGATGCACAAGTTGTCTCCACCATGGGAAGGACCGTTCGTCATAAGCAAGAATCTGAACAACGGGTCGTACTATCTAATGGATGTGCGAGAGCCGGCAAGTGTAGGCAAAGGAGCTGATACAGCTCATACACTAGATATCTATGCAGAGGCAAAGAGGCCTTGGAACATAGCTCAGTTACGTCCATATTATACTTAAGTTGTAATAGTTTTATGAGTTGCAAGGCAAAGAGCCCAGTGAGCCATGCCTAGATGTAATCGAATTGTTATGATCAAATGAAATAAAGCCGGCTTTTGTGAACATGAGTCCTTTAGTCGAGTCACCTAGCGAGTGCGCTTTGTTCTTTAAACTTTGATCATCAGGTTCTTGGGGGCTTGCTTTTCAGTGAAAAGAGTTAAGCTTAAACTCTTGGACCCGGCACAGTAGCCAAAATTTTCCTAGTTTTCTCGCTGGTAAGTCAGATGCATCCTGCACAACATGGTTTATCTACAGGCATGACTTGTTTCTATCTCTTATGGATCCTAAGGAACATATGAGTTAAGAACCTGTCAGCACAAGCTGTAAGAGAAGTCATGCAGGGCCTACTTATTCATCAGTGAAAAACTAGACGGGTTATAAGAACCAAGCCGATTGGCACAAATTCAAAATAGCTAACAAGCTCAATAATTTAAAGCACCAGTAGTGCATCATTACAACCCAAAGTAGCTAACAAGCTACATAGTTTAAAACCATCAGAAGTACATCATTACAAACTAGAGTCATCTAGAGAATTGTCCTTAACAGGAGCTGACTCCTTAGCCAGAGTCGGGGAGTCCTTCTTAGCAGGAGACTTATCCTTGGTTTGAACAGCAGGAGTTGAGGAGCCCTTCTTCACAGGAGATTTGTCTTGTGCTTGAGCAGCAGAAGGAGGAGCCGGCTTCAATGGAGGCTTGGTGGCGACTCTCTTCGTTTGAAAGCCAGTACCCCTGGGACTCTTCATATGTTTAGCAAGTTCTGCTTGTTTCTGAGCGTCTCCAGAGATAGCTCTAGAAGGAGTGGGCGCAGTAGGAGTCTTCAGAGTGGGCTCGGCACTAGGAACAGGAGCCGCCGGTGACGAGGAACTCGGCCCGGCAGAAGAAGAGAAGACACCAGCTGGGTCCTGTGATGGGCGGCCAAAATTTACTATAGCAGGAGTTTCTGGAGCGACTCTTTTGTTCTCCAAGTCATAGTGATGAGCCCATACCTCAGGGTCCATCTTATTGGCTATCTCGCAAGCATATGGTCGCACCAATTTTTCTTCGGCCTTGAAGTCATCCTGAGTAAAAGGTTTGCCATCCTCATATTGCTCAGGCTTCCCCATTGTAAGCATTGCTGGCTCCAGAACAGTGGGGTAGTAGCTGTGTGCCAGTGCAAGTATCCTTATGGCAGATCTCCTCAATGAAGATTGTTTCCACAGACGCATATAGCCCGGTGCCCTAGACAGCTCGTCCACCAGACGTTCAGGCTCCTTAGGGCACTTGCCCTTATGGTTTAGATATTTAACCACTGCACGGGCTCCCTCTTGTAGCCCATGACAGTGATCAAGCATCTCAGATAGTTGCTTGCTGGTGGGTAGCTTCAGTTTAGGGGAGTCGGCCCCTGCGGAAAAGAAATCAAGAAGTCATCGTCAGTCCAAAAGCAATTCAGAAAGGTGCAAAAGGAAGCAAGCAAAAGTCATAAACTCACCAAATATGTGTTGGCACATGGCCCCAATGCCTTTTTTGCAAGTGTCGAACACAGCCTTTAGGTCATTGTGTGCCTTCTGAGCAATCTTTTTGGCGTCAGCCGACTCTTTCTTTACCTGCTCCAGCCGAGCAGCCAAGGCTTTCAGATCCTTCTCAAGCTGAAGGGAGTGTTCTTTTTCGGCCATGGCAGACCTGGCACTGGCAGCTGCCTGGTCCTCAAGCTCTTTCATGTCTCTCTTCATCTTGGAGACAATGCACTGCAATCACAAGTCATAGAGCACAATTAAGCTTCACAAGTCAAGTTGAGAACTCATGAGCTCCAAGTCGTCACAAGTTAACAACTTGGCGCTTGGGGGCTACTCGGGAGTCAATTTTTTTCATAAACAGCAAGCAGGCAGGAGTCCTAGTCGACAAGTCATAAGCTCCAAGTCGCCACAAGTTAGCAACTCGGCGCTTGGGGACTACTCGCAGAGCAGAATTTTTTTCAAGTTAAGTATCAGTAGGCTACATATATTGATAGCTGCAAGCCGTCGCAGGCTGACAACTCGGCGCTTGGGGGCTACTCGTGCAAAAGTTTTTGGTCTAAGGACCCGACAGACAGTAAATTAGCAGCCCCGAGTCCTAGTAGAGCTAAGGACTCAGTGCTTGGGGGCTACAGTGTGCAATTTTTTTTCTATATAGCAATTGAGTTCAGTTTCAAATCAAAGCACCTATCCTAGTCACAAGTCACCATAGACAGGTGCTTGGGGGCTACTGAGATAGGATGATGCCAGAAGTCTCAGGCTGAGGGTTGCAGTAGAAGAGTTCAAGCCAGAGATTGAGATCGGGCTTGATTTGGAGGTAATCCTCACACAAGGTCACAAAGTTGGAAAGAGTGAGAATGGAATTAGGAGCCAGATCGTGAATCCGCAGCTCATAGAGTTCAAGGAGTTGGCGGAAGAAGAGATCGCCGGGGGGAGAAAATCCGCGGAAGAGATGCTCCACGAAAACGACCACCTAACCCTTAGCGGGAGAGGGAACGATTTCATCCCCTGGGGCCCGAGCTTGAGCGCTGGAAGGAATCAAACCTGAGAGCCTGTGAGTCTTCAATTGTTCCGCCGTGACTGTAGATCCACCCCAATCGGCGGAAATCGATCGCTTGGAGGAGGATTTTGCGGCGGCGGCGGCCGCGGCGGTGATGTCCACCGTCCTGCTCGACGAGGATGCTTTGGCCTTGGATGCGGTCTTTGCGCGCTTGGGAGCCATGGCGTGCGGGCGGTGTGTGCTGGGCGTGGGAAGAGATGGGCGCGAAGAGAAAGGAGAGATTTTGAGCTGAAGGGGGGCAAGTGAGGTTTAAGACCTAACCCTTAGGTATTTATAAAGAGGGTAAAACCCTAGAGAGTTACAGTGCAGGTTCACAGTAAACTGTGGATAACGTTTCATTATTAGTGGTTCAGTGGTTAACAGAAAGAAAAGGCATAGCAGAGAAAAGTTAAAGTCACAGAAGTGGAAGAAGCCGGCTTGTCCCAGAATGGTGAGTCCTGTGGCAGTGAAAGTCAAGTTATCTAGTCCTTGTTCGCAAGAGTCACAACAAACCCGGCCAGCATGTGCAAGGGCAAGGGTGATGACTTGAACAAGGAATGAGGATAGACTCATCTTTTATATGTCTTATGTTTTTATGCAGGAATTCATCTTGGAGCTAGCAGCAAGCGACCTTGGAGCCTGTGGCTCAAGTGGAAGGAGTCGACCCAGGGAGTCGAACCAACAAGTCAGAGAAAGCCGCCAAGCTGTGCCCAAGATAAATTCGGGGGCTACTGATGGGGGGATACTTTATAGGTAGGCCCATGGACCCGGAAAGTAGACCCGCCAAGACCAAGAAGGCCAAAGCCGAGTCACGCGTCAAGTTGCATGGGCTGGGCTGGAGACAAGCCGGTCAAGGCCCATGATGGAGAAGGGACCCGTCGAGAAGGAGTCCAAGTACAACCCGGAGCCTAACTTGGAAGACCAAGACGTAGAGTAGGACTCCGTGTTCTAGTGTGACTCGGTATAGCCTGTAAGTCCAGGGACCCGGCAGCCTTTATAAGCAGGGTCCTGGACCTAAGATCGATAAGCTTCAACCAGTAGAGACAAACCCTAGCCACCAGAGAGAAGTCACCGGCTCCTGAGTTGTAGGAGCCGGATCCTTGTAATCAAGATCTAGCAAAGAGCAATAACATAGAAGCAGGAAGTAGGTCTTTACCTCTAATCAGAGGGGCCGAACCTGGGTAAATCCTTGTTCCCCGGCGAGACTAACCGTTCCCACGTACTTCAATCACCAATGGCCCCAGAACTCATCTTCCCTGAGGAAGAACTTGCCGTGACAACCCCACGACAAGATCGTTCTGGTAGTGTCTGAATTATCGAAGATAGGATAGGAGAGAACCAGAAGAGTTTCGGAGAAACCGAAGGAGTATCGGAGTGATCCGAAAGGGGTTTCGGAGTCATTGCGGCACCAGTCGTCACGCCAGGATCATCAAGACCTTGAGGTCGGCTACAGTTCGACTACATCATCCACGTTCCTCTCGGAACGTTAAACGCTTTCGGTCTACAAGAGGTATGTCGCCGGAATCGTCCCATTACCGCATTACTAATAGATAGATCCTGGCTAGTTTTGGTGTTGCGTTAGATAGAATTTTTTTGTTTTCCATCTACGAACCCCTTCAGACACAAATGATCAAGTGATACCTCCAAGATGCAATGAGGACATCGAAGCCCGTCATTTGAGCTAGAGTTGCAAGAACCATGGAAATTCGTGATCATACTCTTGAGAAGGTGATTGGTGATGTGAGAAGCAAGGTCTCCACCCGGAGGCAATTGGCAAACTTTAGTGACCATCAAGCTCACATCGCCATGGTGGAACCAAAGAAAGTGTCTGAAGCTCTTGAAGATCCGGATTGGTTGGAAGCTATGCATGAAGAGCTCAACAATTTCAAGCGCAATAAAAGTATGGAAGTTAGTTGAGAAGCCAAAGGAGTGTCTCAATGTTATTGGCACAAAGTGGATATTAAAGAACAAGCAAGATGAACATGGCATGGTTGTGAGAAACAAGGCAAGATTGGTGGCTCAAGGGTACTCTCAAGTTGAAGGCATTGAGACCTATGCTCCCGTGGCTCGCCTTGAGTCCATCCGTATCCTTCTTGCCTATGCATCCCGTTATAACTTTAAATTGCAACAAATGGATGTTAAAAGTGTCTTTCTCAATGGTCCCTTAAAGGAGTTGGTGTTCGTTAAGCAACCCCCGGGGTTCGAGGACCTAAACTTCCCTAACCATGTCTACAAGCTTGATAAGGCGCTCTATGGACTTAAACAAGCCCCACGTGCGTGGTATGAGCACCTTAGAGAGTTATTATTAGACCGTGGATTTGAAGTTGGACAAATTGATCCCACTCTTTTTACTAAGAGGGTTAAAGGGGAGCTTTTCGTATGCCAACTATATGTTGATGATATTATCTTTGGCTCATCTAACAAAGCTTTTAATGATGAATTTTCAAAGCTTATGACCGATAGGTTTGAGATGTCCATGATGGGTGAATTGAAGTTCTTCCTTGGATTTGAGATCAAGCAATTGAGAGGAGGGACTTTCATTAGCCAAGCAAAGTATATTCAAGACATGCTCAAGAGGTTTAATATGGTGGATGCTAAGGAGAAGAAGACTCCTATGGATACCAAATGCCATCTACAACTTAACCCAAAGGGTATAGATGTGGATCAAAAGCTCTATCGCTCCATGATTGGTTCGTTGCTTTATCTTTGTGCATCTAGACCCGATATTGTGTTGAGTGTAGGTGTGTGTGCAAGGTATCAAGCCGCTCCTAAGGAAAGTCACATGTTCGCGGTCAAAAGAATCCTACGATATTTGGTTCATACCCCAAGGTTTGGTTTGTGGTATCAAAGGGATTCATCTTTCACTCTTCGTGGGTTCACGGATTCGGATTGGGCCAGTGATCAAGATGATAGGAAATCAACTTCCAGGGCTTGCCAATTCCTTGGTAGGTCCTTGGTGAGTTGGTCTTCTAAGAAGAAAAATTGCATTTCTCTCTCCACCACCGAAGTCGAGTATGTGGCCGCCGCTAGTGCTTGCACTCAATTGTTATGGATGAGGCAAACTTTAAAGGAATACGGTGTCAATTGTGACAAAGTGCCTCTTTTGTGTGACCATGAGAGTGTCATCAAGATTGCTTACAACCCGGTGCAAAATTCAAGAACCAAGCACATTGAGATCCGTCATCATTTCATTCGAGATCATGTTGCCCGTGGAGATATTGAGCTAGCTTATGTGCCAACCAAAGATTAACTTGCCGATATATTCATGAAGCCACTTGATGAAGCAAGATTCACTTATTTGAGGAATGAGCTAAATATCGTGGATTCAAGGAGCTTGACTTGACCATCTTGCATACACACCTAGATTTCGACTTCTATCTTGGTTTAGGTGTAGGCATGGATTTAGGGGGAGTGTTGTCCTAATTATTGGGCTCTCCCTCCCCCAATATTCCTATAGTAAGAATTCATTTTCATCTCTCTATTCGTTTATTAATTTGTGAGCTTAAATGATGAGTAGTGGCGGTGAACCCAAGATATATGTCTTCGCGGTGTCACACCACATACACTCATACATGGTGGCCTCAGCCACCGCCCTCCTTCTTAGGAGTTGATCTTGATTGAAGTGATTTTGTTTTATTGGACCTCATCACATTCAATGTTGTGTTTTGATTCTTCTTTTTTATTGGATGTGTGTTGAAAATTGTTGTTTGTTGCTCTTTTCTTCATGTCTATCATGCTTGCATTCCCCATGTGACACTCCGGAGCTTTATTCAAATCAAGCAAAAATTTCAAGTCAAGAAAGAACAAGAAATATTCGAGTCAAGGAAGATCAAGGAAATCAAGTTTTTTGGGTGTTCTGTGGGGCCGGCCTGGCCGGGCTCAGGCTGGGCGGCTCAGGTGGGTGGCCGGCCTGCCTCCCCCGCGAGGCCGGGCGCCAAGCCGGCCAGGCCGGGGTCAGGCCGGGTAGTCGGGTTGCCCCTTTTACCACGGGTTGACCGGTTGGTGCCCCTCTATTCCCCTTCTTCCACCTCCCTCCCCCACGAAAATCTCTCCTCCCCCATTGTTGCCCTCTCTCCTCCACCTCCCTCCTCCTCTATTGCTCCACTCCCCCACCCCTTTTGGCCTCAGATCTGTGAGATCCCCTCCCGATCTATCATCCCATCCAAAAGAAATCCCCTTTGATGATGTTTTTGGGGAGATCTCCTTCCTTGTTGGTGTTGTTGGTGCTTTGCAAGTTTGGATCAAGCAAGGATGGCAAGTGCAAGCAAGGACAAGGCCAAGAGCAAGAAGGTACCTGCCTCCAAGGAAAGGGTTGAGATTGTGGTCTACCCAGATGAACCGGTGCATGAGTCTTGGAGTAATCTTTCCCCCTACGACTTTGAGCGTGATCGTATTGAGTTCAATCCTTATGCTTTCGATCAGCGCACTAGTAGTGCCAATAGATTCTATTCCAAGATGCATGAGCTTGTCTATGAGTGTGTGGTTTGTGCTAGGAAGAACACTCATGTGCCTTAAAAATATTTTTATGTGAATATGTTAAGAGACTCCCTCCCCGATGTGATGGAGCTAATGGATTATCATGGCACTAGTGGTCTTATGGAATGCAACACTTCTTTTTCACCGGAATTACTTAGAGAATTCTATGCCACCATTTATTTTTCGGAGGAACCAAGTGAACCTAGGAAAATGATTTGGATGAGTGGTGGCATCAAGTGTGAAGCTTCTCTCACTGAGTTTGGTGAACTGTTTAATATTGCTGAGCTCCCTTTTCAGCCGCTCAAATTTATGCGCATTCATGTTGATCCAAGCAAGCTTATGAAGGCACGGGCCGGAATTGCTCATTGCTACCCTACCGAGGTGGGATTGCTTCATTGCCCCAAGGCCACGTACTTCACTCCGTTTTGGAAAGCTGTCCATGATATACTAAGGAACACCATTCATGTCAAGTATGGGAAGAAGGGTGAGGTTCGTAGTTGGTTGATCAATCTTCTCTATCACATTGAGCGTCTCAAGTGGTCGGGCAAGCATTTGGATGTGTTGGATTACATGTGGCAAGAGATGCTCTCAGTGCTCATTGGCAACAAGGTTCCTATTTATGGCCAATATCTTTAGAAATTGATTAACAAGAAGGTACCCCAAGTTCTTCTCAACTCCTATGAGTTTGTGAAGCCTTCTCTCTATTCTTTGACTGGGCTTATAGAGGATGAGGAAGAGGATGTTGATCCGGTTGTTCCAACTAGCAACAAGCGTGCTCGTTGCACCCCATCTGAAACTGTTGATACCTCTCAAGTGGAACCTCAAGTTGAAGCTCCAAAGAAGAAGTACATTCTCAAGTCCATCTTTCAGAAAATGAATTGTTTCTTTGTTGACAAGCAAGACAAGGATTACAAGGCCTACAGAAAGCAAAAGCAATATAACCGCAACCAACGGGAGATTATGAAGAAGCTTGAGTTGCCCTATCCTGCAAGCTTCGAGGAAGTTTCAGAAAATACATACAAGTCCAAGAACACTTATTGGCTTGGCGATGATGCCTCCTCTCTTGGTCCCTATTGGCCGGGGAATCTTGATGCTTCGAGCTCCGGACAAGCTCCTTATGATGGTGAGGCTGCTAGAGATGATGACTATGGCAACAACGGCCCCTTCGAGTGATCACCCGGGCATTTCTCTCCACTTTCCTCCTTGTTGGTGTCTTGATGCCAAAGCGGGAGAAAGTACTCTCCGGGGATTTGCATTCATGTTTAGCATGCATTTTCATTTTCTTCGTTGGATTTGCATTTGTTTTAGTTGAAGTTGGACTCTATTTGCCTTTGTTTGTGGACCTCGTTATCTTTATTGTATGCGATGTTAAATTATTGTATGAGACTATGGATTTCGGTATTCGGGTTTATCTATGGTTGAGTCTACATAATATTGTGTACTGATATAATTGTCAACATCATTTGGCACAAGGTATGATCCCACTATCAAAATCTCAACCTAGTTGGTTATGTCTCATTTTGTGTCGAATTTGTTGTTCATATATCTTGTTGGAAATGATTCCCTCCATACGTGTGTTTTTGCATTCCAAGGCAAACAAAATATATGCACACATTTAGGGGGAGACCCTTCCTTTTATTAAGAACATGATCTAGTATGGAGTTGTTATTGCAAATCTAACACCAAAAAGGAGGAGATTGAAAGTGCATTTGTTGATCTCTCTATGTTTTGTGTGTTAGATAATAACACTTGTGATAGTTTGACATGATGCTAAGTGTGGCAGGGTTGAAATTGCATTTGTTGAAATATGGCGTTGACCAAAAAGGAGAAAGAAATCATGCATACAAAGTAATCTTGGTGGTGCCCTGTCTGGCCGGCCTGGCCGGGCGGCTCGTCCACCATGCCGGCCAACAACCAGCTCCAGGCCGGGTCCAGGCCGGCCCCAGGCCTGCTACTTTGGGTCCCTCCCCGGCCTCATGCGTCGTCTCCAGGCCGGCCCCAGGCCGGCTGCTTCGGCCACCCGGCCGGCCCAGGCCGGGCTCAGGCCGGCCTCCCCGCTGCCCCCTTGCCAGCACCTCCATCGACATGCCGGCCTGGCCGGCCCCAGGCCGGGCTCAGGCCGGGCTCCCTTGAAAAAACCCCCAACGGTTCAATTATTGGGGAGGGGTATAAATACCCCTCCACCTACTCTAGCTGGTTAGCTAGCTCACCGTTGAAGAACTCCATTTCTTGCAAGCTCAAAATCGATGGATCTCCCAATCCCTCCACCCAAACTCGTTGATTTTTGGAGGATTGAAGGAGAAGGCCCGGATCTACATCTTCACCAAGCCGTTCTTCATTTCCCTCTCATTCACTTGAGGGATTTCGTTTATAGGGTTTGCTTGTGTTTTCCCTAGATTCATTTGCTTACTACTTGTTGTAATTGTGGCAGATTGTTGATTTGGGAGCCCCCGATTAAATTGTGGGTGTGTGCCCCAAGAACGTTGTAAAGGATCCGAATTCCGCCTTGAAGGATTCCGATAGTGGAAGGTGAACCTAACCCTTTGGGGTGAGGTTCATCGGAGAATAGGGTGAGGCCTTTTGTGGCGTCTTGAGTAGGCCATAGTGGCGAGCTCACACCCCTCCAATGAGACGTACTCCCTTAACAAGGAGGAACTCGGGAATACATCCTCGTCTCCGTGTGCTTCTACTTTCGGTTATTTCTATCCCTTAGTTGTCTTTACTTGTATCGTGCTAATTTCCTAGTGTTAGTTGCTTGCTTGTCGTATAGGTAAATTCACCGTAGTTGTATATCTAGAGAATTTACCTTTTGTGTCAAGCCTAAATCGAAAAAGAATTAAAATTTGTTGTAGCACCTATTCACCCCCCCCCCTCTAGGTGCCCATATGATCCTTTCACCTTGCATTGTGAGAGAGCACAATGAGAATAAGGTGAGCCATTGTGGCTATTGGAGAAAAAAAATCTCCTCCACACCTCTCCAACGGAGACTAGTTTTCATTGGGAAGTGAATTTCGGGGTAAATCATCGTCTCCACGTGTCTCAGTTATTTCTATACCTGACCTCCTTACTTGTGTATTTACTTTGTGACAACCATTAAGTTTGAAGTTATATATCTTGCTATCACATAGTTGTGTATATAATTTAGCATAAGTTGTTGGTGAACATAGTTGAGCCTAGTGTATTTAGGTTTTGTGCTTGATAAATTAAGCGCAAGTTTTATTTCACATTTTTTCAGACCTTAACAGTAACAATTTTTAAATCACCTATTCATATCCATCTAGGCTACATGTTGTCCTTTCAGTTGATAATCCTTCATATCTATCTTATAGCAAACTCTTACTGATGGACTTAAACACATCTAGCAAAAAAAATGTTTTACATGCCTGTGTTGATAGTCCATACATATCATATAGAAATTGCTTGACTAAATCTCAGGATGATATGCTTTTTATGTCTTGTGTTGTGATAAATGCTTCTATTTCTCTAACATTGTGTGGCTAACCCTCCTCCCTCCCCTCTCGCGCCGCCCCCGTGTGGCGGCCGGGAGGGAACCCCAGCAGCCGCCACCTAGCCCTCCACCTCCCCTTCCTCCTCCCTCCCCCGCTGCCACCACGGGCGTGGCCAGGAAAAGACTGGGCGCGGCCGGTGGCGGGGGGGGGGGGGGGGGGGCTTCTTCGTCCTCGAGTTTGACGGGCCAGCGCGGGTTGGCGCCGCCGATCTAGGGCGTGGCGCGTCCGGCGGGCGCCACGGCGACGTCGATCTGCTTCGACGGCATGGCGGAAGCCGCGGTTCTCCGGCCCTCCAGGCGCAGAGCGGTGGATCCGGCGGTCTGGCCCTTGCGGGCGGGCTGCGAGTTGGATTCGGGTACGGTGACGGATCTTGGGTGTGCTGCTCACTCCGGTGGCGTGTCATGCCCGGATCTGCTCACTGCTCGAAGGATCTGAAGGTGTGGATGATGGCCGGTGAGAGCCGGGCTCTGCGTGGTCGGAGCCGACGATGGTGGCGCCCGCGGGCGTGGTTACCTTGTTGAAGGCGTCGTTGCTGTGATTCTTCTACCTCCCGCTCGGTTGTTCCGGGGGAAACCCAAGATCTGGTGCTACCGGATCGGACGATGACGACACTTTCGGTGTCGTTTCTCCCCCTTGGGGGCATCGTTTTTGGAACACGTGATGCCTGGAGTGGTCTACCGGTGGAACGGAGTTTCTCCTACCACGATGAAGATGACAGATCTTGGCGGCATGGTGTAGCGGAGACTTGACGATGGTCGTGGCTAGGTGGACTCGCGTAGGGTGGAGGCGCAGCCTGGTGTCTTGGTGGCATCGGCCGCAGGCCTGACGAGAGTTCTGCTTCGAGCTGCATGCTGAAGTTGGGTTGATGGAAGATGTTGGAGGCGATTTCCGGAGCGGATGCACAAGGCACTGCCTTCGATAGTTAGCCAGGGAGGCAGCGACGGTTGTGGCCGGGGTACAAGACCCCGTTGCATCTGTCGTTTGTGCTAGTTGTGGTGTTTTCACTGTTGGTGGGTTCAACTTGTATTCGTTCGTTGTAAGGCTTTTGCCAGCTATGTTGAATAAAAGTAATAAAGCGGCCGTATGCATCTTTTCGATGCAGAGGCTGGGGTGACCCTTTTCTAAAAAAAAAATTGTGTGGCTAACAATGTAGAGAAAATCCACCACTCCACGGAAAAGTCATGGACTTGAATGGAGCTTCAAACAATATTTCATCATCATCGACCATTTCCCACTTTTGCCTTATGGCTAAGATTTTAAAGCCAATGTATATGATGCTTCCTTTCTTGAGAAGAGTGAGAAGGTTCATCTTGCTCTTAAAAAGAATAAAAAATATTTATACTAATTTCTTTAAATTATGAGTATCTTTGTTGAGCACAATCATATAATTGAGGAGTTGGAAGCACACTTTGATGAGTGCTACAGCCACAAGCGTGAGTACGTAGATGAGATTGCGGATCTAAAAGAAGCTCTTCAAGAAGCGCAAGGTCATAAGGTGACTCTTGAGGAAACTTCTTTTTTTAACGAGATCTCGTGAGAGGTCGGGGAGCTCAGCATTGCATTAAGAATAAGAGATGGTCTAGTTAATTGAAGAAACTCATTTGGGTCTCGAGGAATCGCCAAAATCAAACGCATTCTTCCGATCTTCTTTTCCTTGCCTAAGCCGGCTACATGCCGAATGCGAACAACGAAAGGTCGTAAGGGCGTGGAAAGGTTCCTGCAAAGAAGCGTGTTCTTACGAGGAGTACACGACCTCAACGAAATGAGGAATGTTTTATAAGAGTAAAAAATAAGGAATTTTATTGTTACAAAAATACTGTTTTTGACCAATCTCGGCCATATATGGGCTAGTGTAGCCCAAGCCGACACCTTATACTACACTATAACAAAGGGCGTGGGTTTCTCGCGCGCTCCGCTATCGCTTCCTTTTTAGACTCTCTTTATTTGACGCGTGGAGTTGCGGCCACTTTTGTTGACTTTCTATTGGTTTCCGTATTTATGTCACTGCATAGTGGGTCCTATCTTAGCCGTACGTCAACTAGACGTCATCTTTTTCTTTTTTTTCCTTGTCATCCGGTTGCTCCATCTAGTTGCCCTGTTTCTCTTTCGCTGTTTTGCCGGTTGCTGTTTAGAATAGCCGGTTCGTTTGGCTTTCGTCTATCCGGTAGCCAAGCCGTAGCCGGTCGTCAGATGCATCCATACTTTTATCCCGTGTTATTGATTGCATCTCTTTAATTCTGACAATGGATTTTGTTGCTTACTGCTTGTCGCGGGCTGGTTTATTTCTTCTAGATGTCTTCCTACTCTTCGTTTTATTTGTTTTCTCAGCCGGTAGCCTTATGTTCTCACGTTCTCTAGCCGGTTGAGATGAAACAGAGTCAAGAACAATAAAAATACGTAATAAAGAGTAATAAAGAGAAGCAAACCACTGATATAACCTGATAAGGATGAGCAACGTGGATATATATCGGGGCAAGTTCCGGTGAGAGTGGCGTTTTGGTGCCCGGGCTCATACGAGCCCGGTTTTGTTTTCGATTTTTTTTAAATACTAAATGCTTCGAAAAATTCTGAAAAAAATTGGACATGAACATATTGAAGTATTCAACACTCGTGTAAAATTTCGATAGAAAATATCAAATTTTGCGCCCTGTGTAAAAAGACAAATCTGTCTTTTTGAATAGTGGACTATTCACCTATTTTGTCTGTCAGATTTTTGTCTTTTTTGCACAGGGCGCAAAAATTGATATTTTCTGTCGAAAATTTACACGAGTGTTGCATACATGAATATGTTTCCGCATAATTTTTTTTAGAATTTTTCGAAGCGTTTTCAAATTTCAAAAAAATCAGAAAGTCAGCCGGGCTCAGATGAGCCCGGGCACCGAAGCGGATTTCCGCAAGTTCCGTCCCTTTTCTTATTCTTTGTTTGTGTGGACGATTGCTGCCTTTATCCTTTACATGTCTCTCTTTTCTTCCTCCTCCGGTCCTCCCTCTCTCCACGAGCTTACCTCCACATCCTCATGGCACAACTCAGCTCCACCTCCGGCATGAGTCAGGATTCTGACTAGCGACTCACGCTACGTGCCACGCCGGCGGTCTACCACATCCGGCCGTTGGTCTCGGGAGGAGGCGGGGCAAGCCGGAGCACGAGTGCCTCCGGTGGCTGGATGCGCAGCCGGACGGGAGCATCGTCTTCCTCTCCTTCGGCAGCCTGGGCACGTTCTCCGGTAAGCAGTTTGTGCAGATCGTGGTCGGGCTGGACAAATCAGGAGAACCCACGCAGTCCCGACTTCACGTATGGCTATGCGTTGCCGGAGCCCGACGTCGACACACTCAAAGCCAAGAGCCACCAACGCTGCGTTCGGGGCGGCGATCCACAACCCCGGGAACCAGCAGGCGAGCTTCTACCTCGCCGTGCTGCACGCCCTGACTGGCACCCCGGTCTGGTCCGCCAACCGTGACGCGCCGACGGGTTCATCCGGCCGGGTCCAGCTCACCGTGCGCAGGGCCGCGGGCTTGCCGTGACGGACGCGGATGGAGCGACGGTGCTCCGCAGGCGCCCGTCGCGGTGCTCCGCCTACGGGAACCTGCAGATGCTGGACGCCCGTAACGCCATGTTGTGGCAGTCTTCGATGCCGCCAGGGCAGCCGCTGCGCGCCGGCTCGTTCGTGACGTCGGGTAGGAGCTCCAGTGATTTCGCGAGGGGGACTACCGGCTCGCCGTGGCCACGTCGGACGTGGCAGGGGTCCACGTACTGGCGGCTGCCGAACGACCTCCGCTCGTTGAAGGACTGCTACGCCGCCGTGGCGTCCATGTCGTTCAACGCGTCAGGGCTGTTTGTGCTCGCCGCCGATGGCGCGGTCGTGTTCCGGGTGGTCCTCGCGCCGGCGGAGTTCCGCGAGCTCAAGCTGGAGCACGACGGGCGGCTGCGCATCACGAGCTACGCGCTGCTGAACACCTCGGCGCCCGTCTCCGGCGATTTCGTGGCGCCCAACAGCAACAACGACCTCCCTCTGCAGTGCTCGTCCCTCGGGATGTGCGCCCAGGCAGGCAACAGGTCCAGCTGCCGAGGGACGTATCCTTGCTTGCGTCGCTGGCCTTGTGCGGGATCAACCGTAGCTCGCTCAACCGGTCGCTGTTCGGTGGGACCGGGACGGGGATGGAGTTGGGGGAGCGCATGGAGGTGGTGCTCAATGCGGGGTGCGGGCTCGCGTACCTGCAGTCCTGCACACGGGGTGCGACCAGAAGATCGTGCACTGCGACGTGAAACCGAGAACATCCTGCTGGCGCACGGCGGGCAGGTGAAGGTCTCGGACTTCGGCCTCGCGAAGCTGATGTCGTCGGAGCACTCGGCGATCTTCACCACCATGTGCGGCACCCGCGGGTACCTCGCGCCCGAGTGGCTCAGCAACGCCGCCATCTCAGACTGCGCGGACGTGTACAACTTCGGCATGGTGCTGCTCGAGCTGGTGCGCGGGATCGTGGCGAGCAGGAGCAGGGCGGCGCCGTTGTCGGCGATGGCAGCAACGAGAACTCGGCCTTCCCATCCCGGTCCGGTTACATCAGCAAGATGAGGTCCTCGTCGGCGGGGCGCCGGCGCTGGAGGTGACAAATACTTCCCGACGGTGGCGCTGGAGCTCCACGAGCAGGGGAGATACCTGGACCTCATGGACCCGAGGATGGAGGCCTGGAAGGCCGTGTGAGTGAGGCCGAGGCGGCGCGCGTCGTGCGCCTCGCGCTCTGCTGCCCGCACGAGGACCCCGCTTAGCGGCCGAGCATGGACGCGGTGGTGCCCGTGCTGGAAACCGAGCGTGCCGCTTCCTGCGGCTCTACGGGAGGGACACGCCATGCCGGTCCACTACTCGCCAGAGCCAGACTCCGTTGGATGGTTTGCGGCGTCAACTGCCACCGGCTCGCAGCTCAACGATTCACTGAGGGTGAGGGACACGTCATTGCCAAGATAAGCAGAGTAGATGACACGACCCGGTTCAGCTCTCATGACGTGGCATAGACCGAGAAGCTACAGCATCGCACCAGAGTGGCATTCGCGGCGTAGCAGTCTGGTCAAGGCTTCATAGAACAAGCTTTAGTTTATGCACGGGACACGGCAGGTAGTAAGTAGGTTGTAGGAAAGAACAGAGGAATAGTCGGCACGGACGATAAACAAGTTGCATTTGGTTTTAGTTTATGGTGCAATATTTGGTTGCTTTCAGATGTTGTCGCAGAACAATTGGTGGAGCTTTCGGTTTGCATGTATACTTCTTTTTGTGCTTTCTTTCACCTACTCGGCTTCCTTGGATGATTTTATTTTTATTTTTGTGAGGATTTTGATATCTGCAGACTATGGCAAGTACACTGTTGTTTCCGAGTTCTTAGTGTTCAATAGAAAAGGAGCTAGAGGAAATTAATCCATTACTGTGATTTTTCTGCTCTAGGAATACCTTATTTTCTTTATTGTTAGTGTTCACTTATTCCATCTGCCATTAGATGAGGAGGTGCACATCAGGATTTTTCGTTAAGCTCGCCATGCTTCTCAGTTGGCGGCGTCTTCAATCAAAGACTACGGCCGCCCCAACCTTGCTGATGAATCACATTTCTCAGGTCCACTGTTACCCTCTTCCTCTACCTCTCTTTTCTTATTTCCTTCCTTTTCATCTCTTCTTGTTGGCAGCTTGCGCTAGCATGGCTGGGCATCCCAACGTATGATTGTGCCAGGCGCCATCAGCTTCTTGCAGGACGTTCTCACCATCTCCTTCTTCCTCTTTTCCATGACACAAGTGAGATCATCGAACAACCTTCTGACTGGCAAACTTGTACTTACTGCAGCTACACTAACATTGCTCTTGACTACGTGCAGTGTGTGAGTGTTTTCGAAGAAATCTCCCTTGATGGCTTAAGTGTTCTCGTGTATTCGGAAATATCAGGGATGCAACGTGGAGCAGCTCACAAGGCTGATCAGAGAAGAGTTCAGTTTATGGGAGATGGCGAGAACCGGAGGGAGTAGAACGCGAGGGAGAGAGTAGGAGTTAGTGAGTTGGTTGGAGTGTGTGGTGTTGTTGGTCAGGTTTGCTATCCGCAGCTTTGCCTGATCTCTTGTAAAATTGTTGCTCCCCTTTTATAAAAATATGGTATGCCAATTCGGCATACTCTCGAAAAAGTGTTCTCTGTAATTTTTAGTGTACGTACAATGTCTTTGTTCTGCAATCTGAGAATTGGCCTTGTATGTCCATTCTAATTAACAATGGTCATTGAAATCATACTACTAATTGAGATGCGTGTGGTTGTTAGATTACAATGACATTCTTTTTTATTAATTGATGTGTAACAATCGCTGCACAGGGGATTTGATGCATATTTTAGTGAAAAAGATTGTCACATGCATGCTATTTTTGTTGTTGTACTGCAGGCAAGACAGTTATATCTTGGAATATATTGATACGCGAAATGATATTACCGTAAGCACCTTACATATTAAGTTGACGCGACATGCTACTACGATAAACATCCATCTTAAATACTAATCCCAGATCATGTTAATACTCTAACAACTAATTAGAAACTGGGATGGAAAAGAACATTAACCATTTTATACTTGTTATTGCCTACCACATTCTTTCGATCGAAGTTTTGCATGGCATATTCGCTGTTAATATTATTGATTTTAAAATAGCAGGTCTCTTTCAATTTCAATTTCGAATAATGTTATTTCACCGCCAACGTAAGCACATCCAAAGAATATGGTATAAATTAGCATCATTGACAGCATCTACACTAGCTAGCTACTCACATTTCGCACTTGGACACAACCCAAAGCTAACGACAATGGACACACACACGTCATACACTTTGGTGCAGCTCAAACTTAGCTTGATTTTCTTTACGTAGTGGTGTACTAAAACTGATACAATGGGAAACTTATGTATATACTACTCGAGCTGTACATATCAGCTCTTCTACAACTCTCTAAGGTGTGACCATTTGACCTTTGAAGTCCAAAATGTCAAGCCGACATATCCCTGGAGAATATCAGTTATCACCTTGTTGCTTTGGAGGTCATCTCTTTCCAGCTTTGCAGGTCTGGTTAGCCTCCATTTTACTATTCTGTTCACACTCCACTATGTGAACTCTCTAACTTAGCACTTGCACATGCACGTAGTGGTTCTTACTAGCAACGTGATTAATCAAATTGATGTGTGACAATCGCTGCACAGGGGATATGATGCATATTTTAATGAAAAAGATTGTCACGCGCTATTTATTTTTTGACGTACTGCAGGGCAGAGCAGTTATATCGAATACATCGACACGCGAAATGGTATTACCGTAAGCACCTTACATATTAAGATTGATGCGTACATGGTATTACGATAAGCATCCACCTTAAATATTTAGTTGCAACTCAAGTTAAGACTCTGACAACTAAGAAATTGGGATGGAAAAGAACATTAACCATTTTACACTTGTTATTGTCTACCACATTCTTTCGATCAAAATTTTTGAATGGCATATTTTCTATTAATATTATTGATTTTAAAATAGCAGGTCTCTTTCAATTCCAATTCCCAATGATGTTATTTCGCCGCCAAAGTAAGCACATCCAAAGAATCTGGTATAAATTAGAATCAGAATCTAAATTGATATAAGTAATTTGAATTTGTTTCTTGTTACATGGTCATATTTAATTTTCCATCCGAGGTTTAGAAATCCGTTTATATCGTTTATGCACCTGATTTCTATTTGGGGTAAATACACGTAAGTAAACAATATGAATTTTCAAACAACTAAGTAAATATTACTGCAACTACACATTGAATACATTTACACTAGGCTGATTCAATGTGTTTGACTAGGCTGATACGATATGATGGACCTTAGTTATATCCTCCAAAATATGATATATGTACATGTATAACATTCTTCTCATTAGAAATAATGTCGCACAAAATTCCCTTTCTTATTTATCTACTGATATAAATCCCAACTATAAGTTATAATTAAGTCTTCATGCCACACAACTGCAATATGCGAACATGTGCAAGAGGCTTCTAGACAAGGCAGATTTGATTAGATTAGGTGCATAAGCAAGATGGATAAGGACTAACCAAATTTTGGATTTAAGTGGAAATTGACAACTGATCACAAAATTGTTTACTGGTTTGGATCTGCTATGGATTTTGGTGGAGATTAACTGGCCATAACTACATCCTGAGATCATGCAGGCTTAGGGACACTGATGGGGGGATACTTTATAGGTAGGCCCATGGACCCGGAAAGTAGACCCGCCAAGACCAAGAAGTCCAAAGCTGGGTCACACTTCAAGTTACATGGGTTGGGCTGGAGACAAGCCAACCAAGGCCCATAAAGAAGGAAGGACTCGTCAGAGAGGAGTCCTAGTACAACCCGGAGTTCTAACTTGGAAAGCCAAGACATAGAATAGGACTCCGTGTCCAAGTATGACCCGTTATAAACTTGTAAATCCAGGGACCCGACCGCCTTTATAAGGAGGGCCCTGGACCCTAGATCGATAGGCGAAGAAACCCGAAGTCATCGACTCCCCAGATAGGAGTCAAAACCTTGTAATCGAGAACCAGTCCAAGCAATAAAGCCGAAGCAGGAAGTAGGTCTTTACCTCCATCGAGAGGGGCCAAACCTGGGTAAATCCTTGTCCTTAGGCGAGATTAACAGCTCCTACGTACTTCGATCGTCAATGGCCTCAGAACTCATCTTCCCTGAGGAAGAACTTGCCGTGATAACCCCACGACAGTTGGCGCCTACCGTGGGGCCCGAGAGGAAAGGAGTTGTGATCGTAGGTGAAGCTCGCTGAGGTATGGAGAAACTCGCCATCGGGCGACTCTACACCAATCAGCTTAGAGAGATAGAGATCGATGACCTAGGATGGAGCTCGGAGATGGATGAAGTCGACGAGGGATATCAACTCGTCTTCGGCCAGATCAATGTGTTCGTCGGCATGGTCAGCACCACAGGTAACCATGCTAATCAGATGGATTCAGTTTCAAAGGCAACAGTTGTGGTGGAGTCCGATGGAGAGGAGTCCGTTGGAACATCACAAGTCGGCATAGTAGCCGAACCAGAGGAACAGCTCATCATCAACAATGAGAAGGAGTCGCTGGCGGAGCCATATATGGAGCTAGATTACGACGCAGACTCAGAGTCAATTTTGCCCTTGTTTGAAGATCGGCTTGGGTATGGAATAGAGGAAGACTATGAGCAATCACCAGTACGTCCACGTCATGTTGGAGTCTACATGTCCGGACCTGAAAACGGTGGAGATAACGTAGGTGGGAGTCAATTTGACCCCAATCTGCTGACAAGGGAGATCACAGCAAATAATGCGGCGACTCGAGCTGAGGAGTTGCTGACGGCTCGTCAGGCGATAGAGAAGCAATTGGCAGAGGTCGCAGAGGCAAATTGCAAGTTAGCAGAAGATCAAGCCCTTGTGCAAGCAGAGCAGGCACGTATACAAGCCGAGCAAGCTCGCATACTGACAGAGCACGAGCGGGTACAAGCTGAGGCAGCAGCAGTACGCAATCGTCAACAGGAACTCGCCTCAATCCAGCATCGGAGGACTCGAAGACGACTCCATGAAGGAGTCCAAATCAATCCTACCAACCTGTTTCAGACGCCGACGGGTCCAGGTACAGGAGTCGGAGGATCCACACCTGGCGCGGGAGCAGCACCACCGCCACCACCACCACCACCACCACCACCACCACCACCACCACCACCAGGAGGAAACGGAGGAGTCGGAGCAGGAGCTGGAGCCAATGCACCACCCCCACCACCTGGCAGAGGAGTCGGCGGTATGGGTCCGCCACCGCAGAGGTTTCACACGCCTGTGGGACACTACTCAAACCCAATTGACAATGTACATGCAGCAACAATGGTGTTGGACAGAATCCCACTCATGGAAAACCCAACAGGTCAGGAGGCACGACTCGCCATAGATATGTTGAAAACAGCTTTGGCACAACAAGCCCTCTATCCCAATTTCCCAGACGCAAGCCGGCTTCATTCAACTCCATACAACTCCAGAGCAAGGAGTCGACATGATGAGTCTCATCCGGCCGGCTCGACAAGCGCAAGGCGCCGCGAGCTGGCAAGGAACCAACCACATTAACCCACTGTTTCGGAAGCTCAAAGGCGAGTTGACGAAGCAAGGAACAGGAGAGTTGCGGATGCCAGAGTCCCAGAAGCCGGAGGAGCCGGTGGAGCAGCAGCATCAGCAGCACCAGTGATGAACCCGCCGCATCGTGCGCTCACTGAGATAACCTCACCAGGGAGTTCTCCATCATTGACAGGACCCGCATGTATTTCAGAGGCCATCAGAGCCGTGGCTTTCCCAGATAACTTCAAGGAGCCGCGCAAAGTGGGCAACTATGAGCCAAACATGGACCCGACTTCATGGCTTAGCAGCTATGAGATGGCAATGAGTATCAGAAACGCTTCAGAAGGGCTGTGCGCCAAATTCATGTATCTTATGATGGATGAGATAGCCAAAGTCTGGATGAGGAACTTGCCTCCTAGGTCCATCCACTTGTGGGAGCAGTTGAAGACAGCTTTTGTGCAAAATTTCCAAGGAACTTGCAGGAAGCTGAGCACCATAGAGGACTTAGAGCGATGCACTCAGCGGAAGAGCGAGTCCGCGAGACACTGGATGAAGCGAGTCTCAGAGATCATAAATTCATCGCAAGGACTCCCACCCATCTCTGTGTTGATGGCGTTGGAGAGAAACTACAGTTATAATCCTTTGAGCTGGAAGCTAGGACGTATGAAAGATAGTCTAAATCAGGGCATACCCATTACCATTGGAGAGATCATGGCTGGAGCCAATAAGCACGCATACACGGACAAAACCAAGGACCCGGAAGAAGCTGGAAAGGGACAAGGTGGCAGTGGACCAAGTCAGAATCAAAACCAAGGTGGCACTAAGAGGCCGTACGGTGATAGCTCTGACCTAGTAGCTAACACAAACACTGGGTTCAGACACAAGGACAACAACTCTCAAGGGTATCAAGGGCGTAGGCCAAGTACAGAGGAGGTTTTGGCGAGTCCATGTCCTAAACACGCCAGAAACGGGAAGTGTGGTCATACCTTGGGACAATGCGTGGATCTGCAGCATGCCAGAGTCGCAGGGCCAGGCAATAGGAATAACGACAATGGATATCGAGGAAACAATGGTAACGGAGGACCCTACAACCATGGCGCAGGAGCCGGCCATAATCCCAACTTACAGCAAGGAGAGGAGGTAACCAGCAGGGCGGGTTCCAGCAGAACCCGAAGCAGCTCTGTCGTGGAGTTGTCACGGCAAGTCCTTCCTCCAGGAAGGTGAGTTCGGGGGCCATCGATGCTTGAAGTACGCAGGAGAGATTAATCTCGTCCAGGGACACAGATTTACCCAGGTTCGGCCCCTCTTGGTAGAGGTAAAGACCTACTTCCTACTTCTCTTTATTGCTCTTGATCTGGTATCGATTACAGGGTTCCGGCTCCTCTCTGGGGAGTCGGCGACTTGGTGTTTCTCTCTCTCTCTAGATTGCTTAGAACTTGTGAGGCTTACCTATCTAAGGTCCAGGACCCCGCTTATAAAGGCTGCCGGGTCCCTGGACTTACAGGTTACGCCGAGTCACACTAGAACACGGAATCCTACTCTACGTCTTGGTCTTCCAAGTTAAGGCTCCGGGTTGTACTTGGACTCCTTCTGGACGGGTCCTTACTTCATCATGGGCCTCGGTCGGCTTGTCTCCAGCCCAGCCCATGTGACTTGATATGTGACTCGGCTTTGGCCTTCTTGGTCTTGGCGGGTCTACTTTCCGGGTCCATGGGCCTACCTATAAAGTATCCACCCATCAGTAGCCCCCGAATTTATCTTGGGCGCAGCTTGGCGGCTTCCTCCAACTCATTGGTTCGACTCCCTGGGTCGACTCCTTCCACTTGAGCCACAGGCTCCAAGTCGCTTGCTGCTGGCTCCAAGATGAATTCCTGCATAAAAACATGATACACATATAAAATGAGTCCATCCTTTTCCTTATTCAAGCCGCCACTCTTGCCTTTGCACTAACAGGCCGAGTCCTGCTGTGACTCTTGCGAACAAGGAATGGATAACTTGACTTTCAATGTCACAGGACCCGCCATTCTGAGACAAGCCGGCTCCTTCCACTTCTGTGACTTTGACTTTTTTCTATTGTAATTTCTTGTCTGGCTGTTTGCCGCTGAATCGTTATTACCGAAACTTTATCCACAGTTTTACCGTGGACCCACTCTGTAACCCTTTAGGGTTTTTACCCCTTTATAAATATCGATGGGTTAGGTCTCAAACCTCATTCGCCCCCTTCAGCTCAAATTCCCTTCTTTCTCTTCGCGCTCATCTCTTCCCGCGCTCAGCACACACCGCCCGCACGCCATGGCACCCAAGCACGCAAAGACCGCTCCCAAGGCCAAGGCGTCCTCGTCGAGCAGGTCGGTAGACATTGTCGCCGCGGCCGCCGCCGCCGCAAAATCCTCTTCCAATCGTTCGATCTTCGCCGATTGGGGTGGATCTACGGTCACGGCCGAGCAATTGAAGACACACCGATCAACTGGCCTGATTCCGTTCAACGTGAAGGCTCGGGCCCCAGGGGATGAAATCGTGCCCGCCCCCGCAAAGGATGAGGTGGTGATCTTCACCGAGCACTTGTTCCGCGGGTTCACTCCCCCTGGTAACCTTTTCTTCCGCCAACTCCTCGAACTCTATCAGCTGCGGATTCACGATCTGGCTCCCAATTCCATTCTCACTCTATCAAATTTCGTAACCTTGTGCGAGGACTACCTCCAGATCAAGCCAGATCTCAACCTTTGGCTCGAACTCTTCTACTGCAACCCCCAACCCGAAACTTCTGAGGGCCCTCTCCTCCAATGTGGCGCCGTTGCCCTTCAACGGCGCCTCCACTCTGTCTTCCCAAAACCAATCTTTCCCAACCGCATCAAGGACTGGCAAAAAACCTTCTTCTACTGCAAGGACACCTCCCCTGCAAATGAACCAAAACTTCCCTTGTTCTCTGAGGATCACCTCCGGGCGACTCCTCTTATGAAAGCTAGGTGCCCAGAGGCCGCCCGGCCAAGAGTCGAGTCACTGATCACTCGAATCCGGGCCCTCTTGTCCCATAATCTGGAAAACATGGATCTGGTCCGCTGCTGGACCACTTGGAGAATCCAGCCCCTGAGACCTAGGACTCGGCTGATCTGCTCATACACTCGTTGCGCTGGTGATGACCTCCGGGTGACGGAGCAACTGTCAGATGGACCCGAGCTTGGTCGGCTTATCAAAAAGCTGACCGGGAAACCGGTGAAGGACCAAGCCCATTTTGGGCTCCAGCCATTTTGCTCTACCAACCCAGCTCCCGATGTAAGCCTCATTCTCTACCTTATTTCTATCTTGATCTTACTTGTATTGCTTACTAACTCACTTTGGTTGACTCTATTGCAGCTCACCGACTCCTTCTGGAAGCCGGCCTCTGGAGCTGGCACTGAAAGTAAAGCTGAAGCTGAGGCTGAGGCTGAAGAGGAGACTCCTGCCACAGATCAAACTGCCGTGGCAGAAGACACTGACAATGATGATGAGGAGTCCTCCCAGGAGGCTCCTGATGAAGATGATGCTGCTGATGAGGAGTCCTCGCCAGAGGCTCCAACTGAAAACGTCGTTGAAGAGGAGTCCTCTCAGGAGGCTCCCATCGTGGAAGAGACTGATGATGACGAGTCCTCTCCAGAGGCTCCCGTCACTAAACAAACTAACACTACTTCTGCTGCTGCTCAGCCATCACCATCTGAGGAGTCCTCGGCCAAGAGTCACTCCTCTTCTTCCCCAGCCTCTAACAACAATGGATCTCGAGAGGCTATTCCCAAGGTACCACTTTCACGAGTCCTTGGGTCTACCCGTTCACCTGCTAAGCCTGAAGAGCACATGCAGAGTGTTATCGCCGCCAGGAAGAGGAAACTGCGCTCCGATGGGCCTGCAGATGCTCCTGAGCCTCTGCCTGTCTCGCACCAGCGGAAATCAGCTTCTCCTCCCAGCAAGGACGACTCCTACCACTCCGGGATGTCAATGCCTTCCTCAGACTCTCAGGCCTCCTTGGACCTGGAGACCAATGTCGGGTAAGACTCATCTGTTTGTGTACTTGTATTCAAATGACTTCTGCTTTTTCCCTTTTCACTAGGTTTATTGCTGACTCCTGTCTTCGGATATTTCAGGGCTCGGCCTTGTGCCAAGGTAACCAAGCTCCCAGGCATGGCTGATGTCACTTCTGGTCGTGCACCTGTCCCTCCATCGACCTCTGAAACGACAAGTACAAGGACAGGTCCCTCCATTGCTGCATCTGCTGGTGCAACAACAACTCCTTCCATTCCCGAGTCTCCTTCAAAGACTCGGGTGGCGACTCCAATGATAGCCCAGCCCTCCTCTGGGACTGCGACTCCTGATACTGCACCTCAAGCTCATCCGGCTCCTTTGAAGCCGATTCCTACAACTTCTCCAAACATCAAGATCAAATCATCTACTTACTACAGCCGACTCCGGGTGGCTGATAACATGTCATTTTTTGAAGCCTTTGCTGAAGCCATCGATTTGAACGATCAATCTGCGAGGCTGAAGGATGACGAGCAAGCGGCTCTTAGATCTCTTCATATGATTCACAATGTAAGTTATTTAACTTCTCCTTCTTTATGCTTTTCTGGCATCATCCTATCCCAGTAGCCCCCAAGCACCTGTTTGTGGTGACTTGTGACTAGGATAGGTGCTTTGATTTGTAATTGAACTCCACTGCTTTATAGAAATTTTTTGCATATTGTAGCCCCCAAGCACTGAGTACTTAGCTCTACTAGGACTCGGGGCTGCTAATTTGCTGTCTGTCGGGTCCTTAGACCAAAAAACTTTTCCACGAGTAGACCCCAAGCGCCGAGTTGTCAGCCTGCGACGACTTCGAGCTACAAATATATGTAATTTACTCATGCTTAACTTGAAGAAAAAACTCTGATCTACCAGTAGCCCCCAAGCGCCAAGTTGTTAACTTGTGACAACTTGGAGCTTATGACTTGTCAACTAGGACCCATGCCTGCTTTACTGGTAGTAAAAATGACTCCTGAGTAGCCCCCAAGCGCCAAGTTGTTAACTTGTGACGACTTGGAGCTCATGAGTTCTATATTTGACTTGTGTAGCTTACTTGTGCTCTATGACTTGACCATTCTGACTTGCAAAAATCTGACTTGTGATTGCAGTGCGTTATCTCCAAGATGAAGAGAGATATGAAAGAGCTTGAGGACCAGGCCGCTGTTAGTGCCAGGTCTGCTATTACTGAAAAGGAACGCTCTCTTCAACTTGAGAATAATCTGAAGGCCTTGTCTGCTCAACTGGAGCAAGTAAAGAAAGAGTCGGCCGAGGCCAAAAAGATTGCCCAGAAGGCACATAATGACCTAAAGGCTGTTTTTGACACCTGCCGCAAGGGCATTGGGGCCATGTGCCAACACATATTTGGTAAGCTTAAAACTTTCGCTTGTTTCCTTTTGCGCCTTTCTGAATTGCTTTTAGACTGACAATCACTCTTTGGTTTCTTTTCTGCAGGGGCTGACTCCCCAAAACTTAAGATGCCCACCAGCAAGCAACTGTCTGAGATGCTTGACCACTGCCACGGGCTGCAAGAGGGAGCCCGTGCAGTGGTGAAATATTTGAACCCCAAGGGCAAGTGCCCAAAAGAGCCTGAACGTCTGGTGGACGAGTTGTCTAGAGCACCAGGCTATATGCGGCTGTGGAAACAATCTTCATTGAGGAGAGCTTCCATCAGGATCTTGGCCTTAGCCCATAGCTATTATCCCACTGTCATAGAGCCAGCAATGCTTACAATGGGGAAGCCAGAGCAACATGAGGATGGCAAACCTTTTACTCAAGATGATTTCAAGGCTGAGGAGAAGCTGGTACGGCCGTATGCTTGCGAGATTGCCAATAAGATGGACCCTGAGGTATGGGTTCATCATTATGATTTGGAGAACAAAAGAGTTGCTCCAGAAACTCCTGCTATAGTAAACTTTGGCCGCCCATCACAGGACCCAGCTGGTGTCCCCTCCTCTTCTACTGGGCCGAGTTCCTCGTCACCTACGGCTCCTGTTCCTAGTGCCGAGCCCACTCTGAAGACTCCTGCTGCGCCCACTCCTTCGAGAGCTATCTCTGGAGACGCCCAGAAACAAGCAGAGCTTGCTAAGCAGATGAGGAGTCCCAAAGGTACTGGGTTTCAAACGAAGAGGGTCGCCACCAAGCCTCCTTTGAAGCTGGCTCCAGCCTCCATCACTCAAACAAAAGATAAGTCTCCAGCGAAGAAGAACTCTCCAACCCCAGCTGAAAAGTCGACTCCTCTGGAAGACCATCCCTTGAATGATTTTTGATTACTTTGTAATACTGTGCTATTAGCCTTTAAACTTTGTAATGATGCACTACTGGTGCTTAAACCTTGTTAGGTGTTTTGAACTACTTTGTTCTGAAATTGTGCCAATCGGCTTATGATGACTCGCTTGTTATGAGATTTGATATGTATAATTTTTGCAAGTCATTCTGTGGTTCTTATAACCCGTCTAATTGTCCACTGATGAATAAGTAGGCCCTGCATGACTCCTCTTACAGCTTGTGCTGACAAGCTCCTAACAACTCATGTCCCTTAGGATTCATGAGAGCCGGAGACAAATCATGCCTGTAGATTAGTCATATTGTGCAGGATGCATCTGACTTACCAGCGAGAAAATTAGGAAAAATTTGGCTGCTGTGCCGGGTTCAAGAGTCTAAGCTTAACTTTTTTCACTGAAAAGCAAGCCCCCAAGAACCTGATGATCAAAGTTAAAGAGTAAAGCGCACTCACTGGGTGACTCGACTAAAGGACTCATGTTCACAGAAGCCGGCTTTATTTCATTTGATCATAATAATTTGATTACATCTAGGCATGGCTCACTGGCTCTTTGCCTTTCAACTTATAAAACTATTACAACTTAAGTATAATATGGACGTAACTGAGCTATGTTCCACGGCCTCTTTGCCTCTGCATAAGGATCTAGTGTATGAGCTGTGTCAGCTCCTTTACTTTCACTTGCCGGCTCTCGCACATCCATTAGATAGTACGATCCGTTGTGCAAGTTCTTGCTTATGACGAACGGTCCTTCCCATGGTGGAGATAACTTGTGCATCCCTTCCTTATTCTGGACTAGGCGAAGCACTAACTCACCCTCCTGGAAAGTCCGGGTCTTGATTCTGCGTGCAAGATATCGCCGCAATTCCTGCTGATAAACTGCTGATCTTTCAAGGGCTAATTCCCTTGCTTCTTCAAGTGCATCCACCGAGTCCTGGCGAGCGAGTTCATTTTCTGTTTCTACGTAATTGGCGACTCGTGGCGAGTCATGCAACAAGTCGCTTGGCAGGACGGCTTCTACTCCATACACCATGAAGAAAGGTGTGAAGCCAGTGGATCTGTTAGGAGTCGTTCTGATACTCCAAATTACTGCTGGCAACTCCTCAACCCAACACCCGGCGGCTCTTAGCAAGGGGACTCGGAGCCGAGGCTTAATTCCCTTCAGCAACTCCTGATTTGCCCTTTCTGCCTGTCCATTGGACTGTGGGTGTGCCACTGAGGCTAGGTCGAGTCTGATGTTGTTCTCACCGCAAAACTTGGCCATCTCTCCAACTGATAAGTTGGTACCATTGTCTGTAATGATGCTGTGAGGGTATCCAAAGCGTGTTGCTATTTTCTTGAAGAATCTCACAGCTGATGCACCGTCGACTCTGCTGACGGGTTCTACTTCCACCCACTTCGTGAACTTGTCAACTGCTACTAGCAGATGGGTCTTCTGACAAGGCGACTTTGAGAAAGGACCAACCATGTCAAGCCCCCAAACTGCAAATGGCCAAGTGATAGGGATGGTTCTGAGCTCTTGGGCTGGCACGTGGTCTTGCCTTGCGTACCTTTGACATCCATCACAGACTCGAACTATCTTTTCTGCGTTCAGGTGTGCTGTTAACCAAAAGAACCCGTGTCTGAAGGCTTTTGACACCAAGGATCTAGTGGATGCATGATGACCACAATCACCTGCATGAATCTCTTGCAGTATTTGCTTGCCCTCTTCTGGAGACACACACCTCTGGTAGACTCCAGTGACACTCCTTCTGTACAACTCGCCATCAATGACTGTGTAGGACTTGCACCGCCTGATGAGTTGCTTTCGCTTGACTTCATCCTTTGGTAGTTCACCCCTTAGGAGATATGCAAGGTAGGGCTCTGTCCATGCTGGGATTGCCCGTACTGCCGCCACAAGTGCCGACTCTGGATCTGGGAAGGCTAACTCCTCCTCTGTGGGCAATTTGACTGATGGGTGGTGAAGCTCATCCACAAATACGTTTGGTGGTACTTTCTCTCGACAAGAGCCGAGTCGTGATAACGCGTCTGCGGCCTCGTTCTTGCGTCTGTCAATATGCTCCACTTGATAACCAGAAAAGAACCCGGCTATCTGTTCGACTGCTCTTTTATAAGCCGCCATGTTTGCATCCTTCGAGTCCCAGGTTCCAGACACTTGCTGAGCTACGAGATCCGAGTCTCCAAAGCACCTGATACGCTTGATGTTCATCTCCTTGGCCAAACGCTGGCCATGTAGCAAAGCCTCATACTCTGCCATGTTGTTTGTACAATCAAAATGCAACTGAAGGACATATGCCAACTTATCTCCTTTTGGTGAAGTTAGAACCACGCCGGCTCCTGAGCCCTCTAACTGTCTAGACCCGTCGAAGTGCATTGTCCAATATTATTGTCGTTCTTGGCGTGTTTAGGGCATGGAATCCTCAAGACCTCCTCTGTGCTTGGAGTACGGCCTTGGTATCCGTGAGAATTATTGTCCTTACGTCTGACCCCAGTATTTGTGTTAGCCACTAGGTCAGAGTTATCTCCATATGGCCGCTTGCTACCACCTTGATTCTGGTTTTGATTCTGGTTCTGATTCTGACCATTACCACCTTGTCCTTTAGTCCCTTCCTCCTGATCCTTTGTTTTGTCTGTGGCAGCGTGCTTATTAGCACCTGCCATGATCTCACCAATCGTAAGGGGAATACCTTGATTCAGGCTCTCCTTCATACGACCTAGCTTCCAGCTCAAGGGATTGTAGCTGCAGTTCCTTTCCATTGCCATTAGCACTGAAATTGTTGGGAGTCCTTGCGATGAGTTAATTATCTCCGAGACTCGCCTCATCCAGTGCCTTGCAGACTCGCCCTTTCTCTGAACACATCGCTCCAAATCCTCTATGGTACTCAACTTTTTGCATGTTCCCTGGAAGTTCTGAACAAAGGACGACTTCAACTGCTCCCAAGAATTGATTGATCTAGGAGGCAAGTTTCGCATCCACACCTTGGCTGCTCCCTCCATCATAAGATACATGAATTTGGCACATAAATTACCTGTGGCATTGCGAATACTCATCACCATCTCGTATGTATGTAACATCCCAGAATTAATATAAGTATTATTAATTCCAAAAATGTGGGCCAACAAATTTTTTATTATCTTATGTGTGTTTGCTTGCATTTTGTTGCTTGATGTGTGTGATTGCTAATGCAAAGGTGCGAATAAAAAGAAAAGAAATAAAAGCAACACCACCACATGAAATAATGGGACAAGTTCCACACAAAAATTTCTCTAAATGAGAAATAAATATTTTCTTTAAATCAAAAAACAGTGGGGTGACATGGTGCTCACTCCCACTTAGCTCTAATAACTTTTCCCTCTTCAAAATATATTTTCAAATTCCAAAATATAAAATTCTATTTCTTTCTTTAATCATCTTAAACCACAAAATGTGCTATGATGCACTTATCAAAAAAATACCATCATAGCACCACAAATCACTATTAATATATATGAGACCAGATGTGGAAACCAAATTCAAAAATTCAAATTTAAATTCGGTTGAGGCATTTGGTCGAACAGGTGGTGAGCACCACCCCTGTTCTTCCCCAGATGCTTGAATCCGAAATCAAATCGGTGAATTTGTGCGTTTGTTCGTCGATTCCTTGCACCACAACCCCTCTCTCCACCTCACGAACTTGCCCAGCACCTCAATTGCACGCGGGAGACACCCTAGCCGCCGCGGTGATCATCGCCACCCAGGGAGCACGGCGCACTGTCGCCATGCCGCTCCTGTCGCCGACGCATAGGCGGCACCGTAGCCGCCCACCTAGCCCTAGCGCCGCTCCTTGCCTCTCCCAGCCGAGCACCGCACCCCCTGGACACGGGCATTGGCCGCCCCCGACACCACATGGCCGTGCCCGCACCGCCCGAGCACGCACCGAGCCGCCAGGCCGTCCCCCCCTGCCGAGCTCGCGCCACGCCGTCCACGCCCCCGTTCCTGCCCCTTGGACACCCAGCACCGTAGCCGGCCTCGCGCCAACCCTACGGCGAGCCCGTGTGGCCGCTGGACCGCCCCAGCACCGTGTCCACCATGGACCGGGCTCCGGCTATTTAAGCAAGCCGCCCCGAGCTCGAATTCGTCCGCACCACCCCACCTCACCTCGCCACCTTGCTCCCCTCCACTCCACCCTCACCGTGCACCGCCTGGAGGGCGGAATCGCTGCCGGAGAGCCGCTGCCGCCCTGCGTCGTCCTCGGAGCGCCGCCACTGCCGAGGAGGTCGACGACCAATCCGTGGCCGTGCGGCCACTCCCTCTCTCTCTTTTCCTTCTCTACTCCTCTGCCACACTCCACCGCCACCCCACGCTCACTCCCTCGCCGTAATTTGCACAGGGACGCCGCCAGGAGCTCGCCGTCGACATCCCGTGTCCGCGGAGGAGGAGCTGCTCGCCGCCGACGAACCCGTGCACCCCAAGCCGTGTAACCTCGCCAACAAGTTTCCCCGAGCCTCCGCCGCCGTTCTGCACCCTCACCGCCGTCACCCGAGCCCCCTAGGTGAGCCAAGCATCCACCCCCGTGCCGCCGGCGCGGTGGCGCCGCCGATTTTTGGTCGCCACCGTTGCTTTGAACGTGGGCCGTTGGATCTAGATCCAACGGCAGCGTACCGGTTCGGTTATTTTCTAAAAACTGCTAAGTCCAGTAAAAACAGAGTTGATTAGCCCACTTTGCAATTAAATTGTGAAAAATCCATTAAGCCAAAATTTACAAACTTTATATGGATAGAAAGATCTAGATCCATAGATTCTGATGCATGTCTTGTATGTCCAAAATAATTAGCTTAGCATCCTCAAATAATTGGACAAAGTAGCTATGTCCTATCTGTTTCAGAAAAGTTTCTGAAACAGATATTTATTTCTGTTTTTAGCCCTTGATCTCAATTCACATAATTTTACTTAGGAGATATTCTTAGCACAGCATGTTAGTATAGTTAGCATACTGTCATGAGCAAGTAGTTTGCACCCTGAATTAAAATCTGGCTAAAAGATTTAAATTGGACAATATAGCTAATCAGTCAGCTCAACACTGCAATAACAGAACATAGCCTACTTCCCATGCAAATTGCTATTGAACCAGAGGCCTAAAAATAGCAAACTAAAATCTTGTAGCAAATAAAACATGTAATCTTCACAGTGATGCAAGACATGATCATTAAGAGTAATTCCCTGATTTAAAATGAAATTGCCAAATGTGCTAATTGATGAATTTAAAATGGGTAGATTTCTCTGTCAGAAATTTGATTAGACTTTGAAATTCAATATCTTGAGATCTAGGAATCTAAAAATAGCAAATAAAAATGTTCTGGAAAGCCTATGAAATTATCTAACTAACTAAAGTGGTTTCACCCCATTTAGGTTAATAAATAAATAATGATAATCAAAATGCCACAGAAGGTATAAAACCTAAACTTGTTTGTTTCTGATACTCTACTAATCCAATTGAGGTCAAACCAATTTTGTTAGCTCACATTTAAGCAATACTAGTCACCCCTAAAAGGATTTAATTTTTGAATACAATTAACTTGAGTTGTAGCAAAAACAAGACAACCAACATTCTGGATTAAAACATTTCTACAGGGAGTTTAATAACTCAAATTGATTTGAATCCAATTAGGTTGTCTTCTAGAGATCAGTAGCTATCTATAGAATTTTAGTTTGTATTTTTATGACCAACAGAACTCAAGTTATGCAATTAAACCTAAAACCCTAGTTTCTGCCATATTTGGGACATAGTTAGATAATGGATAATTAAATCAAATTGAAATCAAATTGTGTTATCTTGTGTGTTCAGTAGCTAATTGTGATGTTATGTTGCTTGTGAAGTGATGTTTGCTTGTCTAGTTTAGTGATTGTTGCTTGTATTGTTTGTTTATCGATTAGACGCGAACGTTGCCGGAGACTACGAGGAAGGAGATTACTTCGAGCAGCAGGAACCCGAGCACTTTGTTGAGCAAGGCAAGCTACTTCGCTGAGCTTGCATTTACATACCTCTAAATTAATCACATGCAATTTCCTAAAGTAGTGGTATTGATTTTCTGAAAAGCCTTTTCACAAAGGATAGGAAAACTGCTTTATCACCCTATGAAGAATGTAGAGTAGATACTTAAAATTATAGGATGGGAAAAATATGATTTATTCCAAACTCCTTTTTAAAGTACCTAGTTGATGATGAAATGCCGAGTATCGGTGTTAAAGTGGAGAAGAGATAAAGGGAGTTGTTTATGAAAAATGCACATTGTGTCTTAGTACTATGACGACCAGCCGATAACCTGTGCGACCACATCTACCCAAATATGGGAACGGGCGTAGTCATATAATTTGCTCGTGTTAGTACTGGATACCTCATCGACGGAGACGACTCCGTTATGCATGAGGGGATGAGCATGGCGACTCTAACCCCTGACCTGGGTCCCGGCAATATGTTGGCTTGTGCGGGATTGAAGGGCTTCGTGCTCGCCGGGCAAAACTGCGAGTCCTTACATCTAGGTTCCTCGACGGGGGATCCTGTACTAGGTGTTGAAGGAATGGTGAAATCGTAAGGGCAGGGTCCTATACTAGCATGAGCAAAGGAAAGGCTATGGCCGGTGGTTCAACTTCGCATACACCTTGTATGGCGGGACGTGGCAGACACGATGAGCTACCGGATGGGTGTGGGAAAAGCGTGCTACCTCTGCAGAGGGTAAAAACTATTCGAATAGCCGAGTCCTCGGATATGGACAGTTGGGAGGCTGTACTAGACTATGTGCAAAGTTTTACAAAAGAAGGTTACTTTAAGGAAACAAAGGTGTGGCTGATGTTTCCCAACTATACCAAATGGAGTGGTATGAGTTGTGGAGGAAAAGAGATCATGATGAGTAGTGGTAGGGAAAAAGGAGGAGTTTTGGATAAATAATAAAATTGTGATTCTCTCTAAAGATAGTAGTAAATCTCTTCTTACCTTTTTCAACAAAGATATAGAGATCTTTTTCAACAAAGATATAGAGATAGAGTAACAACTAAAAGTGCTGTA
The DNA here is from genome assembly GCA_012064385.1 of Puccinellia tenuiflora. Taxonomy (NCBI): domain Eukaryota; kingdom Viridiplantae; phylum Streptophyta; class Magnoliopsida; order Poales; family Poaceae; genus Puccinellia; species Puccinellia tenuiflora. The sequence goes on from QRDG01000025.1 coordinate 1,473,724, forward strand.
GAGAACAACTTAAAACTGGTGCATACTCAGTAGAGGAGTAGTTTGCGAGTACAAATTGTACTCATACTGGTTTCGTCTCTGGCTATTGTCTTAGCCAGATCCCGAGGAAAACTACGCTGAAGCGGAGTATGGAGACTTCTATGCGAACTAGGGATCTTCGTGAGTCAACTGCCTGTCGGTCGTCGCTAGGACGCGTTGGACTTCTACTACGTAGCTTCCGCTGAATGCTTTTGATTTGGCCCTTGAAGGCACCTATGTAAGACTTGGTCTAAGTGACCTACTATGTAAGACCTTAATGCGGTACTGAAATGGATGTAAACTTTGGTATCCAATTCGGATTATGGGCAACGACAGACTGATCATGGGATCGTTGTGTGAACCATAATCGGGTATTTCGGACAGCTAGTCCGGGGTCCCCACAATGTACCCAGCCAAGAGGTCGGGTCCATATTGGGCTCATAATTGGGAACTTTACGCGGCTCCTTGAAGTCGCTGGGGAAAGACTCGGATCTGATGGCATCTGACAGGCACTCTGGTCCTGTCAGTGTGGGAGAGGTACCAGGAAAAGTCACCTCTGTGTGCGCCCGGGTTGGCTGAGGCTGGTTATCTACACCAGCTAGGGCTCTGTCCCTCTCAGCCTCTCGAGCCCTGGCCGCCTCCCTTTCTCGTCGCTGTCTTGCTTCATCAACTACTAACTGAGCTCGTGATGCGGTTGGTATAATAACCCTGTTCCTCTCTTGCTCACGGCGCCTTGCGCTTGTAGAGTTGGCCGGGTGAGACTCGTCATGCCGACTCCTCGTACCCGAGTTGAACGGTGTCGAGTGCAGCCTGCTTGCATCTGGAAACGTTGGGTAGAGAGCTTGCTGAGTCATTGCTTTCTTCAGCATCTCAATAGCACGGCGGGTCTCCTGGCCTGCTGGTCCTTCTGGTATCTCGATATTCTCCAATCTCATTGTTGCTGCATGAATGTTGTCCATTGGGTTAGAGTAATGCCCTTCTGGAGTACGGAACCTGCCAGGTGGAGGTCCCATACCACCCGTTTCTCCTCCTCCGACTCCTCCTTCAGGTGGTGGTCCGTTGGTACGGCTGCCACCGGGTCCTTCTGGTGGTGGTGGTGGTGGTGGTGTTGCTCCTCCCTTGCGCCGCCTCCTGCAGCTGATGAACTCCCCAGTCCGGCTCCTGCGCCTGGACCGGTGGGTGTGGTGAACAAAGCAATAGGGTTGACATTGGCTCCTCCGCGCAGGCGACTCCTGGCTCTGCGATGCTGGATTGAGGTGAGTTCCTCCTGGCGACTCCGCAGGACCTGGGCTTCAGTCTGGACCCGGGCCCGCTCTTCCGCTAACCGGCGATTTGCCTCATTGATCTCTTCTAATTGCCTCTCCATCGCAGAACGCGCACTGGCTAACTCGGCCGCCCGCTCAGCTGCATTGCTTGCATTGATTTCCTTTGTTAACAGAGTTGGATCAAACTGATTGCCGCCGTTTCTAGACATGTAGACTCCGACGACGCGAGCGCGAACTGGCGACTCCTCGTAGTCCTCTTCCTCAATTCCATACCCAAGCCGATCCTCAAACAAGGGCAAGATAGACTCTGAATCGGCGTCGTAACCTGGCTCCATACATGGCTCCGTGTGGCGCCCTCGCTTAGAAAAGCAAGGCCACGTCGTGAAATATGCTATTCCCTGGATCGAGTATGGATAGCAATTCACAAATAGATGTAATACCATGCATCAATGTCAAATAAATATTACATCGCGAGATCCATAAATAAAATATTCTTTACAAATTGCATAGCCAAAGGCTAGCGTGAATGTAAAGTTTGACAGCGGAAACATAAGTAGCACAGAGAGCTTCATCATCTTCATGTGCCACTGGCATTCATGTTGGTTGCAAGCTCGAAAAGATAGACGTCCTCACTCGTCATCGTAAAAACCTGCAACATTAACGTTGCAGCCCAGGGAATTTGGGTCAATACCTTGTAACAGGCCGGCAAGTGAATACTATGGTGGATTATAAAATGGCAAGACTGAAACTACATGCTTATTTGGCTGGTGGAGTTCAAGGCTATTGCGTAAAGCAAATTTTGTCCTACTTTTCACAAAACATTATCTTTCTCAAAAAGAATATGAGACACACCCATGGAACGCATCCAAGGTCTCATTTACCCGTGTTCACCCATCAAATTTTTATTTATGAAATTGGAATGAGGAGATTTTCCATCGACATCCTTGTCCAGCTGCTCAGAATTGTCCGTAACCGGGGACACGGCTATGATCATAGTTTTATTACTCTCGAGAGTTTTGTGGCACTTTCCCCACTAGACTCGATCAACCCATTCCATCCTTAACCCTCATTTAGTGAAAAGGAAAGGAGAAGACCAAGACGAGACTTTTCAGAAGTACTTTCCCGTGGTACTACTAGCGAGATCACCGTCCACCTACCCCGCTACATCTTCAGATCTCGCTGACCCAGGTCCATACAACTTACTCCGTCAAGACAGAGCCCATATGACTAGTGGCTGCACTGGAAGCAATCTAAACGCAGAGTGACATCGAATCTCTTTGTTCCTGGGTGGCTGTTCACAAGTGCACGTACTCAGGTACCCGCAGAACTGGGCATGAGCAGCCACTCAACTTTAACCCACCAATAGAGCAAACCAATTGCCACCCAGGTAGTTCATTAACTTAGTAGAGTTTGTATCCTTTCGTACTACAATAAAACATTTCAGCATAGCAGTTCTAACTTCTACCAAGTGAATGGGTTCCTAAATCAACAGGAATAAAGGGAGGTATACTAAACAGGTCTGCATAGCAATATAGTAGTACACCTATCATGCATACTACTGAAATAGTCTATAGTGCATATATAATAAAATAGTAGGTCTTTCATGAAAGGGTGTATGCACTTGCCTTTTTGGTAGTCGAAGCGTGTTGACTTCTCTAAACAAATCCACGTAGCTCTCCGTTCAAACTATAAGATAAAATAACACAACATAAACACACCATCCATATCAACAAAATAAGCAATGCAAACAACTGGAAGGATTTGTTATTCTCTGTATGTTAGTCTTTTCTATCTTACGGATCATTAGGAAAAAAAAATTAAGTCTTGAGGATGGCTTGATATGGTCTTGATGTTTTGGATGGCAAAGTCATCGAGTCAATTAGTTAGAAAGAAATGGGTCATTTAGATATATCGGAAAGATTTGACATGCTACACAAAGGATAGGTAGAATTTAGGATGGCCCAAGTGAATAGAATTACATGAGTCCCAAATTGTGCAACTACAATACTATTAAATAGAGTGTGACAACACTTATAAAATAGATCAAGTTGCACTTAGCTTGGGTTGATATGGCAATCTACTCAAATAGATCATTCGTATTTTGAATGGTCCAAATAAGTCAAGATGATCGAGTGGCATGAGGATGGGTAGACATGAATGATATTGGAATGATGATGGGTGCAAGTCCACAAGATTCTCTTAGGGGATGGTAACTTGGTTTAGGATATGATTTGTAGGAAGTAAATGGAGTGGAGTTGATTTTTAATAGGTAGCGCATCATTGATAATAGTGGTTACCCATGATCATTAAGCTCATAGGAAATAGGGATTGAACAAATATGGTAGATAGATTGTGATAGTTAATGTATATAGATCTTATTTAAAATTTGAAGTATTATTTGGCGAAGGAGTTCGGGTAATTTAAATAGAGGTTCGACTAGATAGATGGAAATCAAAATGAACCATATATTTGCAAGGAAAAGATTCACTTAATTCCGATTAACAGAATTTGAACCATATTAAGACTACTTGAATTAACATGTTTAAATTTGATTATTTGAAAATAGTTCAAAGGTCTAATTTTTATTCGTTAATTGTGTTCCACACATTTTTATGAGTCCAAAGGTATTTTATTTGTAATTTTTAGGTTTATAGATCTCCGGGTATGATTTTGGAGATTCGCGGCATAATTTGTCTGAAATGTCAAAAATTCAGAAAATTGGAAATTTATATCACTCGATAGGGAATTTGATAACGAACTCAAATCTCAAAGTATCGTTTGAATCGGAGCTGTAGATCTTGATTTGTGAAATTTCAAAGTCTCAATCTCAAATGAGCTAGCACATGAACCGATCGATCGAATGCAGCACATACTCACGTGGTGGTCAAAAAGTGGGTCAAGATGGATCCTTAGATTTAGATCTAACGGCCTATGTTGTATCTGTCTTGATCTATTTAGACTTGAGCAAAAACACAAAGCTATTACCGCCGGTGGCTGTATACTGATGGAAAGACGTGGGATTGATGGTGCCTTACCTGCGGCAACAGGTGACACCGGGGTGCTCCGATGACGATGGTGGACGGCGAGGTGATCGACTGGATGCGGGGCTTCACGTGGACCTCAGGGGAGTGCTCGGCTGCGTCGTCGTCATCTCTGTGTGACGGCTATGGGCGAACTGAGGCGGCACGACGAACTCTTGTCGAGGACGAGCACGTCGTTTGGCTGCGCCCAAAATCAAACCGAGGGGTAAGCGAGGTGCGCTAGGTGATGGGGAAGAGGAGGAGACCAGAAAGGGGCGGCGCGAGGTGCTACCTTTGCCGGAATCGAGGAAAAGCGGCGGCGGCAAGGCGGAGCTCCGGCGAGCTTTTGCGGTCGTGTGGTGGCGCAATCCGAGGGGGAAACAGAGGGGAAACGGAGAGGAAGTCGAGGGCTTTCCGTAGGAACAGACGACACTTCGATTGGTGGAGTAAATCGCCGGGAATCAAGGAGGGAAGGGAGATAGGCAACGAGATGTAACGTGCGTATGTTACGGCCAGAGCTTGATGACGATGACATCATCGATGACGTCAGCAATTTTTCTGTTTCTTTTTCTATTTTCTGTTTTTCCTTTATAACTTTTGATTTAGAGCTCCAAATCAAGTCAATTAAATTTGTAAAAGTTTGTAAAATTCTAAATATTGAAATTAGACATATAGAAACTATCTTTGGTAAAAACAAAATTACCAAAATACCCTTTTGGTTAAATTTGCTTTATATGGCTATTTGAGGATTTTCAAAATAAGGTTTTATAAATATCCCAAGATTATTTAAATAAAAACCAGAGAAATAATATGAGTTATATAATTCAAAAATGATAACTCATTTTCATATTTAAAGATAATTTAAGATAAAACATTTTATAAAACAAAGATTGGAAAGATGATTAAATCATTTTCTCAAATAATATAGGGTTTATAATATCCCCATATTATTTATTTTAAATCAACAAATATCCAAAGTGGAAAGTACTATTTGAAAACTCATTTAAATATTTTATTTCCAAAACTTTAATGTTGAGATTGGAAGATAAAGGGCTATTTAATTTAAAATATAATTTGGAAGATGTCAAAACAATCTTCTATAAAAGTTTTTCTTGATATTTGGAGACTTTATTTAATATTTAACAAAAGTTTTAAATTTTTTGTGATTTTTAAAACATTCCAAAATTTGGGATGTTACACTCCGCCAGCGACTCCTCTTCATGGTTGACAGCAAGATGCTCCCCTGACTCGGCGATGATGCCGAGTTCTGATGTGCCGACCGACTCCTCTCCGTCGGACTCGACAACAACTGTTGGCTCTGATACAGATTCCGCCGAGTTCGCGCGAAGACCTGACGCGCAGACCATGCCGACGAACACGTTGATTCCTCCAAAGAAAAGCTGATAACCCTCGTCGACCTCGTGCATATCCGAAGTCCAACCAGAGTCGTCGATTTCTGTTTCTCCATGCTCATCAGTATAGACTCGCCCGATGGCGAGTTTCTCCATGGCCCGGCGAGCAGCTCCCACGATCTCGACTCCTCGCATCTCTTGCCCCACGGTGGGCGCCAACTGTCGTGGGGTTGTCACGGCAAGTCCTTCCTCCAGGAAGGTGAGTTCGGGGGCCATCGATGCTTGAAGTACGTAGGAGAGATTAATCTCGCCTAGGGACACAGATTTACCCAGGTTCGGCCCCTCTTGGTAGAGGTAAAGACCTACTTCCTGCTTCTCTTTATTGCTCTTGATCTGGTATCGATTACAGGGTTCCGGCTCCTCTCTGGGGAGTCGGCGACTTGGTGTTTCTCTCTCTCTCTCTAGATTGCTTAGAACTTGTCGATCTAAGGTCCAGGACCCTGCTTATAAAGGCTGCCGGGTCTCTGGACTTACAGGTTATACCGAGTCACACTAGAACACGGAGTCCTACTCTACGTCTTGGTCTCCCAAGTTAAGGCTCCGGGTTGTACTTGGACTCCTTCCGGACGGGTCCTTTCTTCATCATGGGCCTCGGTCGGCTTGTCTCCAGCCCAGCCCATGTGACTTGATACGTGACTCAGCTTTGGCCTTCTTGGTCTTGGCGGGTCTACTTTCCGGGTCCATGGGCCTACCTATAAAGTATCCCCCCATCAGTATCCGACTTGTCTGATGTCGGCTTGTCCTTTGCTTCCAAATTTGCTGCTTCCACTTCATCCGCCCATGATGAATAAGTAATGGCCGTTGCAGAAACCGGCCATGTCTCGCTGTTCACAACAGAACCCGGTGTAATCATCAAAAGAATCGTCGGAGGATTCGGCTTTGGTACCCACACTTGAGCCGACACCATTGGTTTTTCAGCATTGAACTTGGCGTCCCTGGCCTGCTCGGCCTCCTTTTCTGCATTTTCCCAGTTCCTTGCCCTTTGCAGTTTCCGCTTCTGTGTCTTCGTTATACCCGGCGGGCACTAGTTTGGCTGGGTGTATTTTGGATCCCGGGGTTTAGCTACCTCGGTTCGGCTGGATCCGGCTTCATGGTCACTGGATGTTGCTTTAGGCACGATAGCAAGTATCGGCTTATCATTTGTCGGCTTTGTAACTAGGTCCTTCAGTTTCAACACATGCGTCCCAATGAACAATGAGTTGTCCGGGACTATGGATACATGAGTCGGCTGCCTTGGCTCCTTGCTCCTTGACTCACCAATAAGAGGAATCACCCGGATACACGAGTCGGCTTTGCACGGTTTGCCGGGTTACTTGACGCTTGGACTCCCCAGCCGTTTCTTGATGGCGGTAGCTTCTCTCGGTAGATGGTGACCTCGGTCGCTTCCCATGTTGCCGGGTTACCTTAGACCCGGCCTGGCGCACATATTTGTTCAGCAACATATCGAAAGTCGGCTTGATTTTCTTTGGCTTGTATTCAACCTGATTTGTCTTCCATTTGCCGACTTCCGGGTTCTTGGGCTTCATGAACCGAGGTTGCCCCCCGAGTTCCGGATTCTCTCCCCCGTGGTTTTTGCCCCCCGAGTGTGGAGTTCTTGACGGTGATCTTGATAACCTCCTGTCCACCGGGTTGCCGGGTCGATGTGATCTCTCTCCTTGCTTCCTTGACACCGGCTTCTTTCCTGGGCTCACCAATAACCACGTTAGATTTGTTAGCGCCTTCGTCCGCTTCTGGCCGAAGAAGAACTTTCTTTCCTTCAAGACCTAGCACGTTTATTGGGAACGGCTGTGTATCAATGGCCATGCCGGCAAAGCTTAATCGTCCATCATTGAGGGCCGATTGAATCTGTCGACGAAAGACATTGCAATCGTTAGTAGCATGAGAGAAAGAATTGTGATACTTGCAATAAGCACGTCGCCTTAACTCATCAGGAGACGGCCTAACATGGTTGACTCGGATCACTTTATCCTTTAACAAGGCATCAAATATTCTATCACATTTGCCTACGTCAAAGCTACACTTTACCTCATCATCCCGGTTCTTACGAACCGGCTTTAGGTCATCACATGTATAGGGTTTGGCCTTACTCGGCCAAACAAACTCGGCTACGTAAACATCGGCTTCATCACCGGAGTCGGCATCATATTCGATAGCGTTAAGCCGACCCCTGTTCATCCGATGTGAATCCTTGGATTCGTTAACTCGGCTTTCATGAGCCAGAGCTCTCTCCTGAACCTGACCGACAGAGGAGAACTCGTGTCCTTCTAGCCTCTCTCTCAGATACGTTCTCAACCCGTTAAAAACTAAGTCGGCCATATCTCTTTCGGTTATCACCAAGCTATAACATCGGTTTCTGGTGTTTCTAAATCTTTTGATATAATCGGATACCGATTCATCATGTTGTTGCCTAACCGACGTAAGATGGGACAACTTTAACTCGATCTCTCCGGCATAGAAGTGCTCATGAAACTTTTGCTCCAAGTGAAACCAAGTATGTATAGAATTGGGAGCTAAAGCCGAAAACTAAGAAAAAGCAACCCCGGTTAACGACAAAGAGAACAAGTGTACTTTGATATGATCGTGATTAGCCTCGCCTAATTGGGCCAAATATTGACTAATATGTTCCCATGTCGATTTGTTATCTACCCCATTAAATTTAGAAAACTCGGGAACTCTATAGCCAGGTGGGTAGGGTTGTAAATCAAAATATTTGGGATAGGGTTTAACATAGGTTCTAGGATTAGGCATATACCTGAATTTGTCGTATGCTATCTGGTCCAATTTCTTCCTGAACTCTACCACTAAATCGTCCATATTGGCCGATTGACTCGGAACAGGAGCAAAATTGGTCGCAGGGCCGGATTGCATCCAAGGGGCCGAATCTGAATCCGACATTGACCCGCGTCCCGGAAGTTGCACCGCTGGTCCCGTCTGACCTGCCGGGTAGCGTGAACTTCGGATTGGAGTCGGACAAGGCAGCGTACTAACAATCCGGTTTTCCCTGTTCGGAATCATCGGTTGTGTGTCCGATGTTTGGGCTTGGATAGTGTTTTTCTTAGCCTTTTCATGTTCCAGCATAAGATCATAAACATTGGTCGTACTTTGCGAAATATGATACTGGAGACCAACTCGCCCCGCGGGAGACCAACTTGCAGCGCGATACGCAAGACAGCAAGCTGGTTCTTTTAGAACCAGACGCCTCATCCCCTCGGGAGTGACCCCGTCAGAGGAAGTCGGCGACGATTGGCTGAGTTAAGCTGGATTGGACCGCTCTCAACTCGATTGTCGATATTCGATGAACTCACGCGAAGTCGTCGAATAACGGAAGCAGGAACAAGGGTTTCGAGGGTAAAAGTAGGGTTTGTATTGATTGTCGATTGTTTGCTTAATTTCAATCGGTCGTTGATACGTGTCAAACGTATCTATAATTTTTGATTGTTTCATGCCACTTTTATGCTTTTGACACTTGTTTTTATACTAAGTTTATGATTTATTTTGACTAACCTACTAATAGTTGCAAAAGTGCACAATGTTCTTGTTTTACACTTTGATGTGTAGGAATCACTTGGAAATTGGTAAAAATGCAAAATGAGCCTTGTTAGAGGTGGACTCTGACTTTCCTGAAATCTGTCCTCCTCACATATTTCAGAGATCATCAGTTTGAGACCTGAAGCCGATGTCAACTGAAGATCTCATAATGGACAAAGTTGTGGGAAATTTTCATAACTTTCATTTAAGTCCAAGAACAGCCCAATCGAAGGTCCGTAGCTCCGGGAATCTCTGTTTTACTGAAGGCCAAATATCTGATTACGGGATTCCGAAAGTTGGTGACGTGATTGACTCCAACTCTTACCAAACTTGGAGGATTCGACCAAGCCACGACTTTGGGACCTCATTACGGATCTGAGGGTCCCTAGGAAGGTTCTAGAGGTGCCCAAGAGCCATTGAATCAAGGGGCCATCCATCGGAGGACCGGGAAGCATTGTTGGGCCGGGAATAGGGATGTAAACGGATCGGATCGGATTTTGTCGTTACCATATCCTATACCATATTTTTTCATCGGATTCGGACCGGAGCGGATAATGACCGGTTGCGGATTCGGGGTCGGACATATCATATCACGGACTCGGGGGCGGAAAACGGAGCGGATTCGGTACGAAAAAAATTTAATCGGATATGTACGCGTATAAGTACATCGGCGAACCATACAAGTAAAAATAATAATTCAATATGCTAATAGCATAACAAAGTTGTACTCCATAGTCATAACAATCACTATGTAAGTGATTTTTATTTAATGGACGAAATTTACAACTCACTAATCACTAATTATGTTCTATTAGGTTAGATGTTTTGGTAAAAAAATCGGATTATTCGGATTGAAATCATCGGATAATCCTATTTAATTTTCGGATAATCCATATCCGGGGGCTATTTTTCATACCATCCTATACCGTATCCGGTGTCAAATTCGGAATCGGATATCCTTATCCGTCGGATTTTTTCAAACCGGATATGAATTGCTTAAAACGGTTTCGGAATAGGATTCGGTGCGGAAATTATCCTATCCGTTTACACCCCTAGCCAGGAAGCATTGTCTCCACATATATAAAGAGAGGAAACCCTAGTTTTGGGGGCAGCCACCAAAAGCCACGAATTTGCCTCCCCCTTGGCACTCATATCCAAGGGGGAGGGCTCCTCCACAACACCAAGAAGTCATGGAGGAAGGGGGTTAGGGGGTGGCGCTCCCCCTTGGCCGGCCGGCCGCCGCCACGCGCCGCCGCCGGCCGCCCGCGCCGCCTCCGCCTTGCCCTTTCCTCCATGGCCGCCGCCTTCACCGCCATCTCCATCGCTAATTCCTCATAGCTACAGCAGTCCACTCTATCACAAACCTCTGTAATCCCCTATGTAAACATGGTGTTTGATGCTACAAAATATTATCCTATGATCTATGTCATGTTTGTGTACTTCCTTGTTGTCTTATGGTTGAACTATTGAATATATTTGGTTGATTCGAGTTGTATGTTGATATGGTACAGTCCTATGGTGCCCATTATATACTTGCGCGTGTGGATATATATATAACATCATAGGGTTTGTAATATGTGAAGGAGGCCGGGGGGTAGGGCTGCCGGAGTGACAGAAACCTAAGCCCCATCCCAGTTTTTGACATTGTATGGGATAAAGAGGACCTTATGATCTTAATGCTATGGTTGGGTTTTTACCTTAATGAATGTTAGTAGTTGCGGATGCTTGCTAATGTTCCAATCATATAGTACATGTAATCACAAGTAGTTGAGAACGTGTATGCTTTGCCTCTCTCACATAGAAAACTGCATCCAAGACAATGAATCGAGTAGCTTCACTAATTAATTATGGACAATTCCGCCACGCCTTCCACCACTTTTCTACACTCATGGTTCTGTTACATTATGTCACTTTATGTTAACTTATTGCTATAGCAACTAACATTTACTTTTCTTGTTCTTTATTATCTTGCAAAGCTATTCTCTCATACCCGTGTTATTCCTATAGTTTTATTTCCTAGATAGAATAAACGTTTGGTGTGCGTAGAGTTGTGTCAATGGTTGACAGAACTTGAGAGAATATTAATCCTACCTTTATCTCCTCGTTGGGTTCGACACTCTTATTTATCGAAAAGGCTACAAACGATCCCCTACACTTGTGGGTTATCAAGACCTTTTCTGACGTTGTTGCTGGGGAGCAATAGCGTGGGGTGAATATTCTTGTGTACACTTGTTTGCTTTATCTCTAATAATTTTTACTTTCAGTTGTAAGTTGTTTTCTATCTTAGTATGGATAGGGGGCATGAATTACAAAAAAAAATTAGTTCTACTTGTTATGTAAAACTTTTTCAAAAGGAGAAGTGATTGGAAAGATGAGTAATGGTTAAGTGGGGGTCGACCTTGAACACTTGTGTTCATGCCTATGAAACAAAGCAAATCTTTTCATGGAAGCTTATCAGCTAAAAACATGTATATATTGTGTATATACCACTGTAATATAAAAATAAAATGTATTTATGACCTCTAGTTTATTTATGATGCAAGTTTGTTGCTTTGCTGTCCAGAAACAGATTCTGTGCGCCTGTTGCGTGAAATTCCTAAAATCACAAGGGTATTTATCTTTTTCTGATATTTTTAGACAGCATGACTGATAATTTTATCTATCTTTCGTTAGTTTTGAGTTTTATGATTTGAGCTATAGAAGTGCCTTCAAAAATTCGATCTTCACAGACTGTCTATTTTTTGACAGATTGTTGTCTTTATTTAGTATTGTGCTTATAATCGATGTTTATAATCTTTATATGATCAATAGAAGTTATAAATTGATTAGTATACACTAGATAATATTGAATTGAGGTCTTACAACTTGCCAATGCTTGGACATGAGTGGATTTTATTTAATGAGCACTAACCCTACTAATGAGTTTTGTGAAGTTTTATGTGGATGTAGTCTATAAGATCGAATCAATATGGTGATATGAGACGAACGATAAGGTACAAGAACTCAACCTTGGGGATGCCAGGGGCACCCCAAGAACATATTCAAGAAGATACAGCCATTTAAGCTTGGGGATGCCCGAGTCATCCCTTCTTATTCATCAACAAATATCAGGTTGTCTCGTTCATGATCTATATTACTCATATTGTCCATATATAATAATTGTATGCATGTGGAATTTTGTAAGAATTTTTATTGTGACAGCTATATTATTAAAATTTGCTTATGATGCTACTGAAAGTTATTATGAGAGAGGAAAACATGGTTCTAAATATCTCATAGTATTTCGTCTCCTCTCTTTATGTTGAAAGTTTTGAAGTTGCATTTGTTTCGCCCTCTTATGCTAGTCACATTATGTTTCAATGATTTATTTTCTTACAAGATTCCTATGCATAGGAAGAGGGTTAGATTTAAATATGTTTGATATTTTCTCCATGATGCTCTCCTTATTATTTCAACTCTTAATCTTATGAGAGCATCATTAAAATAAGCCTAGCTAAAAGGCATTAAAGAAAAGCGCTCATGGGAGGCAACCCATTTTATTTTTACTTTCTGTTTATTTTTTTTCTTTGTGTTTGGGTGTTGTTGACTCTGTAGCAACTCCCTTGTATCCTTTTTGTTTCGGTTTTTGTGCCAAGAATAGCCTCTAATGAGAGGAAAGTTAAATTTTTGAGTTGTGTCCAGAAACAGATTTCTGTCTGTCACCATACGAAATTCTAAAAAACCACAGAACGTGATATGGGTCTGCAAATTTTTGACAGCAAGTATCAGGGTTTTGTCTAACTTTCATTAGTTTTAAGTTTTCTGATTTGAGGTGTCCCAGTATCCCGAAAAAAAACATCTTTACATTCTTCTCTGTTTTTGACAGATTCTGTCTTTGTTCTTACATCGCTTCTTTTACGGGCAAAGTGGAGTTCTTTCGATCCCGGAGCATCACTTAGATCTTTGTGGCAGTAGCTAATGTTTAGGAACAAGTTCATTTAATTTGTTAAGTGAGAACTGAAGGTGGATTATTTTGTTTGAGAAGTAACCCTCTAATGAAGTTTATTAGAAGTTTTGTGTGAAGGAAGTTTTCAAGTATTCAATAGCGAGGTGATGAAGGAAGATCAAGAAGGGATAAAAGCTCAATATTGGGGAGGTTCTCATGGACCTCCTCTGAAATATACAAGAAGTCACAAGCGTCTAAGCTTGGGGATGCCCAAGGCATCCCCTTCTTCATCGACAATCATCAGTTTTCACCCATGGTACTATATTTTTATTGCTTTACATATTATGTGCTATTCTTGGAGCGTTGGTTTGTTTTTACTTTCCGTTTGTTTTTTTTCCCTCTGGTCTTTTAGTTTTCCAAAAATAAAGTACCAAGTTTTACCCATTTGGTTTTAGTTGATGCATAATTAAAAAGTGGTTTTTCTGTTTTCAGTATTTTCTGTTCACTGCCCGATTTTTCATGTTTTACTGGAAGCTCGAAATGTCACAAATTTTTTACAGAGAAAGTATCTACTAATCCTCTGTGCGCTCAAAAATTGGCGAAAATTTCAGAGACGTTTAAGTTTACTTAAAAATTATGTTTTCCAGCTGCTGTTTTTCTGGACAGATTCTGACTTTTGTTGCAAAAGTGGCCTCTTTGCGTTTTCATTTGATTCTTTTTGGATCTCATCCATTATTTTAAAGTTGGCCACTTAAGCAACCTCCCTGTAACTTGAAAACAAAATTTGTTTTAGTTTAATGGCAGCACTTTGGAAATGTTATCTTTAGTATACTAATGTCTAACCGTAGAAAAAGAATGGGAGAGTTTTTGTGTTGAAGTTTTTTCACAGGGAATGAAGGAACATCAAATTGAGAAATATCCAAGATTGTTCAAAACCATAAGCTTGGGGATGCCTTTGCATCCCTCTACATCAACAACCTCTCGGTTTGCAAACCTTCAAACTTTGTTTTTGAGCAACATAGAAACTTGCATAAACTTGGAGCGTTTGTATCTTAATTTATTATCTATTATATCTTTGTGTTAGCATCATGCACCATCACAATAATGAGCTGATTGTTATATCTTTTATTTATACCCTTTCTGGAGAGTTGATTGGAGTTTTATTTGGTTGGTTAGTTATTTGTTTAAACTTAAAAATGTTGTGTGTATAATGTTGCTTCGTAGTTCATGTTTTCTAATGGTTAGTCTCAACTAGCTAAGAGGGTATAATATGTTATTTTGATGTTAACATGCGTTATTTTGTTCATAATGTGGAATGGTGAAGTGGGATCCTCCTCCAAAAGATTTATTCGGATTGACTTGGCACATGTTCACACATGTTGAAAGACTAAAAATACAGTCTGTTATGCCTTGACGGTTTATTGTACTTTAGAATTGAAGAACCTCTCTTATGTTTTATTCATTAAGTATTTTGTCGCAAAGCATGATTATGACAGTAATGCTCAAATTTGGTCGCTTTCCCATCTTTTGCTAGCCTCCACTTGCACTGGGTATAATAGTCCATCGTGCATCCAAATTCCTTAAGCCAAAGTATTCCAGCTGAGTCCACCATATCTACCTATGCATGGTATTTCTTGCCATTCCAAGTAAATTTGTCATGTGCTATACCATTAAAATATTCAAAATACTCCTTTTGTGCCTCTGTTTTTAAGCTCATGAGGGAGCAGTAGAGAGCTAGATATAACTTGTGACGAGCAAGGTCATTTCCCCCCTTTTCACCCTGTGTCGATGGATTACGTCTTCACTTGAATCAACCCGGGAGCAGCTTAAGCAAAATATAAATATAACTCACCATTCTCCTCCACACAATGCAAATCTGAGAAATCAGCTCAAACATTGGATAGTGGTGAAACCAAGGAGAAAGAGGAATGTACTCGTTCCTCTAAACCTGCTGCTCTCACAAGTCTAAAAGCCTTGCTTGTCATAGGGGACTAGCTAGTTTCTTTGCTGTGAAATCGTTGACGAAAGCATGCATATCTCAAAATTGTTTTACTTCTGTTCTATAAAAAATAAAAAGCTCTAGCACATGACTAATCCCTGCTTCCCTCTGCGAAGGGCCCTTCTTTTATGTTTATGTTGAGTCGTCATCCTTCTTTGAGCACCATCTTATAGAGCATTGCTGTCATTCTGAGTATAATGTGCTTTGTCCCAAAGTCTTAATGAGTGGAGCATGTTTGAGATTCTATATCATTTCTGAAAAACTTTACTCCTAGTCTCTGTTTAATATCTCAAGAGGTGCCCGGCATTTATGTTTTGCTCTACTAAAGGGGAAAGCGAGAGACCACTCTACCATGGTTTATTATGATCATTATAATCTTGTTAATGTTTATAATTTCACATTATTAACTCCTAGTTCGTCGTTATCTTTTCATTAGCTTACACAATTGCTTAAGTTTCATTATCTATATAGCATTTGTCATGCATTTGTTGAAGACATAATCCTAGCATTCAACATAAAAAATTATTTTGTTATTATTTATCTACTCGAGGATGAGTAGGAATTAAGCTTGGGGATGTTGATACGTGTCAAATGTATCTATAATTTTTGATTGTTTCATGCCACTTTTATGCTTTTGACACTTGTTTTTATACTAATTTTATGATTTATTTTGACTAACCTACTAATAGTTGCAAAAGTGCACAATGTTCTTGTTTTACACTTTGATGTGTAGGAATCACTTGGAAATTGGTAAAAACGCAAAAGGAGCCTTGTTGGAGGTGGACTCTGACTTTCCTGAAATCTGTCCTCCTCACAGATTTCAGAGATCATCAGCTTGAGACCTGAAGACGACGTCAACTGAAGATCTCACAACGGACAAAGTTGTGGGAAATTTCCATAGCTTTCATTTAAGCCCAAGAACAGCCCAATCAAAGGTCCGTAGCTCCGGAAATCTCCGTTTTACTGAAGGCCAAATATCTGATTACGGGATTCCGAAAGTTGGTGACGTGATTGACTCCAACTCTTACCAAACTTGGAGAATTCGACCAAGCCACGACTTTGGGACCTCATTAAGGATATGAGGGGTCCCTAGGAAGGTTCGAGGTGCCCAAAAGCCATTGGATCAAGGGGCCATCCATCGGAGGGCCGGAAAGCATTGTCTCCACATATATAAAAAGAGGAAATCCTAGTTTTGGGGGCAGCCACCAAAAGCCACGAATTTGCCTCCCCCTTGGCAGTCATCTACAAGGGAGATGGCTCCTCCACAACACCAAGAACTCATGGAGGAAGGGGGTTAGGGGGCGGCGCTCCCCCTTGGCCGGCCGGCCGCCGCCACGCGCCGCCGGCCGCCCGCGCCGCCTCCGCCTTGCCCTTTCCTCCGTGGCCGCCGCCTTCACCGCCATCTCCATCGCCAATTCCTCATAGCTACAGCGGTCCAATCTATCACAAACCTCTGTAATTCCCTATGTAAACATGGTGTTTGATGCTACAAAATATTATCCTATGATCTATGTCATGTTTGTGTACTTCCTTGTTGTCTTATGGTTGAATTATTGAATGTATTTGGTTGATTCGAGTTGTATGTTGATATGGTAAAGTCCTATGGTGCCCATTATATACTTGCGCACGTGGATAGCATCATTGGTTTTGTAGTATGTGAAGGAGGCCAGGGGGTAGGGCTGCCAGAGTGACAGAAACCTAAGCCCCATCCCGGTTTTTGACATTGTATGGGATAAAGAGGACCTTATGATCTTAATGCTATGGTTGGGGTTTTACCTTAATGAATGTTAGTACTTGCGGATGCTTGCTAATGTTCTAATCAAATAGTACATGTAATCACAAGTAGTTGAGAACGTGTATGCTTTGCCTCTCTCACATAGAAAACTGCATCGAAGACAATGAATCGAGTAGCTTCACTAATTAATTATGGACAATTCCGCCACGCCTTCCACCACTTTTCCACACTAATGGTTCTGTTACATTATGTCACTTTATGTTAACTTATTTCTGCAGCAACTAACATTTACTTTCTTGTTCTTTATTATCTTGCAAAGCTATTCTCTCATACCCGTTTTATTCATATAGTTTTATTTCCTACATAGAATAAACGTTTGGTGTGCGTAGAGTTGTGTCAATGGTTGACAGAACTTGAGAGAATATTAATCCTACCTTTAGCTCCTCATTGAGTTCGACACTCTTATTTATCGAAAAGGCTACAAACAATCCCCTACACTTGTGGGTTATCAGCCGTCACCTCCTACATATATATAGCAACGCGGTTGGACTTTCCCGTACAAGCATTGTACTTTTATAAGGATTACAACTCATAGCATAGGTCGGTTTCAACTTCTAAACTAAGTAAGATTCCCGACCGGCGTCATGTTGGATTCGGACTGCAAGCGTCGTCTCCAGCTTCTTTTGGAAAGTTACCTTTTGTCCTTCCGGGTTGATCCCGAACTCTTTCTGGCGCCACCGACTCCCGTTTTGGGCTTTGCAAGTATTAAATCACCTTGCGTCCGGCATCTCTGGTGCTGCTTGTGGAATCTTCAGGAAGCTTCGAGTCCAACCTGCACCGGGTCCTGAGTAAACCGGATTATGCCTGCAACCGAGTTAACTCCCGCCAGGTCGTCATCCCAGGTCCTCTCCGAGTCATCCATTTCCTTCCGAGTGAGCTTGAACCTGTGAGCCGGTTTCTGACTAAACCGGGTTAACTCCCGCCGGGTTGACATCTGCCGGGTCTCCATTCTCTTGAGTGAACTTGAAGCCGGGACCTGCTAAAAAACGGGTGCTAACAATAATATTTTCCAATAAAAGCATCTTTGCATTTAGTCCAAGAATCAATGCTATTCCTAGGCAAAGACAATAACCATTCTTTTGCTCTCCCTCTCAAAGAGAAAGGGAAAAAAGCTTCAGTTTTATGATGTCACTTTCTACCTCTTTATATTTTTTCATATCACATAACTCAACAAAGTTATTTAAATGAGAGGAGGCATCATCAGTACTAGCACCAGAAAATTGCTCTTTCATAACAAGATTTAGCAAAGCAGGTTTAATTTCATAAGATTCCGATTTAGAAGCGGGTGGAGCAATTGGAGAGCATATGAAATCATTGTTATTAGTGCTAGTAAAGTCACACAACTTGGTGTTTTCAGTGGAAGACATAATGATAAGATAAAATAACAAGACATGAATAAAGACTACACTAATTTTTTTGGTTTTAAAATTTTGAAATAAGAAAATAAACTAAACGATAAATAAAACAAGCAAGACAAAAGCAAAGTAAAGTGATTGAGAGTATGAGAATCCCCTTGCTGTAGCTCCAAAGTCCCCGGCAATGGCGCCAGAAAACTTGCTTGGTTGCTGATGATGATAGCGTTGGGTGGTGCCCCAAGCGAAGGCGTGGATGTAGTAAGCAGCAGTTTTCCCTCGTTAACGAACCGAGGTTTATCGAACCAGTAGGACTTTGAAATCAACAACGAGGTGAACCTTGACGATCTCTGACGCTTAACCATCAACGAACATGGACCTGCACACACTCAAACAATTACTTTGCCCCCAACGGCGGAAAGGTTGTCAATCTTTCCAGTCTGCTGAAAACAAAGCGGTTAAATGTATAATGAAATGGATGAAATTATGGAAACGGACCAGTGGAGTAATGATGATGAAAAACAAGTAAATGAAGTTGTAAACAATGTAAAAAGATGGACCGCGGGCCATGGATTCACTAGTGGAGTCTCTCAAATAGATAAAACACTCATATGATGGGTAAACAAATTACAGCTAGGCAATTGACAAGATTATGACACAAACTTAATCTAGCTATGACAAAGAGTACATGGTAATATTTATGTAGGCATCACGACAAGTAACAAAGACCGTTGAGTCCAACTGCATCTTTGTCTAAAAAGTCCACCGTGGGATCGCTATCCAACCTGTCACCCATCGGTATTAAGTTGCAAGCAACAGACAATTGCATTAAGTAAAGCGCATGAAGTAAGCAATATTAAACATCAAATAGATTTTAACACCACTGTTTTACCCTTAGTAGCAACAGCACACCCTCGCCCTTAGACGTTTCTGTCACTCGTGCCCAGGAACAAAAGGGGCCATGAACCCACTATCTAGCATAAATACTCTCTCTTGGAGACACACATAATCACTTGGCCAAAGCAACTACAAATATCGGAGAGCATGCAAGAACATAAATGAACATATAAGAATCATGCACAATCTGATCATAACTTCATAATCCATCGGATCTCAGCAAACACATCACATAGCATTATAATAGTCGATCTTGATCATGTTAGGCAGCTCACAAGATCATAAGATATGAAGCACAAGGGTGAGAGATTACCATCTAGCTACTGCCATGGACCCGTGGTCCAAGGTGGAACTACTCACATATCATCCCGGAGGAAGGCATGACGATGAAGAGCCCTCCGGGATCGATCACCCCTCCGACAGGGTGCCGCAATCAGCTTCAGAATCACCCCCGAACTAGGGTTTATGGTGGCGGCAGCACGGGGTGACTTCTCTAGAAAATAATGGCCGCCACGACATTTTTCGGGTTAATGTGATTTTATAGGAGTCGTAGGGGCCGAGGGGACCCACCACAGGCAGGGTGAAAGGACAAGGATGTCGCCTAGAGGGGGGGTGTGAATAGGCGATTTAAAACTTTTACGATTAGGCTTGATAATTGCGGAATAAAACTAGGTGTTTAAATTAACAAGCCAACAAAACCTAATATACTAGGTTCAACTATGTGCACCAACAACTTATGCTAAGAAAGATAATAGCAAGGTATAAAAATTCAAGCACGAAGGCTATCACAATGTAAATTGCATAAGTAAAGAGCTCGGGTATAGAAATAACCGAGGCATGCGGAGACGAGGATGTATTCCCGAGTTCCTCCTTGTTAAGGGAGTATGTCTGGTTGGAGGGGTGTGAGCTCGCCACCACAGGCCTACTCAACGCCATAAAGGCCTCACCCTATTCTCTGATGAACCTCGCCACAAAGGCTCGGTTCACCTTCCACTATCGGAATCCTTCAAGGCGGAATCCGGAGCCTTTACAACAATCTTAGGGCACACACCCACAACTCAATCGGGGGCTCCCAAACCTTGCCCGAAACTTCACAACTCAAAGTCTTCGCGACACCACCAACCGTCTAGGGTACCCAATGCACCCAAGAGGCACAAGTTCTTGTTAACACAATGCACCCAAGAATAACAAGCTTCTCGTACTTCAACTTCCACGAATCCTCGTGGAGAGCACAAACCGATGCAACTAATGCAATGGCAAGAGCACAAGTGCTCAAATCATTCACTCTCAAATATCACCAAAAGCAACTAATGCTTATGGGGGTAGAAGAGAGGAAGAACAAGGAAGAACTCAACAAATGAATCCCAAGATCTAGATCCAAAGGGTTCTCCTCACAATGAGGAGAAAGTGATTGGTGGAGTTGTAGATAGATCTCCTCTCTTGTTTCCCTAAATATGGGCAAGAATCATTGTCGGGATTGAGAGGAATCAAAGCTTTGGAGGTCAACAATGGAGGAGAGGGAGGGGTAAAAATGAGCTCCAAGTCATAGAAAACCATTGTGGAAGAAGGCCCGTTAAAAGGGGCTCCAAAAATGGAGCCGTTAGAGGAAAAAAAACATGATGTCCCGACAGCCCGGCCTTGGCCCTGCCTTGAGCCCGGCCTGGCTATGCAGGAACCATAGGCGGCCGGCCTTGGCCCGGCCTTGAGCCCGGCCTAGGCTGGCCAAACTGCAGGAACACACCCAACACGAAAATAAACATATTTTGATCATCCGGACTCTATTTTTGATGTTCTTGGGCTCGTTGGAAACACAACGAAGAGCTTTACAAGATTATGCAGAGAGTGCTATAACGCTAACATATTTAGCATGGTTTAGCGCGTATAAAATGTGATTAGCGTCGCAGCGGCTATTTTTGGCTAAATATAGCGTAGTCTTTTCAAATAAGCTATAGCGCGCTATTATACGGGATATAGCGGGCTATTTTTTTCCATGCTTCTAACGCGGTGACACTAACCAACCATGGAGACACTTTTTTTGTGACGGGTGCTTTTTGTAAAAAATATCGCACTAATGGAGCCCTGAATGGAAGGTCTGACCGGTCAACAATGTGCAACGTCCGCTAATACGTACGTAGGTCGCCTCTTGTGTAGACGAGTGTCCACGATGTATTAAGGCATGTGCCAATGCATTGTCTCTTAGCACGTAATCATAGGAGTAATAAAAACTTTAGAGACAATTATATCAATGCATTGTTTTTTATGGGTTGTATCTAGATTTAATGATTTGGGGCTAATCCATGCATATGATTGGGCATGCAACATTCTTTGCCTATGGCTACGTGCAAGTGTTGTATGTTAGCTAAGCTACAACCACACTATCTCTCTTCATTAATTACTATGCCACATAAGCAAAACACATATGAAACCCCGTGCTAAGAGACTTGCATTGGCATAGGCCTAAGTGATCGTTACAATGACCAAGGATAGCCTGGTCGACAACCATGGTGACCAAGAATGCATTTGTACTCTTTATTTTTTTTGAGTTAGTTCTTTTTTTGGGTTCTCCGAGGGACCCACATTTGGCAGCACCTGGGGAGAAGGATGTTGTGACCCGGCCAGGATTCGATATGATGACTTTTTTGTCAAAAACAAAGGCACCGTGTACCAAATGCTAGCTAGCTTCGTCATCGTACTTTAATCCCCTTTTAGCGATGGCCAGATTGAAGCAAATTCCCCAGATGAAAGAAGCGTAAGAGCATCTCCAACAGGCGCGCGATCACGCGGCGCGCTAAAACCAGTATACCGCGTCGAAATAACGTTTTAGCGCGCGCGGGAGGAGAAGTGGTTTTCCGGAAGCGCTAAGCTATTGCGCGTCGCGGTAGCACATCAGCAGGCGTGCTAAAATGCAGCGCGCGCGCCCACCAGCCGGCGCTAGCCAAAAATAAATCAACATATCAATTTGCTAAAATGAAATAAAGGATGCTCTCTAACATAAAAAAAATATGCGAAATTATGACTTGATTAACATAGCATAGTTCAAATTTATGACGTAGTTCAAAATCATCAAACCATAACCAAGTTCATTATAAATAATTCATACAAACAAATGAAACATCAACAATCATGTCTCATTTTCTTCTTCCTCCTCCTCATCTTCTTCCCCCTCTTCATCTTCACGCGCATCCTCGTCATCATTGGAAACTTGAACGGTGTTTCCACTATCTCCAAAGGCACCATCGGTAGGCATAGGAGGCACATCGGAGGCACCAATGCCTCCCATACCGTCAATGCCACCCATGTCATCCATGCCAACCGGAGGTGCACTCGTTCCTCCCATGCCACCCATGTCATCCATGCCAACCGGAGGTGCACTCATCCCTCCCATGCTTCCCATACCATCCATGCCTCCGTATGCTTCCATTCCGAAACTCATTCCTCCCATGGCACCAATGCCTCCCATGGCTCCCATCCCTCCCATGAGAGACCCAAAACTAGTGCCACCCATGCCTCCCATGGCTCCCATGGCACCCATGCCTCCCATGCCTCCCATGGCACCCATGCCTCCCATGGCACCCATTGCCATCATTCTTTTTTGAGCCAAGAGTTGATCACGGCATATGTAGATATACTCCTTTTGCCTATTGTCGAAGTTAGATGTGTCCATGAAGAATAGGTACTTCTCATATTCCATGAGCCTAGCTTGCTCCTCCATTTGCAATTTCTTCTCCTCCAATGTCACCCTCCTCTCCTCGGCCTCCACCTTCCTTTCCTCGACCGCCACCCTCGTCTCTTCGGCCATCTTCCTATCCTCCTTTGCTTCCGTTATTGCTTTCACCATAGCATCCATAGCAATATTGATTTCATCTCCTCCTCCCTTCTTCTTCTTCTTCTTCTTCTTTTCTTTTGCTTGTTTAGTGCCAATTGGTCTCTTTGACTTCGAGTAGGCAACCGAGTTTGGCGTTGGGCTCCTCTTGGCGTCGTCACTTGATGCTTCTTCATCGTCATCTAAGACCACCGCATCAATATTCTTCTTTGGCACCTCTAAGCTATCACGGTTCTTCCATTTCTCTTCATTCTTTAACACTTCATAGCAATGAGGCAACACAAATGCCCTCCCTTGTTTAACCTTGCCTTTCTTGCTCTTTTTGGGTTCTCCTTGGAACAAGTTTTGTGCAATATTGAGCTACACAAAATAGAGGACAAGTTAGTTCCATTTGAATCACAAAATAGACAATGTGGAACATAAAGAACAACTTAGTGCCATTTACCCTATCTCTTTCATTAGTGCCACTTGGGTTCATCTTGTCAACCGCCTTCATTGCCTCCCCCCACTTTTGACAATCCCCGTTGATCAACTATCGGTGCGGGCAATTCCACTTGTGTTGTTTTGATCAAAGTGCTCCTTCATCCTTTTCCAATATGTATCTCTAGTTTGGTCCGTCGCAACGGTGGCATCCATGGACACACACAACCAAGTGTTGCATAGCAAGACATCTTCATCCACGGTGTAGTTGGCCGCCCTACCTTTCGATCCACCGACCACACCCTCACCCTCCTCATCCACTTCATATTCCTCATTATCGTATTCATCATGTGCTTCATTGGTGTGAGACCAATTGTTGGAACCAACACCCATAGTTGCGAAATATGTTTCATCATTGAAACTACAAGGTGTACAACAAGCTAAATGAAGCTATTCCTCATATGCAAACATTTATCTAACAACAACAAAAAAGAAACAAAAACAAACTAAATTTTATACCTTTGGGGCATTTCCTCAAACACCATGGGCACACCGGCCAGCGCAGCAATTCCGCCGGTGGAGGCGGGGGCCGCGGAGGCGGGGGCGGCGCAGCCGCGGTCGAAGGCACGGTCGGAGGCGCGGCCGGAGGCACGGTCGGAGGCGCGGCCTTCCTCTGACGCCTAGCAACGCCGTCCGCCTTCCCCTTCTTTTGGCCTGCCGCCGCCGCGGCCACCGGCCGCTTGGAGACGCCGGTCCGAGGCTTCCCGCCGGGCTCCGCGCCGGGCGGCAGCGCCGCGGCATAGTTCAGCCGCGGCGCCACGAAGAGGCCGCGCGCGATGGCGGTGCTTGGGGGTGGNCCTATCTCTTTCATTAGTGCCACTTGGGTTCATCTTGTCAACCGCCGTCATTGCCGCCCCCCACTTTTGACAATCCCCGTTGATCAACGACCACCGGGACCGAAGAGATCTATTGGTGCGGGAAATTCCACTTGTGTTGTTTTGATCAAAGTGCTCCTTCATCCTTTTCCAATATGTATCTCTAGTTTGGTCCGTCGCAACGGTGGCATCCATGGACACACACAACCAAGTGTTGCATAGCAAGACATCTTCATCCACGGTGTAGTTGGCCGCCCTACCTTTCGATCCACCGTCCTTACCCTCACCCTCCTCATCCACTTCATATTCCTCATTATCGTATGCATCATGTGCTTCATTGGTGTGAGACCAATTGTTGGAACCAACACCCATAGTTGCGAAATATGTTTCATCATTGAAACTACAAGGTGTACAACAAGCTAAATGAAGCTATTCCTCATATGCAAACATTTATCTAACAACAAAAAAAGAAACAAAAATAAACTAAATTTTATACCTTTGGGGCATTTCCTCAAACACCATGGGCGCACCGGCCGGCGCAGCAAATTCCGCCGGTGGAGGCGGGGGCGGCGCAGCGCGGTCGAAGGCACGGTCGGAGGTGCGGCCTTCCTCCGACGCCTAGCAACGCCGTCCGCCTTCCCCTTCTTTTGGCCTGCCGCCGCCGCGGCCACCGGCCGCTCGGCCGCTTGGAGACGCCGGTCTGAGGCTTCCCGCCGGGCGCCGCGCCGGGCGGCGGCGGCGCGGCATAGTTCAGCCGCGGCGCCACGAAGAGGCCGCGCGCGATGGCGGTGCTTGGGGGTGGTGCGGTTCCGGTCAACCCCACGCTAGGGTTTGCGGTGGCGGCGGCGGCCGAGGGGGCGCGGCTGTACGTAGGGGTTGCGGGGATGTCGGCGGCGTCGTCCATCGAAGAAATTTCGCCGGCGGCCGCGTGGGGGCGGGGGGAGGACGGACGCGCAGGAGGTTTCAGGTCGGCGGTTGGATTCGCGCGCTCAGTTTCTCTTCACCCAGCGCGCTGGAGCGGGTGCACGAAATACACCACGCGCGATGCATCTTTTCCGAGCGCACTGGTCCCTTTTTACCGTGCGTGGGATTATAGCGCGGCTGATGGAGCGCCGATTTTTACCCCGCGCGTGGTAAAGTGGCGGTTTTTTATGCACGCGGCATATATAATGCGACTGTTGGAGATGCTGTAAAGCAAAAAGCAATCAGGGACGGATGGAGAGAAAGAGAAGCACAGAAGAAGGATAGGCGACGTGTATCTTCTCGGCTGGTTCCCTCTCCGATCCTCCGTCGGCCGTCGCCATCCTCCGCGCGCCACTGGCTCTCTGCCTGACAGCACCAGCGATAACAAACCAAACCGCAGCTTCCTCCGCTGAGCTGCCGTCGTTCGCACCACTCTCTCGCCGTCTCACGTGCCCCGCGCCGCTCCTGCACGCAACCTGAACGGCCCCACTTCTCCTTCTCCCCCCTACCGCGACGGCTCGTCCAGCGCCTGATGGGGATCGCGCGAGTGGCCGCCCCGCTGCCGCTGCACCTCCACCGCGGATGTCCCGATGCGCCGCCGCCGCGGCCCGCTAGTTCCCTCAGAGTCGGAGCCCACCCGAGGAGGGGCGGGATCCGGGGGAGGAGGCGAAACCCTCCGTGCGCCGCAAACTCGGTGCATCCCAGCACCAACCCGACAGCGCACCACCTTGACTCCGTCCTCAAGGTGCCCGGCGCCGCCGGCGATGTTGGCGGCGGGTGGGGCTCGAACGGCGGCGGCGGAGCCAAGCCCGACTACGCGCCGCCAGGCCAGAGGAGGCGCGCGCCGCGGGACTTGGAGGAGGAGGCGTGGGACCTCCTCCGGGAGTCGGTGGTGAGCTACTGCGGCAGCCCCGTGGGCACGATCGCCGCGTGCGACCCCAACGACGCCAGCCCGCTCAACTACGATCAGGTGTTCATCCGGGACTTCGTGCCCTCGGGCATCGCCTTCCTGCTCAAGGGGGAGTACGACATCGTCCGCAACTTCATCCTGCACACGCTACAGCTGCAGGTGATGCCCCCGATTGCACTAGCGGACTAGCCCCTTCATGTTTGGGTCCGTTGGTGTCAATACTGAATCACAGAGTGTCCTACTTTGTGTTATTTGAATAATTGGTGTTGATGATCCTAAATCCGGATGAGATTTTTTGCACTTTGAAAAGTACAACCTATATGAATTTAGTTGAAGTCGATAGATATGGATTTTCATTTACTGAAGTCAGCATCCTTCTAGCATATATCTTTTGGGGATATATATACCTCTTTGCAAAAAGTATCATCATGACTGCCCATGATGTACCAAGCTTAGCTTCTAATTTGGTAAAAACTTATTGTTAACACAGAGCTGGGAGAAAACTATTGACTGCCATAGTCCAGGCCAAGGGTTGATGCCAGCTAGTTTCAAGGTGCGTGTTATTCCTCTTGATGGTGGTGAGGATGGCGCAACTGAGGAAGTCTTAGATCCTGATTTTGGGGAGGCTGCTATAGGCCGTGTGGCACCAGTTGATTCAGGTAGATTTTTTGAAACCTTTTGGTTTAAATTCTGTTGGATCTGATGATTCTGTTAATTAGAATGTAGCATAAAAAAGAGCACTGTCATGATGGTTTTCAGGTTTGTGGTGGATCATATTACTCAGGGCATACGGAAAATGTTCAGGGGACCTTTCATTCCACGAGAGAGTAGATGTCCAGACTGGAATAAAATTGATCTTGAAGCTCTGCTTAGCTGATGGGTTTGACATGTTCCCCACATTGCTAGTCACTGATGGCTCCTGCATGATGGATCGTCGAATGGGTATCCATGGACACCCACTGGAAATTCAGGTACCGCGAGCATGTTAAAGTAACGGAGCAGTTAAGAAAGTAACAGCATGGTGAAACATCAGAAACACGTACAAAAGAAACGGCACATAATATATTTTAGACGAAAGGCACGACGTGCCCGGCTTTAAATTAATAAAGCCCCATGGCTAACGGTAGCAACAAAGACCGGGGAAACCAGTTTAAGCTTACAGACACAGGCACATAACATATAGCCATATCAACACAAAATCTCAAACATATAAGATGGTGGCACAACACTAAATAGAAAATACACTAGATCATGTAGGCGCGCGTTGCTGCGCCCGTCCATTAGGTAAATAGATGTTAGGAATCTAAACATATATTTGGATTGAATCATACCTACGGGATATGGAATTGCGAAAGAAAGTCAAGTTTATAGGTTGGTGAAGTTATCTGTATTGGTGATTTCACACCAAGATCGCTTATATAGACTATCTTGTTTAGACATCTGGAATAAATGTTAGATATGCTATTAGGCTACACACAATTTAGATAAAGAGAGGGAAAATTCAATTGTGAAGGCATGCATACTAATCAATTTAGTTAATCTAGATGGCAGGAGACGTATTTATAATTTTCATGTTACAGTTAATTAAGACTGAATGTAAGCAACGCTAAATAAAAGTAACTAACAAATTCAAAACGTTTATCCGTCTAGTTCTTACCCATCAACATAACTGCATGGAATTATAGTGATGTGTAAGTGAAACTATTTTTTAGAAAAATACACATGAGTTCAACCGTGTGCTCTGAATACAAGCACTGACATGTTCTTTCTTCTTGAGTAGAAACCAAAGAAACACAAGAATGAACAATTGACTAAAGACATATGGGATAAAGACAGTATCTTGCAAACTTCCCCTAATCACTGTCGTCGCCTCCTCTTCTACATTCCCCACATTCATCACATGTCCTGCCAAATCTTGTTGCATGACCACTACAAAATTAAAAATAAATGTAGAATAACCATCTCCAAATCAACCATGAATATGAACATTAAGAAGGTAAGAATCCCAACGAAACACAAGAATCGACAATCAACTAAAAGACTATATGGAATATAGGGTATCTTGCAAACTGAAGGCTTCAATATTCTAATGACACTCATGTGGATACCAAATATGGAGGCATATGATAGGTCAATACTTGAAAATTGAAGAAGGGACAAGCTTACACTGCTGGACTGTGTCCAGCTCCACCAGAGCAATTTGCTCCAGTGTGCACGAAGTTCCTGAAATAAGTACAGCAAAGCCAATAACCATGGGCTTGAAAATGGAAGATGGGGCAAGATTAAATTGTTGGAAACCATCCTCATAAATGGAGGTCAAGCGGATCCTGCGTCGAGCCCCAAAAAAGTAATTCCTCCGGTGTGCAGGAAGTTCCTGAAATAAGAACAACAAAGACGATAACCATGGGTGATGAACGGGCTGATAGTCGAGCGAAACCCAGATGGAAGAAAACTCAATGACAAACACCCTAAATGAAGGAACAAAGGAGGCTATTTTCGTACCTTGTCTTTGCTTTATAGTATGTCTTGGTATCCCCTCCATGTCACTATATGCTCTGAGTTGATCTTAAAATTCTCCATTTCCTTACTTCGAGTATCTAATCTCAAGATAGATATGAACACAAATGAAGGAGCAAATAATCTGGATATCTAGGAGCTAGTAAGTAAAAATTGTAAATCCGTACCTTTGAATACAAATAAATCCTATTGTGTGGAATACCATTTAATAGAAGCTATAAATATCCATACAATAGTTAGTGCATCCCAAAATTAAAATTTGGCCACCTAAGGCGAAGAGCAACACTATAGGGCACTGAACTACATGAGCAAAATGATCTAACAGACATCTAGCTCACTAAAATGCGAATTTGTGATTGAAAAAATATGCTACTGAATTAACAGCTCCTGATATATAGAGCTAGAGTAACCACTGATTCTAAGAACGATGAAATGACCTGCTTATTTTCTGCTAAATAATAGTGCACGGGGCGGTATGAACTGATCATAGTTAACAACAAAATTTACATTAATTGGGATGTAGAATTTTCATAGGGGAGTATTATCAAAGCAATAAAACTCATATATCCATCTGTGTGATAGAACAATACAACTCATGCAAGTATGTTTTATTGTCGATTGAAAGAAATATAATATGTAGGTTTAAAATGAATTGAACTTACTTGGTGCAGGATAAATATAAATATAACACGACCTCTTACTCCCCGCAAAAAAAAAAAAAAAACGACCTTTTACGTGTTAAACAAAAAGACCCAGATCAGAAATGCAATCACATTAATACTTAGATTAAAATAACTTACTCTTGGTTCCATAGATGAATTACAGGAAACTTCATACAAATGTTTTCTTTGCAGTAGTCTGGATGCTATTGACAGTACATCATAAGAACCATGTAGCTAAAAAACCTGTGCAATCCAAGTCTGTATAGTGGGTATAAGTTAAATGTCATATATGGAAAAAGGCTAAGAACCGTACCTTTGTTGTGTAGTGAAAGGTAGAATGATTTGAATTAGCATACAATAGTAACTTTTTGTGCAAAAAAACATCAACAAATTCAGTTTGCTAATATCGGTAAACAAGAATAAATTAAGCGTCCTACCAAAACGGAAGTAAACTGCACTTTTGTACATCCTTATTGGTGTTGTTGGAGGCAGTGCAAACTACCCAAAAATGCTTGCCTCCTCTCTCCCTGCAGTAGATAATCGGTCTCATAGCAAAGTTGCTAGATACACATGTGCAGATCGAACAATAGTTTTTATTTTTATCAAAAGCTAGGGATCAGACCAAGCCTAATGCGTGGTTCTGTGATGAGAATAGACGTTGCCTATACCCTGTAATTTCTGCGGTCAGCAGCCTCGCCGGTGCTGCGCTCGCAATCATGCGACTGAATCACTAATTGTTCAAAAAAGAGATCACCGTGGTTGAAACTTGAAAGCTGGAGAGTTTAAGCGACCAGAATAGAAAGGGATTGATGAGAGAACAGATTGAATCGGCACTCGTGGTCTTTTTTCAGCCCAGTTGCAGCATGGAGGGAGGCGGTCAGGACGTGCTGCATCGCGTGGCTACTCTACAAGAGGGCGGCGCGACCTTCTGCTGCATACGGCGGCGCGCGGTCGGACCTGCCGCGTCACGCGGCTGCTCTAGAAGAGCATGGCGCCATCTTCTATTGCGTCCGGAAGCGCGGGAGGGAGGCTACCGGGGAGAGATTCCGCTACGTCCGGCGGCGCATGATGGAGGCTGTCGGGAGACCTTCCGCTGCGTCGGGCGACGCGGAAAGGAGGCGGCCAGGGAGGGAGGGAGGCGGTTGACAATGGAGGGATCGGGTACCGGCCGGGGCATAAGGTGAGGTCGGAGGAGGGCTCACGGCCGACGTGGAAGACCAGCACCTTCACAACCTTGGCGGCTTTGGTGAGGCACACGCAGGTCGAGAGGAATCAGATCGAGGGTTTGGTCCGGGGTCTAGACTTGGGGGAGGCGGGCGATTTTGGTGATGAACACGGGGCGTCATCTAGACCGTCTATCCCAAATCGAACGGGAGGTCTCCGATTCGTTCCCCAGAGTAGCTGCCCTCGGGAAGTACATCGGACGGAAATGAAATGACCAAAACGCATCTGAGAGCTTCCTCTTGTGCTAGTTTTAATATCCCTAATTATTGAAGCCTGATCTTTTAACGGTGGGGTTTATCCCCCCCCCCGGATTCTCGAAAAAAAAGCCTGATTTTTTCTTACATACTGAATAAGTGAGCTTTTGACATGTCTTAGTTCGTTTTTGGTGTTGCTAATTTCACCGCATGGAGCACAATCCTGTTCTGGAGTTACAAATGTTGAATTAAAGTGAGAATATTTCTGGTCATAGATCCAGCAGGACCTATGCTCCAGACCGTTGGATCCCAAGTGGTATTCTTGTGGATTTGAGCCACATTAAGCAAAGAAGAACAATACTTAGACTAGCTCTATGTTTGGATGTTACTTTTTGAATCTTTATGGGCTGGCACTACATCCCATGGTACAGTATCAAGGCCTGCGCAATTTAGTGTGGGATTTCTCATAAATTTAAGTTGGGAGAAACATTTGACATTTTCTGGTTTTAGAAATCGGGGGGATCGCCTGACCAGACACAGGTTTGGTCCCCCTCTACATGAGCTACGTTATTAACTCCCTATAGCAATGTTCAAAAATAACATGGGTGAAACCTCTGGCCAAGAAGTTGCATTCTTCATAAATTGTCGACACTTCCGACGCTGAGATATCGCCTTCTTGCATGGTTTGAATAACATCCATGCAATCAGAGTTGATAATCATCTTGGAACAACCCATTTGTCACGCTAGGATTAGGCCATCCTTTAATGCTCTAGCTTCCGCGGCCGATGCCGATGAGACGTGAGCAAGGCGGCTATTGCTAGCCGGGATGAACCTACCTGTATCATCTCTGATCACAGCGCCCGTAACCCCTACTTCCAGTTCTAGACAGAATGCCACATCGATATTCGACTTGACATAACCTTCTCTTGGTCTAGACCATGCAACTGATTTGATTTTTCCCTTTGAATCCATTGCTTTCCCATGATTTGCAGTAAAGGCTGCAACTGCAATAGCTAGTGCTGATCGTTCTGGTGATTGGATAGTTTCATTATGCGTGACCTGACGCCGCTGCCACTAGGTCTACCAATCTTTTGTTGAGTAAGAACACAGCACGGATGGAAAACATTCAAGTGTCATCCAAACTGGTTGTTCATGTACGACGACTAATGACAAGATTTTTTTAATGAAGATCTTACTGTATTTTTTAATTATTCATGTGGCGTGGCAGAAACCTATCAATCCCCTGTTAGAATTCACTTAGTTAAAGTCCAAACGAATTATATATGTACAAATAATTCACTAACCTATGGCCAGCAAAATATTTCCGCCTTCTGAAGTACTTGTCATTACAAAACATGGTAATTCAGGACATTCTAAGATTAGGGCTGGTTTTGTCAATGATCTTCTTCCTGCAAAAAAAAAAAGAGATCTCCCCCCATTCCTGGTGGATGAGTGAGGATTACTTTCTGGCATTTATGCATGATTTTCATCTATCATTTTCATTTCTGGTGTAGGCTCTGTTCTTTTCAGCCCTCATGTGTGCACGTGAGATGCTTACCCCAGAAGATGGATCGGCTGACTTGATCCGCGCCCTAAATAGCAGGCTTATGGCACTCTCTTTTCATATTAGGGAGTATTATTGGCTCGAAAAGAGAAAGCTAAATGAGATCTATAGATACAAAACAGAAGAATATTCTTATGACGCCGTCAACAAGTTTAACATATATCCTGATCAGATTCCTCCCTGGCTAGTTGAATGGATCCCTCCGAAAGGGGGTTATTTCATCGGAAACCTGCAACCAGCTCACATGGATTTCCGATTCTTTTCTCTGGGGAACTTGTGGTCTATAGTAAGCAGTTTGGCAACAACTGATCAATCTCATGCTATTCTGGATCTAGTTGAAGCAAAATGGTCTGATCTAGTGGCAGAGATGCCACTGAAGATATGTTATCCTGCTCTTGAGGATCAAGAGTGGAAATTTATTACTGGGAGCGATCCTAAAAACACGTGAGTCCTAGATTATCATCTACTTCTGCGAGTCTTGCAGACCCTTCTGCATTTCTTCTTAACATTTCTTTTGCTTTGCTGCAGACCTTGGTCATACCATAATGGAGGTTCCTGGCCAACATTGTTGTGGCAGGTTTGCAAGAAAACTTTGATTTCTTTTTACTTGCTAATTGATATGCATTAGCCTAGTTTAGCACCTCTGGACCTTGTCGGAGTGCTCAGTTGGATTACTTGGCACCAGTTGGTGCTATGCTTGTCGATATCAATCAGTTTCTTATTTAATTTTTGCAGCTTACGGTGGCATGTATCAAGATGAACCGGCCAGAGATCGCTGCAAGAGCTGTGGAGGTTGCTGAAAGCCGTATTTCCTTGGATAAATGGCCCGAATACTACGACACAAAGCGTGGGCGGTTCATCGGCAAGCAGGCCCGGCTATTCCAGACTTGGTCCATTGCCGGCTTCCTTGTGGCCAAACTGCTGCTAGCAAACCCTGAAAAATCTAGAATACTCTGGAACAATGAAGACGAGGAAATTCTTAATGCGTTGAATCTCATGGCTGATCCATGCAATCCGAAGAGGAAGCGTGGCAGGAAAGCACAGAAGACCTACATTGTGTAAGTCCAACAGCAGTTCTAACCTTTAGGGGTTCGTGGATATAGCATTTTGCTATGTGGTAACCGTGCAAATACCGCTCGGATTTGTACATATTACAGTGATTTTTTTCTAGAGGAAACGCCCGCTTTGAGATACCTACTTCTAGTGAACGGAATTTTGGCTCCCAAGCTGCACTGAGCTTGTTATTTTCAGAAAGCCTGTTTCAAGTTTTTTTTTTTTAAATCCCTTGTGTTATGGGAGTAATCTATGAACCTATAACTGCACATTTTGCTAAAATGTATTTTGATCTTAAGCCTGTGCCCAAAAAAAATAGGGTGGGTGCTTCGTGTAACATTGTGCCCATCTATGAATTTTCGATTTTTTTAATGCATAAATAGGTAAACCGTAAACTCAAGCACCCACTGTTGCAAGTACATCTCTTTTCTCGTAAGCAACTAAGCATGTAGCAGAACTCTGAATCTATCCTTTCGTGCAGTTTGCACAAACATGGCTTTCCACACAAAAAAAAAAGTGTTTCCGAGAATTGCAATATTTATGTTTTTTTGGTCTTGCATTATGTAGAAAAAGAGGGAAAAGCTTCTCTTACCCGGCCTCCTAATAATCATATCACACCAGACACTGCAGCAATGAAATAATCCACACCACTGACACTAGCACATTTATACCACTCAACAGGCAGTAAGTGGTGCACACTAGCGTGCGCTTCATCAGCAGCACAAACCCAACCCATAATTGTGAAATCAGTAACAGACACATAACAGGTAAAATGCAAGTGGGCTCCCAACTGTAGATACACGAATTTTTTTTTAATAATACACGCTTATTCCCCAATTTCAAAAGATACGCGTGGCGAGGAGCAGTTCTGTCGGGTTGCTGAAACGACTACGGCGATATCACGTCCAGTGCATGCATGGCGACGGCGTCGACCGGCGCGCGCAGTCGTCTTCGGCCAAGACGACTAGGTGGGACCAGTCGGCATCGCCGTGACCGAGTACGACCTAATCATCCTCGCCGTGACCGACTACCACCTAATCGTCTTCGCCACACCGAGTACGACGTTGCTCGTACTGCATGCATGCATGGCGGGCCCTGTCGGTGTCGCCAACGACGACAAGGGCTTATCGTCATCGCCAAAGACGATTAGGGCCTGGCGTCGCCAACGCCGACTAGATCCTATTTTTGAAAAAATAAATTTT
Organism: Puccinellia tenuiflora; assembly: GCA_012064385.1. NCBI lineage: Eukaryota > Viridiplantae > Streptophyta > Magnoliopsida > Poales > Poaceae > Puccinellia > Puccinellia tenuiflora. The sequence continues at coordinate 1,508,343 of QRDG01000025.1, forward strand.
GCGTAATATTTCTGGAATTAAATAAATTTCGTGTATTATTTAAAAAAAATTCCTGTATTAACCAACAAGGACACATGTTACATAACTTACTACTCGACCTTACTTGAGTTACTAGTACCACTTTCCATCACTAACTCTACTGTAACAAGTGGCAGCTCGTTCCAGATGCCACCCATGGACGGTACAGCACAACAGCATGTTCTACCAGCTGCAATTGCTTGCAAGAGCATGACTGCCTTCAAAACAAAAATGCTTGCACAAGCCCATACAAACTACCCGTGCCGATCTGATATCTGATGGTATTAACAAGGAATAAAGTTACAGGCACAACAGCCGACCTTACACTACATCCCAACATTGGCAGGTGACAACAGATAACTCATTTTCAACAGAAAAAACTGCAGGGGAGTGGAGAGTGTGGGACTACTACCTTCTAGCTACCATGGTATGGATACTCTTCAGAATACTACTACCACTACTACTACAACGGTCACCCCACCACTAAAAGAGCTCGAACTCGATGTCGTCTCCATTCATCCGGAACTCAAGACACTTGCTTTCCTTCTTCTTGCGCGCCACCACTGCTGCAGGGGTTGATGTGTCGACGCTTTTGGGGGTCTCCGGTGGTGCAGTCCAACGGATCAAGGCCCAGTTCAGGCCTTGGAAGAAGGGATGCCGCTTGATCTCAGCAGCTCCTTTCCTCGAGCCTAGCCGGTGCTCGGGCTCCTTCACGAGCAACCCTCTGATTAGGTCACGTGCGTGGTAGCTGACCGCTGGGCTATCAGGGAACTTCAGCCCCTGTGATACCACATTTGTAAGTGTTTCATCATTGCCAGGTCCCCTGAATGGTGTCTTGCCATAGAGCAATTCATATAGAAAGATGCCAAGAGTCCACCAGTCGACCGAGCTGCCATGGCCATCTCCTCTGATGATCTCTGGGGCAAGGTACTCATGGGTCCCAACAAATGAATTTGACCTTGCATCAGTTGGTTCGACAACAAGCTGCGGTAGTGAAGGTTTCTTTGGGGGTTCGACTCTGGGCCTCCGTGTCCTTGAAGGGGTAGAAGGTACCAGCCGAGGTGTGAAGCAAGAAGAATTGGCCCAGGATGGCTGGATACACAGTGGATCCATGCAGCTTTCTGCACAAGGCCCTGAAGGCCTAGGAGGCTCATCTCTTCCTACCGATGAGCACCTTACAAGCATAGGATTAACTGAGCACCTCAGGGACAGATCAAAGTCAGAGAGCATGATGTGTCCATCTTCGCGAACAAGTATGTTTTCAGGCTTCAGATCACGATATATAACCCCCAACATATGCAGATACTCCAACGCTAGGAGAACTTCAGCCACATAAAACCTGCATAGGGTAATAATCCTTAGGTTAAAATAACTTAAAACGCAATTTTCAGCTAGATTCAGCACGTCAGTTTAATGCGACATTGGTTCATCAGTGTAAAAGCAGCTCCATCATGGAAAATTCAAGTGCATTATGTTGTTAAGAGAACACACAAATATCATCACTGGATTTACGTACCTAGCCGCAGCTTCTGAAAAGGTTCTAGTGGGTTGCTTCTGCCTTAGAACATGCAGGTCACCGCCTGGACAATACTCCATGACTAGGCAAGACAGATTATCAGTCGTGAAATAAGAATACAGAGTAGGAAGAAATGGGTGGTCAAGCATTTGCAGTATCTCCCTCTCCGTCTGAGCCCTCAGCATCTTCTTCCTGCTTATTAGATACTCAATGTCCATAACTTTCAACGCAAACATGCACTCCGAGCCCACCAACTCAGCCAGATAAACAGTTCCGATATCTCCGCAGCCAAGTTGTTTAAGAAGCTTGAAGTTCTTCAATCCTAGGCTCCCTTGTTGGATCGCTACGCGCCTCATGGCTCCCCATCTCACATCTTTTGACATGTGAGGCCTGGTGCCATTATTACCACTAAAACTGCCATAACTATCTTCGCTGATGCTTGTGCTGGTGCTATTGCTATAGTCACCAATGCTGCTCTTCGAGCTTTGGGAGCTTTCACCCTTTTCCTTTGATCTTGACAACTCACCAGGCTGTGAACCAGGAATCCCATTAACACCGCATCCTTTGCCAAAATCTGCTCCTTCGGCAGCGAGAGAGCTATCAGCAACCTTCTTGTTGGTTGGTGCTGGAGTTCTGGGTTCATCCTCGTGCTGTTTATTGCCGTGAGAACCGGAACCTTTTGCTTTGCAATGCTTATGGGACGACACTGCTGCAGGTGGTTCGGGTTTAACCTTCTTCTTAGTGGAGGACTTGCTGCGGAACACCAGGCGTGAACCGCCTACGGGAACAGCCCGCGGGCTAGATGCTTTTGGAGATTTTCCCTTTCTCTGTTTTGCCCCAGCTCTTCCTGCAGATGGATCTTCACTTGCCTCCGATGACTTATTGCTGATTACATCTTGGATTCTGGTTTTTTGGACCTTGGCTTTGCTTGGAGAAGCTGATCGTAACTGTTTGTTAGCTGAGCTCTTACTGGGCACCTTCTTACTTAATTCAACTGGCTTAACCGGTGAACTTACTACACTCTTCTCAGGCAAAACAGAGGCCTTCCCAACCTTACTCTCCCCATCTTGCTCCTCATTGTTCTGAACCACAACGGGCGCATAAAGCTTCTTAATCGCCCCAGATTCAGAAGCATTCGGCACAGCTGCGGGCTTCGGCATCCTCTTCATGGCGGCCATCTCCGACGCATGGGAGATGCACGTCTTCCTCAGGGCCTGCTTCAAGCTCACCGACTCCATAATCTCCGAGCTTGACATTGGCGCCTTCCCGAGCGCAATAAGCCTCTTGTCCGTGCTCGTCTGCCCAGAAGCCCGGGCCGAGGTGCGCACGTTGAACGACCTGAGGAGCCGGTCGAGATCGTCCTCGACCGAGCACGACCGCGCCCCGTGCTCCTGCCCCACCGGCTTCACCCTCACCCTCAGGTGGGTGACACCGCCCGGACGGGCATCTTTGGCCTCATCCACCATCTCGACAATCTCCGAGCACCCTGAAGAACCCATCCTCCTCTCCAGCACCGCCGCCTCCAGAGCCGCTCCTAGAGCATTAACCTGCAGAGCTTCCCAACCAACAACCGCATCTGGGTGGTGGAGGCCACAGAACGGCTGAAGCACTTCAAGTCAGGACCGGTTGTGCCTGCAGTTTGGTGACCAAAGAGGCAGCTTTTTTCCCGGATCAGTAACCAGCATCACGCGGCCCTGCAAGAGAGTGAGCATAAACTGGATCAGATGGTGCGAGGCAACACTATTTTTCAGACCACAAAAAAGGAACCTTGTTGGCACTAACAGTGGAGGAAAAAATCATGTGAATCTCAAGAAACGAAGTTGAGCCTGAGCCGATCTTAGTGCCCTCCCTACTCATTACATCCTCCTCCCACTGTCCCCGCTTCCCCACTCCGTAGTTGAAATTTGAAAAAATATATACAGAGAGAGAAAGCAAAAGGAACATAGATGCGGTAGGTGGAGGTGGGGTTTTGGTTCATTTTCTTTTCTAGGAAAATGATGCAAGATCCGTAAAGCTCTGGATTTAAAAGGGGGCAAGAAGACACAGGGCAGATGGGGAGGCAAACAAGACGGAGATTAAGCTTAGAGCTAGCCAAAAGCAGCAACACGCACAGACAGAACTATAACGCACAAAGAAAAAGCAGATTTGCCCACAAGAGAAGAGAACCGGGTGATTCGGAGCGGCGGAATCTTACCGACGGGAGGACAGCGGGGGGAGCGGTGGCGCCGTCGGAGTCGAGATTTAGGGTTTTGAAGGAGGCGCGGCGAGTAGGACAAGGAGGGGGAGGAGGTGGAAGAAAATCTGGGGGAGGGATAGAGATGCAATGGGCAGAGGCGGCAGTCAGCTTGAGCAGCAGCAGCAGCAATGCGCGCACATCACGAGGAGCAAAAGAGGAAGACGAAATGAGAGCAGCCACTCCCCTCCCTCACACCTATGCCTATGCCGCTCCTCTCACCTCTCCCACACGCAGACGCAGCTGCTCCTTTCTTTCTCGCCTACCCTATCTCTCCTTCTCTCTCTCTCTACCACCACGGCTCGGCGGCAGCAACCCTATGCTATGGAAGAAGCGACGCGCCCCCACCGCAACCCAATAAAAACACGGGCCGCACCACCACCCTAGGATTTACGCCCCTTTATTTATGGCCAGCCAGCCAGCCATTTAATAACACTCACTCACTCACTGCCTGTTGCCTCCCTCTCACCCGTCTCTCTCCTCCCTCCCCCTTTTCGACCGTGTCTCTCTCTCCGCCCGTCTCGGATGTCTAGCCAGGGGCTACCTTTTCTTTTTCTCTTTTCCTTTTACGAGAAGTACTCGTTGTTTATTTATTGTGGTCTGTCAGTCATCGATCAACAGTGTTCGACGCCGGGGGAGGGCGACAGGAATACGCCCCGGACGCAGAAAGCAAACTGTAGCAGTAACTAAATTAAATTAAACCAATTCAAACGATCTATAGAGTAGCATCTAGCAGCAGTTTACTCATAGACAGTGGCTGACTGACAGATGGAGCAAGCCCGCCTGCCGCTTGGGAAAGAAAGGGGAAACGAGATGGGCACCGGACTCATAGTAATAATAATCTGCTATATTCGCGGGAGGCGATTTGGTTCTGCCGTTGGTTGTCCGTCACGTCAGAGTTGAGACAGCGGTCCGTCCGTTGCTTACCCTGCCGGTTTACCACATACAGTAATTAAGCACTGTGCTGTGCTCTGAGCTGAGCATGCAGCTCCCTAATCTTCTTCTTAATTACCGGTGCGGTGCTTGCTTTTCATCAGAAAACAACGGTAGTAAAAAACTAGTGCGCGTGGTGTCGCCGTGACGGGCGGTAGAAGTATAGTACTCCTGCTACTGCGACTACTGTACCCCCCGGCCGACCGCGGCTGCCTGAGGTGAGGTGCGTGCCCACCGCTCGCTCGCTCGCTTCACAGGCGCCTCGTGCGCGCCGCTGCCCCACCGCGCTGGATCGTTCGCATTCATTTGCGCCACGCGACGTCGCTCCGCCTCCGCGCGCTCGTAGTCGTAGGATCCTTCGCCAGTTGCCGCCGGATTGGGCTGACACCACCGGGATGTTCGGGGAGTAGTCCCTTATTACGTGCCATGGAACAAACAAACAGATCTTGGCGGGATCGAGCTGACGTTTCCAAACCAAATGCTCCTTCCTTTGTCTTGTCGGGTCGGGCAAACAAAGTAGTGGTGTGATGAGTGGGTGCCAACTGCTCGGAGCAAGAGGGATCGATGATGCCCTGCCGTCAACGACAACAGTGGTGGCACTGCACGCAAACGTGCACCGCTTGCTAATTCCTCCGTGGCAAAGGACATGCGCTCTCTGCCGCCTCGCTAGAATCATAGTACCATATGCTCGCCGCGCATCGGCATGCGGGGAGGCAACAAAGCTCTTGCCGGCCCGCGCAGCAATACACTTGCTTTCTAGGTAGTACTCCATCCGCTTATATTTATGTTTTAATATTTTTTTAGATTTAATATGTATCTAGACACACTTTAGAGCATCTTCACGGGGTGTAAAAGGGGTCGTAAAGCCCCTTTGGGGCCTAGTCTTATTCTTTTTTTTTTTACCGGTTCACTGACCAATCTCCGTCCTTTTTCCCTTGCCTATCGAGCAGTGCTTCCATAGCATCGAACGGTTGGTTCCACCAATGATTCTTCGTTCATTAGAATCACTGCTAATTATAGAACGCAATTGTCAACCAAAATCGGGTAGGATGTATTATAAGCTCGAGAAATGCCTATTTTCAGGGTCTTTTTTCCAAACTTTCTTTCCCTATCCCCCTTTGCCGTTACCGAGGATCTATCTTTGTCCCTTGATTCGAAACCGAGGAAAGCGTGCGCCCTGGACTTCGAGTGGGAGGAGGAGGGTGAGGAGGATCCTTTGGAGGAGCCGGTGCTGGTGCCGGTGCCGGAGGAGGAGGTCCCGGAGGAGGAGGAGGAGGTGGTGGAGGAGGAGGAGCCGGTCCCGGTGCCGGTGCAGGCGCCACCGATCTGGCCGGAGCAGCACGCGGCCTACTTCTCGTTCATCGCGGCGTGCGAGGAGGACGGGCACCGCCAATTCCGGGACTTCGTCATGGCCGCCAACGACACGACGGAGACGCGCGTCGTGGAGCTATCGCTCTAGACGCTCATCGAGAACGAGTACACCCGCTCCTTCGCCGAAGCCCAGCGTCAGGCGCGCCAGGAACTGAACACGGCGAGGGCGCTCGCCCACAGCCGCCTTCTGGCTGGCGTCTTTCGTCGGGCCGCCGATGTGCAGGAGTTGGAAATGATGAGCCGGGAGGCCGTGGCGCAGGACGCGCGGGAGGAGCGTGCGTTCGCGACGAGGGAGCTGCAGGCGGCGGAGGCAGAAAGGGAGCAGATGGCGGAGCAGGCCCGGCGGGCGGCGGAGAGCGCCGGGCGTGCGCTGTGGCGCGAGCGCACCCAAGCAACGGAGCAGCACCGGCAGATGGTGGAGGCCAGGGCGGCCAGGTCGGCGAGGCGCTTGCGTGTGCATGCTGCCTGCCTCAACATGCCTGGCTCCCCCTCTTTCGACGAGGGGGCGAACGACGACGAGGCTGGCCCTAGCGTGCCAGTTCCGTCCGGCATGTTCTATAGTACTAGTTTAGGTAGTTTTTACGTAGTTTTAGTTTAAATTTTAGTTGTAATCGCCTTTTTTACAAATGCAATCGCGAGAATGCAATGAAATCGCCTCATTTGCAAATGTTGATCATCAATTGGGGTCCGGCCGTTTAGGGGGTGTCTGTGTGGGACAGGAAAAAAATAACCGGACACAATTTAGACACCCGGTGGAGATGCTCTTAGTGTATATATTCACTCACTTTAGCCTGTATCTAATTAATAAGTGAAATGGGTAAAACATGTTATATTTAGAAATGAAGGGAGTATATATCAGTACTTTATGCCTTCGCTCCTTGGATCTTTCCCTCGGGAAACTTTTGAAAACGAACCAGCAGTACTCTACTCGCAGCCCCAAATCCAATACTGTGTCTGCCTGTATATTCATGGCTCCGATGCAGGTACGAACTGCCGTGCTTAATTGAACGGGCATGTGGGGTCCGCTTGTCACTTTGAGTTAATTGCTCCGTGTATCGGCCGTAGGACAACAGTGTATCGGCCGTATTCATCGATCATATTCATATGGCCGTACCTCAACAAGAAATAAAACCCAACTCCCGGAAATTCAATTCAGCTCCCAGGTGCATATGCTCCCTATATCTAAAAAATACATTTTGAAATGTCAAAAAATAATGACAAAACAATTCGCGCATAAGTCACGACATTTTATGTGGGAACATAAAGTTTCGTGAAAAAACGACAATTTTATGTGCTGCGTAAAAAAGACAAAAATATGTCTCTTGAAAGGCTTATTTTAGCACCGAATTTTGTCTTTTTTATATCGGCCGCATAAAAAGTCGATTTTCCATGAAACGACTTTTGAAACATATAAGACGTGAAGATGTATGCGCGGACAATTTTCTATAATTTTTTGACATTCAAAACTACTATTAAAATGTATTTTTATTAAAGGGTGCATCTACACCCGGGAGTCAAAACGCTCTCCAAGCTATAGATCGAAATGGCACTAAATATAATAAATACGGTGCGTACGTGGTCACCGTTAGAAAGATGGTAGGGGATAAAGATCGCGAGGACCCATATTTCCCCCAAAACCTCATTGTGCTCGTACGTGCAGTAGCATTGATCGATGGACTATTCATACGCATGGCTGGTTGACGATCTAGGGCCGTCGATCGATCGTAAGATTCCGTTTTCCTCGGAGTGGAATGCTATGCTATCACCTGCTGCAGCTTTGGATTCTATTCTACAGGCCATTATTCCCTCCCTTATTAAATTATTTTCTGTGCATGCGTTTGCCGATCGAAGCCTTCAGGATGTGAGGGAAAATTAAAGTGTTAGCATAAACTACACGAGTTGCACAAAATTATACTGGAAAAGAGGTGTATGTTATCCAGCACCACGACAAAGCATGGTTCATGACATGTAATGATTGTTTGATACGATTTGCACATTGATATAGTATTTTTTTTATTATGAGTACCGTTGTTTTATAAAGCAGTACACTTGTGAGCAGTTGAGCTATGTCTGCAATATGTTTGTAAATCTACTACCGTCTGTTCAAAAAAAAAAAAAAAAAACTACTACCGGAGCAGTTTTATATTAGCAGAAGCGCGCACGACCTCGGTCATCACAATCAGTTGGATTTTCTTCAGTCCGTTGTAACCACTCCCGGTGCCGTTTCATTTCATCACCTCCATAGATTTCTTTTTCCGAGAGTACGTTAAAATGTACCATATTTTCGTAGAAGGAAGCAATACTATTACAAGATCGTACCCGGTCGTAACCTACCAAGGCAACAACAAAAAAAAAAACCTCGCTGTCACGATATAGGCTACACTCTCACTATTAATGTTAACTCCTACCCCTTGTCACTCTATATTACTCACAAGATGAACACTCACACAGATCCGATACAATCAGCGTCACGCTGATGAGTTTGATTATGAACTCAGTTCATACAGAAGAGGAAGAGAGGTACAGATCCCGATGGGATTCAGTTACAAGTTGATTGATGCTTCTTGCCTTTCCTTCGTCGACACTTATCCCTGGCGTTGTGTGCCCGCGGCTACCTCCTGGACTCCAGTTGGACCTGATGCTTCCTGGGCCTTCTTCCGTCTGTCTCGCTCTCCAGCCCGTCTCATCTCCTTCACGGCTCGGCCCAGGTACAGGGTCGTGACAATGCCCTCCCCTGGAAAAGCAGCTTGCCCCCAAGCTGCTGCCTCCGGGAACGCTTCGACGATCGTGTAGACGTTCTCCCAGGTGCTGCAATTGTCAGGTAAATTGCTCCATTGAATGCGTACCTGTGGCTGAAGTTTACGTCCCACCTTGATCATGCGCTCTCCCAGCACAGCGACCGGCTGAGTTTGCACCGTCAGGTCCATGACATCCACCGGAAGTTCAGTATCCACCACATCATCAGGTTTGATCGCTTTCTTGAGAAGAGAGACATGCACCACCGAATGGATACGAGAGTTTTCTGGCAACTGAAGCTTATAGGACACATTCCCCACTTTCAGCAGAATTTGATACGGACCAAAGTAACGGAAACTTAGCTTGTGAGAGGAGCGAGGCATCAGCGATTGCTGTACATAAGGCTGAAGGCACATGATAGTTTGGGAGAGAAATAACTTGTATTGATTTAATCAAGAGTACAATGTTTATATAGGAGAGAGGAGGAGGGGTCGGCCGGCCTAGGGTTTGCCTAAATCGACTTAGGACTAGAGTCCTATTACAACACGAATACCAACTCTAATACCCCCCCCCCCCCCCCCCCCCCCCCCCCCCGCGCGCAATGTCAACATCGGGCGCCACAATGTTGAGACTAGAGCGTATGTCGATGAAGGACATAGGATGAAGTCCTTTGGTAAAAATATCTGCAAATTGTGCACTCGTAGGAACATGTAGAACACGAACTTCTCCAAGAGCAACTTTTTCCCGAACGAAGTGAATGTCGATCTCGATGTGCTTGGTACGACGATGCTGCACTGGATTGGAGGCCATATAGACAGCTGATATGTTGTCGCAGTAGACAATAGTGGCGTGCTGGACGGGACGTTGTAGTTCCACAAGTAGTTGGCGTATCCAAACTGCTTCAGCAACAGCATGCGCAACCGCCCTGTATTCCGCTTCAGCCGAAGACCAGGATACCGTAACCTGTCTTTTCGATGACCAAGAAACAAGATTATCACCCAAATAAACACAAAAGCCGGATGTGGATCGTCGAGTGTCTGGACATCCAGCCCAGTCTGCATCAGAATATACTGTCAAACTTGTTGGAGAGGATGAGTTAAGTAATAGGCCATGATCAAGAGTTCCTTTTAAGTAGCGAAGAATCTTTTTGACATGAGCAAGATGGGGTAGACGAGGATCATGCATATAGAGACATGCTTGCTGAACAGAATAAGAGATGTCGAGTCTGGTGAGTGTAGCATATTGTAAAGCACCAGTAAGACTACGATATAAGGTTGGATTGGGAACAGGTTCACCGTCAGCCGAAAGTTTGGTGCCAACATCAGCCGGTGTACGACAGGGTTGACAGTCAATCATGCCAGCTCGGTTTAAAAGATCAATAATATATTGTCGTTGAGAAAGAAAAAGAGGAGAAGATGTTCTAGTGGCAGTGACACCGAGAAAATGATGAAGGGATCCTAAATCAGTCATTGAAAATTCTTTATTGAGAAGAGTGATGATATGTTTAAGAAAAGAATCAGAAGAAGCTGTAAGAACAATGTCGTCTACATATAAAATAAGATATGCTGTGTGAGAGGTAGTTTGAAAAATAAAAAGAGATGTATCAGATTTGGAAGGGATAAAACCAATGGTTTGAATGAATGTAGCAAATCGTTGAAACCAGGCACGGGGAGCTTGTTTGAGACCATAGAGAGATTTCTTTAAAAGACAGACAAGATTTGGGTTAGAGAGATCTTCAAATCCGGATGGTTGTTGGCAATATATAGTTTCATTTAGAGTATCATGAAGAAAAGCATTTTTGACATCTAGTTGGTGAATAGGCTAGGAAGAAGAGACTGCAAGACTGAGGATGATTCGAATAGTGCTTGGCTTAACAACCGGAGAGAAGGTTTCATCAAAATCAATTCCTTGTTGATGAGAAAAACCTCTACAAACCCAACAAGCCTTGTACCGAGCTAAAGACCCATCGGAGTTATACTTATGACGAATTCTCCCTGGTCTGATTTATAGACCAGCAGTGAAACCGATTCTTGCCCTACGGATGAAGGCCCGAGTTTACGAGGTGAAGCACTCCACCCATTTCCCCGAGACAATATTGGCGCCGGATGGTTTGGGAACAAGTGTCCATGTATTATTTTGTATAAGAGCATCGATCTCAGCTCGCATGGCAGAGTGTCATAAAGGATCAAGAAGGGCACGTTTGTAGGAGCTTGGGATAGGTGAGATCGATGGAGTAGCTGAAAGATTAAGAATACGTCGGGGAATATGGAAACCCTTTTTGCCGCGAGTACACATGACATGATCATTGGTAGGAATAGGTATAGGAACGGCATGAGAGGGAATTGGAGTAATTGTTGAAGAAGTAGGTTGACTAGTAGGTGTGTTTGATGCGGAAGAGATGGAGCTAGAGGACGTGCTTACGGGAGAGTCTGCCGCGGCAGGGGAAGGAGACGTGGCAGGCTGCCGCGGGCTCACGGCAGGAGGGGGTGCTGCCGCGGCAGAGGGCTCGGCTGCCACGGCGGGGGTATTGGTGGGCACTAAAAAATGACGCAATATAGGGGCAGGAGTTGGGGAAATAGGGGTAGGAATCGGCGGTGACTGAACGGTTGAAAAGGGGAAAGTGTGTTCATCGAAGATGACATGACGAGATATCAGAACACGACCGGAGGAAGGATCAAAACATCGTGAACCATTGTGATCATCGGATGGGACTAAGTAGATGCAGGGCAAAGATCTTGAAGCTAGTTTATGGGCGGCGGTAGAAGATGTGTTAGGAAAACATAGACAGCCAAAAACACGCAAATCAGAATAATCGGGGTGAGATAGAAAAAGGGAGTGAAAGGGAGAATAAAGAGGGCATGTTTTGGTTGGTCGGATGTTGAGAAGATAGGTGGTGGTCCGTAGAGCCTCAGCCCAAAAACGTGGTTGAAGAGATGCTTGAATTAGTAAGGTGCGTAAGATGTCGTTGATAGAACGAAAGGAGCGTTCAGCCTTGCCGTTCTGAGGAGATGTGTATGGGCACGAAAAACGAAAAAGAATGCCTTGGGAGAGAAAGAAATTTCGATTTTGGTTGTTATCAAATTCTTTTCCATTATCACATTGTATGAAATGGATTGGGAGACCAAAGTGAGTTAGAACATATTGCCGAAAATTAATAAAAAGTTTGTGAACGTCAGATTTAGCACGAAGGGGGAAGGTCCAAACATAGTGAGAGTAAACATCCAAAATAACGAGATAATATTTGAAACCCGAAACACTTGGTATTGGAGAGGTCCATAAATCACAATGTAATAACTCAAACGGAAAAGTACTATAGGTAGTTGATGTGCCAAAAGGTAATCTAACATGTTTGCCGCATTGACAGGCATTACAAATAGAGGGATCATGAGAAGAACTAGAACTAGGGATGCTAAACTCTTGCAGCAAGGATGACACGGTATTTTTATTGGGGTGACCGAGACGACGATGCCATAGGTCGACGGAGGCAATCATGGCTTGAGGTGTGGAGGTGGGTGCGCCATGGAGAGGATAGAGGTCGCCCGAACTATTGTAACGAGCGAGGACCGCCGCCGTTTTTAGATCCTTCACAGATAAACCAAAGGGATCAAATTCCAAAGAGACAATATTATCAATAGTGAATTGGCGAACAGATATTAGATTTTTAATTAATGAGGGAGCAACTAGAATATTTCGAAGGATAAAATTTGTGTTTGGATTAATGACGTAAGATTGGCCGGTGCAAGAGATTGGAATAGATGATCCATCGCCAATGGTGATAGAAGAAAAAGGAGAGGAAGAACAAGCTGACAGAAAATCCATATTTGAAGACATATGCGAGGAAGCACCAGAATCAAAAATCCAATTCGTACCTTCGTGATTGTTGAGTGGAAAGTTGTTCATAGCAGCGATGAAGGCGGCTTGGTCCCAGCTTGGTGGAGCGGTCGACGGAGCGGGTGACGCAGGCATGTACTGAAGAGCTGGAGTAGCGTTATACATGTAGGGCAGCGACGTCGGCGAGGCCACGTATTGAGGTGGCGCCAGAGGAGCCATGTAGGCAGAGGGTGGCGCCTTCGCGGTGTAGACTTGCTGAGGTGGTCGTCCAAGGAGCCCGGGGGAGCCGATCGTAGGACGGAGACTGGGACTCCAGGTCTCGATGTAGGCCGGAGGGGCACCATAGGGAGACGGAGCGGATCAAGGCATGGACCACGCCTGGACAAGGCCAGTCCATGGGTCGTGCGTGGGACGCCATGTCGGAGCTGATGGCGGTGCTGTCGGGGGGGGGGGGCGTAGGTGGAGCAGGAGCAGCTGGTCGAGGTTGGGGCGGCCTATACGTGGGATTCTTCCTGCGATAATTCGGACTTGGACGCCATCCAGGTGGGGGCTGCGGGGCAGCGGGAGGTGGGCCGGCGGAGGGAGGCGGAGGTGGAGGTCGAGCCGCCGTGTGAAACACCTGAGCTTGAGGGGGGCGCGAGGCTTTGCGAGCTTGGGTCGTGGACTCCAGTTGGAGTAGAGACCGGACTTCAGCAAAGGTGGGGCGCAGGCGCATCATCGGAATAAAGGCCACCTGCTTGTCGAATTGCTCGCCGAGGCTGACGAGGAGAGCATTGATGAGCGTGAGGTCTTCAACAGGGTCGCTGAGCTCACGTAATTCATCACCGATAGCCTTGATCTTCTGGCATAGAACGGTGACGGAGGCGTCCCCTTGAGTGATGGTGCGGAGCTCGGTATGCAGGGCGTTTATGCGGGCATCGCTGTTATCCTGGAAAAGCTGCTGAAGAGAGGCCCAGAGGTGCGCGGCGGTGGCGGCGTCGTTGGAGACGAGATTGAAAAGCTCAGTGGAGATGCGGGTGTAGATCCATTGTATAATTGCTAGATAATCTTGGACCTAGCGAGGATCGGCAGGACGGGGCACCGAGGTCGGATCGACGTGATCACAAAGACCACATCGGCCGAGATGAACGTGAAACAAGTGGCGCCAATGGTAGTAGTTGTGGAGTACAAGATCTAGGGTAATTGGTATGAACGGAGAAACATCGGATATTGTATCGGCTAAAGAAATTGGGGCTAGTTGGAGAGGGTGTTGGTGGGTAATTGTTGTAGAGATAGAGGAGGTGGAGGAGGAGGGTGGCGTGCCGGCGGCGCGAGCTTCCGCCGCGGTACAGAGAGGACTTTTAGGCGGCGGTGGAGTTGGCGGAGCCATCTAGGTGCGGAAAACCTAGGGCTCTGATACCATGATAGTTTGGGAGAGAAATAACTTGTATTGATTTAATCAAGAGTACAATGTTTATATAGGAGAGAGGAGGAGGGGTAGGCCGGCCTAGGGTTTGCCTAAACCGACTTAGGACTAGAGTCCTATTACAACACGAATACCAACTCTAATAGCGCAGATAGACCCAATCGCCCACTGCAAACGAGTGTTCCATGCGTTTCTTGTTTGCCTGGTGTGTCATCCGTTGGCGTGCCCTCTCCAAATGATGCTTGATCACTGATATCATAACAGCCCGCTCTTGCAGCCATTGAGCTATATCTGCCCCTGCTGGGGTGTCGTCAGACTGCATGCCGAAATGGCGAGGCTTGCGACCATACAGGACCTCAAAGGGAGACTTGCCCGGCGCCAAATGAAAAGTTGTATTGTACCAGTATTCAGCCTGCGAAATCCATTTAGACCAATGCTTAGGGTTTGCATGTACGAGACAACGAAGGTACGTCTCCAAACACTAATTAAGTTGCTCCATCTGTCCATCGGTCTGGGGATGATACGATGAACTCAGATTCAGAGTGGTGCCCGCCAACTTAAAGAGATGCTGCCAGAAAGCACTTGTGAAAATTTTATCTCGGTCAGATATCAGGACCTTAGGCATGTTGTGTAATCTGTAAACATTGTCCAGGAATAACTGTGCTACGTCTGTCACAGTGAAAGGGTGGCGTAGAGGAATAAAATGCCCATATTTGGTGAGCTTGTCAATCACCACCAATATAGTGTCATACTTGCCCGACAACGGCAATCCTTCTATGAAGTACATGCTCACCGTATGCCATGCCTCTGGCGGAACTGGGAATGACTGCAGCAAACCTGGTGTTCGGTTGTGCTCCACTTTTGCTTGCTGGCAAGTTCTACACTGTTGTACAAATGTCTGCACATCCTGACGCGTGCCTGGCCAGGAAAACATCTGGTGCACCTTGTGGTACGTGGGTAACACCCCACAGTGGCCTCCCAGCCCACTGTTATGTAGATCTTGAAGAATTGCCTGCTGAGCTTCCTTGTGATGTCCCAGCCAGATTTTCCCTTTGTGGCGAATCACTCCTTGCTGCAAGGAAAACCCTTGATCATTGGTATTGTGTAGGCTCAATTCACTCAGTAACTGATGAGTCTGGGGGTCCTTCAGGTATCCTTCTGTGACAATCTCCAACCATTTGGGAAAAACAACAGATGCAACAAGCAAATCAACTGCAGTGTGTGGCCTTCGTGACAGGGCATCAGCTGCCTTATTTGTAACACCTTTCTTGTATGGTATCTTATACTGTAACCCCAGCAACCTGAAAAATGCCTTTTGTTGAATTGTTGTATTGAACTTGTGATCTCCCAGATGGATCAAGCTGTTGAAGGGGTCGTTGCATAGAAAACAAAATTTTTCCTACGCAACAAGCGGAATAAACCCCAAGGATCTAGATCTACTAGACGAAGGTAGCGAAGATGAGATCCAATCTCTTACCCTTGAAGATCAACAAACGTGTTTTGTCGGTGCAGGGGTTGGCTAGTCGATCCCCGCAACTAGACTCATCTAGTCGCGAGGAGATGTATTTCCTCGAAGTCCAATCCGACGAAGTGCCACAAGGGGTAGCACCTCTGCGGTATCCACACGTACGGCTCGATGTAGATCTCCGCCTTCTTGATCCCGCAAGCAAGGTGGAGATGGCTAGATGGATCTCGGCACCACGACGGTTGTGGTGGCGTTGATGGTGGAGAAATTCCTGCAGGGCTTCGCCAAGCAGCTGCAGGAGAGAGGAGGGAGAGGAGAGGGAGGCTGGCGGCTAGGGTACAAGGGTGCACGCCCCAGTCCTCCCCTCCTCCTTATATAGGCGTGGGGGGGCTGGTTTGCCCCTCCCCCAAGTCCTTGGGGCGGCCAAGGGGGGGAAACTTGCCCCCAAAGGCTCCCTTTCCCTTTAGGGTTAGGGTTTCCCTTGGGCCAGCCTCATGGGCCTTTAGGGAGGGGTGCGGCCAGCCCATGAGGGTTGCTGCACCTCCCCTTAGCCCAAGTTACCCTTCCAGGTTCGTGGCCCCCAAGGTGGGGCCCTCCGGAACCTACCGGAACCTTTTAGAATCTTCCGGTACTCTGCCAGAATTTTCCCGAACTTTTCCGGAACCCTGGAAACCACTTTCCTTATATGAAACTTTATCTCCGGACTCTTCCGGAGCTCCTTATGATGTCTAGGATCTCATCCGAGACTCCGAATCACCATTCGTTCATACCATCAATTATCTCATCGCTAACCCTAGCTACATCGGAGCGTTAAGTGTGTGACCCTACGGGTTCGAGAACATGCAGACATGATCATATCAATAATCAATAGCGGGACCGGGATACCCATATTGACTCCTACATATTCAACGAAGTTTCTTATCGATTGAACCACGATGCCGGAGATTCTTAATCTCATATACGATTCCCTTTGTCTCACCGATATTTAATTTGCCCGAGATTCGATCGTCGATATCCCCATATCTAGTTTCATCTCGTTACCTGGCAAATTCTCTTTACTCGTCCATAATATAGGATCACCGTGATTACCACTTAATCACATGGTTGCAACCTTTTTGATGCTATATTACCGAGAGGGCCCAGAGATATCTTTTCCGTCACAAGGAAGGACAAATCCCAGTCTTGATTCATGTCACCCAACAAATACCATCGGAGATACCTGAAAGCCACATTTATAATCACCCAGTTACGAAGTGACGTTTGATGTCCACAAAGCATTCCTCCGGTAAACGGGAGTGACATAATCTCATGGTCTAAGGAAACTATACTTGGCATACTAAAAGCGTTGGCAATGAAACTTGTGTGACACGATCAATTGCAACTCTTTATTATCGGGTCTTGTCCATCACATCATTACTCCTAATGATATGACTCCGTTATCAAGTGACTATAACAAGTCCATGGTTAGGAAACTCTAACCATCTCTTGACTAACGAACTAGTCCGGTAGAGGCTTACTAGGGACACCTGGTGTTTATATTCCACACATGTATTATGTTTCCGGTTAATACAATTATAGCATGGATAATAAACTATTATCATAAACATGAATATGCTAATAAACCATTTTATTATTGCCTCTAGGGCATATTCCCAACAGTCTCCCACTTGCACTAGATTCAATAATCTAGTTTACATTTTCTCGATCCAACACTCATGATAAACCTATTATCATCACATGATAATTCTCATCATCACATGATGAATATAATATATTTGGTTAGAGAGTGAGATTTTCGTTTCCCTTTTATGCCTACATGACGTATGATCAGTCAAAAGGAACTTTCACATAGCATGTGCACCCGGAACTCACTCAATCTTGAAACAAAATTTCTCAAACCATAATATTATATCTTTTAATCCTTGAATTAATCATATACTCCTATATGTTGTAGACTCACAAATCGACAGTGCTATCATGTCACTTCGATATTTTCGATCATGCTTTCGCTGCGCTTCTGCTATTATGAGATCCCCAATCTAGTTTGGTTTTATGACTTCAACCAAGTCTACCAATCTCTAGATTCTATTATCTCAACTCCATGGAAAAATGACTCCTCATTTAACATGTTCTTCTAACCAAGAACTTGGGTCACATATCGTCAAATACAAACACATGGTTCTTATATGTTTAGTCCTATGAACGATTCATAGCGAATTCTAACATATCCTCCAACCATCATTTTGTACTGAGTTATCAACTCAATGTTTCACCTATTTCTGACAAGCAAATGAATCTTTCTTCACTTGTTCCATTTTGAACTCCTTCAAAATTTTACTTAGGTCAAACATCCTGACATAATGTTTATCAAACATATCTATCCTCCATAGATACATCCATCTCCATGGATATTTGACGTTCAAACTAACTTCATAAGTTATACTTTGGTTCCTGACTTATTTACAACATTTATGAAATCTCCATTTCACTCAAACAAGATGTTGTAAACTCCCACTCAAATATACACCATACACATATTAAATTGTGAAACCACTTTGGCTCCCACTCAGAAATATGTTATCCTTATATTTGACCATGATTTAACTAGCTCCCACTCAAACATATGTCTCCACATATTTTGATCATGGAAAATAGTTTCTGCTCTAACTTAACATATGTCACCACATATCTTAATTAGATCACACTCGTGTATTTTCTCGATATTTTGGACACTTCCAAAATTCTTAATTAACTATTAATATCGAGAACTCTTTATACGAATGCCAGTACTTTGCTAGCATAAATCCTTTTGAATTTAAGCACAACTACACCATGTAGTTAACAACATTGAATATGTTAAAGAGCTTTACCTCTTGTGCTTTTGTCCAGTAAGTTTTATTTATTCCTTACAATATCTTTTGAAGAATAAATATGTGAAACAACGCTTTCACAAAATCAAGTAACAATTAGTTTTTTGATTTAAACTTAACATAGGATGACTCTCAGTCATTTTCGTATTTAAGGTTTCTATTTCTTCTTTGTAGTTTCGTAGGTATGTCTTGTTTCTCAAACATGACAAGTAAATCATGAATATTATTTTGTAACCTGACAAAATTTTATATTCATGAATCCTACTTTTCTTTAGACAAGCTAAACCGAAATTCAATGATCACCATCATTAATTCCTTTATGTGTCAAGTTTTAACCAACATAGCACTTTACATATGTGCCACTTGATACATAAACAAGCAAGGTTTCAGCTTTTCATTTTATTCCAGCAATTCTTTTATCAATGAAACCTTTTCACGATAAATCCACTAAAACATTTAACACAATCAACAATTGATTTGTCCCTTTTAGTCTCTCATTGTGGAATCTCTATTCATAGTCACATATGAATATACTACAAACTTTATTTGCAATAGTTTCTAATTATCCCATAATTATTGAAACCACTGTTTCACATAACTCATATGCGAAATGCAAATCATTAAATAGACCCTTATTTAAAACAGAGTGTTTATCAAATAAATCTAAATGCTATTATTAAACCCCCGAAATAAAACCCTTCTTTGAGACCACACAATATCAAATAGTGTGTGATTACAATATCTTAGGACATATCAAACTCCTTTGAAAATATTCTAAATATTGTAATTTGTGATAACACTTCTCACAAGTCCGCATACTAACATATAACTCAAATATTTTGTCTCTTTTGATCAAATCATAAAGACTCAATTTTCTTGTTAACTTAATATCCTAAACTCCAGAAATTTATTTGATCTCATCAAATATCATAACTCGAATAAATACACCTATTTAATCATTTATGATGGAGTACACAAAATAATGACATCTACCATTTGCTGAAAATACAACCAACACTTGTGTTTATTTTCGCCAACTCATGGCACTCTTCCAAAGGGTGGCATTTTAGTCATACTCCTTACAATAAGGTGCATTGATAAAACATCAAAATGTTTATTCAATATTTAGCACGACTAAAACAATTGTCATTATTAAGTTTTGGATATTTTAGTATGTCACATATTTTATAAATGTTCAACCAATTTATCATCTAGATTATAATAAGAATAACACACTTATAATCGAAAACTTGTGATTTCCAAAAAGGATCACTCATGAAAATAGAACAACCATTGTCTTTAACATGAATAACCGTCTCACATAAGCAAGACACACTAATTAAAATCACACTTAATTCGATTACAAAACTTATTCAAATCCTCTAATCCAAATGATAAATGTAGAGACAGATCGTTGCCAGCATCAACTCCTTGATTGCCACTATTCCACAACGTCTTCCCATATCCTTTATGCAAATCTCAAGCAGCAGGTTCTGTTTTCATAAAACAGAATGAGTATCAAATACTTATCGGAACCGCCACAATTGCAATTTGGACTTAAACACTTATAACATGTATATCAATATATACTTTCTGCCTTGTCAACTTCTCTTGCTATTGGTTCCACTTTGACATGACGCAGCCGAGACACAAACTCATAGAAAGTGATCAAATCCCTTACCATGACATAGTCTCCGACATAATTCTTGAAGCTGGGGAGAAGCAAGCGTATCACCCCATCTATCGCGAAACCATCATTCATCTCGTGGTACCAAACAAACACTAGACGATGATGTATCTCATGCATTATCCTCAGGTGTTGTTCCAAGCAAGTGTTCTCTTCCATCTTGAGTGAAAGAAAACCGTTCAGACATTCGAACCTTACAATTCTAACTTGTGCTGAAAAACTATTTTTCAGCTCATCAACAATCTCCATTGCAATCAAGTTCTTGAATTGTTTACTTAGGTCAGAATTCATGAAGGTGTACATCATCCACTTGACTTTCAAGTAGGTGGTTAAAAACCACTCCATGTACTCTTCATAGCTTGCAGAAATATTTGGGTTTATCTCCTATTGGTTCTTCTAACACGTAGAGCTCATCATTGGTGTGTAGGACTTCTTTCAGGACGCAAGTACCACTTAACAAAATTGACCCACCGAGACGCAGTTTTTCAGCAACGAACAGACTACCGTAGTCGACCATGATCTACAAGGATTTTTGCAAAGACATCTAGACTTTTGTTTATGATAATTTTAGTTCATCTTAATGAACTCCCACTAAAACCAACATCTCTCTGGTTGTTTAGTGACACACGATCCAAATCCACTACACCACAACCGATCATCACGTGAGATGATGTAGCTTCAATGGTGAACATCTCCATGTTGATCATATCATCCATATGACTCGTGTTTAGCCTTTCGGCTCTTGTGTTCCGAGGCCATGTCTGTACATGCTAGGCTCGTCAAGGAAACCGTAGTATTTTCGCATGTGTAAATCTGGCTTACACCCGTTGTATGTGAACGTTGAATCTATCACACCCGATCATCACGTGGTGTCTCAAAACGACGAACTTTCGCAACGGTGCATACTAGGGAAGAACACTTCTTGATATTAACGTGAGAGATCACCTTATCATGCTACCGTCGCGATCACATCTAAGCATAACAATAAGGTGCATAAAAGGATTAACATCACATGCAATTCAAAATTGTGATATGATATGGCCTTTCTTCTTATGCCTTTTGATCTCCATCTTCAAAGCACCGACAAGATCTCCATCTCCGGCATGATCTCCATCATCGTGGCGCCATCACCATGGTTGTCCACCAACTATTGCAACTACAACTAATGCTACTCTTAGCAATAAAGTAAAGCAATTACATGGTGATCCAATGACTCGCAGGTCACATAAAATAAAAGACAACCATATGGCTCCTGCCGGTTGCCGTACTCGTCGACATGCAAGTCGCGAAATATTACAAACATGATCATTGCATACATTATCACAAATCACATTGGCCATATCACATCACTTGACCCCCTCTGCAAAAACAAGTTAGACGTCCTCTACTTTGTTTATGCAATTTTTACGTGGCTTGGGTCAACGAGATAGAACCGTTCTAATCTACGCAAAACCACAACGGTGATATAGTAGTTGCTTATTTACTCATCCTTTTGAAAGGCTGTAACAGCCCAGATTTGGCACCCTAAAATATGGGCCAAATTTTCACTTTTTGTTGCATTGCATCATGGCATACATTATTAAATTGCTAAATTTAATCAAAGCAACAAATGGAAAACATTAAAGGGAAGCAAAGCACTTCCTAAAATTCCCAAACCAAATGCAATTGCTCAAAGTGGCAAAACAAAATATTCTTGAGTTTCCATATTTGTCCAGGAAGTTCCAAGAGTGCAAAATAATATTCTTGCTTTGTGCTTTTATAAGACTATACATTTGATAGTTGGAATTGATCAAATTGCATTAAGTAAACCCTATGACAAATGTGGTGCAAAACTTTTTATTTTGCAACACCAAATTTTATCAAGCTTCTACATGTCATGAGAAGGCTACATGAATTTTTGCAGGTTTTATAAAAAGGTTTAAATGCCTCAATTAAAAATGAGAACTTTAAATAGTTGCAATCCAAGCTTGATTTTCCAAACCAACATAAACTTCCAAAAATTCCAAATAAAAATATGGTGGGCTTCCTTACATTATTGTGAGCCTCCCTGAATTTTCTCATAATTTTTGGAAATGTTTTGAGGCCCCAATTAAATAGAAAATGCTGCTGTTCTTTTAAAAGAAATAAAACAGAAAAGAAGAAAAGCAGCTAGGGGGTTATTCAGAAAAGTGTCATCGCTCTCCTCTGTAGCGACCGAACCATCGTCGCTGTCGCTCGTCGCCGTCGGACCAGCTCCCCTGCCTCGCTGCCGGCCCCCCCCCTCCGTGGAAGCGTCGACAAGGAGGCCCCCCACGACAAGCTGCTCTTCCCTCTCTCCCTCTCCCCCGCTCTCCCCCTGGAACCCTAACCCTAACTTCGAGCCCGAGCTCTTTCCGCCGCCGCCGCATTGCCGCGCCAATCGCCGCCGTCCTGCGCCGCCCCGAGGCCAGCCGACGCCGCCAGCAGCTCCGCCTAGAGCTCCTCTTCCTCCCGGTGCCACCAGACCGTGCTGGGGGGCCCGCATTTGCCGGCGCCGTCCCGTTCTTCTCCGCCGATGACCGCCGCCGCCATGGACGCTCGCCTCCGATTCCGGCCCCCCCCGCCGTCTCCGGCCACGGCCACGCGATGCTGGTGAGCTCCTGCTGCTCCCCGGCCCTTCCTCCCTCTCTTCCCCTTCCTAGACCGGCGCCTCACCGTACGCCGCCGCCTGCAGCCGCTCCGGCGACCACCGCGGCTGGCTCCGGCGACCAAATGGTCACTGCCGCCGCCCCTGGGATCCACTCCACCTCCTCTACCTCCTAGTGCCGTTGCCCGCTTCCAATTTCCACCGCAGTCGACGATTAGATGATCAACCTGCCGTTGCTGCCTCCTGATGATGTCAGCTGACGTCATCAGTTCATATGTTTTGAATTTCAGAAAAATGACAGAAAATATAAAATGTGATATCTTTTAATTGGTAGGTCCAAAAATTGCAAATAAGGCATCCTAAGGTTTATAATTTCATAACCTATCCAAATATGTCACTCACCCATGCAAATGAATTTTTGAAATTGAATTCAAATATGAAATACAAATTCATCTGTGAGTTATTCAAATTTTGCAAAATTCATATCTAGAGTTTTATAATTCAGAAAAATGCAAATAATATGTCAAAATGCTCAGCACTAAATTGTCTATCTGTTAGTACCCTTGGTTAATTTAATTTGTCAAAATAAATCGCCTTTAATTGCTGAATACTAAAATGGCAGAAATATGGTTGAATTTGTTAATTCCATAACTATAGTTCTATATGTCCAAAAATTGTGTTCAATAGCTAAAAATGATCAGTGGACAATAAGCTATCACCTCATGTCATTTGAGAGAGTTGGAGAAATTAGTTTTAGTGCTGTTTACCAAAAATTGCTAAAATGGCAGATTTAGGTCCCGTTTTGAATAATTCATAACTTGGTGAATAATACTTCAAAAATTGCAAATGATATACCAAAATGACCAGCAAAGCAAATGCTATCTACCTATGTTAATATCACAGCATGCAACTAACTTTTACTTTGATGTCATTTTTCGAATTGGTTAAAATAATATCAATTGCTTAACCGTTTCAATCACTATTTCCTCACCGTTAATCGGAAAAATGCAAACAAGGTACCAAAACGATCAGTGGGTTAATATCTATCAAATAATGTCATTTTCATGCATATTTACCTCATAATTCAGTACTGGACATTTTGGATATTCACCTAATTCACTAAGTTAAAGATGGAGTTTTAACCCGTTAATTGCAATATTTATTTTAGGGGTTCCATTTAACTTGTGGGAGATGCCCAATACCTTTCCAATGCATAATATGACCATATCATCATGATTGTGCATTGCACCTTGTATTCTTGTTATTTATTTTCTTTTCTTGTGTTGTTTGTGTTTCGGTAGATTCTGGAGTCGAGGTTCCACCACAATACCTTGACAACCAGCGCGACCAGTACTACCAGCAAGGCAAGAGCTAACCTAACCTTCTTGGCATATCTCATATTACCCAAGTATTTTACCCACCATACTATTATTGCATTCGATTCTGGTGACAAGTTTTGGTCAGTGTATAGAATATCCTGTCAATTGCATGTTCCCTGAACCATTATCTGTTTCCCCACCTATGAACCATAGATTGAAGTGTTGGCCTGAGATAAATCATATCTGTTGTATGTCATGCTTAGATATGCTTAGCCATGCTTAGTCGAATGCTTAAGTTGTCCGTTGATTATTTCCATACTGTGAATTGAATGGAATGTTCGGACAGTGGTGGAAACTTGTGTTAATAATAAATTGCTAAGAAGGCTGGGATGAGTTGCCAACAAGGTCGTTGGTGTTTTGTCTCATTCTTGCCGCCTAGGTGTAGAGTGCTTTTAGCTAGAACCAAGAACCGAGCGTGCTTCCAACGGTGGGGACATATGGAATCCCCTTTAACCGAATAATTTGTGCGGGCGTATCCAAGGGTCCTCTAGTTTGTGCTTTCCATTTGCCGTGTGTGTCTGGTGATGAAAAAGATGATGATGATGATGATGGTGATAGGAGTGGCGATGGGGCAGGGTGTTGAAATAGGCGCTGAACTTGTCCTGTCGTCACGATGACCCTTGGATAGTCTCATGCTTTGTAAAGGTTTAACCGCGCCCGCCCTGCCGGCTTTCCCCGGAAGAGAGCTAATTACGTAGGCAAGGGGTCGGACGGTACCGGTGGCTAAAAACAGTACACCCCTGCAGGGTTTAATCTTTTCGAAAAGCCGTGTCCGCGGTTATGGACGAACTCTTGGGAAAGGCGGATTAGCTCATAGAAAACCTGAACCTGATCTTAATCAAATGGCAGCTAGAGGTTGCATAATCAACGTGTGGTAAAGGTTCATTTCCTCGAGGGTGATTCGAGGGAGTGCCTTGGTGGAGATAGTTGGAGTTGCTGATCATCAGTAGGTTCCCCGTGAACCGAAGAGAAAAGTGTTACCCTCTTATCCCCTTATGAAAACCTTCTGATTAGACGATGCCATGAGTCCTAGTCTTCGGAAGGAAACAAAACTAGCCTTATGCAAAACAACCACTTATATAGCTTTGAAGCCTCCGTCAGCATCGGGCCTATATCGCCCTACTAATTCTTGCGAGTACGTCGTACTCAGCCTTGCTTTGTTGATTATTATTTGTTTCAGAGGAGGACGCCACCGAACTGGAAGGTGGGTTCTACGTTGACTTCGACGAGTAGTCTGGGGTTCCCAGGTGGCAGCTTGGGACGTCATGGAACAGGCTGGCACGGGATGTTTATCTGTAGGCCTCTTAGGCCATAATTTGGATCTTGTTGTTTAGACAACTTTAATTTGCTTCCGCTTGTTGTAATGATGGGTCAGTGACCTCTGATGTGTCATTTGCGATCTTTCTCAATTATATGAGTTGAACTATGATATCTTTATGTCGTAGAGTCTGTGATGTGCCAGTTCGTTCCACAAGTCTCGGTCTCTTTACTATACATGGAAGCGATGTCTGAGCTTATGGCATGATTGAGGTGTTGTGTGCCGATGATCCATTCCGAGCACACCTGCCAAGTGTATTGGCCTGGGATTGGTAAACCCAGTAACCCTCAATTGTGTAGCATGACCGGTTACAACGTTCCACTGTATAGTTCTGGGGTCGGGGCGCTACAAATTGGTATCAGAGCAGTACTGCCTGTAGGAAACCCGTTCTATTGGTCGAAGTTGAGTCTAGAGTTGGTAAAATTATTATTTATGAAATAAAATAAGTTGTGAAAACCATCTTAGGATTCTTTTTACTCCTTATCCAACTCGCTCTAATTCTGAGTCACCTTACCTCAATTTGTTTTACAGTTGAATCAAAGTTTAGGTTCACGGGGTTGGTTCCTACCTTTAGTCTACTGGTTAGGTTGCTTCCGTCTTCAGAATCCGAAGTAAACTCCGTTGTTCGCACCCAATGAATAAGAAGGTGCAAAACATCCGAAGCCTTGAAAAGGTTTCGCACCTAATCGAGTATTCCTCTCTTTGAGCTATGGCCCATGGTCTTGAACCGAAGGTCCCGGATTGTACTGAAATTCTGGTGTATTGATTCATGAGGGTTGTCACCCATGTGAGCACTATGCTATTTGTGAGTCCCAGTACATGAAGCTGATCTTTAACCCAAGATCTTTTCCGATGAATCCTGATGTTAATTGTCAAACCCTACGTTAGGTTGGCCATGTTTGAAGTTAATCTTCAATTTGGTGGTTGTAGTCGTAATTGAAATGCGGCAACAAACATCTTCTCTGTCACAAGCTATAGCTGGATATTCTGTCATGAAACCATCTAGATCAAGATAAGAGTGCTCATCGCGAGTTTCCAAGCTATCTTCGTGATTCCTCCGGTAACACCGATTCCTGAAACCCTTTCGGCACTAGTTGTCGGAAGAGTGCTAACAAGGGCTTCTGCATTATCTTGATATTGTTGCTAGCCCGTTTTCTTACTCTTAATCTGTTGTCCGACCTTTATCTGTCAGTTGACAGTCAAGTGTTATCGTGCATTGGAGTGTTCCGATGCATGTTACCCTTGTGGTCCGTCCAGGCATTCCACTTCGGGATGTCAGGAGAAACAAACTCCGGTACCTTGTCCCTTTCTCGGACCAGGTCAAAGTATTGTAATCCGCAGAATAAGAGGCTTGTCTAGCTGTTGTTCTGTTCAACCTTGGAGTGTCACACTCTTTTATATCAAGAGGTCGTGCCTAGTCTCATGACGTATTTGATGAAGTGATACTCTTACCCTTCCTTATCCATCTACCTCCGAGCTACTCGGGCTCGAGATTGTTGAGGATGCATAATGATGTGGAAATCGGACATTCTTAGCAAATGATATTGCTTTGACGTCCAAGGACTTTGATGGCGCTCTTAGCACGATTGGTAATCAGATAATCAAGCCGAGTTTGACTGTGCTACCAAGTCCATTTTGTTCAGGTGCACACTTCGGTCAATGAGTTAGACTCTTCTCAAAACTCTAAAGATCACAGCGTTTCGCATGGAAAAGCAACTTTCCTCTCGCAATCTAGCTAGTGTTCTGGAACTTGACACTGTAGTCAATCTTGAGAACCTTACCTCTCTTTAGCTGTTGTAACTCCTCCTCGGACATGGCAGGTCTGAAATATCCGCACGCCTAACCAAATCTGAATCTCAAGCAGAAATGATGGTTGGTGTTCCTTAAGAGTATGACATAGGCCTTGTGTAAATCCGGCAAGTTTGAGGTGGTGGTTGCCCTACTTAACTGGAAGGTCTATTGTGATATCCTCTTGCCTTTCGTAAAATCAAACCACTCTCCATGAGGTTATTGTGCGACTTATTCTAGAAGTTGCCCTTATGGTCTCTTTGCAATCTTAAAAGTCCGACCTCCACTTGATGACCTATTGAAGGCTTTTTCGAAGCCTGATAGTGGTATCTAGAACATCGAGGAGAACATTAACGTCGTGTTTCTAAAAATGTCTCTCGGTCGTTTCTCCTATCCTCTGCTCGACCTTCGTTTGGTCAAGTTGTTCCTAGTTTTCCCCAATGGCTTATGGTCTTGTGCAAAGTTCATATTTCCAACCCTTGGAGAGAACTTGTCTGTCCCCTTGAACTATCTTCTGTTTCTTGTCGGCACGTCGTGCTTGTTACCTTACTCTCTGCAACAAGGAAGATCATCGTGGGATCGAGAAGATTGTTGAAGTTAAGGGTTGTCATGTCTCCCTCATCCCTCTTCCTACTCTAGGAATCTCGGGGCGAGATTCTTGTAAGGGGGATAGAATTGTAACAGCCCAGATTTGGCACCCTAAAATATGGGCCAAATTTTCACTTTTTGTTGCATTGCATCATGGCATACATTATTAAATTGCTAAATTTAATCAAAGCAACAAATGGAAAACATTAAAGGGAAGCAAAGCACTTCCTAAAATTCCCAAACCAAATGCAATTGCTCAAAGTGGCAAAACAAAATATTCTTGAGTTTCCATATTTGTCCAGGAAGTTCCAAGAGTGCAAAATAATATTCTTGCTTTGTGCTTTTATAAGACTATACATTTGATAGTTGGAATTGATCAAATTGCATTAAGTAAACCCTATGACCAATGTGGTGCAAAACTTTTATTTTGCAACACCAAATTTTATCAAGCTTCTACATGTCATGAGAAGGCTACATGAATTTTTGCAGGTTTTATAAAAAGGTTTAAATGCCTCAATTAAAAATGAGAACTTTAAATAGTTGCAATCCAAGCTTGATTTTCCAAACCAACATAAACTTCCAAAAATTCCAAATAAAAATATGGTGGGCTTCCTTACATTATTGTGAGCCTCCCTGAATTTTCTCATAATTTTTGGAAAGTTTTGAGGCCCCAATTAAATAGAAAATGCTGCTGTTCTTTTAAAAGAAATAAAACAGAAAAGAAGAAAAGCAGCTAGGGGGTTATTCAGAAAAGTGTCATCGCTCTCCTCTGTAGCGACCGAACCATCGTCGCTGTCGCTCGTCGCCGTCGGACCAGCTCCCCTGCCTCGCTGCCGGCCCCCCCCCCCTCCGTGGAAGCGTCGACAAGGAGGCCCCCCACGACAAGCTGCTCTTCCCTCTCTCCCTCTCCCCCGCTCTCCCCCCTGGAACCCTAACCCTAATTTCGAGCCCGAGCTCTTTCCGCCGCCGCCGCATTGCCGCGCCAATCGCCGCCGTCCTGCGCCGCCCCGAGGCCAGCCGACGCCGCCAGCAGCTCCGCCTAGAGCTCCTCTTCCTCCCGGTGCCACCAGACCGTGCTGGGGGGCCCGCATTTGCCGGCGCCGTCCCGTTCTTCTCCGCCGATGACCGCCGCCGCCATGGACGCTCGCCTCCAATTCCGGCCCCGCCGTCTCCGGCCACGGCCACGCGATGCTGGTGAGCTCCTGCTGCTCCCCGGCCCTTCCTCCCTCTCTTCCCCTTCCTAGACCGGCGCCTCACCGTACGCCGCCGCCTGCAGCCGCTCCGGCGACCACCGCGGCTGGCTCCGGCGACCAAATGGTCACTGCCGCCGCCCCTGGGATCCACTCCACCTCCTCTACCTCCTAGTGCCGTTGCCCGCTTCCAATTTCCACCGCAGTCGACGATTAGATGATCAACCTGCCGTTGCTGCCTCCTGATGATGTCAGCTGACGTCATCAGTTCATATGTTTTGAATTTCAGAAAAATGACAGAAAATATAAAATGTGATATCTTTTAATTGGTAGGTCCAAAAATTGCAAATAAGGCATCCTAAGGTTTATAATTTCATAACCTATCCAAATATGTCACTCACCCATGCAAATGAATTTTTGAAATTGAATTCAAATATGAAATACAAATTCATCTGTGAGTTATTCAAATTTTGCAAAATTCATATCTAGAGTTTTATAATTCAGAAAAATGCAAATAATATGTCAAAATGCTCAGCACTAAATTGTCTATCTGTTAGTACCCTTGGTTAATTTAATTTGTCAAAATAAATCGCCTTTAATTGCTGAATACTAAAATGGCAGAAATATGGTTGAATTGTTAATTCCATAACTATAGTTCTATATGTCCAAAAATTGTGTTCAATAGCTAAAAATGATCAGTGGACAATAAGCTATCACCTCATGTCATTTGAGAGAGTTGGAGAAATTAATTTTAGTGCTGTTTACCAAAAATTGCTAAAATGGCAGATTTAAGTCCCGTTTTGAATAATTCATAACTTGGTGAATAATACTTCAAAAATTGCAAATGATATACCAAAATGACCAGCAAAGCAAATGCTATCTACCTATGTTAATATCACAGCATGCAACTAACTTTTACTTTGATGTCTTTTTCGAATTGGTTAAAATAATATCAATTGCTTAACCGTTTCAATCACTATTTCCTCACCGTTAATCGGAAAAATGCAAACAAGGTACCAAAACGATCAGTGGGTTAATATCTATCAAATAATGTCATTTTCATGCATATTTACCTCATAATTCAGTACTGGACATTTTGGATATTCACCTAATTCACTAAGTTAAAGATGGAGTTTTAACCCGTTAATTGCAATATTTATTTTAGGGGTTCCATTTAACTTGTGGGAGATGCCCAATACCTTTCCAATGCATAATATGACCATATCATCATGATTGTGCATTGCACCTTGTATTCTTGTTATTTATTTTCTTTTCTTGTGTTGTTTGTGTTTCGGTAGATTCTGGAGTCGAGGTTCCACCACAATACCTTGACAACCAGCGCGACCAGTACTACCAGCAAGGCAAGAGCTAACCTAACCTTCTTGGCATATCTCATATTACCCAAGTATTTTACCCACCATACTATTATTGCATTCGATTCTGGTGACAAGTTTTGGTCAGTGTATAGAATATCCTGTCAATTGCATGTTCCCTGAACCATTATCTGTTTCCCCACCTATGAACCATAGATTGAAGTGTTGGCCTGAGATAAATCATATCTGTTGTATGTCATGCTTAGATATGCTTAGCCATGCTTAGTCGAATGCTTAAGTTGTCCGTTGATTATTTCCATACTTGTGAATTGAATGGAATGTTCGGACAGTGGTGGAAACTTGTGTTGATAATAAATTGCTAAGAAGGCTGGGATGAGTTGCCAACGAGGTCGTTGGTGTTTTGTCTCATTCTTGCCGCCTAGGCTGAGAGTGCTTTTAGCTAGAACCAAGAAACCGAGCGTGCTTCCAACGGTGGGGACATATGGAATCCCCTTTAACCGAATAATTTGTGCGGGCGTATCCAAGGGTCCTCTAGTTTGCGCTTTCCATTTGCGAGTGTGTGGCTGGTGATGAAAAAGATGATGATGATGATGATGATGGTGATAGGAGTGGCGATGGGGCAGGGTGTTGAAATAGGCGCTGAACTTGTCCTGTCGTCACGATGACCCTTGGATAGTCTCATGCTTTGTAAAGGTTTAACCGCGCCCGCCCTGCCGGCTTTCCCCGGAAGAGAGCTAATTACGTAGGCAAGGGGTCGGACGGTACCGGTGGCTAAAAACAGTACACCCCTGCAGGGTTTAATCTTTTCGAAAAGCCGTGTCCGCGGTTATGGACGAACTCTTGGGAAAGGCGGATTAGCTCATAGAAAACCTGAACCTGATCTTAATCAAATGGCAGCTAGAGGTTGCATAATCAACGTGTGATAAAGGTTCATTTCCTCGAGGGTAGATTCGAGGGAGTGCCTTGGTGGAGATAGTTGGAGTTGCTAATCATCAGTAGGTTCCCCGTGAACCGAAGAGAAAAGTGTTACCCTCTTATCCCCTTATGAAAACCTTCTGATTAGACGATGCCATGAGTCCTAGTCTTCGGAAGGAAACAAAACTAGCCTTATGCAAAACACCCACTTATATAGCTTTGAAGCCTCCGTCAGCATCGGGCCTATATCGCCCTACTAATTCTTGCGAGTACGTCGTACTCAGCCTTGCTTTGTTGATTATTATTTGTTTCAGAGGAGGACGCCACCGAACTGGAAGGTGGGTTCTACGTTGACTTCGACGAGTAGTCTGGGGTTCCCAGGTGGCAGCTTGGGACGTCATGGAACAGGCTGGCACGGGATGTTTATCTGTAGGCCTCTTAGGCCATAATTTGGATCTTGTTGTTTAGACAACTTTAATTTGCTTCCGCTTGTTGTAATGATGGGTCAGTGACCTCTGATGTGTCATTTGCGATCTTTCTCAATTATATGAGTTGAACTATGATATCTTTGTGTCGTAGAGTCTGTGATGTGCCAGTTCGTTTCACAAGTCTCGGTCTCTTTACTATACATGGAAGCGATGTCTGAGCTTATGGCATGATTGAGGTATTGTGTGCCGATGATCCATTCCGAGCACACCTGCCAAAGTGTATTGGCCTGGGATTGGTAAACCCAGTAACCCTCAATTGTGTAGCATGACCGGTTACACACGTTCCACTGTATAGTTCTGGGGTCGGGGCGCTACAAAGGCCTTCCATTGAAAATTGCATCTTCACTAAAGCAAGAGAAACAGACACCCGCCAGCCACTTATGCAAAACAAGTTGCATGTCAGTCGTGGAACCGGTCTCTCGTGCGTGGACGAGTAAGGTTGGTCCGGGCCGCTTCATCTCACAATACCGCAAAGACGCAAAGTGTACGCGAGAAGGTAGCAACATAAAATATCAGCACCCACAACACTTGTGTTCTAATCGCACCAACATCTACGAATAGATCTAGGCTCTGATACCACTGAAGGGGTCGTTGCATAGAAAACAAAAAATTTCCTACGCAACAAGCGGAATAAACCCCAAGGATCTAGATCTACTAGACGAAGGTAGCGAAGATGAGATCCAATCTCTTACCCTTGAAGATCAACAAACGCGTTTTGTCAGTGCAGGGGTTGGCTAGTCGATCCCCGCAACTAGACTCATCTAGTCGCGAGGAGATGTATTTCCTCGAAGTCCAATCCGATGAAGTGCCACAAGGGGTAGCACCTCCGCGGTATCCACACGTACGGCTCGATGTAGATCTCCGCCTTCTTGATCCCGCAAGCAAGGTGGAGATGGCTAGATGGATCTCGGCACCACGACGATTGTGGTGGCGTTGATGGTGGAGAAATTCCTGCAGGGCTTCGCCAAGCGACTGCAGGAGAGAGGAGGGAGAGGAGAGGGAGGCCGGCGGCTAGGGTACAAGGGTGCACGCCCCAGCCCTCCCCTCCTCCTTATATAGGCGTGGGGGGGCTGGTTTGCCCCTCCCCCAAGTCCTTGGGGCGGCCAAGGGGGGGAAACTTGCCCCCAAAGGCTCCCTTTCCCTTTAGGGTTAGGGTTTCCCTTGGGCCAGCCTCATGGGCCTTTAGGGAGGGGTGCGGCCAGCCCATGAGGGTTGCTGCACCTCCCCTTAGCCCAAGTTACCCTTCCAGGTTCGTGGCCCCCAAGGTGGGGCCCTCCGGAACCTTCTAGAATCTTCCGGTACTCTGCCGGAATTTTCCCGAACTTTTCCGGAACCCTGGAAACCACTTTCCTTATATGAAACTTTATCTCCGGACTCTTCCGGAGCTCCTTATGATGTCTAGGATCTCATCCGAGACTCCGAATCACCATTCGCTCATACCATCAATTATCTCATCGCTAACCCTAGCTACATCGGAGCGTTAAGTGTGTGACCCTACGGGTTCGAGAACATGCAGACATGATCATATCAATAATCAATAGCGGGACCGGGATACCCATATTGACTCCTACATATTCAACGAAGTTTCTTATCGATTGAACCACGATGCCGGAGATTCTTAATCTCATATACGATTCCCTTTGTCTCACCGATATTTAATTTGCCCGAGATTCGATCGTCGATATCCCCATATCTAGTTTCATCTCGTTACCTGGCAAATTCTCTTTACTCGTCCATAATATAGGATCACCGTGATTACCACTTAATCACATGGTTGCAACCTTTTTGATGCTATATTACCGAGAGGGCCCAGAGATATCTTTTCCGTCACAAGGAAGGACAAATCCCAGTCTTGATTCATGTCACCCAACAAATACCATCGGAGATACCTGAAAGCCACCTTTATAATCACCCAGTTACGAAGTGACGTTTGATGTCCACAAAGCATTCCTCCGGTAAACGGGAGTGACATAATCTCATGGTCTAAGGAAACTATACTTGGCATACTAAAAGCTTTGGCAATGAAACTTGTGTGACACGATCAATTGCAACTTTTTATTATCGGGTCTTGTCCATCACATCATTACTCCTAATGATATGACTCCGTTATCAAGTGACTATAACAAGTCCATGGTTAGGAAACTCTAACCATCTCTTGACTAACGAACTAGTCCGGTAGAGGCTTACTAGGGACACCTGGTGTTTATATTCCACACATGTATTATGTTTCCGGTTAATACAATTATAGCATGGATAATAAACTATTATCATAAACATGAATATGCTAATAAACCGTTTTATTATTGCCTCTAGGGCATATTCCCAACAGCTGTGCTGGTCAGTGTGTATGACAAATGGCTGATATTGTAAATAAGATTTTCATTTATCCAGCGCCATTAAGATTGCCAAACATTCTTTGTCATAGGTGGATAGGGCCTGGTTCTTTGGTCCCAAAGCCTTGCTGAGAAACGCTGAGCACCAATTCCAAATGCAGAGGCGTCAGTTTCAATCACAAATTCCTTTTGGAAGTTTGGCAATGCCAGAACTGGAGCCTTTATCAATGCCTCTTTGAGAGCCTGGAATGCAGCCTCTGTATACTTGGTCCACACATATGGCACCCCTTTTTTGAGTAATGCCGTCAGTGGCCTGCAAATCACTCCAAAATTCTCCATGTATTTTCTGTAGTACCCCACCATTCCCAGAAATCCTTTGAGTTGTTTTGTGTTTAGTGGTCTTGGCCATTGCTTGACAGCTTCTACCTTGGTTGGGTCAGTGGCCACCCCTGCTGCACCAACGATGTGCCCTAGATATTCCAGTGAAGTTTGTGCAAACGAGCACTTGGATTTCTTGATGTACAGCTGGTGTTTGTGCAGCAGTTGGAATACTTGCCTGAGATGAGTGATATGATGATCCAGTGTGCGGCTGTAGATCAGTATATCATCGACGAACACTAGCACAAATTTTCTGATCACATCAGCAAATATGTTATTCATGGCCGATTGGAAAGTGGCTGGAGCACATGTTAGGCCAAAAGGCATCACACGAAATTCAAAGTGTCCACTATGTGTGCGGAATGCTGTTTTTGGTTCATCTTCCTCCACCATTCTAATCTGATGATAACCCGACTGTAAATCCAGTTTGGTAAAGAATTGAGCCCCTGACAGTTCATCCAGCAATTCCTCCACTATGGGCATTGGATAACGATCCTTGACAGTGACTGCATTCAATTGACGGTAGTCGATACATAAACGCCAACTCCCATCCTTTTTCTTCACTAATAACACTGGTGATGCAAAGGGACTGCGGCTAGGTTTGATAATTCCATTGCGCAACATTTCCCTGACTTGACGCTCAATCTCACCTTTCTGCTGTGGTGTATACCTGTACGGTTTCACATTAACAGGTTGGACCCCAGGCAGTAAGTTGATGTGGTGGTCAAACGGTCTGTTAGGAGGTAGCCCTTTTGGTTCTTGGAAGCTGTGAGAAAATTCTTCCAATAATTGCACAACAGGTTCTGGCATGGACGTGTTGTCAGCCCCCACATCTGCAGCACAGACTTGTACTAACTGAGCCAGAGCTCCTTCATGGATTATCTGATTCAAATCTGCTTGTGTTATAGCTTGACACTGAGAAGTGTTGTCTTTGACCCCTTTCAATGTAATTCTGTTGCCATTGTGCTTGAAGCGTAGTTTCTTTTTATGCCAGTCCACCCACATTTTACCAATTGCATCAAGCCAATCCATGCCTAAAATCATGTCATATCCAGGAATAGGAAAAACCCTCAAGGTTGTCTGGAATTCATTCCCCTGACATTGCCACACAGCATCTGGCACTGCTTGGTCACAGGCAGACCTACCCCCATCTGCCACTGTAACAATCACCTTGGTCACTGTGCTGACTGGAAGTGCTAACTGATCTGCAGCATGCTTGCCGATAAAACTTCCAGAACTGCCCGAATCAACCAATATCAACACCTGTTTTCCTTGGATGCCACCCAACAGCCTAATGGATTTTTTGTGGGTCACTCCTGCCACAACATGAGATGATAACATCATGAGGGACTCATCATCACTGCTACTCGGCGTTTTGTCAGGTTCAGAATCCGAACTGTATTGCATTATCTCCAACAGTTCTTCCACCACATTCAGAGACACAGTTTTGGAACACTTATGGCCAGGTTGAAATTTTTCGCCACATTTGAAACATTCCCCGCTAGCCCTACGTTGATCTCTGAGTGAGGTGAACTTGTCCTCCCATGGAGGTTTCTCCTCCACTTTCCTTCTTGCTTCCTCCGGCGCTGGCAAAATGCCCTTGTGTCCTGAATCAAATGGTAACCCCTTCTTGTATTCGTGTTTGAATTTGTTCACCGAATAGTTGCGCGCTTCATCTAACATTTCTTCCTGTGTTTCAGCTAGGGAGAGTGCCATGTCCACTGTTCTTGGCTTATGTAACCTGATTGCTCGTTGAATCTCTCGCTCCAGGCCTCCCACAAACTTGGTGACAAAGAATGCTTCATCGTAGTGTCTGTTGTGCACTAATACTTTGTGGCGTAACTCCTCAAATTTGTGATGATACTTCTCCACAGTGTCTATTTGTTTGCATCTCTCCAGGGCTTCCAAGTAACGGTGGTGTTTGTCCTTACCAAATTTTGCATGTACAGCAACCACTAAATCTTCCCAACAATCGATATCATGATCAGCCTCATATGTTTGCAGCCACAAGGCAGCATCGCCAGTGAAATGCATTGTGGCAAAGCTTGCCCAGGTGTCTCTGGACACATTATACAATGCAAAATACTTTTCAGCTACTCCTTTCCACCACATAGGATTCTCACCGTCAAACCTAGGGAATTCTGTTTTCGGCATGCGATTGTGTCCACCTCCTTGACTGTTGCGTGTCATCCTACTCTCCAGAATTGCACTTCCATCCATATCATCCTCGTGCGCCGACTGCTCTCCAATCTCAAAGTGCACAGGAGTGTGTGTCACAGTACGCTTACCCCTGTAGTTCGACGCCGCTGGTGCTCGCGTCATCAGTGAAGAACCAGCAGCTCCCCCGGTGCCGATGCCTAGCTCTTCCCCTTGGGGTGTGAGATCCCCCGATGCCTGTCTTGTCGCCTCCAGTGCTGCCACTCGGACCCCAACTTCCGCCACAGTTTTCTGCAGAGATCCAATGACTCCATCAACACGAGGCATCCACACCTGCAGCCCTTGTAGAGTTTCGGCCACTCCACGCAAGGATTCCGCCACCGTCGCTCCTTGATTCTTCAACTCCAACAAATCGGACTGGACCTTGTCCATCGCCGCCGCCGTCACCATTGCCGCCTACGTGGCACACGAATCAAGCCGTTGACTTGGAATTTTACCACCCGTGAAGGATCCACAGGCAACCGATCACCGCCGCTCAATTTGTGCCCGAATAATCCACCGCCGCCACACGCCGCCTCGGTGGTGCTCTGTTTCGACAACCACCACTCTGCCGCCACGAAATCCGAAGGAGTAGTGGGATTCTACGGGAGATCCCAACCACTACCCGCTCGATTTCGATGCGCCTCCACAGATCTCAACCCGGCACGATTTGGTGGCTAAACCTAACAAAAATTTCTCTCAGATCTCGCAGTCGGATGGCTCTGATACCATATGTCACTCTATATTACTCACAAGATGAACACTCACACAGATCCGATACAATCAGCGTCGCGCTGATGAGTTTGACTATGAACTCAGTTCATACAGAGAAGAGGAAGAGAGGTACAGATCCCGATGGGATTCAGTTACAAGTTGATTGATGCTTCTTGCCTTTCCTTCGTCGACACTTATCCCTGGCGCTGTGTGCCCGCGGCTACCTCCTGGACTCCAGTTGGACCTGATGCTTCCTGGGACTTCTTCCGTCTGTCTCGCTCTCCAGCCCGTCTCATCTCCTTCACGGCTCGGCCCAGGTACAGGGTCGTGACACTCCTACCCACCTCCCATTGTTTGAATTCATCTACTACCACTTTACAAAACCAACACTCCACTCACATTTGTTGTCTAGGATTGTTAAACGCGCAAGCATGTTGTTGCTTCTAAAGTGATCAAATCGTGAGAACAATTAGGACAACAAACCTCCTTCTTTTGATCTTGTCGAATCACCCATGTAGCCTTGACAACCGATCTTGTAGTGTATTTGTGGCCTCTGGAATTGTGCTTTAAAATCCAATTGTTGAGAAGAGAGGAACCAAAATTCTGCATAAGCTCACCGCACTAGATATGATCAACAATATATTCCTCGTATACGCAAACTTAGCAGGTAGCATTGTTGTCCCGAAGCGAAATCACATCAAAAGTCCATTAAATTGCGTAGCCAACCAACCGTAGATTTTGCATTTAAGAACAATTTGAGAACATACTTTTTGGAAATCTTATTCAATAAGGAATATTTTGGCAATACTTAGGCCTCAAACAATTTATGGATTTGCTACCTACGGGGCTAGCTGCGCATAGGGTACCTGCCGTCGGATTGTGGGCGTTGTGCTCTCCCTTGATGAAACACTGCCGGAGCTTGCCGTTTGTTCTCGTGACGTCCGTTGGCGCCCGTCTGTTTTTCTTAGCACTACCGCGTACCAGCGACCACATTCCATATCGTTTTCGCTGTGAGAAACTTGCGAGGCTGTGGCTGCTCTTATCTGACACCTGTGACACCACACCCCATTAAGGATTCCTTGTGAGATTTTTGTATGGTGTAGTAGGGGCGCGTGGGAAAGCGTCTAGCTTGCACATTTAGTTTCCCAGGCAAAAATCATCTGCCATGCACACATTTAGCTGGCTCAGGAGTTGCGGCACGGGAGAAGTGCAAATTTTTTTGGTGGAGCTCGTTCTGGAGTATGCTCAAACGACCTTCGTCACCATGAATTTGGGATAGCTACACCATCTCTACGGGTATAGAATGGTGAAGCCTTCGTCCGTTTTGAACTTGCGTTGCCGTAGCCCGCTGTTCCTAATGGACCTAGTAACAAAAGTAGCATGAAGCCTTACGGCCATGGAGCCATGCTGGCATGCGATCAGAACACACCATCCAGGAAAATGCAATGGATGTGGATACAATATAATGGAATAAAAAACTGATTCATGTCATGCATGCGATCAGAACACACAAACCTGGAAAATGCAATGGAGCATGGATACAATATAATAGAATAAAAACTGATGCATGTCGTGCTCTCGGTGTGACAGGCGTCGTGCTCTTCCGTTGGCTTTGGAGACGTCTAGAAAACTATCGTGTGCTCCCTTAATAAGATCTAATGGTTGGATGTGGGTGCGCAGCTAGCCACCATGATAGCCCACTATTTCCCATTCAAATATTGCATAGAGCATAATAGGTACATTTATGTGAATTTTGTTTTAGGGTTTTGGGGTTTTGAACTTAAGAAATTTTAACAGGTTCAAATACAATGATGACATGATTATGATGCATGTATGTATGGTTTTTAATTCTTTGAAAATTGGGATGTTACAACTCGACATGGCTTGTGGACCTTATACAGGGCCATATCGCACCATGGAGCGTAGAAAGTGCAACAAGTTTAAGGGCATTGTTGGGTAAAGTAACGCATGTTTGCAGAGCGTAGAATATTATGGCCAGTGACTCCTTGTTCCATGCAGTAATTACGATTGCATCGGGAAAGTAACCCCATGAGGTTCCAACAGCCCGTGAAAGCTGAAACATAGTTTTTTGGGAATAAAATTTGACTTTGAACAAATGTATAAAAAACATGCATTTTGCTAATGACCTGCTATCATTCCAGAGCATCTTAAAAACTTATCCTCCTATTTAAACTTTTTAAGTACGTTGTACTCATACGTTTAATCTTAGAAGAAGAAATCGACTATATATGAAGCACAGGTACGAAACTGACGTTGATGAAGAGGAGTCCAAGGTAGGCTTAGGTACTAAGGGAAACCGAGCCGAGCAACGATAGACTAGTATTTAATAAATTGCTGAGCTCCGATGATTTTTATTTTTCTACTTAATGTAAGCTGGTACAAGTCGACACATCTTTATTTGATGGGTGCTGCTATACGTACGACAAAATTCGTCCGATCCGCGTACGATCATACTGGTAGCAAACTTGCGTGACGCACGCAGGGCAACGAGCGGTATAGGTTTGAGTTTGGGCTGGAACTTGGGATTGGACCGGCTCTTCTGGTGGTAGGCCCATCCTCTTAAATAACATATTTCTTTTACCTTTTTTTTTTTTCCTTATCCCCTATGCTAATGTTTGACACAATGTTCTAGCAGCCATTTACTTTTTTTAATACGAAAATGTTTCTTTGATCAAATGAGTGATAAGTCGATTAAGACATTTCTTCTTTTTTTTTGAACCCTATAAAGACTTTTCATATTTACATAAATATGTTTGCTAATTATGTAATGTATTCCCGATAGACACGTACACGCACTTCCTCCCCCGTAACCAACGTCGGTCAAACCGCCGTCCGGGGCACGTACACGCACTGCCTCCCCCGTAACCAACGTCGGTCAAACCGCCGTCCGGGGCGCGGACGGCGCGCTGCCGCGGCCCCTCGCCGTCCCCCCTTCTTCTCCAGCTCTGGGGACGCTGCAGCCCCAAATTATGTTTCTTGCTCGCCTCCGCCGCGGCGAGCCGCGTCTCCGGCTCGCTCCAGTCTCCTCGTCGTCGTCACCGCCGCCGACTCGGCTTCGTCCGCAAGGAAGAAGAAAAGCACAAATCATGATGGACGATCATAGAATGGAGAAGGCGACTGAGCCCTAAGTTAATTCTCACAATCGAGATTTAGTAAAACCATATATTTATATATTAATTTTGAAGGTGTTCGCCGGTATCGTAGGTTTTGGTTTGGCACTTTGGCCATACGTACTTAGCAGGACAGAGAGGATTATTAATTAGCATAGAGAGATATCTTATAAAACAAATAGCACATAGCGGCAGTCCGGTAGCTAGCACGAGGTGGAGAAAGGAAGGATCGTACAGGGATCGTACGTGAATCGTCGTACGTGAAGCACTTTCGTTATTTGATACTCCATAGTTGTCAGAGGAGGAACTTGAAATCTTTATACACTTCTGAATTGTAATATTAAATGTGTAATATTTGGACTCGGCATTGTTTTTATTGTATCACTGCGAGGGTTGTAATATTTATGTGGAACCGTGTTCCATGAGTGTTAGATCGACGACTTGCGTATTGCAATATGCAGTGGTGTGCTGGATCACCGCAACAAGTCCGACGATGACGCATACCCGCTGCTCCTC
The DNA here is from genome assembly GCA_012064385.1 of Puccinellia tenuiflora. Lineage (NCBI taxonomy): Eukaryota > Viridiplantae > Streptophyta > Magnoliopsida > Poales > Poaceae > Puccinellia > Puccinellia tenuiflora. The sequence goes on from QRDG01000025.1 coordinate 1,549,281, forward strand.
GATGCCATGAACCACGCCGACGAGAGGGGGCTGAAGTCGGGTACCATTACTCGACATAGTGCCACCATTGCCATCTGTACAACACCATCACGAGACCCGCCTTTTTCCCTTCTCAACGAGATGAAGGAGATATTCATTCCATTCGGGCAGGTGAGAAAGGGCCGGCTTGACCATGCCTTTTCTCTTGGTCGAGTCGGAAGCTAAGTGTCTCATTCAGCGATGGGGCGTTCATAAATCCCTAACTTTAGGGACCTAGTTACAACATCCGTCCTAGATCCTCACCCCCTCTCCCTACTAGAGTTCAAGCATAGGACGCTCGAACACGTCAATTGCGGCAGGGGCGGAGGACATGAGGCGACTAGGATTTAAGACTTATTTCGATAGTCACTTCTCAGATATATTCAGTTATATCAGTAGCCGTTAGATAAAGATAATGTGCATTTTATACTTATATATACAAATCTTAATGTATAGGTCAAATAGTTGTTAGCATCGACGTAGAAAATGCTAGAGCAAACGGCAAAAGCACAAAACTTGAGCAAAGAGAAAACATTTCATGGTGCTTCAGTGCAAAAAAGAGTATCTTTTTAGGCGGAGACAGATCACTGTTAAAAGATGTTAACGTTTTCGATCGACCAATCAATCAAATCAAATCTAATAAAAGAAAGACCGAGAAAACAAACGTACGTCGTAGTTAGGGATGGCACTCGCAGGGTATGGGTGCGGGTAGAGCCATTCCATATCCTTACCCGTGCCTCCCAAGTTTGCCCATCACCCGTACCCATACCCGTAAGCGGATATAAGTTTTTCCCATACCCGTCACCCGACAGGGTAAAGGGATACCCGCGGGTAAAAATACCCGCATTTTGAATAAATATCAATTGAGCCAAAAAAAACTGAGATCATGTGACAATACATAGTTATAAACAACAACATGTAGTCTACACTATTAAATTCATAAACTCAATCCTCATATGGAGAGACACGTAGCAACGACGCAGCGTATATGACAGGCAGCGATTATCTACTAGGGATTTAATCTAGCGCCATTTACTCGTTTAGATCACCGGATTATGGGACGGAGTTGAAGCTTGTACGTATACCATCTCGATCGATTGTGGCTCTCCTCGAGTTGACCTGTCTAGTGCATATGCGGAATTAGAAAATTAGGTTAGATTTAATTAGAATAAGCCCCAATTGACAGAATTTATATGGGTACAAGGGAACGCGGGTATGGGTTATGCAATCCCATGCCCGTACCCGCTCTGCCCGATGGGTACAAGATTTTCCTATTTATATACCCATGAGTATTTCGTAGTCCTAAACACTTATCCTAATAGTATTTTTACCCGCAGAGTATGCGAGTACAGGGTACCCATTACCATCCCTAGTCGTAGTAGTACCAAGCTTCAGCGGGACAGTGTTGCGACGACTACTGAGTCTACTGATCATCGCACATCGCTGTTATCCTCCGAAGCGTGAATCCGGCTAGCTGAACTATCTCAGACGATCGCAAATGGGATGGTTGGCTCCCCACCTTGAAATCTTCCTCCGACGGAAAATAGTCGCCCGGAAATCGTGGCAGATAACGCTACGATCTCCCTCATCTCTGCAGCTGCAGGGGTGCTCACCTCACCTGCGTCAGTCTCCACACATTACCCACGTGGGCAGGCAGGGGAAGGATGCTGACAAGACGCACGCACCCTTCATCTAATCCTGTCTGTCTGTCGTCGTCGGCTCGGCACCCGCCACCGCCACCGCCACGGCACCACGCATAGCCATGGCATGGCCACATGCCAGCCATCGGAACGGTATCCAAAGCCCGCGCTGTTTACATCGAGATCGATTGATGCGTAGCGCGCGCGTGGAGCCTCACTCCCTAGCCGCTGCTCTGCTCGTCTCCACAGCAGGCGATGGATCAAGTAGCTCCTTTTGGACGCTTCTGCCAGCAGCGTCGGTCCACTGCCCCGCTGGGCGCAAGCCCATCCATGTATGCCGTGCGTCGAGTACAGATATTATTCGACGCCGTTTGTAGCCCCTCGATTCGTAGAGTTGCAGGCCTCCTTTGATTCATACTAGAATTTTCAAAGGAATTTTGTAGGATTTGAAACCTGTAAAAATTTTCTTTTTCTTTTCAAAGGTGTTTGATTCACATGATTGTAGCCTGTAGGAATAATTCTCATAGGAACTCCGTAGTACATTTTCACATGAAATCTAACAAGAGGTCAGACATCATGGAAAAAAATCCTATATCTTCTTCCTATACCCAAAGGAATCCACCGGACATGACAAATCAATCCTATACAATTCCTGTTCCTTTATGTTTCCAACCCTATGAATCAAAGAAGGTCGTACCAGTCGGAGGGGTTTCCGTTTCTGTCGAATATTACCAACGTTGAGGTTAGTTTTACATGTCAGTACCATTATTAGTATTTTTTTCTTCTAAAATCTACCGGTTCTTGGGTATGGCGTTACAAATCGCACTAATTTTCGTCTAAAAATATTTTGACAGCAACGCTAACCAACCGGTGGGGCCCATCTATAAGGGCTAGATAGGCAGTACACGTGGATAACGAGCTGGCGTGGACGTGGAGCCCACTATCATCCATTAGCGCGCGTGGACACGGTCGACGATGGCCCGTCGCGCATGCGGCCGACGACCCATGTGGAAGCTCCCTAACGCATGGCCTTGGCACCGCAGTACATCGTCATAAAGCCCCTAGAGTCGGACGCCTCGGGAGAGAAAGCGGCCGGCCTTCCAGAACGCGTCATAGTCGGCATCATCGTGCTATTCCTCGTCGGCGCCGGCCTATCCGAGCTCCGCCTTCATGTCCGAGCCCCATGTCCACGTCAGCTCGCCCTTCCTCCACATGTGTTGCCTACTAGCCCTTTGGGCCTCACCGGTCAGCGCTATTGTCAAAATGCTTTTAGACGGAAATTATGCGATTTGTACCGCCACGCCCCAGATTTAGTAGATTTTAGAAAAAAAATTTATCAAGAATGGTACAAACATGTGAATCTAGCCCAATTATGGGTTCTTTTATTTTGTAATTCACTCGTTTCTGTCCGCGCCGCTCAGAAGCCATGGCCCAACGCGGCGACATAAACATGTCTATTTTGCTATATGCGTGTACTTTCATACCCTAATTTGAGACGACTTTGCGTCACCATGGACAGAAGGCGGACTGTCCGCTTGTCCGCTCGGCGTCCACCCCTCTTCCGTCTCGGGCCCGCATGGAAGTGACCCACCGCCCTGTGGGCTCCCCCACTCCAGTTCTTTTTAATGCGTCCGCACGGACCGACATTCCCATCCGCGTCCACTCCACTATGTCACTCCATTTCCAAGCCGCCGAACCCTATCTGGAATCAGAGCCACGGACATACTGGCCCGCTAGTGTGTCCGGGTAGTCGTGGTTGTGGACTTCCACGTTTTTGGCGACCATAGAGCCGTAGTAAGAGGAGCAGGTGTGGCCGTCTACACCACTACATGCGGGACCGCAGCCGCCACCACCGGCAATGGGGCCACCCTTACCACCGATGGAAGGGTGGCCATGGCCGGCTCCAACCTCCATCAATCTCGTCGACACCGACAAGAACAAGTAGTCTCCAGCACACCGGGCCATGCTCCGGTGGCCACCGTAGTTTAGATCTAGGCTTTTTTTATATATTAGTTAAATCTATGTAATGGATAATGTGGATTTTTGAGAAACAAAGTGAAATATACCGCGCGGACATAGGCGGACATTTGGTGTCCATCTAGCCACCCAAACGGACACACTAGCAGGAAAAGCCTTATAGGTAAGCCAAGTAGCCGCGGCGCACCACATAGGACATGTGCCCCGGTTAAGTATCCGTGGCGCACCAGTAGGGGCTGCGCCACGGGTAAGCACTTAGCCGTGGCGCATGGCCTGGCCAGGTGCGCCACGACTAAGCTGGACCCTGGGCGGCCGGCCTACGCACAAGTACGCGTAGCGCGCCGAAAATATGTGCGCCACCGATAGTTAAATATTCGTGGCGCAGCAGCTGCCCCGTGCGCCACGGCTAAGTGCGGGCCCAGTGCCACTTTCTGTGGCTACTTAGCCGTGGCGCACCTTACACAGTGCGCCACGACTAAGTGTGGGACCAGGTTTACCTTTTTTGGCGCCACCTTTATCCCGGGGGAAACTTGGGTAGGATCTCACCTTAGGTGAGATCTATGAGATCAATTTTTTTCATGAACAAAACATGTTCAAAAAAATTAAAAAAAAATTGACAACATGCATCTATGTTATATATGCAACGTAAAAAATTTGCAAGTTCAAATTTGACCTACAGTTGGAGAGACAAAAACGAGAAATTTCGGTGTGAATAGTGTGAAACACTATTTACTCAAATCTGGCACTATTCACAATATGATTTTGCATTTTTGTTTCTCAAACTGTAGATCGAATTTTGAGCTGAATTTTTTTGGAGTTGACAAACTACCGGTAGGTATGTTGTGTAATTTTTTCAGATTTTTTAACAATTAATAAATATGAGTTTTGTGTCATCATCCCCCCTTTATCCCCACTTAGCCGTGGCGCACCTTACACCCGTGCGCCACGGCTAAGTGTGGGCCCAGGTTTATCTTCTTTGGCGCCACCTTTATCCCCACTTAGCCGTGGCGCACCAACAGTCCGTGCGCCACGGCTAACGTATACTAGTGGCACAGCCCGTTTCAATGTGCCACGGCTAAGCCTGGCTGCACTTTAACTTTTTGCCTGCACCACCACCACCCTCTCTTTTTATCCTCTTCTTCCCCAATCATTTTCAGATCTGCTCTCCCTTCCTCCTCCCCACCTCATTTTCTTCTCTCTCTTCACATATTTTTGCCACCTAAATCTACTTATTGGCTTCATATATATGTGAGGAAACATCTCCCACACCTCGTGCTCGATCTTCCTCCTCCGGGCGCTCTCTCTTTGACGTCTCTCGCCTCTTTACGGTGAGTGTATGTGATGGATGAGAAGGTTGTGATGTGTGTGGTTGTATGTGATGGATGAGAAGGTGGTGATGTGTGTGAAAGTGCATGGTTGATCCCATGCATGGTTTTGGTAATTAATGACAATCTCTATGGACTAATGTTTGTATTGAGCTCTATGTGTAGGTTGTCTTTTAGCTTGTGTCAAGATCATTTATTGATCAAGGGCAAGCTTGCTTGTCTCCATGTGTTGGAGTCAAGGTCTTGCTTGTTCTCCATGTGTTGGAGTCAAGGTTAAGGGAAGGAGATCATTTGTTGATCAAGGCCAAGGTGTTCATCATCAAGATAAAGGCCAAGTGAAGATATGCCGAAATAGTGCTTCCCCCATCTTGGTGTATGGGGGAGCCACATGTGAATCTTCACCAAGCAAGGCGCAATCAAGAAAGGTGGTTCGTCTTGAGGAAATTAAGATCGTCTTCATCGACCTCAAGTGGATTAATGCGCAAGGCAAAGGTATGATCTTGATAGGGCTTTTATTTTACCGGTCTCATGATGTTAGTTGAGAGATCGGGTTATAGGATAGATAGCCGTACTATCAAGAGGGGATCTCGACCGAGTATCATGATCGTATCGTTCGTGGAGAGCTCAAACCTTTGCATCCATGCAATCATCTTTATTGGTTCTTATTTGGCTTTTATCCATGTGAGAATTTAGAGCTTGTATTCATCTCCATACCAAGCTCTAGTTCATCAAAATCGGATCTCATGAATATCTTCTTGCGTTTTTGATATCGGAGGTTTTACCGGTTTATCTCTTCTACGAGAGGTCAAACTCTCTCCTTATGTTTTCCTCCTCACATGATAGACTATGATGTGTATGTGCATGATCTTGTAGGGCTTGTGACTATCTTCGAAACAAGCCCAAGATCATAGAAAACGGAGTCTTGATGAAAAGCTTGTGCGTTCTCGGTGTTGGAGATTTTGCCGGTTCATTCGCTTGGAAAGGTCTCACCTTTCCAACCCTTTGCACAATCTCCCTTGCTTGTTTCAATATTTTGACTTTTTGTAGTGTAAGCTCTTGTCGTCCTCTTTCCAACAAAATTGGATTCACTCGATTCGGAGCTTCCACGCAAAAGTTATTCAGTTTCAGGCTTCTGCAGTTTTTATCTCTGTCTGGCGGTAGTACCGCTGTGGCAGCGGTAGTACCGCTCCTCCTGGAGTGGAACTACTAATGCTCAACGGCTACTACCCCTGGCGGTAGTACCGCGGCAGTACCGTTGTCTTCAGGCAGCGGTACTACCGCTGGTGGTACCGCCCGAGGTACCGCTAGACCCTTTTTGTGTACTGCCTATCCCTCCGGTACCCTGGCGGTAGCTGCCACGTTCTACCGCTGTGACCCTTAGATTTGAATCGAAGGGGTCCGGCGGTAGTACCGGCCGCCCACCGGTAGTACCGCTCGCCTGGAGTGCAGCGGTACCTCTCTGAGGTACCGTAGCAGCTGGGTGTTGTGGTACCCGGGGTACCGCCCGGATATCATCGGCGGTAGTACCGCTATGTGCAATTTCTGCACATAACGGCTAGTTTTTGGGGAAGGCTATAAATAGCCCCCTTCTTCCCCCAAGGGCTGGTTGCACGTTTTTCTGCTCACATTTTCTCTCTCCTCCATTGTTGCTAATCCTGTGAGCTTGATTCCTCTCCATCCCTCCAATGATTCTTGCCCAAACTTAGGGATTCAAGAGAGGAGATCTAGATTTACCATTCCACCAATCAAAATCCCCTCTAAGTGAGGGAAACTTGTGGATCTAGATTTTGGGGTTGCTTTGTGTTCATCCCCTTTGTTCTTCCTCTCTTATTCCCTCCATAGCATTAGTTGCTTTGGTTGGAATTTGGGAGTGAAGGATTTGAGCACTTTGTGTGCTCTTGCCTTTTGCATTTGTTGCATCGGGTTGCTCCCTCCACGGTGATACGTAAAGATCGACGTTGAAGAGCTTGTTACTCTTGGGTGCATTGTGTTCCCAAGAGCTTGTTGCCTCTTGGGTGCATTGTGTACCCTAGACGGTTGGAGGTGCCGCGAAGACTTCGAGTTGTGAAGCTTCGGCACGAGTTTGGGAGCCCCCAATTGAGTTGTGGGTGTGTGCCCCAAAGAGAAGTTGTAAAGGGCTCCGGAATCCGTCCCGAAGGATTCCGATAGTGGAAGGTGAACCAATCCCTTGGGTGAGGTTCATCGGAGAATAGGGTGAGGCCTTTGTGGCATCTTGAGTAGGCCTCTTGTGGCGAGCTCACACCCCTCCAACGAGACGTACTCCCTTAACAAGGAGGAACTCGGGAATACATCCTCGTCTCCGCGTGCCTCGGTTATCTCTATACCCGAGCTTTACTTATGCAATTTACGTTGTGATAGCCTTCGTGCTTGAAGTTCATATATTGCTATCTTCTTGTTGCTTGAATTGCTTAGCATAAGTTGTTGGTGCACATAGGTGAACCTAGAATATTAGGTTGTTGGCTTGTTAATTTAAACACATAGTTTTATTCCGCAATTATCAAGCCCCTAATTAGAAAAAGTTTTAATCGCCTATTCACCCCCCCTCTAGGCGACATCCGGGCATTGTTTGTTCTTTCAGCGTGTGGTTGTTGTTGTGCGTGCGGGCCGGCGGCGCGCATATGTATGTGATATATGCGATGAATCTACATGATGAAGAAGGTTGTGATGCGCCGGCGTGTGTTTGCATATGTGTATGACATGATCGAAATGATGAGTTGCCGATGTTTTCGCCGAAATGTAGATTCATTTCCGTTTTGGTGAATTTTCCGGCACTCCTAGGGGCCAAAAATTAGCAAAGGTCATGCCAAATTTTTCCGTGAAATATTTTGCTTCTAATATAATTCTTTTGTTCTATATATACAGCGTAGGCGACAATGGTCATCATGACGAGCGAAAATATTGTTGCTACATATTTGAAATATGCGACAACCATGTTGGTTAAAAACAACGACACCGAGATATAGTGTCCGTGTCGAACATGCAAACTCGGTGCTCGGCCCCTTTTCCGGCACATTGCAGGAGCATCTGCTCATGAAAGGTTTTATGGATGACTTCACTTATGAGGATGATGATGAGGACGTCCATGGGGGCGCGACGGGAAATGGTCAGGAAGGGTGGCTGGAAGACAACAACGAGGGGCGAGAAGACGAAGAGCCTCCCGTGATGATGAAGAATATGCCGGGCATGATGAATAAGAAGAAGCCGATGTAAATGGTGGAGAAGACGCGGGCACGCCAACGCTGCTAACTTCAGTCGGGCGGGACCCTCATGTTCAAGAATTGCTTCTTAGGAAGTCGAGTAGCGCTGTTAGAGAGAAGGCTAAGCTGGCGCGGCTGGAGATAGACTCGAACACTCCGTTGTATGCGGGATGCGGGCCCGAGGATCCCCGCCTGGAATTAACGCTCGTTACTCTGTAGATGAAGGCAAAAAACAAATGGACAGACGCAAGCTTCGATGAGAACTTGAAATTTTGGCACGATCGTCTTCCCGAGGGGAACACGTGTCCTAGTAGTATCTAAGAGGCCAAAAAAATCGTGTGCCCTTTTGATTTACCGCACGACAAATACCATGTCTGCATCAATGATTGCTTCATTTATCGGGAAAATGACGCGGAGAAAACCGCATGTCAGGTGTGCGGCACTGCTCGTTACAAGAAAGGGAAACAAGCTCCTCGAAAAGTGGTATGGTACCTTCCGATCATTCCTAGTCTGCAGCGGCTTTTCACAGACCCTAAGGAAGCAAAGCTAATGCGCTGGCACGCAGAAAGGAATAAGACAGAAAATGATGATGATAACAAAGAGGCGGATAAGATGCTGAGACACCCTTCAGATGCTAAGTAGTGGGAACCATTAGACTTTGAATACCCAACTTTTGGAGACGATCCAAGAAACATCAGGTTGGCTGTGAGCACCGATGGGCTCAATCCGTTTGGCAACCAGAGTAGCACACATAGCACCTAGCCCGTGTTTGTATGGATATACAACCTCCCCCATGGTTGTGCATGAAGCGGAAGTACATTCACATGAGCATGCTAATCCAAGGGCCGAAACAAACAGGAAATGACATCAATCTGTATCTGCAGCTCTTGAAAGATGAACTACACAAGATATGGACTGAAGGGGTCAACACATGGGACGCCGTCGCAGAAGACTACTTCCCTATAAGATCAGCGTCGATCACGACGGTGCAAGACTATCTCGGTTACGGATATATCGCATGCCAGGAGGTCCACGAACACTAGGCATGCGCTAGGTGTATGGAAGATACAACATATATACAACTAGAGAAAGATCCCGAGTCTTCAAAAACAGTGTTCACGGGACATCGAAGGTGGCTTCGCAAGGATGATCCGTGGAGAAAATGCAAAGAGCTGTTCGATGGTACCGTTGAGCTCCGAAGAACCCCACATAATTAAGAGGAGAGGCGCAGAAATCGACACGCTGTTGACAAACTGGGATGACTGCCCTCCGCCAGGGAAGAAGCGAAAGTCTCCACCACCACTGCTGAAGGTGTGGAAAACGAGGTCTGTTTTCTGGGACTTGCCGTATTGGAAGATCCTCGACACGGCTCATAGCCTTAATGTCATGCATATCACGAAGAACGTGTGCGAGAGTCTTCTTGGCAATCTTCTCAGCATGCCTGAGAGGACCAAAGATGGGCTGAAAGCAAGAAGCATCACGAAAGATCACCATGGAGGATGCCCTGATGATGATAATGATCTGTCCGAGGAGGAGGAGACGGAAGGTCGTCAGAAGGGCAAAAAGGCGAAACATAATTACTATTACTGCCCTCCTTCGTGCTTCACTCTAATTCATAAGGAGATCGATTAGTTTATCAAGTGCTTTCTTGGAGTGAAATTTCCTTCCGGTTACTCGAGGAAGATAAGCAGATATCTGGACGCAACGAAACAAAAGTTCAGCGAGATGAAGTATCATGACCTTCACGTGCTGATGATGCAGATACTTCCGATTGCACTCCGAGGGATAATGGACCCACACGTCCTTCAAACGCTATTTGGCCTATGCAATTTTTTTGACGTCATCTCTCAAAAGTCGACCAGCCAAAAGAAAGCCGTAAAGCTACTGGAAGAGATCATTGTGATACTAAATGAGCTTGAGATTTACTTCACTCCCACATTCTTCAACATTATGGTACATTTGCTGATCCATGTTGTGGATGATATCATCCACCTCGAGCCGATGTTCCTGCACGGCATGATGCCGTTCGAAAGGATGAATGGTGTCATCAAAGGTTATGTTCGTAACAAGGACAGTCCAGATGGAAGCATCGTCTAGGGCTATCTCACCGTAGAGTGCATCTCTTTCTGCATGAATTTTCTAGACGTCGAGAACCCTATTGGTCTGCCCGAAAACAAGCACCTTGGCCGGCTCGATGGAGCATGTCACAAAACAGGCAGGAGCGAACTACATGTGGACGACTCTGGCCGACGCGCCGACTTAGTCAGTGAAAACTTTGTAGCTCTACAACACATAAAGTGGTCGATCCTTGGTTGGAAAGCCACAAAAGCTTTAATGAGAAGAAGTAGAGTGACCGTGGCCAGCATCGAACGGACGTCGAAATAATCAAAGAGCACAACACCACTTTCACGCGTTGGTTCAAACGCCACCTTCTAGATAATCCTCCGTCAATGACTTCTACGGAAGGAAAACTCATATTCCTCTTGTCACAGGGCCCCGCGCCCAACCTGATGACATACCAGGCATACGATATCAACGGTTACACGTTCTGCACAGAGGCAAAAGACAGGAATAGCGATTATCAGAATTCAGGGGTAACGATGGAATCCTTCACCGGTGACGTTAAAGAAAGGTACTACAGAAGGATCGAGGAGACCCGGGAGATGGACTACTCTGGAGACAAGGTGATGATGTTCCGTGTCATATGGGCTCAGAGTGTCACTCCAAAAGAAGACGGATATTTCACCACCATGTCTATACCCGAAGCCTCCAAGTCTGCTACTACCGCGAGCGTCATAGCGAAAACTGAACCATGGGTACTGGCTAGCCAAGTTGACCAATGCTTCTTCATAACCGACCTGACAATGCCTAGCCGTGTTGTCGTGAGAAGAGGAAAAAGGAGCATCATCGGAATGGATGGAGTCGCCAACGAGGAATATTTTGACCAGTACGGCGACCTGAAGATGGAAGATGACGATGACGATGATGAAACATACACCACAAGAAGAAGCAGGACAACACTACCTAAGTCAGATGGTCTTCCGTTCGCAAGAAGAAGTTGAGATGTTCCCGGGCAAAATTATTCAACGGCCACCAAGAAGGGAAAAGATGATTGTGAAACGCTAGCTAGCTGGTGTAGGAAATACGACGCCCGATTTGGTAACCCTAGGAATTAATATTATAAATTAAATATCCTAGAATTTGTAATCCTAATATCATCGAAATATTAGATATCCTAATATTGAAATGTGTGTCTTAAATGAAATGCAAAATGATATGAAAAATCAAATGAAAAATGAAATGCAAAAATGCAATGAAAAATGAAATGAAAAGGCAAACGAAAAATCAAATGAAAAATGAAATGCAAAAATGCAATGAAAAATGAAATGCAAAATGATATGAAAAATGAAATAAAAAATGTAATGCAAAAATGCAATGAAAAATGATAAGAAACATCAAATGAAAAATGAAATGCAAAAAGAAAATATAAAAAAAATCAATATAGCTGTGGCGCACAATGGTCTCCTACGCCACGGGTAACCTACTTAGCCGTGGTGCACTGTGTCCCCCTGCGCCACAGGTAACTTACCCGTGGCGCAGGCCAATTCACGAAGTCGTGAAGTTCCAAAAGGCTCTGGAGGAGGTAGAAAGTTCTAGAGTCGTGGATGAGAGCTCCTCCCAGGGATCGACGAAGCTCGTGTGGGACACTCCATTCAACGGGGCATTGAACAAGATCAAGGGGCGGGATCTGGACAAGGCACTGTCAGGTGGCCGTGTGGTCGGCCATGGCAAGACCCTATGGTGTGACTATTATTACGAGGACAAGGAGACGCGAAATGATAGGAAGAAGCACAAGAAGGATGCAGAACTTGCAAAGGTGCCGACGTTGGTCAACGATCTAGTGGCAAAGGCGCTCGTCGGTTTCCTTCCTACCGTCGTGATCCAGGTAACGAATTGGATTGACGGAGGTCGACAAGGGCCGTGTCCAGTGCCCAACTTAGGAGGCAACACGGCCAACACCGCGTCGGTGACTTCGTCCACCAACACCGCACCGTCACCTCCACCTGTTCGGGATAATCCGCCGGTCCGCACCACGCCGTCACCTCTTCCGGAGAATCCGCCGGCCGGCACCGCGCCAAGCGGCCACTCCGACTCCGTGTCGCTAGCCGTCGACGGTGTCTCGACAATAGCACTACTAGGAAAAGTGTTATCTGTGGCGCACCTTATTGGAATTCTGTGGCGCATCCTGGAAAAAGTGGGATGCGCCACAGATACGTCGCCACTAAATTATTTTTCTGTGGCGCACGCCGGTGGTGCGCCACAGAAATGCGAAGATTCTGTGGCGCACCCATAACCGTGCGCCACAGAAATATTTCAGTGGCGCACCCAATGTGCCATGCGCCACAATTTTTTTTTTGAATTTCAAAAAAAAGGGCGGCCAGATCTAGATCTAGCCGCCGGAATTTCGCCGAAATTTCGTCGGAGCTCGTCGGAGGCCGTGTTGCCGTGGGTGGAGGAGGGGGTCGCCGGAGGTCGCCGGAGGTGGAGGTGGAGGTCGCCGAGGTGGAGGAGGAGGTCGCCGGAGGTGGAGGTGGAGGTGGAGGAGGAGGTCGTCGGGGTGGTGGAGGAGGTTGCCTGGGTGGAGGAGGAGGTCGCCGAAGGTGGAGGTCGCCGGGGTTGTGGAGGAGGTCGCCGGGGTGGTGGAGGAGATCGCCGAAGGTGGAGGTCGCCGGGGTTGTGGAGGAGGTCGCCGGAGGTGGAGGAGGAGAGAAGATGTGGAGGAGAGGAGAAGAGAATGAGGAGGGAGAAGGGGAAAGGAGAAGTGGAGGAGAAGGGGAGAGAAGTAGAGGGAGAAGTGGAGGACAAAAGGGGAAAAGAGAGGGAGAGAAGGGGGTGCCGGCGGGATTCAAAAATTCGAATCCCGCCCAACATTTCTGTGGCGCATATGTGGATATGCGCCACAGAATTGTCTTTTCTATTTTTTTGATTTTTTTTATTTTGCAGGAAAATTTCTTCGAACGGCCATAACTGTTTTTCTTTTGGAATTTTGAGAATCTGAGAAAAGTCCAACCGGGTAAACCCGGGTGAGGGCGGTTCCGAAATTTTCTCTAGTTTTTTTTGAGATATTGAACATATTTTTTCGACGTCGTATGCAAAAGTTATGGCCGTTTTAATAATTTTTCACCTACTTTTGGAAAAAAAGTCAAAATGTGTATTTTAAAATTTTCCTAACAACTAGACCGTAAACCTTCCCTATATCTAAAAGGATTTTATTTTTTTAATTGTTTATCATTTTCTTTCACTTGGTGCAAAACTGAAAAGGCGATCCACCGGGAGGGGGGGGGGGGGGTCTGTTTTAAACAATTCTGTGGCGCATGGGGTCACATGCGCCACAGAAATGTGGCTTTCTGTGGCGCCCATGCGCCACAGAAAGCCACATTTATGTGGCGCATCTAGACCCATGCGTCACAGAAATCTACATTTCTGTGGCGCATGTGACCCCATGCGCCACAGAAATCCACATTTCAGTGGCGCATGGAGCAAGGTGCGCCACAGAAATGTAGATTTCTATGGCGCATGTCCCCAAGGTGCGCCACAGAAATCAAGAATTTAGTGGCGCACGCCGAGAGGTGCGCCACAAAAATTTGTTTAGTGGCGCATGCAATACTAGTGCGCCACAGAAATGCATTTCTCCTATAGCTAGTTTCCTAGTAGTGTAGCCGAGCTCGACGCCCTCAAGGTAACTCAGCATTGTAGGCTCAACACATATTACTTCATCCAATTTGCCTTCGCCTTGCATCTCTAACGCCCTACATGCATGTTATTTGCATGGCGACACTAAATGCACTATCCTACACCATGTGAATGGAGAGTTGAAGGATGTTGCCAGGGCTACCATCATTGCGCCAAAAATCTCATGCACCACAACAGGCCGATACCCGATGGATGTTATAAGGTTTCACTGAATAGGGTGTTGTCGGGATGTGACGATGTGGATCCTCCTTATCAACCCGTGGGAGCCGATGAGCATCTGCTCCTCCGAGAATGCATCCGCTGGGCCATGGTATGGCCGAAAACCCAGATCTGTCTAAGCCCGGCCGCTGCACAGACAACACCACAACTCGGGTTGGAGCAAAACCGTGTCAAGGCCAGCGCACCAGCACCACCACAATTGAAAGAGCCCGCGGCACGGGAAGACGACCTTTTCGATGACTGCTACATCAATGAAGACCGCTGCGAGGATGGAGGATTCATGGCTCCTCTTGATGAACCGTCGACCTACCGTGCTCCGGACACTCACGAGCCCGGTCAAGCAGATAAAGCCGCGTGCACGAAGCGTCTATTTGGTTCTCAAGAGACACCTCCAGCCGACGACTTCATGCAGAAACAAGCAACAGAAGCAACTATCCTGAGCCCCAACACACTACTTGGGACCTGCCGTGAAGCGGTGGCCGGAGGAGGCGTCCCTCCGAAGCCTAAGAAGGCGCGGAAAGAACAAGTAAGAGCGACTATGCATTCGCCAGCCACCCGTTGGCTCCAAAGCCGTAGAAGGGTACCCATGCCTCTAGCTGCCAGCCGCCGGCTCCGCAGCTGATTCGGTTTAAGGACGGGCCATGACCCTGCAAAGATGTTACGCAAGAAATGCATATTGCGGGTCGACCGATGGTAATGCCGGATGTGCTCCAACTCACGAGTGGGGATATGAAGATGTTGCATGAGCGTGTTCTGACACGAGAGCTGGAACTTCATAAAATGAAGATCCAACACATTCGGTTTTCACGGCCAAGGTGCCAGAGGGAATTGATGGCTTTTGAAAAGAAGTCCCAGCCGATTTGATGTTCCTGCAATTTGATGACATCTTCAAGATGTTTAACCTGAAGCGGCTCCATCGTCATTTAGTCCGCCTATTCTATCTCAGTACGGCCCACCAGGTCTTAAAAGAGAAGACCGGGGGCATCGCGATAGCGGACCCCTACTACATGATCGAGACCAACTTCAGAACCCCTGATGACTGGCAATTTATGACGAAACACCTCGAAGATATCATGCTGGAGAATAAGTGGAAAGATTACATTCTCTTGCCTTACTATCCCGATTAAGTAGTCATTCGCTACGCCATAATGAAGATGCTTCATTAGATTTCTATCATTCTTTTTCTAACATTCTGTCTAAATTGTTTTGCCCAGAGACAAGTACTGCGTCCTGATCGTTCTTTCCCCGCAATATTCCCTAGCCACATATTTGGATTCGGGTAAGGAGGACAAGCCGAAAGACTATAGCAACCTCAAGACGACTCTGGATAATGATCTAGTTGGCTTCAGTATAAGGAGAGGCGTCTTCAAAAGGAAGAGAAAGGGAAGAGGAGGCGCGCCCACATTCCACCACATAACGCAGTTCGCGTGCGTCGCGCAACCAAAGAACAGCGAGAGGGATGCCTACTACGCCATCCATCAGATCCATGCCTTCGTACGGGATGAATAGCAACTCAAGCTACCAGATCAACTCCAACGCTGGGCCGAACACTTGGCGACGATCCAAGATCGTGATCTCAGACAAGAATTCTATCGCATCCAGGAAATGCTTGCGCGGATCATCATACACGATGTCTGCACTATTGGAGGCATGTTCTACTACGATGGCGCTCCACTCGATAATGCGGAGGTAGAAGGGCGCTTAAAAGCACAAGGCGACATTCGGTTGTTCACGACGAAAGACGGTGTCCGTCCCTTTCCGGCCTCGAAGACCGTCGCATAGCTTATGTTCATTATGTTGTCTAGCTGTCTAGCTTATTTTTAAAAGATCGATGAAATTCGTTTTGTAATTAAACTTTCTTTAATTTGTAATGTGATGATCGAACTTGCTACTCGATTCCGAGATGCATGTAATGTATACAACTTGTCTACTTGTATCTATTTTCAGTTATAATACATGTGATGTTTATATCTTGTCTAATTATATTGTTTTGCAAAATGTATTACAAAATATACGTGTATAAATATCTATATAAATACGCAGTATATAAAAAAAATTAAAAAAATCATAGCCATGGCGTACGAAGATGCCATGTGCCACAGGTATGCTCAATTAGCCGTGACGCACCATGGTTCTTGCGTCACGGCTAGCGGAAAATACCCATGACGTACTAAGTTGTCTGGGCCACGTGTAATATTTACCCATTGTGTGGCATGTGGTGTGACATCGATGACGTATGAGACTGCGTAACGACTATAATTTTTAATGCATCACGGCTAGGCTTTTCACGGCTAGGATTTTCTGTGCTAGCGAGAAAACCCAGACACATTCCGCGTCCGTTTTGTTCGTAGCTGTGGAGTTGCTCCCGTGTTCCTTCCGTGTGTCCATTCTGAAAAAAAAAATTGTGATGGTTTTTTAAAATTCTCCGTTTTCTCGCGGCACTGCGGGCCTGTGTCCTCCCATCCCTCCATCAGCACATTAGCTTTCCTCTAGCTAGGTACATCCAAATTTCCTTGAGCTAGTTATTGTTTACTGTAGACTAGTAGTTAATCACTAGCAGACCAGCAGGCAGCAGTCACTCTGTCAAGTCACCAAGGTCAACACAAACACATCACCCCTACGCTACGCTAGCTACCTAAATGATAGTAATGGGAGTTGGGACAGTCGATAGTAATGGGAGTTGGGACAGTCGATATTTTCTCATCTATCCCTAGGTACGAAATTAATTTAATGGAACCCTAATGATGGATCGTACCGTTCTTGTTTCGTCAAACTCCGCCTTTTTTACGTGGTCCTTCATCACAATGGGGGTTAATACTACGGATTGGACTGATCACCAAACCCCTCATGAAAAGCCGCACGTTACACCATTGACGATCGAACCAGGTTACGGGTGGCAGTTGGCTGTAGCCGTGACGGCCATGAACTACAGAAAGGGAGGCACCTTCATTTCGTCCTTACAAAGTGCCTCGATCGTGTGCAAATAAATAGCTGCGGCGAGGGACGACCGTACGTGCCGCCGGCAGTTCAGATTAACGGGAGGAGGAACTGTGGTGATCTCATATTCTCATCATTAGGCTGCGGCTGCTGCTGTGCAAGATTAAACATACATAATACGGTTGCCCTACATGTCCAACCAACATCATGACGCAACGGGTGTTAAAGAAAAAACTGATGATGCAAACGGTGTACCCTCCCCCTCACTGCCCGTCCTGCATCTCCGAAACTCTGAACATGCAAGCCAAGAACTTTTTACCCACCCTTCCTATCATCTTTTAGGAGGGCTTTTTCGAGAAGCTCCCCTACCCAGCTTATTTCAGAAGTCCGATTAAGAAATGTGTTTAGACTTTTAAAGTATTTTTTCAAAGACTAACTTAGAAGATTAAATCAACATGTCAAGAAATCAAAAGCCGCTGACAATATTTTGGAAGTCTAAACGAATTGAGACCAAAGGTCCCAGCATTTTGTAAATGAATTAGACTAATCTTCCAATACCAAAGCCGTTGGCAAGAAATCAACACAACGTCTATTGAGACCATGCATCGGTTCAGTAACGACACAAGTAGCCCCAAAAGTAGTAAGGGCAACAACTTATATTCGACCCGTTTGGGGGGCGCCGCGGTCATGGGTCCGACTTATGTTCGCCCGGAGTTGGCGCCCCCCCCCCCCCCCCCGGTTCCCACCCTAATTTGGCTTGGTGTTTCCATTTAGTTTAATTTCCAGTTTTTTGGCAATTTTTTATTCAAATGATTGCAAGTAAATTATCACTACTCCGCAATTCAATTAAACCCGGCAGACATATATCAAAATATCAAAAGGATCACATATGTTGCGATAGAGATCTTGCAAGTTGGGAATTCTTTGATCTATATCCAACATCACTCAAGGTGAAATGTTTACCCGCATGCTCCTCATTGAAGTAAGTTGAAGCTTGAAACACCATGTATTTGATGCCAATGGCACTCACGTGTGCCCTTGATGTGTTCATACGCACTACAAAACTTGTTGAGTTAATATTAGATAAATGTGCTCCTCTTTTCAATGGAATTTTTATTGGGATAGTTTAAATTGGAAGAAATCGGAAGGGCTCAAAGTGTCTTTGCTCATGAAAATAGTCAAATATCTTCTTCCAATATGCGGTTCTTCTTTGCTCGGCATCATAAATTGGATCTTGTCCAATTTCCATTCATACCTTGCAAAGCAACTTATCCCTGTCTGTCGTGTATACTCGTGTCCTCTTGTTTTACCGTTACGGTTGTGCTCGCGCATGTTGAGCGAGCTCATCGTCAAACAATCGCTCTTGATCAATATTAAAACCATATTGTTGAGTCGTTTGGCCACCTTATTACGCATCCTCTCCCCCACTCTCATTGATCACGCCTGTCATGAGACAATCCTCATTATAGTAGCTCAAACCGACGGAGATAAGTTTCAAAATATACCAAGTCGACCGGCGTTAGTGTCAGCATGCCACTGAACAACTTGCGGGTGTCGGGAAAGCTGCCGAAGGACAACACCACGCATCGGGGACACTTGTCACAAAGGTGAGGAGGTGGAGAACCGAGGCGGTGGTGAGGCGAGTCCATGTATCGTTTGTGTTGACGACATGACTGGCTAGTCGGGACGCCGAGGTGGGCTATTCGTGGACAAGTACGAGCTCACCGCGCGGTGTTGGCAATGCCCATGGCTTGGGAGAGGGCCTCCCCCTTGAGCCTGCTACGATAATTGGGAGGCGATGGTACGGGCATGAACGTTCACGACGTTTTGCTAGGCCATGCGTTCCTTGCTAGGGCAGCGGCGGTGACATCGTCACAGAGAGGGTGGAATAGAAATGACATGATAACCAAGGGAGGACCATAGCCAGACAACACTGGTTCATTTGGGGTGCCGCGTTGGACCGTGATTTTGAGCCAAAGGGAGGATGGGCATTGGACCGTGAACCAAATGGGAGGGGGTTTATCCTCGCTACTACTCCGTAGCTGGTTGCGTCTTCTCCACAGAGAAGCAAATCAACCTATCTACGTTGCCGGCATGACACTTCCACAAGCTCCGTTAAGTAGATTCCACCATGACCCCAACAGGAATGTCTTCCAACACTTTCAGCTACCTCCAAACATCATTCACAGCTTTGCACTAAACAAACAGATGGCCTAGCATCCTCAAAGTGCTCACAGGAACAGCCTGATATGATCCTGCTGAACTAACGTCAAACGTAAATAAGCAAAGCGAGAACACGTCTTTACTTGCCAAATTTAACGGGACATCGACCAACCTTCATTAACTATCGTTCAAGGTCCGAACAATTTGTTCAAAGAACTCATCAAGGCCAATAGAAATCAAGTGATAGGTCACACAAGTGGATAGAAAGTTCAAGGTGACTGGTGCAGCTAATGAATAAGAACTTCAAAGGCAAGACACATATCCAGCCATACTTCCCTAGCAATCATGTCTGGATGAGAACAAAGATATAGAAGGAAACATGGTTCGGCGGAATGCTCTAAACTAACATTTTATATAACTCAAAAGAACGTTTTTTTCTATGACATCATTCCCAATGCTGGAAGGATCTCGAGAACAACAATGCAACACCAAGGTCTTCTAAGCACAGAACTTGCACATGGATAAGGATTGATGTAGCAAGGTCTTCAGAAAGAACACAGGCACATCAAAAGAAAAAGAGCAACTTCTTTTAAGTTTCTAGGCCAAATTCAGAAACCTAAAAGAAGGGTCCCGATCCAACCTAGCTTCTCTCCACCGCAACAAATCTTTCTACTGCAATTTGAGAAACTGGGTCGGACCAGTTTCCCGAGCTTCTCCGCGGGTGGCCGAAGCGGTATCCTGGTATGCCCCTCGTTTCGCTAGTAATTACAAGCAACTGCCACCCCGAAGTATCGAATCGGTACGCGCTTTCTCCCTTTCTCCCTCAGTGCGAACGAAAAAAAAAGGAAAAGAAAACAGCACGCCCCGCCCCGCACCCCGACCCGCCCGTCCCCGACATCTCTCTCCCGTCGCGACCCTGGCTAGGGTTCCGCCAGGGCCGCCGCCGCTGCCCCCGTCCTTCTCCCGCTGCCCTCCGCCGCCACCGGCCGCGCCACTCCGCCCCTCAACCCCGCTGCCCGCTCACGTCGCCCGAGCCTCCGCCCTCGCCTCCCCGGCTTCTGCCCTCCACGGACCACGCCCCGGCCACCGCCATCCACCGATGACGCCCTGGCGAGCTCCCGGCCTCCGCCCTCTGTCGGAGACGCCCCTTCCTCGACCGGTGACCTCCGGCCAAATCGAATGGCGACCTCGCAGCCCACGATAGGTCGGCCATTTCCTTCTTTTTTTTGGGTCTAATTTTGGTTGTGTGCTAGTAATGCTGTAGCCTGTAGGTGTTTGAATGTGTATGTAGGTGCTGATTTGGAATAAGCAAGTTCAATTTTTTTAGTAGATCTATATGTGCTGAATGTGTATGTTCAATTTTATTAGTACATCTGTAGGTGCTGAATGTGAGCAAATTCAGTTCTTTTGTAGTAGATGTAATGGTGCTGGTAGTTAGCAGTTTCTATTGTAATTTCGAAATCAATACGACCTTTTCATATTATTTTTATTGCATACCTACTAAAACCTAGCATATGTCCCTATATATTGCTCTATTAAGTGCAAAAACCAAATCCAAGGGCATAATAGACATCTCACAACTCATCATGTCAAATAAGCAAAACAATAGAAGCTAAAAAGAAGTCTCCTGGGGAGTTTCTGCCCAGAGCAGTTTCTACCCACCGGAATCTTCTGCATAAGCAGAAACTTAAAAGAAGTGGCCCAAACAGCTGTATGGAAACTGAACAACAGATAAAAAGTAGCGAAATGCAGCTCTGAAGCAGAAGCATTTAGTGAACAAAGTGATGCACTATAAACAACATAGAAAAAGGAACTGAAACAATTTACCAAGTTTATCCAGCATGATAACACAATTTCACAAACAGAATAATTAAGCAATCACCAGCAAAGCATTCAACATGGAACAGATATGAAATTAATTTAGCAGAAACAGTAGATAGCTGAGAATGCACCAGATTTGGATAGCAAAAAAGGTATGGTTCACCAGTAAATCAACCAGCAACCTAGGGCTGAATTACATATCAAAACAGTCTTCCCAGTGTTTCACAACTCAGCTAAATAAGGACTAACACATCATAGAATCTAGTTTCTTGGCCAAATGTAGATGCCGAAGATAGAAGATGCAACCACTTAGTCGAACAAGCTGAAGCCCATGTCCTGCAAATACATGTGCATAATACAGTAAGAACCTTCTATAAACGTGGACCAAAGTGCCAGGAAAAAAGGTAAAGATAAGCAATCATGGTTAATTCCACAAGTTTTAATGATGATTTGATTGTAGAAGATAATGTATGTTGGTAAAAACAGCAAAGCTGAGAATAGTGTTCTTACATCATCACTCTCTTCCTTCTCAACAACCTTCTCTTCTTTCTTGGACTCAGCTGCAGGAGCAGCACCTCCGCTGGAAGGAGCAGCTGCTGCGACAGCAGCACCACCACCGCCGCTTGGAACTGAAGCAAACTTCTCCCTACCAGCAGCCAAGAGCTCAGTAATGTCCTTTCCCTTCACCTGGGAGAGCATGAGTTCCATCTTCTCATTGTCGATTTCACAACCAACTGGCACATATATAAAATAAATTAGAAGGTTGAATTGCATATGAATACAGAACAAACAATGACTAAATGTGGCTCGTAGAGCCAACTATCTAGAATAAAAAGGATTAGACATGTCAACAGCAAACTTAACATGTCAGTTCATAGGCCTAACTAAGATGGTATACTTTACAAGTAAACTGATGAAGCATATATATGTATATATATGTATTACTTGGAAGATAGTAACTGATGATTCCTATTACATTAACAGGATGAAATATATGACAAATAACTCCTTGACGTTAGGATAAAATCACAGGACATGTATGCTTTGACAACAATTAAGTGCTAGAATAAAAAGGAGCGAGTAAGACGAAATTACCTGACTCCAGAATAGTGGTCATGTCCTCTGCTGAAGGGCTGGAGTTGCCCGACAGGTAGGCAAGCAGGTAGGCAGCGATGAACTTCATCCTGTACAAATAATATACATATTCAGCAAATGTGACATTGACATAGACTTAAATCACACTAAATAATTGAACTGCGCGGCTGTGCACTAATATATGCTGATGTATGCAAGTGAAACGTCCTAAGCAGATAATAAGACCGATACATCTTCCAGTGTAACAAGCCATTCTGCTATGTCGACCAAATCTTAAAGATGCGTGGCTCGCTGTTAGATCTACGAAGATACCAACAAACATATAAATACGTACTAAACTTGCAGCAACCCTACAACAAAACTATATCAGGAGCCTCGTTCCATTATGCATACAAAAACCTAGAGCAAACAGAGCAAATCGACTGAATCCATAACCAAACGAACATCCATTTCATCAGTAAATCTAGTACAGCAGAGCAACAACACTGACAAGAAACATATTTCACATCGGGTAACAAGATCGTAACAAGGAGACGTAAGAAGAGAGGGGATTAGCGAGCTTACTTGGATCGGCGAGGGAGAGAGCTTGAGGGGCGGCGGCGGCGGCAGGGAGCTCGAGTGATCTCTAGGGTTTCTGCGACGAAGGGTTCTCGTGTGTGCGGCCGGGCTGCTTATTTATACAGCTCGCGCCCGGGTCGTGCTGCGATCTGCGCCGTCCGTGTGCCATCGGAAGGCGGATTTCATGCCCTAGCTCTGGCACTTGCCGTCTCAGCCGTTGGATCTCATCTGATCGACGCCTCCTGATAGAGGAGCAAACCATGGGCCTGTGTGCTGGTACTTCGTCCACTTAATATATGGGCCAGTAACAACTGTAATGGGCTTCTTGATCCGGCAAGCTAACCAACCGTTACTGTGTGTGCTTGACGCAGGGGAAAGCCCACGAGTGGCACAACCCTCTTCTTCCTCCGGTGCTGGTTCCTCCGCTTCGGTGTCCCGGCGCGCCGTTGTTGCCACGACAGGGGGCGGACTCACCTGTAGGACGAGCTCCGGCGCCAGGCAAACCCACCGGCGTGCACCAACGGCAGCACGCGGTGAGCATCCTCTCCGCTTTCCCCTGGTTTGGCTGAGATGATTTTGCCCCAATTCGGGAGCTGTGTTCGTGCACGTGATGTGTTTGATGGAATGAGGGCGGTGGGTGTGCAGTGCCCGTGGCGGCGTACAGACCGAGGAAGAGAGGCGCTCAGTCCACACTGTTCGAGGCGGGCGACAAGGCAGGAGGAAAGTGATTTAGCAGCTCCGAGGACCGGTTCATCTTCACACGACGCCAGCGGCGCCACCACAGGAACTGGTAGTCATATCTTCTGCTTTGCGTTTTGCTGATGTACAGAGCCTAATTTTTCTCTTTCGTTTGGTTGGCTGCAGGAAGTTGATCAGTACTTTAGCTGCTTCGTGCTTCTTGCCGGCGTGGAAAGTTGCTAGGCCACCATGGATAGTACGTGACGCGCGGGCTCTCCTTCCATTTCCTATCTATTGTACCTGTTGTGCATGATTCATGTCAATTTTGGTGGTATATAATGGTCCAGTGAGAATGAGCATTCAGTAATAGGTGGCATGTGATAATTGTTAATTTTATTTAAAGGCAAGTTATTGTGCCAAATTGATGGGCGCCCTTGTTGCATTGGTATCTTGGAGGAGATCCTAGTTGATCGTGGAGGAAGAAACCTCAACTCTATGGATAGTGGGGTTATAGCTGCAGAGTTGTAATAATGTTTCATTGCTGAACAAGGAAGAAGAGGGCACAGCGCCCACATTGTGTTTCAGCACATTAAACAGATTATGTTTTTCTAAATAAAAAATATATAGAAATATACTAAAGCTCTGTAGTATAAGGATCCTCCTTTTGCTGATTTCTGTGAGAATCATATTCTCATTTCTAGTTTGGCTGCTGCTTGTGCTTATGGTGTCTGTGTGTCATGCCTATTTTTCAACAGCCGATAAACAAGAAACGATGGAAGAGACTATTCTCGTCGGTGATGATCTTATGCGTGGGCCACCTTCCCCTGTCGTACCAAAAGAAATTGCATCGCATGTCCTTGAAGGTGTTGAGCTTTGCGATGGTATCCTCAAGAATCTCTTCCTATGTGAGTATCTGTTTACTCTGAAATCCCAATATGTTACTTTTTCCGTATGTAAAAAAGTATGAAGAAAGTTGATGTATGTTTTGTGATCCAGGCTTACAAATCAATGATATTGAACCATTTTGTCAAGACGAAATTGTGTTATACAAACAATGCGTTGAGAAAAGGGTCAGTTATGTTGAAACCATCTGAAGCTGCAGCTTGATTCTTTTTCCTGTTTAACCAATTGTGCCAGTTTCTTCTTAATTTTACAGGATAAGGAAATAAGGGAGCGACTGCAGGACAGTGAATACAAGTTGGGTTTCTCGATGCCCCTTGAAGACGCAAAGGAAAGAGTCACCCAACTCCAATCAGAACTCACACTGCTGGAAAGGTAAACCTTAGTACTGATGGTCTTTGTTGTACATATATAAACTAAAGCATAATCTGTTAGTAGAAGCGGTACTAGACTTGTATTCAAGTTCATAGATTAACCTTCAAAGTCTTTGTTGTACATATATAAACTAAAGCATTATCTGTTAGTAGAAGCGGTACTAGACTTGTATTCAAGTTCATAGATTAACCTTCAAAGTTTATGTTTTTACTTTAGAAGTTTACAAACCGTGCTAAAGTGATCCACAGCCTGAACATACATCACATTATCTTACCCTCACTGGTATTTCCCAATCTGCGTTAGGCATCAACAAATAGATGAAGAGTGTGAACAAACGTTGGGATATTTCTCTTGTCCCTTCAATATCTTTATTATATACTTCTTTTAAACGGAGGCAAAAGCTTTGCCTTGTCTCATTGATTAAGAAGAATGATGCCCGGTTAATATACCCTCTTAGGTATCTCTACTGTTTAAAGTGGATACTAATATTGAAAACTTCACCAATATCAACTCCAACCTTTATATTCATATCTTATTTTGCCATGTCATTTTCATAAAAGAATTAGGTTCTACACTTGTACACATTGTTACCATGAAAGTGTCCATAAGTACTTGATGGCGTAATAACCTCCCATACTTATTGGGTTGTCTAATCTCTACGGTGTGAGAAATAATCAACCTATGAAATGCGGTTCCTTGGCAGCTAAGGATATTTTAGTTTAAATTTTGTCCCTTGAAGTATTTTGGTCTAGGACGCTGAATAAGTATTTAGGTTACATTACAAGAGGATGTACTTCTGCATCATCTTCTGCCCGTCCAGCGATGGTGAGAAGGTACATCTCTCTTCAATTGGGCCCGTGGTGCTGGATTTGGGCTAGTACATGGATATTGACTAACATTCGAAATAATATGATGACTAAAGTACCCTTTCATTAAAAGACAACCGGTGGATTAATTGTGCTAATCACAACCCTTAATTTGCTCTAATTTTCGTGCTAAACTCTTTGTTGGATTGCCTGGACAAAGATCTTGTTCACACAATTCTCGTGATAGTTTATTTATGCAACTTTTTGAGTTTTGCTTGCATCTGATCTTGTGATTTTATTTTAGGCGCATGATTCTTGCTACTGGACTTGAGGGCATGGAAGGATTTCGCCAGAGATGGAGCTTGCATGGACAACTCGGTGATACAAGGTAACTGTTTTTGTTTTGCGTCAAATAGGCTAACTGTTTAACAATTTAAAGTGCTTACACCTTTTATTAATACGATAAATATTTCATTTAAACTATATGGCTTCTTAACTAGATCCATATGATAAATGTAAGTAGTTAAATGCAAACTTGCAAAGACGGTATCATGACTTCACTCATTTGCTTTCTGGCCAAGAAAAGCAATCCAGTTTGCAGTTTAGAAGATACATTTTCCATCTGGAAACTATCTATTATGTTACTGATGTCAAAATGAGAGGTCTGCTTCGATGTTGTCCCCAAAAAATGTCAACTTGACAGTGTGTTGGTCTGCTTCTCTTGTGTGAGGGTCTCCTCTGCTCAGTCTTGTGAAGGGAGAATGATTTTCAAGCGTCAGTATCCAACGTACTTTTATACTCCCTCCGTCCCAAAAAAGATGTCACAGATTTGTTCAAATTTGAATGTATCTATACACTAAATCATGTCTAGATACATTTGAATTTGGACAAATCTATGACATCCTTTTTGGGACGGAGGAAGTACATCATATCTCAATGGAGTATATATGTGCGATGGGATACACTGTCTGTCCTTTGTCCTCTGTTTGTTGGTCTTACTTTTGAATTTCTGATCTAATGCTTGCAGTTTAGTTTTTTGCTGGGCATTTGTGTAAAGCATACCATAGACCTTTTGTGGCATCTGGGGAGCTGTATGCCATATACACTGTTAGGGATTAGGGGAGTGTTTCAATGCTTGGTTAAAAAGAAAAAGCCCACTATTTCAAGGACAAATGAACTTCATTTCCATTTTATGTGTTAAACTAGTGTTTTTGTTTATGTTGCTATTTTTTCTCTGCAGGAAAAGATTGGAAGCGCTGAACAGTGGGATGGCAAAAAGAGAGAGCCCAAGTTCTCCAGGTCCAGTGGAAGACGCAACACCGGCAGTTAAGAAGAGGTGGTTCTTTTAGTGGGCTATTAGCACATTTTTTCTGACTTGCAGAACATTGTAACTAGTATGTTAATGGCAGTGTCATGCACTCTTTTTTTTGTATGGTGGTCCACCTCCAAACCAACAGTTATGTCTGCAGTCTGCTAAATCAGCAGTGGGTTCGCCTATAAGCAGCTGCCCTTTAAATTAAATTTATGAAATACGTGGACTGTAAACCTTGAGTATACCATTAGAATTACCCACGAAATGATATGTCGAGATTTCACCTCTGTTGTGTACGTAATATACGTTTGCGCGACAGTCTGGATTGTTTTGTTTATGAATGGAGTAAATTGGCCGATGCACTCCATCGAGGTAATAATACTGTAGAAGCTGCAATTGGTAGGATATGCAAGCTTCATCCAGATGTAACGGAACGAATCACAACTTAGCTTCGAGCAAGTGCTGAGTTTTCCACTGAATCTTGGTTTGTTCGTAAAGAGAAGCAGGAGCGAGTTGAGCTGGCTTGCCCAAGCTAACCATGTAGTAGCACTAGATTCTGCTCTGCCATAGTAACGTAGAGCGGATGACACTCGACACCAAGATCGAGAAGGAGCCTCGCATTTCATCGGCCGTTCCGTCGTCTCTCCCTCGCCTCACCTGGCGTTGGCCGGGATGGCAAGGCAAGGCAAGCATGGAATCGTTTCATGTGGCGGGCGGGGGCAGCCGGCGGAGCGACGGAGCCATCGATCGAGGGCAGTTGACTTGCTAGGCGGAAAGCTATGCGTGGTTCCGACGACACTCGTTCAGTCAGAGGCAGGCAATGCACCCCTCTTCCGGGCTATAAGAAGGCGTGCGGCACCACCACATCATCACTCGCTTCCTCGTTCTTCGTCTCCTTACCTTCCCTACTAGATCGATCGATCGATCGCCCAGAGGGCAGAGACCAGCAGTGATGGCGTTTGCTCGGGCGCCCGTGCGCGGTGGCGCTGCTCGCCTGCGCCGCCGCGTTCCTCGTCGCCGCGGTCGGCGCCCAGCCGCTGAACCCGGGCATGAAGCCTGAAGACCCCATCCTGACAGACCCCAACGTGGTGCCCGTGTACATGAGCCCCGGCACGCCGCCCACCTTGGTGAGCTGCTACAACGAGAGCAACCCGGAGCAGGACCCCGAGTGCAGGATCCAGGCGCGCCAGTGCCCCCGCGGCTGCCCCGACCTCTGCTACGTCCATTGCCCCACCTGCAAGCTCGTCTGCCGTAAGCTAGAAACCCCCCGATCGATGCATTTCCATGTTCCAATTTTCCTTGTGCAGCTCAAGTTTCTGACTGATACCTTCGACCGCGTACGTGTTTGTCGAAACAGTGTGTGATCTGACCGGCACGGAGTGCTACGACCCGCGCTTCGTGGGCGGCGACGGCAACAAGTTCCTCTTCCACGGCCGCAGGGACGCCGACTTCTGCCTCCTCTCCGACGCCAACCTGCACATCAACGCGCACTTCATCGGCAAGCGCAACGCCCAGGCGGCACGGGACTTCACATGGGTGCAGGCGCTCGGCATCCGCTTCGGCGGTCACCGCCTCTACCTCGGCGTCAAGCGGACGGTCACCTGGGACAGCGCCGTCGACCGCCTCGCCATCGCCTTCGACGGCGTGCCCGTCGAGCTCGACGCCGCGCCCGCCGCCAGCTGGAGCCCGGCCTCCGCGCCCGCGCTGTCCGTCTTCCGCACCGGCGCGACCAACGGCGTGGTGGTGCGCCTCGACGGGCGGTTCCGGATCGTCGCCAACGCGGTGCCGGTCACCGAGGAGGACTCCAGGGTCCACGGCTACGGCCTCACCGCCGACGACAGCCTCGCGCACCTCAACGTCGCCTTCAAGTTCCACTCCATCACCGCCGACGTGCACGGCGTGCTCGGCCAGACCTACCGCTCCGACTACGTCAGCGCCGGGGTTGACATGGGCGCCAAGATCCCGGTCATGGGGGGCGCCGCCAAGTACCAGGTGTCCGGCATCTTCGGGACGGACTGCGAGGTGGCGCGCTTCGCGGGCGAGGACGTCCTCCGTCTCCGTGCCGCCGCCGACGTCGGCATGATCGAGGAGCCGGCCGACACCATGTGCGGCAGCGGGAAGGGCAGCGCCGGGCTGGTCTGCAAGAAGTGAAGTACTACTGCGAGCTGGTTTGCTTCCTACGTCCGTGTGCGCCTATATACGTCAACGTGTCCATTGAAACTGCTACGTTTAGTACAGTATAGTTCTATATTTGGTTTCCGAATAAATCACTTGGTGATGGCGACCGATATCCTGTGTTCCTTCGTCGTCGTGTAGGGCAACATTGGAAAGCCAACATTGCTCGGTGTGCCAGGCTAAGACAGGATCGGCGGGCATGGCTCGAAGTTCAGACGATGCATGTCAACCGAATCTTAGCTGCTTTTTCCTCGTGTTTTTTTCGAACGATGATTAAACAATGAAGTTTGTGTACTAGACTGGGTCTTTGATTGTACGTACTCAAAACAAAAGTATATCCACCACGGATAAATTGATCTTCCTCCATCCATCTCTGTGTTCCTCGTAGTTCGAGTAAATTGACATCCTAGAGTTCAGATGTATGGATCACTCGATCGCGATTCCTTGCTGACACGTGTCTTCCATGTTTTGCGCCCTCTATCTCATCCCTTGCGTGCGTGCGTGCGTGCACCTATTTCATCCCTTGCGTGCGTGCGCGCACCTATCTCATCCCTTGCATGCGTGCGCGCGCGCGGTACGACCGATACACAAATCGCAATACCCATACACCAATCTTGTGCATACAATTTAGAAGGAATATGAAATGTCCAGACAAGATCCGAATCTTTTCCGCTTGCCTTTCGAGGCCCGAACTTGTCTAAATATTTCTCTCGTCCAAACAAGAGATGAATCTCATGCATTCTCCACCAAATATGTCACCGGATATGCGGGGTTGTGGAGAAGAACTTGGCATGGTTTGGAAATCTTTGACCGATCCATATCCCCACCCCTCCCCCCAGCAAAATTACAAAACCTCTACTACCCCCTAATACTGGCGTGGCCTGCAGCCCGCGAGACCCAATTTAGCCATGTCGATTCAGCCAGAACCAGAAACACAGCGACTGCAGGCACGAGAATCTTATCGACAGTTCACGCTTGACGCCTCGATCCTCAATCTCTCCTCGTCTTGACTAGTTTGACGACGCCACGACGGGGTGTCCGGTAGGCGGCGACGCGTGGCCTGTGGTTTGCTAGGGTTCATCTCGTCCACACCCAGTACTCAGCTCGGATTGGTCGCCAGTGTCGTACGGCGTGCACGGTGAGCACTTGCCAGCAACTAGCAGCGAACTGGAGGTCCTTGCAGCGGGCAGAGCTGGTAGCAATTTGAGCTCTCCAACGGTGATGCAAAGCTTCTCCCCCTCTCCCTAAGGTAATTTAGTGTTCCGATTTTGCTTTTCTTGCCTGTTTGGTTCCGAATTTTGCATCTAAATTGGGGAAATTTCAAAGTAGGTCATGGAAATTATTGTTCCTGAAATTGCTAAAAATGTAAGGTCGTCATTGTGGTATGATTTGGTGTCCCAAAAAAAAGTACATATCATTTTGCAGCTCTGCTCCCGCCCCACCCCCCCCCCCCCCCCCCCCCGGGACTCTGTTCAAGGTCCACCACTACCGTCATGGGTAAAGTAGCACACTTCTGTAAATGATTGATGGCTACAATGGTGTAGTGATTAAACGTCGGTGGTCACCCCAAGAAGAAGGTGTAGGATGTAGTGAGTAGCAAGTCTTTTCCTCAGTTATGAACCAAGATTATCGAACAAGTTGGACTCGGAGGTCTCTGATACGTCTTCGATGTATCTATAATTTTTTATGTTCCATGCTTGATTATATATCAGTGCCACATGTTTTTATATCATTTTGGCATGATTTATGGAACTAACCTATTAACAAGATGCCCAGTGCCAGTTCCTGTTTTCTGCTGTCTTTTTGTTTCAGAAAAGTTGTTCTGGGAAGTTTCTCGGATTGCGCTGATAATTTACAGGAATTATTTCCAATGTGAAACAAAGACGGAACCCGAAGGACGCCCAGAGGGGAGCCCCAGGGGCTCCAGACGCCACCTGGCCGCGCCCCCCCTAGGCCGCGCCGGGGTGCCACCTGGACAGGTGGCCCACCTCCTCGCATCGTCTCTTCGCCTATAAATTCTCCCTCGATGCAAAAACCCTAAGCACTCGATCATATTTCCCAGAAGACGTCCGAGGCCGCCGCCATCTCCAACCCTAGTTCGGGAGGGTTCTGCAGCTCTTCCCGGCACCCTGCCGGAGAGGGGAATCAACTCTCGAGGCTTCTACACCACCATGCCTGCCTCCGGAGTGATGCGTGAGTAGACCACCACGGGACTACGGATCCATTGCAGTAGCTAGATGGTTGTCTCTCCTCCTTGTACTTCATTGTTTAGATCTTGTGAGCTGCATATCATGATCACGATCATATTATTTGTAACTGCTACATGATTGTGTTTGCATGGGTCCGATGAATTGTGGAAGTCATTGCTTTTGTTCATATATATGTTGTGTTTTATCTATGATCTTGCATGCTCTCCGATGCTAGTGGATGCTTTGACCAAGTAATTATTAGTGTTGTATGAGGGAGTATTTATGCTAGATAGTGGGTTCATGTCTCTTTTGTCTGAGCTCGGGCTGACAGAAACGATTAAGACGAGAGATGTGTTGTTGCCACTTGGGAGAAAACAGCGGTGTAATTTCCTTATGTTATTTACATTGCTTATATTATGCACTTTGCTTATTGTAATGATCTGTTGCTTGCAACTTAATACTTTTGGGTGACATGCTGGATAGCGATCCCAAGGTGGATTATTAGTCATAGATGCAGTTGGAAGACGGTCTATGTATTTTGACGTAATGCCTATATTAGATGAAATGGTGAACTATATTTTTTTATGATAGCCTTGTTGTGCGCTGATACGTCTCAAACGTATCTATAAATTTTGAGTGATCCATGCTAGTTTTGTGATATTGTCACATGTTTTTACTGTCATTTATATCATTTTTTATGCATTTTGTCGGACTAACCTATTGACAAGATGCCAAGTGCCAGTTCCCTATTTTTGCTGTCTTTTTGTTTCAGAAATTTACTTCTGGAAATATTCTCGGAATTGGACGAAAATTTACGAGGAATTTTAGTTTTCCACGACGAAGTACCAGTCCGAAGGAGAGCCGGAGGGGAGGCCCACAGGGCAGAGGCGCCCCCTGCCGCGGCCTGGGGGTCACCCGCGGGTGGGGCCCGCCCCTGCCCGTGGGACCTCACCTCGGCCCCCTCCGACGCCTATAAATTGCCTTTTACCCTAAAAACATCGAGGCGGCCATTATTTTCCAGAAACTCGACCCCGACGCGCCGTCACTGAAAACCCTAGTTCGGGGTCCAATCTGAAGCTGATCCCGACACTCTGCCGGAGGGGAGATCGATCCCGGAGGGCTCTTCATCGTCATGCCTTCCTCCGGGATGATTTGTGAGTAGTCTCACCTTGGACTACGGGTCCATGGCAGTAGCTAGTTGGTAGTCTCTCTCTTGTGCTTCATGTCTTATGATCTTGTGAGCTGCCTAACATGATCAAGATCGATTATTGTAATGCTATGTGATGTGTTTGCTGGGATCCGATGGATTATGAAGTTATGTTCAGATTGTGCATGATTCTTATATTAGTAATTTATGTTCTTGCATGCTCTCCGATGTGCGTAGTTGCTTTGGCCAAGTGATTGTGTGTATCTCCAAGAGAGGTTATTTATGCTAGATAGTGGGTTCATGCTCCCTTTTGTTCCTGGGCACGAGTGACAGAAATGTCTAAGGTTGAGGGTGTGCTGTTGCTACTAAGGGTAAAACAGCGGTGTTAATGTCTCTTTTGATATTAGTATTGCTTACTTCATGCACTTTACTTAATGCAATTGTCTGTTGCTTGCAACTTAATACCGTTGGGTGACAGGCTGGATAGCGATCCCACGGTGGACTTTTTAGACAAAGACGCAATTTGACTCAACGGTCTTTGTTCCTTGTCGTGATGCCTCCATAAATATTATCATGTCCTTTTTGTCATAGCTAAATTGGGTTTGTGTCATGATCTTGTCAATTGCCTAGCTGTAATTCGTTCACCCATCACATGCATATTTTATTTACTTGAGAGACTCCACTAGTGAACCCATGGCCCCCGGTCCATCTTTTTACATTGTTTACAACTGACGTGGGGTTACCACGCCAAATCCCTCGGATGACATCCTTGGGTTGAGAGAACGAGAGAAGAAGATGGTGGTACTGGTGGATTCGTCGGCTGACAAGCGGGATTTACCCAGGTTCAGGCCCCCGAAGGTAAAAGCCCTACGTCCTGCTTGTCTGGAATTGATGATGGAGCTTACAGATCGATTACAATGGCGAGATCGTGAGATTCGATCTCGCTAGGGTTTCTGGCGATGAATATGAGCGTGCCCTAGGTCGGCGGCCCTCCCAGTCCTTAAATAGTGGGACTGGGTCTCGGGTCCTATACCGACTAGGTTTACATCTGGGCCTACCGACCTAATATTTCTAGTCTTTCCTTCGGGGCCTCCTTCCTGGGCCTGATGACAGATGGGCCTTTTATTGCCTTCCGCACCAGGGTAGTCCATGGTGCCACACCTAAAAGGTGTACCCACGTCAACAACCTCATTTACTTGCTTTTAATCATCATTACTCATATGGTCACTTTTCATATTTCATCTATTTCATCATACAATTAACCGCTTTGTTTTCTGCAAGACCGGAAAGATTGACAACCTTTCCGCCATTGGGGGCAAAGTATTTTGGTTGAGTGTGTGCAGGTCCACGTCTGTTGAAGGTCAAGGGCCAGAGATCTTCAACATTCACCTCGTTGTTGATTTCAAAGTCCTACTAGTTCGATAAACCTCGGTTCGTTAAACGACGGAAGGGAAAACTGCTACTAGCTGCAATTCCGCCTTCGCTTGGGGCACCACCCAACTTATTTTAATACAGCAGCATGCGCCCACAATTCTGTCAATTGCCATGCAGTAATTTGTTTACCCATCATGTATATATTTTGGAGAGACACCTCTAGTGAACTGTGGATCCCGGTCCTATTTTTCTACATTGCTTACAACCGTTTTAATAGCTTTTCATCATCATTTGCTCGCTGGTCATATTTCACTCTCATCATATTTTAAATCCACACATTTAATTCTTTGTGTTCAGCAAGCCGGAGAGATTGACAACCTCTCTGTTTCGTTGGGGCAAAGTAGTTTGTTTGTGATTGTGTGCAGGTCTACGTCAATTATCGTAAACGACGCCTTTGACACCTTGCTAAGCCTTCTCCAAGTCCAACTGGTTCGACAACCTTGGTTTTGTAATCAAGGGAAACTGTTGCTTTGCTGCATCATACCTTCCTCTTGGGGTCTCCCAGCGAACGTGTGATCCACGTCATCAGTCTCCAGCAAGGTGCTTAGAGGCGCAGACCTGCACGCAACCAAACAATTCACTTTGCCCCAACGGCAGGAATGTTGTCAAGCTTCTTGGTCTGCTAAAAACAAAGGAATTAAATCTTATAATGGAAAAGAACAATTTATGAAAACAGACCAATGAGCGAGCGATGTGGAAAGCAAGTAAACGGTGGTGTAATCAATGTAAAAAAGATGGATCGGGGCCATAGGTTCACTAGTGGTGTCTCTCTTGAAGATAAAGGGAAAACATGATGGGTAAACAAATTACAGCTAGGCAGTTGATAGAATTGGAACAACAAACTAATAATGATAAGTAAAGTTCATGGTAATATTCATGTAGGCATCACCTCAAACATACATAGACCATAATCTAATTGCATCTATGACTAAAAATCTACCTAGGGATCGCTATCCAACATGTCACCCATCGGTATTAAGTTGCAAGCAACAGACAATCACATTAAGCACAATATATTATGTAGGCAATATTCATGATCACAAAGACACAAACACCACAGTTTTACCCTTAGTAGCAACAACACACCCTCATCCTTAGACATTTCTGTCACTCGTGCCCAGGCACATAGGGTTCTGTCACTCGTGCCCAGGCACGGAGGAGGCATGAACCTACTATCTAGCATAAATACTCTCTTTTGGAGATACAAGTAATCACTTGGCCAAAGTAACCACACACATCAGAGAGCATGCAAGATCATAAATAGAACACATAAGAGACATGAACAATCTGATCATAACTTCACAATTCATCGGATCCCAGCAAACACAACATGTAGCATTACAATAGATAGATCTTGATCATGTTAGGCAGCTCACAAGATCATAAGCATGAAGCACAAGAGAGAGACAACCATCTAGCTACTGCTATGGACTCATAGTCCAAGGGGAACTACTCACGCATCACCCCGGAGGTGGCCATGGCGATGAAGAGGCCTCCAAGATCAATCTCCCCTCCGGCAGGGTGCCGGGAAAAGCTTCAGAACCCTCCCGAATTAGGGTTTCAGATGGCGGCGGCTTCGGAAAAGTTTCGTGGAAAATAATCATCGCCCTGATGGTTTTAGGGTGGTTAAAAAGAATTTATAGGCATCGAGGGAGGCCGAGGTGGTGCCTCAGGACTAGGGCAGGTCCTGGTCGTGGCCCCCCTAGGCCTCGGCTGGGTGTCACCCCTTCCCTATGGGTCACCTCCTCGGTCGCCCTTCGGACTCCGTCTTTGTTTCTATGTAAAATAATTCCCATAATTTTTGGGCCAATTCTGAGAACTTTTCATGAAGAGAATTTTCTGAAACACAAACAGCAGAAAAACATGAACTGGCAATTGGCATCTTGTTAATAGGTTAGTACAATAAAATTCCTCAAAATGATAGATAAAGATGGTTGAAACATACAACAATGGTATAAACAAGCATGGAACAATAAAAAATTATAGATATGTTTGACACGTATCAAGGATACATAAAATTGACTCCTTGTTCTAGCAAAGAACCGTGATCGCTGCAGGAAATGAACTTCATAAAGTTCTAACAACCCGTGAGGCCAGACACATAGTTCTTATAAATCAGTATTAGAATTTTACTTCTCAACTCAACCCAAAATCTTAGAAATATTTATTGAGAAACTTCAGTAGTAGTAGTTTAGTAGTTAATAGTGCATACAAACACCATCTGTTACCTTGGACTTGTTGAGTACCTCTTGTACTCGTCCCCCTGTTAATTACTTCTATTTTTGTAGACAGTAGTCACTAAACGTTAAGGTAAATCTACTGGATATCTCGAATGACATCAAGGAGTTAGCCCAAGGAAGCAAGGCCAAGGACAACGTCAAATATGGAGGACATCATGACGTTCAACAAGTATTGTTGAAGCACTTATATCGTGTAGTAAGAAATCTGGCTTAGTATCATATCATGAGGCATAGTAGAAGTAAACTTATGTACTTAGGCGAAGTTATATATCACTGAAAGTTGGCACTTTTGTACTCTATGTTCCAGAAAATATAACTAAAATATTTTTCATATCTTGGCATGTAATATAGGGATATTTGCAATGGACCATTCACTTCTACTCTTGTGCTACCCAAACAGATGTAATACTTATGGAGCTATGTTTCATGGGTGTTATGTCAATGACAGGCACACTACACCACGCAGTGGTGTGTAGAGTCACCACACAAAGCCTCCATTGTTTGTCGATTTCTGCAGTATTTGTTCAACATTATGATTGTGAAGTTAATCAATGTTCTGTGTCAAAATTTCAAGCGTCCATGGGCAGCTGATTTTTCCGTAAGCCCTGCCTTTGCATATACAAAACAATGGAAGGATACATTTTCAAGGTGCCATACAATTTTTTTTCGATCCAGGTATTGCTTGTTTACAATTGAT
Source organism: Puccinellia tenuiflora (assembly GCA_012064385.1). Lineage (NCBI taxonomy): Eukaryota > Viridiplantae > Streptophyta > Magnoliopsida > Poales > Poaceae > Puccinellia > Puccinellia tenuiflora. The sequence goes on from QRDG01000025.1 coordinate 1,585,959, forward strand.
GAATATATAAGTGTGAACATGACTCAATTGTGATTAGAGGCTCAACTATTTCTTCTAGACTATTTGCATTAACCATTTTTCCCATTTCTATAGCAATGATAATAACACTTAAATATGTTGTGGTACATTGACTATAATTTGTTTACAGAGAATATAGCCTTAACTAATCTTGGTTACCTACATCATTTACCTTGCTCATATACTCCGGATCTAATTGGCACCTAACTTTAGTGGGAGCTTCAGCTACGACTGCGAAGGAACTCAAAGGTTGGTACTAAACAATTATGCAGTTCGTTCATTGCAAGTGAGGAGATGGACAACATGCATGTTATTACAACTGAGATTTCTAGGACGTAGGTATTTTTCCGAGGATAAGGATTTATGGATGCCTAGGGACGTTGACCGTAAAAATGCTAGTTATCAAGAAGTAAACAAGTTAATGGATGCTCGTGTTACGTGCTTAGATTTCTTTCTCGTGACAGTGCACAAGTTCTTGTGAAACTGTATTTCAAAAACCGTACCTTTGATATTTTACAATTTATAAGCAATAATTATTATGATAAGATATATCACATGAATCATAATAAATCTTGAGCTATCCATACATCGGAAACAACGACGCATATAAGGATTCTAAATCCTATATATAAGTTTGCTTCCATGCAAAAACTTTTATTAGTGGTTACCAAATAGATGTGTAAGTATTGTATTAGATCCTGGGAACAACATATATTAAACACATAAAAAGGATGCATTGGTATATATCGTAGCAACTCTTATGTGAGCCCTCCGCGATGCATTGACGTGTTGTTGTATATGTGTTATGTTGTAGTAACCATGTACCCAACCATGTAAACCATACAATATTCAAGGAGCATTTGAATACTAAAAGTTCTATTTTATCACAAGATACAGACAAACAGAGAACTAAAAATGATTATCAACTTCAATCTCATGTCCAGTCAATAACCATTAATCATTTCTTTCTTGTGCCTTTGACAGAAGGATTTAATCCTTTCAAGACCATCCTGAAGAGAAGATGGAACAATAGCGAATGTAATGCGGACCCAATTTTCCATTCCGAGAACACTTCCTACATTTCAGACACAGAAACATGTAAGTCAGCTATACATGTGCATCTATATACAATATAATCAGCAATAATCAGAGTAGAACCGTAATAACGTTTGTTTCATTCTTTGAAAGAGTAGAAAAATAACAACCATATGTAATAATGGATCACATCTCATATTTACACACTTTTATTTTTTAAATTGAAGCCTTAAAGAGTTCGATTTTAAATTAATAAAGCCACAACCAGCCAGAGCATAAGGGACCAACACAAACAAAAAAAATATCTGTGCCTTGCTCTCGCAATTTATGGTATCCATTTTACTATATGCTCACTAAAATATTCACTGCATTGATATATTTCATTTGCTATATGTATTTTGTGGTTGGAACATCAAAATGAATCAATTATGATGGTATCATTTTTTAATCTGATGGCTATGCTAATTCTGCATTAACTCATAGTTAAACATAAACTAATCTCAGCTCGCTGATAGGCGCCCCCTGCTCCCCATCGCATCAGCCGCCTCAGCCTCGCCCCTCCTCTCGGTAGCGCCGGTAACTCCGCGCCGTCGCGCCCGCAGCCCCAACCCCCTACTCCCCATCTAGCTTGTCGCACCACCCCGCCCCCTTGATGCGACGGTCTCCCCTGGCTGCGACGCCGCACGTCCGCACCCGTGAGCCCCTCTCGTCAATGACCGTGCGTTCTCATGCCTGTGATTCACTGTTGTGATGCCGACTCCCACACAACTCTGTGCAGCCACTGAGCGGTACGTTCCCTCAGGCTTCGCATCTTAGCTAATTTGACCAAGACTACCCATCCATGGAGCTGGGAGGTGAGAACTTGGTGGTGTCTGGTAGGTCCGGGCATGATGGAGTCCTCGGTTCACGGAGGAGCACGGTGCCACAAATTTCATTCGAGAGGTACTCAAATCTCAGTTTCTACTTGCTTTCTCCCATTTATGTTTTTGTTCATCGATAATTGAATGAAATGTGCAATCATGTTGGAGGATGATAGTAAATGAATCTCCACAACCCCCCTGACATTTTCCTTGACATCCTTCATCCTGCAGTGCAGGTTAGTTGGATATTGAGTGCACCACAAGTTTATCTATGTTTACTGCCATTGTCATGGAGGATTAATTATGCGTGTCATAATAATGGACAAAGAGGTAAGTATTCAGGACTTGATTGTACACTTGAAATACAAATACATAAGGTGATAGCTATCGATAGTATTCAGAAGTCACATATGCCACTCTCAAGTTTGTATCTTCTACAGTAAATAGTAAGACAACCTCTATTCCTGCCATCTCATGCATAATACTATTATACAGAATTATCGGGATTTAGTATCTTCCAGGATTGATACATATATGTTCAAACATGATAGCTATTCTTTCTGTATGAATACTCCATCATGATATACTGGAAAACTAACTATTCATACACCGATACACTCTAGCCTTGGATTTATCAGTGAGGCAATGTCAGTATAGCTGCAGTAGTCCGTCCCATCGTTATATAGTTTGGTACTTTTGACTTTTGATATTTAGTCTAGTGGAAGTATTCCTTATACAATGAATGTGGCTAGGATTTGCTGCCAGTAGTTTTTTTCTCCATTTATTTAATTGTTCCGCGTCAATATCTTGTCACATTCAAGCATTGTCATGACTGATTTGGGTATTCCTATGTTTTATCTATCTTAATGTTACCTTCATTTTGAAGAGGACATTGATGTAGCAACTATTAATCATGTTGTTTTCTTCAGTTAGAGAAGCTGGACATTGGATTGCCCTATGTTTGAACAAATTTTGTTCCCATGGGATTAGAGTACCGCTTAGAGCACTTGGACCAAATATACTTAGGACGAGAGCTGAAATTTTCCTCTAAATGTAACACTTAAATTCATGGTATTTATAAAGGGAGTTTGTTATTTTCTAACACATGAGGACCACTATTATTTTTATAGGTTATTATTATGCTTCAGTATTTTGATTGAAGTTCCCCAGGCGGTTTATAAAACATATGAGAAAATTACAGTGTGATCAATGCTTCTATTTTCCTTTGTTGCTTGATTGAATTTATATTGGTCAAGACGTGTCTTGCGCGTACATGGTTACTGGTAGTAAAACAATCTATAATAGAATGTTATTTTGACAATTGAGAAGCATCCATCATATTTCAGAAAATGTCCTAGTAGTCATATAAACTCTAATGTTTAATATGACCAGAAAATTTGATAATTCAAGTAGGTTTTGCTTAAATGAGCATATACATTCCTACCTGGGCATAAAATAACTGATTCTTCCTTTGCGAGCTTGCAGCAAAAATCAACATCATCATGGATCTCCTCCAAAAGATGTAAGTTCAGTTTCACCTGTTTACATTGATTTTAATAGAAGGTTACCGAGAAGCAGTTAAGCTTTCTAGAAAACACTAGGGATTTTTTGTAACATATTTTTATCATCATTGGATAGTAACAGCAAATATGCACAAAATATATTAGCATGACTAGTGCCTACAATGAATGTCGACTACCATCGTTATTCTTCAAAATACATGCATCTTCACAAAGAAAATAAAACTAATCCTTCTTATTAACATTCAAACTAAGAGCATACTTTATTATATAAAATAGATTTACCACTTTAAAAAAACTTTGCATTGCATTTCTGTATTAAATTAATTTTTCTTATTCTGACATTCCCTAAAAACATAGTTTATTATATACATCAACTTACCATTACAAACATGGATCCTTCTGGCTTGTGAGGACAACTGATATATTCATTTTCCTTTATACCTCTATAGCATATTTCTGAGGATTCCTTTAGCAGACCAATAATCCTCTTGAAGAAATCTTCTTTCGTGTTTTCAAGAATTTTGGGAAGAGCTCCCTAATCAATTCAATAGTACATGAAATCACTAATCAGTTGTGTGAATAAAATGCATAAGAGAACAACAATAACAATGATAGCAAAATATGAAAAAAAAAAAACAGAAGCTGCTAGGTAAAGAAATGCTAAGAAAAATGCGTGTAGATTTAATAAATTCTTTCGTTTCAAGATATTCCATACTTAGGAGAGAATAATATGGAGTGCTCACAAAACTTAGTTCAGTTTATGTATATCTTATCTGTTTTGTCGAATCAAAGAAAACTAAAAGAACATATCTTCGTTTAGTCTTGTTTGACTTTGACTTTCAAAGTGAACAAAAACTTGTTACCGAGCATATGTGGTAGCTACAACCTATCCTGACACCCACTGAAGAAAAATAGGACAAGAATGAGTAAATAAAAAAGACTAACCTGAATGAAAGTTGCCGGATCCGTTGACACATTAAGGTAGTTTGTAATAGACGTAGCGATCTACAAAACAAATTACATATTTAGCAAAATACCAATCCCCACAATAGCATATGAAAAGAGTTTTAGAGAGTTACCTTAGTTTCTTGCAAAATCTTTCTGGGATCGTATACAGCTACCCAACCAAGTCGCCATCCAGGCACTATCCATGACTTTGATAGAGATCCTATGGCCAAGACAGGGGCAATGTGCCCAAACACACCCATTGGGATAAATGGAGCACTGCCCAAAACCAACTTGCCATATACCTCATCAGCAATGACTAATATCCCAAGCTTTCTTGCTACCTCTGCCACCTAAATGACATCAGTACATGATTACTATACTGCTGGACAAATGATTATCAAATGTAACGCAGATTTAAATAGACTGATCAACAAGGTAAGTGATCTCAACCTTGGCTAAATGCTCGTAGGAATAAACACTCCCACATGGATTATTCGGATTTATAATGACCATTGCAGCTGTGTTCTTGTCCGCGATAGATTCCAGCGAGTTGATATCAATCTCCCAACCCTTCTCGGGAAGAAGATCAAAATGTCGAACTTCTAACTTGTTAAATGCTGCGCGTGCCTCATAATTTGGATAGCCTGGTCTTGGAAGCAGAATGTTGGCGCCAGGTTGGGCCAGAACAGGGATTATGACCTCAATGGCTTGAGTTCCGCCAGCAGTTAGGAATATATCATCGGCTGATAACTTGTAAGGCAGATCCACTGACAAGTGCTCTGCCACAGCACTATTTTTATAAGGTAGAAGGTTAAATTTTGAAAAGCCACATAGGGAAGAACATAGATAAACTAGGGTGCAACAAGTGCTCTACCACAGCACTACATAGGGAGAAACATAGATAAACTACGGTGCAACAAGTGCTCTGCCACACAACACACATTGGATCGATTGCGCGGCACTGCACAATAGAAGCAACTAAACAATGATAAGGGAATAACATTGGACAGTGGAAAACTAAAGAAAAAAAATCAGTTACCTTCGCGCGGCTGGTAGGCCGACGCCGGCGGGGTAGCAATTGAACTCTCCAGTCCGCAGCGTGGCGGCGACAGCATCCTCGGCCTCGACGGCTGTGCGGAAGGCGGGGAACACGGACGGGTCGCCGTGGGCCAGAGGCAGCACTGGCCGCGGCCCATTCTCCTCCACGCTCGCGCTGATCTTGTACCTTATCGCCCGGATGCTCATCTTGGCCCCCGTCGTCGCCAGCACGCCGTGCTTGGCCCTTGCGAAGTTCCAGTCCACCTCCGGCGCTGCCACATGGCCGTTCTCAGGTGCTGTGGTGTGGCCGTTGCTCTGGTGCGTTGCCATGACGAAACAAGTAGCAGCAGCAAAGCAGCAGTAGTAGGGAGGAGTTATGTTTTGTATTTGCCGTTTGGTGTTTGACTGACTGGAACTCTGAAGGTCTTATATGGTCGCTCGGGGACATCAACTGGGGTAGCACTGGCAGACCAGAGCAGCAAGAAAGGCACGCTCTGACCACGCTGGTAGGCTGGTAGGCTGGTAGCCGAGGGATGTGATCACAGCAACGGCACGGGCAGCAATAAGCACATATTTTGGGCATTGTATTTTGGTTTTATGCAGCAGTACAGCACAGCACAATGGATGAGTGCTGGATATCGGTCCTGATCTAAAAATAATAATACTTCATCAAAGTGAAGGGTGGTAGCGGACACACACCACATATTCTCTCTTTCTTTTGATCCCCACTAACATAAACTATCTCTTTCTTTCTTTGAAGGTTGGATCATCTAACTAATCCTTGTTTTCTGTGAAGGCCTGGACAAAACAAAGGGTGTTGATACCCCAATGACACGCACGCAAGATGGATCATTCCAAACAGAGTGAACTGCGGGGTGGGGGAAGTCACCGGAGCAAAGTTGTCGACCACTCCCGAACGGCAGGTCTGGCAGTTGGGCTGACGTAGTAGTCAGTCTAATCCGCCATGCTTTTGTGATGTGGATGGCCCCGATGACCAAACCTAACCTATTCATGCGGTTCTCGTGTTGTTTCGCAGGAATATTCCGGATTTGAAAAGGTTACGACCTGGAACACGTCTTACGTGCGTGGCTCACTATAAGTGGTGAGCTGCTGAGCTCATCGTGGTGCTAACGATGGATTACCACATTTCCAGCCTAGGATGTGCACATCTTATGGTCATCCTATGTTGACCAATTTGCCACAACACGTCGTGTCCACAACTTGTTCTCTGGCAAGAATAGGCTTATAGCAAAGATAAGAGTTCTTTTTTAGCCACAAATTCGAACGAGTGATAATCACGTCGATGTCTGTACCCATCACAAGCAGACCAAAAAGTCCGCCTACTCACGTAGGAGTATATCATGAAGACACGATGTGTTCATGCGGACTTCCGAAAACTTATTATTAACGCTGTTCGTCATGTTGGATATTTCTATGGCTTTCAACTTTCACTACAAGAGCCGGCCATATTGCAGCCATGCAGAGTTGTGCGCAGCTGTTTCTGAACTTGGGCCGGAGAAGTGCACTGATGTTCATATTGGACTCTTTGGTGGCCTTTTCACCTATTCTCCTGCAAGGTAGGTTTCACATAGATACGTAGTGCATTGTGAGTTCACAACAGAGAAACAAGCTACTCTTTTCCCCCCCTTCTCCAAACAGGCGACTAGGACGGCAATCACTTTGTCCCCTCCCTACGCTTGCGAGGCCATGGGTTCCTGCCCCCTCCGTCCGCCCTTTCGGAGACACCTCTACGCTCCGTCTTTGCCGAGTAGTTAGGATTGACATAGAATTTTCTAGGGGCGTCGCATCAGAATAGTGTACCCATGTTCCTCCCCCATGTCAGTGGTGATATAATCAGCAATGTTGTGGAGTAGATGGCTTGGTCCTCTCATTGTTCTTCGTATATGGTGAGATTAGTTTTTCAGTGTGTCCTTGGCGTTTGTCATTATTTACGGCGGTGTTGGCGGTCAAGACAAGGTGGATGCTATGATGCGAAGATGTTGGTATGAAGGTGGTTGTAGCGCCCCGACCCCAGAACTATACCATGAAGCTTTGTGCAACCGGTCATGCTACACAATTGAAGGTTACTGGGTTTACCAATCCCAGGCCAAAACCTTTGGCAGGCGTGCTCGGAATGGATCATCGGCACGCAACACTTCGATCATGCCATATGCTCAGACATAGCTATCATGTATAGTAGAGAGATCAAGACTTGTGGAACAACTGGCACATCACAGACTCTACGACACAAAGATTCATATAGCAACTCATATATGAGAAAAATACAAATATCACACACAAAAGGGGTCACAGACCCATCAGTACATCATGCGGAAGCGAAGTAGTGTTGTCTAGTACAACAAGATCCAAATATATGGCCTAAGAGGCCTACACATAAACAAACCCAGCCAGCTTGTTCCACGGTCCCAAGCTGCCACCTGGGAACCCCAAACTACTCGTCGATGCCCATGAAGAACCCATCTGGGTGCTCGGTGTCGTCCTCCTTTGAAACAAGTTATAAAGGCAGCAAAGAGAGACTGGGTACGATGTACTCGCAAGTTTAGTAGGGCGATATAGACCCAATGCTGACGGAGGCTCTAAAGCTGTATGTAGCTAATTTGCATAAAGCTAGTTTTCATTTATAAAAGTATAAATGACTCAAGTGGCATCGTCTACCCAGAATGCTTTTCGAAAGGGGATAAGAGGCTAACTTTTTCTTCTTCGGTTCTCATCGAACCAACTTGTAGCCAAAACATCTCTCATCTCCACCAAAGGCACTCCCTCGAATCACCCTCGAGGAAATGAACCTTTTAAACAAACGTTGAGTTGCAACCTTTAGCTGGCAAATTTTAATTAAGTAGGTTATACTTTCCTATGAGCTAATCCGCCATTCCCAAGATTTGTCCATAACCGTGGACACGGCTTTTCGAAAAGATTTACCCTGCAGGGATGTACTAATTTACCCATCGGTACCGTCCGGCTCACCTGATTGGCCCTCTTCCGGGGAAGGCCGGCGAGTGGGCGCGGTTAGACCTTTACATTGCATGAGGCTTACTCAAGGACCATCAGTGTGCAGAAGGACAGGTTCAGCGCATCCAACGCCCTGCCCCGCGGCCACATCTTAAACACCACCGTCCTCATCGTTTCTTTTCGACCCACACACTCACACGCAAATGGAAATAGCAAACTAGAGGACCCTTGACAAGCCCCTCACAACTTATTCGGTCACAGGGGATTCCATATGTCCCCACCTTTGGAAGCACGCTCAGTCTTGGTTCAAGAGGTAAAGAACTCGCACCTAGGGGCAAGAATGAGACAAAACACCATCCCCGATGGCAACTCATCCAAGCCTTCTTAGCATTTTAATTAAGCACCCGAAGTAACCACCATGTCCGAACATTCCATCAACAACAATATCATGGAAATAATCAACGGACAATATAACAATTAACTAAGCATGGCTAAGCATCACTAAGCATCTCTATATACAACACTTATATCCTTGTCTCCGGCCAACACATCAAACCTAGAGTTCATAGGAGGGGAATCATGTGATGGTTCGGGGAAAAACATGCATTTAGGATACTCTAGTACTTGATGAAAAGTGACATTGGAATCGCATGCAATATTATGGTGGGTAAAATAAGTTTATAAAGCAATAGGATGCTAGATGCCAAGAAGGTTAGGTTATCTCTTGCCTTGCTGCCGAGGCGTGTAGTACGGCTCGTCGGGGTAGATAGGGTTAACCTCCACTCCGGAATCTATCGATAGCCAAGCAAAAAATAGAAGAACAAATAAATCACACGCAGACAAGGTGCAATGCTCAATCACATGAGGTCGTGACAAGTTTATGCAAAGATATCAACATTTAATTTATCTAACAAATTAAATGGAGTTCCAAATAATTAGTGCAATTATTTGGAAACACCCCATATTTAACTTAATGTCCACATTGCTTATAAATTATTACATTACTAAGAAGTGGATGAAATATGCATGAACATGACATGATTAGTTAGGTTTTGTTCTTCTGATCGTTTTGGTACCTCATTTGTAATTTTCCGAGTTTCGATGAATAAATAGTGAATTAAATAATTAATTGAATTTAATTCTTTTAACCAATTTATGAATAACATCAAATAATATTAGTGATCATGATTTTATATTACCATGATTTGATAGCATTTGAAACACTGATCATTTTGATATTTTATTCATAATTTTTGGTTAAATATTTATCAGATTATGATTTTTCACGACTTAGATATTATTTATGCCATTTTAATAATTCTTAATAAACAACAAAAATATTGATTCAAAAGGTCATTACAATGATACCAACAGGTAGGGTTTGTTTTTCTGAACAATTTGGCAAATCATTTGCTAAATTTGGACCAATATTTAAATAGTTATCATTTTATTTAATTTATCTGTTTTTACTGTTTGGGCCGGTCTCCAGATCGGCCCAGGCCGGTTTCCAGGCCGGCCACATATCCAAGACAGCCGGCCCACTGGCCGGCCCAGACCGGGCACCAGGACGGTCACGGTCCAGAGGATACCGGCCTCCTGGCCGGCCCAGGCCGGGCGCTAGGCCGGGCCACCATCCGAGCCAGCCGGCCTTCTGGCCGGCCCAGGCCGGGCAAGCGACCGAGGCTGCCGGCCTCCCGGTCGGCCGGGCCGGTCCCCAGGCCGGGCGCACGGCAACGGTGGCGACGGCGAGGACCGCGACGGCGAGGGGGAGAAAAGGGGGAGCGGGAGAGAGCTAAACTGGACGCGGAGCTCACCCTCGGTGCTCGTGGGTGCTCGTCGGCGGCGGGGGGGGGGGGGGGGGGGGGGGGGGGGTGGACGGAGGCGACGTATTTGAGCCCGGCGAGCGGTGGCAGTGGCAGAGGTAGTCGAGGACGAACGAGGTTGCCAGCGACGACACAAGCCTCCCCGGCTCGATTCCGCCGGTGAGGAGGGAGAGGAGGTCGACGCAGAGCTAGCTGTGCTCTTTGATCCGTGCAGGGAGGGCCGGGACGACGACGGCAAGCTCAGCAGCTACGGCGGCAAAGGGCGGAAGCTCAGGTGGAGAGGGGAGCGAGACAGAGCGGGGCAGGTGGGGGAAATGGTTCTGGGAGCAGGTGAGGGTCCGGGTGGGGTGACCACCATGGCCACGGAGGCGCGAGTGAGGGGAGGCATGCCGGCATGGGCTCAGGAGGAGCTGGCGGCATGGCGCCAGTGCCTCCCGGCACTGTGGAGAAGAAGCAAAAAAAAATCCAGAAACCCCCCTGGCAAGTTTTAATAAATTGCAAAAAGGTCCAACAGCAACTTTAGAGATATAATTGAGACACCAGGACATTTTTATAAAAACTGCAAAAACTCATAAAGCCTTCCCTTGACAGGTAGAATCTTCACAAAATGTTTGGCTTCAAAATAAAATATTTAGATTCAGATTTATTCAGATTGTTGCAATATGGTCATTTTTGATAAATTGCAAAATGCATTTATTTGAAGCACTTAAGTATTTCCAAAAATAATGAAATTATTCAGGGAGGCTCCTAATATGAAAATGAGGCTCCCCATAATTTTATTTTGAATTTTTGGAGAGTTAAACTTGGTTTCAAAAATATAATTTGAATTGAACCAAATTGAATTCTCAAATTTATTTATTTGCTTGTTAAGAATTTTAGCCTTTGGCAATTTATTTATAAAATTTATGCTTGAGCTTCCTGGACAAATTGGAGACTCAGGAACAATTGGTTTTGCCAATTTGAGTAATGTATTTGGTTTGGAAATTTGGGAAGGGTTTAGGTTCCCTAGTTTTTAATTTCCAAGTGTTGCTTTATTTAGAATTAGCAATTTAAATGAGTATGCCATGATGCAATGCAAAGCAAAAAGTGAAAAATTGGCCCATATTTTAGGCTACCAAACCGGGGCTGTTACAATTCTACCCCCCTTACAGGAATCTCGTCCCGAGATTCTAGAGTAGAAGTAGAGAGGAGGAAAACATGACAACACGTATCCTCCACGGTTTCCTCGATCTCACGATGATCTTCCTCGGTGCATAACTTGGAGCTAAGAAGCATGACGTGCCGATGGGGTGGAAAGAACAGAAGATAGCTAAAGGTGTTAGGCAAAAATGAACTTTCCCAAAACCATAAGCTATTGAGGAAAACTAGGAACGACTTGACCAAACAAAGGTCAAGCCGAGGATATGACGACCGATCACTTGTTCAAGGACATGACAATACTTCAAACCACCCCGATGCGTAGAACCTAGGGATTTGAAGCACCGAGAGGAGAAAGGACATCTTTTGGACTCCACGCTTTTTATATACAAAATGTTTCTATAAGGTTGGAAGCTCGGCCCTAACGGGACTGATGAATTGACCCAAGGTCCGTGTGAGTGGGCAAAACCTTGGGTTCACCGAGGTGGGAAAGATATAGCATTGATCCACATTTGATAGAGAGGTAAAACCTCATAAACAAGCTGTTGCCACGAGATAGATGGAGTAGGGGGATTGACTGAGGGACAATTAGTAACTTCGTTGTGAGGTTCTACTTGAGGTTCTAGGTATCGCACTCCGGCTTCGGAACAACCTCCAATCGATCATCAAGCGAAGGTAGTACTTAACGATAGAGAAGGGCTATAAGGGGAAACTGCTAGGGTAAGTTACACATGATCCCCAGGGATAGTGGTTGAGGTTAGAGATTTAAGAGATTTCTTCACTAGGCCTTCCGGTGAGGTGCGTGAACCATATCATCGGACTTGTCGGGGTTTCAGGTAGGACTAGGTCATACTCGTGATAAACACCAAGCATCATTTCTGCTTGAGGTTCCGAGTTAGTTAGGTGTACAGACAATTCAAGCTTGAAATGTCCGAGGAAGGAGTTTGCTAAAGTTAACCGATAGATAGGGTAACTAGATTCTCAAGCTCTGAGCTGCAATGTCAAGCTCCAGAACACGATCGAGAGTGGAAACCATGGGGGCACGGCTATGAAGAGAAAATTTAACCAGCAAGTACTCCAATCACTGGAGCACAACTGAGTCCTGATTTGGGAAAACTGGTAATATGAGGAGATTTGACAACTTCTTATTTAAGAACAATTCGGCCAGTGGCTTGGTGTGCATACATGGCTTATTCAGAGAACTGGAGGTAACAACCCACCATCTCAACAACAATCCGCACCTGCATGACCAACTTGTGATTTAACCCGAGGAGACAAAGTGAACTTCACTCGGATCCACAGCGACAAATGTCACTGGTTGCGAGAGAAACTTGCTTTTCAAGAAAAATAGGTGGTCTTGAGAGTTTTGACACGAATCTAACTCATTGACCGAAGATGTGTACCGGAACGAATGGACTTGGAAACACAGACAACTTAGCTTGATGATATGAGTACCAGTCATGCTAAGAGTGCCACCGAAGTCTTTGGATTTCAAAACAATAACAATTGCTAAGAATATCCGATTACCACAACGATATACATCCTCAAAATTCTCGAGTCCGGGTAGCTCGGAGGTAGATGGATAAGGAAGGGTATGAGCATCACTTCATCAAGTACGTCAAGAGACTAAGCACGACCTCTTGATATAAAAGAGTGTGACACTCCAAGGTGGAACGGAACAAAATCTAGACAAGCTTTTACTCCGCGAGTCACAATCCTTTGACCTGGTCCGAGAAATGGACAAGGTACCGGGGGTTGTTTCTCCTGACATCCCGAAGTGGAATGCCTTCACGAACCGCAAGAATACCATGCATCAGAATACCCCAACGCATGATAAAACTTGACTGTCAACAGACAGATAGAGGTCGGACGACAGATCTAGGGTAAGGAACGGCTAACAACAATCTCAAGATATTGCATAAGCCCTTACTAGCACTCTTCGGACAACTAGTGCCGAAAGGGTTTTATGAACGAGCGTTACCGGAGGAATCACAATTATTGATGGAAAAACTCACTAAGAGCAACCCGTCGTGATCCAGTTAGTTCCAAAATAGGGAGTTTTTAGCTAAAGCTAGTGATAGAGAGGCGCATTGTTGAGCAAAACAATTTCGGCTGCAACCTCGAGTCTGAAGACTAACTTCAAATTTTGCCAACATGATGTAGGGTTGGACCATTAACACCAGGATTCAACGGAGAAGATCTTGGGTTAAAGATCAGCTTCATGCACTGGAACTCACAATAGCATAAAGCTCACAAGGGTGACAACCCTCACGAAACATTACGCCAGATCCCTAGCACAATCCGGGACCTTCGGTTCAAGATCTTGGGCTAAAGTCCGAATAGGGAAACACCCAATTAGGTGTGAAATGTTTTCAAGGCTTCGGATGTTTTGCAACCAATGAGGAAATAGATTGTGACTACACCACTAAGTTTCCTTCGGATTCTGAAGACGTTAGCAACCTAACCAGCAAACTAAAGGTAGAGGCCAACCCCGTGAACCTAGTTAGAATTGCAGTCGAGCAGAAGAACCGTTAAATCAAATAGAGATAAGAGATCAGAGTAGAGCGAGTTGGATGAGGAGTAAAAAGAATCCTAAGAAGGTTTTCACAACTCATTTTTAGGTTATATATAATTTTCAACTAGACTCGACATCGACCAATAGAAAGGGTTTGTTACAGGCAGTCTTGCTCTGATACCTATTTGTAGCGCCCCGATCACAGAACTATACAATGAAGCTTTGTGCAACCGGTCATGCTACACAATCGAAGGTTACTCGGTTTACCAATCCCAGGCCAAAACCTTTGGCAGGCATGCTCGGAATGGATCATCGGCACGCAACACTTCGATCATGCCATAAGCTCAGACATAGCTATCATGTATAGTAGAGAGATCAAGACTTGTGGAACAACTAGCACATCACAGACTCTACGACACAAATATTCATATAGCAACTCATATATGAGAAAAATACAAATATCACACACAAAAGGGGTCACAGACCCATCAGTACATCATGCGGAAGCGAAGTAGTGTTGTCTAGTACAACAAGATCCAAATATATGGCCTAAGAGGCCTACACATAAACAAACCCAGCCAGCTTGTTCCACGGTCCCAAGCCGCCACCTGGGAACCCCGAACTACTCGTCGATGCCCATGAAGAACCCATCTGGGTGCTCGGTGTCGTCCTCCTTTGAAACAAGTTATAAAGGCAGCAAAGAGAGACTGAGTACGATGTACTCGCAAGTTTAGTAGGGCGATATAGACCCAATGCTGACGGAGGCTCTAAAGCTGTATGTAGCTAATTTGCATAAAGCTAGTTTTCATTTATAAAAGTATAAATGACTCAAGTGGCATCGTCTATTCAGAATGCTTTTCGAAAGGGGATAAGAGGCTAACTTTTTTTTTCTTCGGTTCTCATCGAACCAACTTGTAGCCAAAACATCTCTCATCTCCACCAAAGGCACTCCCTCGAATCACCCTCGAGGAAATGAACCTTTTAAACACACGTTGAGTTGCAACCTTTAGCTGCCAAATTTTAATTAAGTAGGTTATACTTTCCTATGAGCTAATCTGCATTTCCCAAGATTTGTCCGTAACCGTGGACACGGCTTTTCGAAAAGATTTACCCTGCAGGGGTGTACTAATTTACCCATCGGTACCGTCCGGCTCACCTGATTGGCCCTCTTCCGGGGAAGGCCGGCGAGTGGGCGCGGTTAGACCTTTACATTGCATGAGGCTTACTCAAGGACCATCAGTGTGCGGAAGGACAGGTTCAGCGCCTCCAACGCCCTGCCCCGCGGCCACATCCTAAACACCACCGTCCTCATCGTTTCTTTTCCACCCACACACTCACACGCAAATGGAAATAGCAAACTAGAGGACCCTTGACAAGCCCCTCACAACTTATTCGGTCATAGGGGATTCCATATGTCCCCACCTTTGGAAGCATGCTCAGTCTTGGTTCAAGAGGTAAAGAACTCGCACCTAGGGGCAAGAATGAGACAAAACACCATCCCCGATGGCAACTCATCCAAGCCTTCTTAGCATTTTAATTAAGCACCCCAAGTAACCACCATGTCCGAACATTCCATCAACAACAATATCATGGAAATAATCAACGGACAATATAAAATTTAACTAAGCATGGCTAAGCATCACTAAGCATCTCTATATACAACACTTATATCCTTGTCTCTGGCCAACACATCAAACCTAGGGTTCATAGGAGGGGAATCATGTGATGGTTCGGGGAAAACATGCATTCATAGGATACTCTAGTACTTGATCAAAAGTGAGATTGGAATCGCATGCAATATTATGGTGGGTAAAATAAGTTTATAAAGCAATAGGATGCTAGATGCCAAGAAGGTTAGGTTATGTCTTGCCTTGCTGTCGGGGCGTGTAGTACGGCTCGTCGGGGTAGATAGGGTTAACCTCCACTCCGGAATCTATCGATAGCCAAGCAAAATATAGAAGAACAAATAAATCACACGAAGACAAGGTGCAAAGCTCAATCACATGATGTCCTGACAAGTTTATGTAAAGATATCAACATTTAATTTATCTAAGAAATTAAATGGAGTTCCAAATAATTAGTGCAATTATTTGGAAACACCCCATATTTAACTTAATGTCCACATTGCTTATAAATTATTACATGCATGAACATGACATGATTAGTTAGGTTTTGTTCTTCTCATCGTTTTGGTACCTCATTTGTAATTTTCCGAGTTTCGATGAATAAATAGTGAATTAAATAATTAATTAAATTTAATTATTTTAACTAATTTATGAATAACATCAAATAATATTAGTGATCATGATTTTATATTACCATGATTTGATAGCATTTGAAACACTGATCATTTTGATATTTTATTCATAATTTTTGGTTAAATATTTATCGGATTATGATTTTTCCCGACTTAGATATTATTTATGCCATTTTAATAATTCTTAATAAAAAGCACAAAATATTGATTCAAAAGGTCATTACAATGATACCAAAAGGTAGGGTTTGTTTTTCTGAACAATTTGGTAAATCATTTGCTAAATTTGGACCAATATTTAAATAGTTATCATTTTATTTAATTTATTTTAATTTATCTGTTTTTACTGTTTGGGCCGGCCTCCAGATCGGCCCAGGCCGGTTTCCAGTCCGGCCACATATCCGAGATAGCCGGCCCACTGGCCGGCCCAGACCGGGCACCAGGCCGGTCACGGTCCAGAGGACGCCGGGCTCCTGGCCGGCCCAGGCCGGGCCACCATCTGAGCCAGCCGGCCTTCTGGCCGGCCCTGGCCGACGCCCAGGCCGGGCAAGCGACCGAGGCTGACGGCCTCCCGGTCGGCCAGGCCGGTCCCCAGGCCGGGCGCACGGCAACGGTGGCGACGGCGGCCGACGGCGAGGGGGAGAAAAAGGGGAGCGGGAGAGAGCTAAACTGGACGCGGAGCTCACCCTGGGTGCTCGTGGGTGCTCGTCGGCAGCGGGGGGTGGACGGAGGCGACGGATTTGAGCCCGGCGAGCGGCGGCAGTGGCAGAGGTAGTCGAGGACGAACGAGGTTGCCGGCGACGACAGAAGCCTCCCCGGCTCGATTCCGCCGGTGAGGAGGGAGAGGAGGTCGACGCAGAGCTAGCTGTGCTCTTCGATCCGTGCGGGGAGGGCCGGGACGATGGCGGCAAACTCGGCAGCTACGGCGGCAAAGGGCGGAAGCTCAGTGGAGAGGGGAGCGAGACGGAGCGGGGCAGGTGGGGGAAATGGTTCTGGGAGCATGTGGGGGTCCGGATGGGGTGACCACCATGGCCACGGAGGCGCGAGTGAGGGGGGCACACCGGCATGGGCTCGGGAGGAGCTGGCGGCATGGCGCCAGTGCCTCCCGGCACTGTGGAGAAGAAGCAAAAAAAATCCAGAAACCCCCTGGCAAGTTTTAATAAATTGCAAAAAGGTCCAACAGCAACTTTAGAGATTTAATTGAGACACCAGGACATTTTTATAAAAACTGCAAAAACTCATGAAGCCTTCCCTTGACAGGTAGAAGCTTCACAAAAAGTTTGGCTTCAAAATAAAATGTTTAGATTTAGATTTATTCATATTGTTGCAATATGGTCATTTTTGACAAATTGCAAAATGCATTTATTTGAAGCACTTAAGTATTTCCAAAAATAATGAAATTATTCAGGGAGGCTCCTAATATGAAAATGAGGCTCCCCATAATTTTATTTTGAATTTTTGGAGAGTTAAACTTGGTTTCAAAATATAATTTGAATTGAACCAAATTGAATTCTCAAATTTATTTATTTGCTTGTTAAGAATTTTAGCCTTTGGCAATTTATTTATAAAATTGATCCTTGAGCTTCCTGGACAAATTGGAGACTCAGGAACAATTGGTTTTGCCAATTTGAGTAATGTATTTGGTTTGGAAATTTGGGAAGGGCTTAGTTTCCTTAGTTTTTAATTTCCAAGTGTTGCTTTATTTAGAATTAGCAATTTAAATGAGTATGCCATGATGCAATGCAAAGCAAAAAGTGAAAAATTGGCCCATATTTTAGGGTACCAAACCAGGGCTGTTACAATGGTGGATATGCCGTTCTTCCCCAACTTAGTCGATGGAATGTGACAGATCTGAGTCCAAGGAATCACAGGGATGTCCCCTGGTGGATGTGCCTCAGCGACATGTGCCGTGTCGTGGATCACGAACACCGGGAGTATGAGGTACCCCCTTTGTAGATTCGGCAAGGAGCGCGAGGAGGTTTCGATCGTTTTCCGGGAAACGTCTAAGAACACACGAGCACCATCAGAGAGAGATGAACACAGCGGTCTATCCAGGTTCAGGCCGCTCGGAAGCGTGACACCTTACTCCTGCATGTCTGGATATATGAGGTCTCCATCAATGGATCTGGCTAGAGAGGTGGTTCCCGGTCGGCTGCCGTGGTCGCTAGGAGGAAGAAGAGTAGCAGATCTTTATCGGGAAAGATCACCTCTCTTCCTTTTTCTCCTTTCTCTCTCTAGTATAGCATAAGCTTTGTGCTCTAATCGATTTGTCCCCCCTCTCGGTGGCCTTGGCCCTCCCTTTACAGCACAGGGGGTCATCACATGCGGTCACGCGAGAGGCATGTGCTTCTCCTCTTAGTGGGAGGAATGCCCAAAATCTAAAGGATGGGCGAGAGATGCGTGGACTGTTGCCACGGTAGTTTTGTCAATTGTGCTGGCAGGTGGTCCTTTTTGTCATTTCATTCACCCGTGTAATCCTTTCTGCCAAAAAATCATGGTGATGCAGATCCATCTAGACAGTGTGTTGCGGGAACGTAAACAAGGAGAAGAAGATGCGAGACGCGAGGAAGACGAGGAGGGAGAGATAAGGAAGAAAGTAACGTGGTGGGCTTAGGGCACATGGCACGTCTCGAGGGGAAGGTAGAGGACTACGCACGTTGTTCCTCCGACTGTACACCAACGTTTTCCATTTATTTATGCATTATATAGGAATTATAGGCATTCAATTCGAGATTAACCGGCACCTGACGAACAAAAGTGAAGTGTTTGTTTTGGTGCCTCAATTGGTTAAAGAAATCATTATGAAAAATTCTTCACTTGTAAATCTAGTAGTCTGCCACTGACCTATTTAGGGATCCCAGTGGATGCTATTAGAATTTTAAGTAAAGAATGGAAAGGGGTTGAGAATAAGATGGAATCCAAACTAGATGGATCGCAAGGTAAACTTCTTCCTGGTGGAGGAAGAATTTTAAGTAAAGAATGGAAAGGGGTTGAGAATAAGATGGATGTCTTTCTATGATTTAACGGTTGGAGTTGAGAAGAGATTAGATTATTCCAGAAAAAGGATACTTTGGCAAGGAAAACAAAGATTGCAGGAAATATCATCTTGTAAACTGGGAACTGTGTGTAGAACAAAGGAATTGGGGGGTTAGGGGTGCTAAATCTCAAACTAATGAACATATGTTTGCTAGGGAAATGGATTTGGAAACTTTATTCTCCAAAATGAAGATGGCATGTGGCAATCATTATTAAGGAAAAAATACCTTAGTAAACAAACTTTGTCGTAGGCTGGTAAGAAAGTTGGGTAATCTGAGTTTTGGAAGGCTTTGATGGAGATCAAAGATATATTCCTGTATTTTTCTCGTGGAAAGTAGAGGATGAAAAATCCATTCATTTTGGGGAGAATATGTGGGTTGGTGACTCTATTATTGCTAAAAGATTTAGTGGACTATACTCTATTACCTTCTCAAAGAATGTTACAATGAGAGAGGTGATTATTTGAGGGATTCAGAACTTGAGTTATCAAAGAGCTATTTGGGGGATTTATCTGGAGCAAATGATGAGTCTTATTGCATTACTTGATAGTGTAACTTTGTATACAGGACGACAACACATTGCAGCCTGTGACCTATCATTTTCCTCTCCACAACCGCTAGGGAGAGGAAAAGCGATCTTACTTTCCGCCCGTGCTGGTCCCCTCTCCCTCCGCCTGCTGCTCCGGCGGCGTGAGGGGAGGGGGGATCTGGTTCCTCCCCTCTGAAGGTAGGGTTTGGTATTGCAGGTCCTGGTGCGTCGTTGGGGTGGTGGGAGCGGCGCCCGGATGAATAAATCTGCCGCAGCTCCACTCCCACACCGGCGGTGTCCTTCATTGCGGAGTCTTGGAGTTGATGGCATCGTGTGTTTGCCGATCCCTCAGATTGGTGGCTTTAGAGTTCATGGATGGTGTCGGCGAGGCGGTGGCGGCGACCCCATCAAATGTGTCTCTCCTTCTGCTTTCTCCCCGTTGTTACGGCGTTGTCTCCAACGTCATGGTGGAGCAGGGAGGATGTGTCATCCAGGAGTACACGTAGATGGTTGCCTGCGCAGGTGACATTTGGAAGATGGTGTATCCTGTGCTGGGTTTGTGGTTGGAGGCTGACAGTTCTGGTTTCCTCCGTGCGGGGGTGTCAGTTATGGAGTTCGATGGCGTGTCCGGGGACATGTTGCTCCGGTCTGATTTTTTCAACGGCAATGGTTTTTCTTCTGCCAAAGTACTTTGGAGGTCCGTAAAGCTGCAGATCAGCGATGGAGCCGCGTCGAGCTCAGGTGAAGAGGTTATTCTTTCGTCCCTTTGGTTGTCATTTCGGTGGTGTCGAAGGAGGTGGATAGACGCTGGTTTTCTGCATAGGTTTATCCTATCTTTTCAATTATGTAAGCTCGGCATGTACGTGCCTTGTAACTTGATCTTTATTTTATAAATGAGACACATATTACCATGCAAAAAAAGAAGTCTTACGAAAGGCTTTTCGGTCAGGTCTTTCTACTTATAATTGCACTCCCATCTGCCAAAGAATGAGTATAAGTTTGTATGGAAAGTTCAAATACCTCCAAAAATTAGAGTGTTCTCCTAGTTAGTATTGAAGTGGAGTATTTTGACAAGGGACACCTTGCTGCATCGAGGATGGTATGGCGAAAAGAAGTGTCTATTTTGTTCACAAGACGAATCCATAGACCATCTTTCCTTCAAATGCACTTTAGTCAAATATATTTGGAACTTGATACAATGTGCTTTTGGTTTTTCAATGGCGCCCTCCAATTTAACTCAAGAGAAATTTTACGGTACCCTTGTACTCCAGGATAAAAGTTGGGAGTACAAGAAAATCCAGCCGTTGATTTGGAAGGGTAATATTGGTATTCTTATCATGCGAAAGGCAATTACTTTGATCCATAATTCGATTGCTTCCTACGCCATGCCATATTAGGATTGGATGCATCATCGCTCAGCCGTCACCTGGCCGCCGCCACCGCCTCACATCATGCTCGTGGAGCCGCCGCCGCCTCACATCACGCTCGTGTGAGCCGCCACCATCTCATCTCTGTCTAACCAACGGCTTACCTGGCTACAACTTGTCACCGCTACATGTTCCAGCCATGGCGAAAGAAATCAAAGCTACGATTCAGGCTATAAAGTATACAGTATACTGGAGAAATCAATGTCGTTAAGTACCATCCTTGTAATCAAATAATTCTTAATTAAAGGAAGCCATGGCGTTCATGTTAAAAAGGCATCCATCACATTAGGCATATGAATGAATCCGATTATACCATGAACTGCTGCGATCAGCGACCAGAAATGGAGACCTTCCCTGTCCATCGGTTGGAGCGTAGTTAAGCCATGCCGGCAAATTGGGATCGGATTAGATCCTTCCGGAAAACGTGGGTATTGGGTAGCTACTATTTTACCCCTCGTAACATGGTGCTCCTATGTTTTTGTCGGTGGTATTCCTTGATGCTTGTATTGGAGTACTGGTTACCCTTAGCCGCTAGATTGGCTTAAATGAACGGTTAATATTAATTCGAGGGTACAGTAAAAAAACTGACAAGCAAAACACGTATTAACAAGTTTACAGTAAAATTACACGAGAAAGAAACCGATCTCTGCTTTCTTGCCATAAATTTTACTAGTAAAGTCTGAAATGAACCTTGAATTCGTAGAGGGTGTTGGAATCAAATCCTGAACTCCCATTCCCTGAAATCAGCACCCTCAACTTATGGTTCCCGGTCGATACTTGCCTGACTCTCGTTTCTCTACCGTTTAGCTGACGTGGCTAGCGAACGCTGAGATCATTGACTAATCTTTGGCTGGTAAACGCTGAGATAATTGCTTGTAACTGCTCACCGTCAGCCGCATGGCATGGTCGACGTGATGCTCGACATCGGCGAATGCTCAACGCTCCACTCAAAAGACGCCACCGACATGCCGTATGAAGGTGCTCGCCGTCCTGCACGCGCCTCCTCTCCATGCCGCTCAACGCTCCGGCGTCAGCACGGTCAGCGCTGGACGACCTGCCGTGGAGTGTCGCACAGTTAATCGCTTGAAGATGGCCGCATCTAGCTAGCTGACTCGGTATGATTTTTGGCACAAGTACGAAGGAAGTTTGGGATTTGGCAAGGAATCACATAGTACAAGCTCCGATCAATTCACATCACAGAAGAGAGAAATCTGAATCTCCACCATCTCAAGAAATAATCCCATGTTCCCTGACCTCCCAGCTCCGACCAGCTATTAACCTACATCTCGACGATGAACACTGCGAGACGCACCACCACAATTCCGCTTCCTCCCCCGCACTTTATTATTCAGTCATGTTACGAGGGCCGTGTACTGCTATGTGGGTTCGATTAAGCGGCCGTACTCTAGACGAGGCCGTCGCTGGACGAGGAGCGTTGTCCCCACTGCTACTCGGTACGGGGGCGGCGAGCTGCTTCTCAGAATCAGAGCATCCGCCGTCGTGGGTGAGCCGTCATAGCGAGAGGGGACAGGAGGGAGAGGGGAGGAGGAGGACAACCGGCGCCGCTTCGGTTTAAGAGATGGGAGAAAATGAAAAAGATTCACGAGTAAGGGATGAAAAAGACATATATGACATGTGGGCCATGGATGTCGGTGATTGAGAGGAATGGGCAATCCCTGTTTGGCAAGGACCAAAATGTCACCTTAGACCGGAAAAAATAAGTTGGGGGTGCTGATTTTCGGGATTAGAAGTTCAGGGTTCGATCCCCGTACCCTCTAGAGTTTAAGGTTTATTTCAGACTTTACTCTTTACCGCCAAATTAAGCTTCGCACCACCCAAATCGGAAGCGTGCGCCCGTGCTCCTACGCACCACGGATCCAGAAATGCTGGGCGCAAACAGTTCAGGATCCGTAAAAGCGAGACAATTTACCAATCCTACAACTACAACTCATCGCTCCAAGAATCAGCGGCGGGTTCGCTCCGCCGGCACGCGCCGTTGGCGGCCAGGCTCTCCAGCCAGAGCTCGTCGCGGACGGTGGAGTCGGCGTCGTCGTTGCGGTGCCACGCCCAGCGCGCCGCCGTCGCGTTCACCACGCTCAGCCGACCGTGCCCGAAGCTCGCCTCCCTCATCTCCGAGAGTCGCGCCAGCTTGTGGTTCTTCTGAAAGCTGCGTACGTGCGGCCGCCACAGACAGGACAAAAACAGTTCAGGTACGAAGTGTTGCCCATAGAAACAGTTCAGACGTATGCAACGTTTCTACTTACTCGAACGCAAGCCCTTCTCTGTTGCCGCCGTCGCCGATGGTGATGTACACCGGCCCGCACGGGTTTGCCTCGTTGTTGTAGACCCTAGCCTGCACCGCCATTAACATGCCAAGATATCAAGACGTCGAGCTTCGCGTGTATTTCAGTCTCCCACATACACGCGGTTGGAAATCATCAAAACAACTCACGAAGCGCTCGTAGGCGTGGACGTGGCCGGAGAAGACGACGTCGACGCGGGCCTCGTAGAGGAGGCGCTCCATGGCCTTCCTCATTGCCTCGCCCTCGCCCGCGTGCGCCGCGTTCGTGTTGTACCACGGCGCGTGCAGCAGCACCACCAGCCACGGGGTCGCTCGCCGGTCGACCCGGGCGAGGTCCCGCGCCAGCCACCCGTACTGCTCCGAGGTGGAGTTGAAGGCGGCGTAGGAGCCGAGCATGACGACGTGGACGGCGCCGCCGGCCGCGTCGAAGGAGTAGTAGAGCGCCGACGCCGACCCGCTCTCCTCGTACGGCATGCGCCACCGCGCGGTGTAGGCCACGAACGGGCTCGGCCAGCCCGGGAGCGCCATCCCGGCCTCCACCTCGTGGTTCCCCTCGGTGACCATCCACGGCCGCCGGCTCGCGTGCTTCTGCACGAACCGCCCGAACGTGTCCCACAGCGGCTGCTGCGTGTCGGCGTAGGCCAGGTCGCCCGGGACCAGCAGCACGTCGTAGTCCGTCTTGCTCACGTGGGCCAGCGTCGACGCCGTCCACTCCGTCTGCCCGAGGTCCCCTGCAATCGAATCGAAACCGTTGGTTCTGAAGATCCGACGGCCAGGGCAGCGTGCAACCAGTTAACTGGCCTTTATCGGAAAAAAACTGGCGATGCGTTTTGTACGTACCTGCGACGGCGAGCTCGATGGGGAGAGCGGCGGGCGGGGTCTTGAGCGCGAACTCCTCGCCGACCATGCCGCACCGGTAGTAGTACGCGGTGCCAGGATCCAGCGGCCCGATCGTGACGTGGTGGATCTTGCCGGAGGCGTAGAGGAAGTAGCGGTAGGAGGTGTGCTCGCCGGTGGCCGACGAGGTATAGTTCCCGGGCGCCCGGCCGTACTCCACCACGGAGTGCCCGTGCTTGGCGTCCGTGACCCATGAAACCCTCATGTGCTTCGCCCCGACAAGCGATACATGGACCTGACACGAAGATGCAGGTTTACCGATCAATATTCCGTCGATCGGGTCAGCCATTGATCGATCACTGCACCTTGTCACCTTGATCGATATGCATACCTGTTGAGGATGGGAGGCGGGTTGATTGTTCTCCGTGAAGATGGCCCGTCCCGCCGGAGGCCGGACATACTCGGCGGCGACCGAGACGACGACCAACGTGCCGACGAACAACAGTATTACTGTTATCAAGACGGCCCGCATCGCGTCGTGCATGTACGAGTGGTAAATTGATCTGGGAGGATCGAGTCGACATCGTTGTGTGTGGACCATGCATATAGTACGTAGGTACGGGGTTGCATTGGCAAAAGGCGGCCAGCGGCGATGGGATGGCAATGGCCGGCCGCGCGGTGGCGATGGCGTCAAGGAACGGGAACGTACGGGTTCGTGCAGGCTTTCGATCGCTTGAAGCGTCGTGGCGCATGCCGGTGCTCAATCCCCTTTGCTTGGCGGGGACTTCTCCGTGCGATCCACCACCAACCTATCGTTCGCTTCAAGCTTCTCCGTCTCGGTGCGGGGCGGTGAGGAGAGATGCACAACAGCACAAGCGGGAGCGGAGGTCCACGGGAACGTATCCTGTACTCCTCCGCCTCCGGGGTCGAAACCATATATTGAATAAATCACAAAAATTCGAAATGAAGGTTTTAATGAAAAACAGTAACAATCTGCTGCATGTATTTGAAATTTTGGTTTATGTATCGCATGCATGTGTACGAGAGGTTTGTACAAAATAAAAAGAGTTGTTAGCATAAAACCACCACTTTTCAGTTCAAATTCCGGAAAACCACCACTTTACGTTTTTTTTCAAAATGTGACCATTGTTCGGTAAGTTTGTTGCAATGTACACTAAAACCAAATTAAACACGAATTGACATCAAATCTAACAGCGGGACCCACTCTCTGGGCTGACGTGGTGGTGCTGGACGGCGCGCCGTTAACTGTTTTACACATAGGTCCTCGGGTTTTTAATAAAAATTATATACGGGTCCCTGGACCGCGTAGTTTTCTGAAAACATGTTTTTTTTCAAACCTTCGTAACTTTTGAATACAAATTCAAATGGAAAAAATTTAATATGAAAAATGCTCAGAAATGTTTGAATATTTTAAATATAACTTTTTTTCAAACCTTCATAACTTTTAAATACAAATTCAAATGGAAAAACTTTTAATATGAAAAGTGCTCAGAAATGTTTGAATAATTCAAATATTGTTTTTTCAATCCTTCATAACTTTTAAATATAAATTCAAATAAAAAACTTTTAATATGAAAAGTGCTTAGAAATATATGAATTTTTCAAATATAAACTTTTTTAAAACCTTCATAACTTTTAAATACAAATTCAAATGGAAAAACTTTTAATATGAAAGGTGCTCATAAATGTTTGAATATTTCAATTTTTTTTTTTCAAATCTTCATAACTTTATAATACAAATTCAAATGGAAAAACTTTTAATATGAAAAGTGCTCGGAAATGTTTGAATACTTCAAATAATTTTTTTCCAAATCTTTATAACTTTTAAATACAAATTTAAATGGAAAAAACTTTTAATATCAAAAGTACTCGGAAATGTTTGAATACTTTAAATATAATCCCGACACTTTTTGAGCTGAAAAGTGGTGGTTTTATGCTAACAACTACTGGTATTCAAGAAGCTATCTATCTAGAGAGAAAATGTGCAGAAGGCTTTCCTTGATGCACTGAACTCAATCCATGCCAACACCTCTATGAAAATTGATCTGCATTAATACAAGTTCGGCACTTTATTCTAAAAACGATGGAATTCCTGGTATTCTAAATGGCCCAAACTCCAAACATGAACAACTCCATGAAGAGAAAAGGCTTATTATCACTAAAAAAAAGGCTTATTCAGCACCGGGCGAAAGCCCTGCCCTAGTTGTCGCCTGGGGCCGACGACGACGCTCTCGGGCGCCGCGTCCTTCTTGAAGGTGTCGTCGAGGTGGTGCTCTTGCTTCTCCGCGCTGGGTTCTCCGGGGGAAACCCCAGATCCCTCATGGGATCGGGCGAGGGCGGCGCTCCTGCTTTGCTAGCCTCTTGGGGCCGCGCCTTGGATGTTCCACCGGCCAGAGGGGACCAGTGGAGTCAGCTGGTGGTTGGCGGCGGCGAGCCTTCGTCTTCGGCTAGGTGGTGCGCGACTCTGGGGCCGGCGTGGATGTCAGAGCGGCGGCTCCGGGATTTTTGCCTTGCGTTGATCGAGGTTGCCGCCGTGTTAGTGTCGGCTATGGTGTCTAGGGCGACATGGTCGGCGACTTGTTTTGGGGCGTGGCCTTGGGGCCGGCGTGGATGTCGGAGCGGTGGCTCCGGCTTTCTCCTTGCGTTGAGGTCGCCTCCGCCGTGTTAGTGTCAGTTATGGTTGCTACGACGGCATAGTCGTCAACTCGTTTTTGGGGCGTGGCCTTGGGGCCGGCGTGGTGCGTTGTGTTCTATGGTTTTCGGCCGGTTTTCCTCATAAACTATCCAACTTGTATTGGTTTTGTTCTATATCGATGGAACGGCAAGGCTCTTGTCCGGTAAAAAAAAAGGGCTTATTAATGCTTCTGATGTGACACACTCCTGATGACCTTGGCCAACGGCAGTAGACCAATAATAACACAAATTTTTCCAAGAGGTCGTAGCAAATTTACGGTGGAAAATAGATGATCCCTTGTTCCCAAAACCCAGCCATAGACACAAGTTTTTATTCAGATAAGAAAAATCCTTTTGAGAAACATGTTCCTAGTGTTTAGTCTGTCCTAAAGTAGAATCTAGATAGAAGAAAACCATACTTTTCTTGTTGACAATAGGATTTATAGGGCCAAGAAAATGCAACATGTGGCTGAGAAAAATTCTTGAAATGGTTATAGGGTTTGGCCACTGATAAACCTGCCCCATGGATACATCAAATCATCATGGTCTTTAGAAAGATTTTGCTGCAACATAAGTCCTTCAAACTCTTGATACTTTATGTATGTTGTAGTATACAGAGCCAACAAAGAATATGCCGCTCTTGACTACTTGAAGGAAATGTCTATAGATATAGTAAAAAGAAGCTACATGTGGAAAAGTGATTTTGAAATTATGTTTCTTGTAATTATCATTGTGCGGGATGATAGAAGACCCATCCTTTAGGTTACAAGAGGCTAGGCTTGTACAATTATTTGAAAGCTTCAGGTAGTCTCTCCACCAAGAAGAGCACTCTGCAATTTTGGGTGGTGGGTAAATAGTTTTGTTAATAAAATTCCCAAATAAGATTTACCTATGGAACATCAACATGTTTCAATGATTTATCTAAGTGCTTCATTAAAAGACAGTCATTGAACTTCCAAATCATGAATACTCATGTCCATGAGTCCATCCTTTTTCTTAGGTTTCCAAACCATTGTAACAGCCCCAGCTTTGTAATGAAAAATACGAAGAATTTTTCCACTTTTTGCATTCTTGTTTGCATCATGGCATGCATATGAAAATTGCTACTTCTAACAATCAACAAATGCAAGCAATTAAAATGAGGAAGCAAACTTCCCAAACATCCAAACCAATCCAATTGCTTGACTTGTCAACCTAATTGTTCTTGGACTTCCAAATTGTTCAGGAAGTTCCAAGTTTACATTTTGTAACCACTTCTCAAATTCCCAATATTGCCAAATAAGAAATGAATTTGAGAATCCAAAATTGGTTCAATACAATTCGATTTTGAAACCAAGTTAAACTTTCCAAAAATTCAAACTAAAATCATGGGGAGCTTCAATATTATTCTGAGAGCCTCCATGAATATTTTCACTATTTTTGGAAATGCCTAGGTGCTCCAAATAATTACATGTTGGAAATTGTCAAAAAATGACTATAATTAAAAACTGTGAACAAAGGTTGTCCAAAACATTTTAAATTGCAACACCAATTTTTGTGGAGGCTCGAAATGGTGAGGGGAGTCCATATGAATTTTTGCAGATTTTATGAAATTGTTTAAGTGCCTTAATTAAATCCCTAAAAGTACTTCTGGTTTTTAATTGGAAAATAAAAAGGGAGAAAGTTCAAAACTCTGACAGGGGCCCCCCTGTCATCCTCCCCTTCCCTCCGCTTCCTCACTGTGGCGCCAGGGCGTCCTGGCGCCATGCCGCTCTGCCGGCCGACGACGCACCGCACGCCCTGCATGCTGCCCTGGTGGTCAAAGACGCGCGCGGACGACGCCCTGCTCCTCACCTGCCCCGTTTCCCCTCCACCTGCTCCCGCTCCTCTCTCCTCTCTTGCTCGCATCGCCGCCGAGCTCGAGCTCGTGCCCGCCGCCGTAGTGCCGCCGACAGAGGGTTCCCCGAGCGATTGTAGGGTGTATCACAGAGAGTTCAAAATAGCATGTAAGTAAATTTCCACCATGAATGATGCATGGCTTAGATTAGCGGCCCAGGTTTCTCTCTAACCATTTATACAAACTCATTTAAACTTACTTTATTTCCACATTATTTCACCATGATAGGCATCCATAAACAAAAGTACATGATATCAACTAAATAAATGATGGAACATGTTGAAAGCTTTGCATGTGACAACACATATGGGCTAACTCCCAACCTTAAACATTTATCAAGCCACTATCATCATAATATTAATCACAAAGGTTCATCTTTATTGAATGCAATAAAAGTAAAGTGTGCATCAAGTTCGCGAGAGCTTTTTAACCAACTTTTCCCATTACAATAAATAACATAATCATTTTCATTTAGAGGTATAGATAACACAAATAACATGATAAACATACTTGGAATAGCATAAAGCTAATAGGTAGATATGGTGTACTCACTGGAAAATCTTGGGTTGAAGGTGTTGGAAACAAGTTTTTACTTGTTGGAATTTTTGGGCTAGCAAAAGGGAGAAAAATGACCATCTAGATGCATGCATGAGTGTCCATAGAACTAACTAATTCATGTCAAACAAGGTGAAATAAAATACATCATCAAAACATGAATAAAAGATAGCTCATGATAAAGCATTTGCAAATTATTACTCATAAAGAAGCTCATGAATCATGCAACTATATGTGTCATTAAAAATCAACTTAGACATCCCTTTTACCAATACAATAAAAGCATGGAAGATATTTAAACCCATATTTCCAGTAGCTTTCTCATATATAAATGATAGTGTGGTGGTCTCACAAAATAAAAAAAAATCAAAGCAAAAACAAACAAAAAGACGCTCCAAGTTTATGAGATAAAGTGCATTGATAGAAAAATAGAAGTTAGACGTGTGCAAACCGAGAGTGTGTAGGTCCAGTGGGGTTGTCTTCACATCCCCAAGCTTATGGCTTTCACCATCCTTGGATAGCTCTTGGTGCATCTCCTCCAATCCCTGTGAAAAAACTTGAAAACACCGTTTCTCCCATTTCTTTTCTGTGGGGTGATGTTAGTAGTGATAGACAAACGCATTGCTTGCTGCTTATAATCCTTAGAAAAAAATTCATATGAATGTCCAGAAAGTGTATAATGTTTTATTCCTATTAATAAACTCAATTGGATCAACAAGATTCAAGTTAAAAGTTCAAAACATGCATCAAACAATATTGGACAGAATCTGCCCAGAAAACTGACAGCAGCAAAACGTATTTTTCTACCTGACTTACACATGTCAAAAAATTCTGAAACAATTCATGCATACATAGTATGAAAAGTTTAAGTTATAATAAAAATATCAGCTCATTCAGAATTACATAATAAGAACTAAAAATCAAACCGTGCACAGACCTGTGCTGGAATGAAATCTCCGCATGCAAAATAACAACTTTCTCAAACAAAAATGGGTAAAACTTCGCACTTAATTAAAAATTCCATAAACTAAGCTAAAAACTGAGTCTCTTGTTATAGCAAGAGGACACAAAGAAAATCAAAATTAAAAACAACCGGGTTGCCTCCCGTAAAGCGCTTTTTTTACAACCATATAGCTAGGCTTACTTACTTGGTATCAAGATGGTTGAAGTGAGGTGGCTTGGCATCCCCAAGCTTAAATTCTTGTATGTAGGGTGATCCTAGGGGTAAAATCCCCAAGCTTGAGTGTTTGTCCCTCTTGATATTTGTTTATCACCCTCAGCTCTTCCACTTGAAAGTTTTCTTCACACATAACTCATCATAAAATTTGATTAGAGGGGTTAGTGTCTCCATAAATTAAGTCTACATAGGTACAGAAAAGACATATCATGAGTTGATTCGAAACATTAGCTAATATTACTATGGTTGTGCTTTGCTCTTTGATCAATAGAGCCACACAAAACACAAGTAATGAGAGTAATGCAAAATAAAGACAGAATCTATCAAAAACTGGACAGCCCGTAAAGAGTGAATTTTCAGAGTCACTTAAGTTGCTCAAATCAGAAAACCTTGAACTAATGAAATGTGTATTAATAGCTGAATAATGCTGTCATAAAATATCAGGTCAAAATTCCTCTTCTGTGATTTTTAACATTTTTAGCAGTGAAGCTTAGGAATCTGTTTTCTGGACAGCAAATCACTATTGTTCAATCTTATCTTTCAAAAGAGATTAAGCTTGCCATTAAGATGAAAAATAAGATACAAAGGTGTGGTTACAGTAATAAACAAACACCTTGACTCTTTTTATTTAGTTTTAGCTTTGGGAGAAGTTTTAATGATAGAGACTTTGCAATGGTTCCATTGGCATGAACAACACATGTTCAAGGTCGACCCCAACATCTCCATTACTCATCCTTCTCATTTACTTTCCCAAATTTTATATAAAGTGAAAATATTAGACTAATTGCTAGAGAACAGTAGGTAAAGTTATTTTTCAAGTTCTCAAGATATAAAGGTGTGCCCAAACAGAATTGGAAGTTAAAGCATAAGGAACACACCACAAAACATTAAACCATTAACTTTTAAGTCTAACTCTTTTCCTATGCATTGGGATCTTGTAAGAAAATAAATCATTGAAACACAAAGCAAGTAGCATAGGAGGATAAAACAAGTGGAACTTCAAAGTTTCAATATAAAGAGAGAAGACTTAGTATTATTGAGATATATGAAGTCATGTCTCCTTCTCTCATAAAAACTTTCAGTAGCATCATAAGCAAATTCAACAATGTAACTATCACATAAAGCATTCTTTTCCTTCATCATCATAAAAGTATTATTACTCTCCACATAAGCAAATTCTTCTCATTAGTAATAGTGGGAGTAAAACATTCATAGTCATCATTGTAATCATCATAAATTGGAGTCATGTCATAATCATAAGCAATTTTATGCTCAATAGTAGGTGGGCTGAAAAGATCACATTCATCATTATAATCATCATATATAGGAGGCATAGTATCGTCAAAGCAAATTTCCTCTTCTATGGTGTGAATAGGAGAGTTCAAAAATAAAGTAGGACTCTCATGAGTGAGAGTATTATCACAAGCAGCAAGTATATCATTTTTATCCTCACATAAAGTAGTAACAACTAAACATGGAGGATCATCAATAAGCATAGGACCATCATCTAAAGCATCATCATATAGCATGTATAAACCATGTTCTTCATCATTTTTAGAATCATAAAAGCAAAGTTTATCATCAGCAAAATCTTGAGTGTTACCCTCATCCATAGGTGGTGAAGGTGGATGTTTCCTCTCTTCATTCTCTAGTTGTTTATCATTTTCTTCATCTTCTTGCTCTTCATTGTCCTCCTCTTGGGGTTGCATGGGCATCCCCAAGCTTAGGCTTTTGTCATCTTCTTCACATACTTCCTCTTCCAAGCTTATGTTTTCATCATCTTCTTCCTGCAAAACATTAGATCTTCCTTGGGCAAATCTCTTCCTTGTGTCAACAACATAGATATTTTCATCAAATTCATATATGCAGATATTAAGGATAATGGCAGTCATATTTTTAGATTGAGAAGCTATAGGGCAGGTTTCATGTTCATCAATGAAGGTTTTTAATTCATAGGCTGCCACAAAAATAACAAATTGCTCTACTTCTGCCATCCCTAAGTGAGCATAATTCCCTGTATGATAAGTTGCAATAACAGGTTCAACTTTATTGGAAGGGCATTGGAATTCAAAGTGTCTACAGTATTCAGAGCAACAAGTTTCTTCCTTATGGCAATTAAGCAGCTTACTAGCAATTTCATTTAGATACCTCATGATTTCTTTTAATCTTCTCCCTTCAAAAGATACTCTAAATTCAGCAGCTATCATGGCATTTTTATAATAGTTTTCCATTTTTTATTTTTTTGGGTTTTTTATAAATGCAAAACTGAAAGTAAAACTAAACTAAATGCAAAACTGAAAGTAAACTAGAGTATATGCAAAACTGAAAATAAAAATCTAGTGCAAACAAGAATAAAAACTTAAGAGCTACACTCCCCGGCAACGGCGCCAGAAAACGTCTTGATACCCACAAGTATAGGGGATCATTGAAGTCTTCGATGTGTAAGTATAGTATCGATCCCACGAGGAGTAGAAGGTATAAGTATTTATCCTCTCAAATAAGAGTGTCACTTCCCTTATTATCTATGCACTAGCCAAACTAAAATGATTAAATGATGCAAGTGTTTTTGGGTTTTTGGTGTAGAGTTTGCAATAAAGTAAAATGCTGAAAATGAAATATGACAAGTGAAAGCTCTCAAAGAGAGAAAGCCCAATCCTCTATGCAGCAAGAGGACAAGCTCAAGTGTGTGTTTCTTATAGGTGGAGAGAGTTCCCAAGGGCTAATTAGACTTCATGGCATAAATATTTCTAGAACAACAAGGTAAACATTTTGTCAAGTTTTAATCTTCTTTGGACGGAGCCATAATTAGGAATAGCTAATAAATAAACTACACCTCTTATGATGGATCAATGTGCCAAGTAAATGACTACACAAGAGTTATTAAGACATAAAGTCCCACCATAGCATTAATCTTTAAGGTCCCCGATACTAATACCCCATAAAGTAACTTCATAACTTGGTCTCAGGTTTACATGTCCCCCTAAGACCTCCTCAATTCATTACATCATAGTGTTCTCCTATGAGCCCATATAGGTGAAGTGATATGCAGTCGATGTTCGCACAACACCATCATAGAATTACATCAAAGATAAAAACTAGACAAGATACCAACACATGTTATATAAAAATCATTGCCAATTCATCCTATGCCCCCAGGAACATGAGAGAACTACTCACAACGCCAAGACATGATATGATTCAGTGGTACAAGTGATACAACACAATCTGAAACTACGATCTCCCCACAAAACAATGACAAGTAGCAATTCACAAACATGTAAAATAGCACTTAGACAATGGCTAGGGATCAACCAATCTCAAACTATGAGGGGGATGAAGTGGATCACGAAGTTGGTGATGAAGATGGTGATGGAGATGGTGCTGGTCTTGGCGGTGGTGTTGATGGAGACTCCGGAGGGGGGATGGAGAAGACCTCCGGAGGTGGTTCCGGCGGCGTTTCCCCCCTTCGATCTTCTCCGGTGGCAGCCTTCTGTCTCTCTGTTTCTAGTTTTGTGTTTCTCCGCCGCCTCTCTCTGGAAAACGTCAGGGGACTATTTTTATAGTCGTTTTTAGGTCACGAGGAAGCTTCTGGGCGAAGGATCGACGCAAACGGGGCCATGAGGGCTAAAATAGGTGGGCCCACGCGGCTTGGTACTGTAACCGCGTGGGGCCCCCTATTTTGGCCCTCTGGCCTCCGTTTGTTTGCTTCTTTCGCTCCTAGGTCTTCCTCCTTCCAAAATAATGATCCCCGTAAATTTTCAACTCATTTGGACGTCGTTTGGGTCCTCGAAACATCAAAATATAGAAAATAGGGTTTTCTGCCAGTGCAAGGTTAATTCCAAATAAATGGGGAAACTGTGAATTATCCCCAAAATCATTATAAAACAATGATATAACCCTTATATGATGCAAATATGATTGAATTATGAGAATTATAATGCAAAGTTCATGTATGCATTTTACATGCATCAGGTACCTATTTAAATTGCTTAAAAGGCTTGGATGAGTTGCCATCGGGGATGGTGTTTTGTCTCATTCTTGCCCCTAAGTGCGAGTTCTTGTCTCTAGAACCAAGATCGAGCGTGCTTCCAAAGGTGGGGACATATGGAATCCCCTATGACCGAATAATTTGTGAGGGGCTTGTCAAGGGTCCTCTAGTTTGCTATTTCCATTTGCGCGTGAGTTGTGTGGGTGGAAAAGAAATGACGAGGACGGTGGTGTTTAGGATGTGACCGCGGGGCAGGGCGTTGGAGGCGCTGAACCTGTCCTTCCGCACACTGATGGTCCTTGAGTAAGTCTCATGCATGGTAAAGGTCTAACCGCGCCCACTCGCTGGCCTTCCCCCGGAAGAGGGCCAATTAGGTGAGCCGGACGGTACCGATGGGTAAAATAGTACACCCCTGCATGGTTAAATCTTTTCGAAAAGCCGTGTCCGCGGTTATGGACGACTTGGGAACGGATATACGAGACCATAGAGAATCTTAACCTAATTAAAACTTGGCAGCTAAAGGTTGCAAACTCAACGTGTGATAAAAGGTTCATTTCCTCGAGGGTGATTCGAGGGAGTGCCCTGGTGGTGACGAGTAATGTTTCTGGTTACAAATGGTTCAATGAGAACCAAAGTTAAAAGTTTACTCTCTTACCCCTTTTGAGAAAACATTCTGAGTAGTCGCCGCCATGGGTCTTTTATATCTTTCTAAATGAAAACTAGCTTTATGCAAAATAGCTACTATACAGGTTTAGAGCCTCCGTCATCATTGGGCCTATATCGCCCTACTAAACTTGCGAGTACGTCGTACTCAGTCTCTCTTTGCTGCCTTTATTAATTTGTTTCAGAGGAGGACGACACCGAGCAGCCAGGTGGTTTCTTCCTGGACATCGACGAGTAGTTCGGGGTTCCCAGGTGGCAGCTTGGGACCGTGGAACAAGCTGGCTGGGGTTGTTTATGTGTAGGCCTCTTAGGCCCTATATTTGGATCTTGTTGTACTAGACAACACTACTTTGCTTCTGCATGATGTACTGATGGGTCGGTGACCCCTTTTGTGTGTAATTTGTATCTTTCTCATATATGAGTTGTTATATGATCTCTTTGTGTCGTAGAGTCTGTGATGTGCCAGTTGTTCCACAAGTCTTGATCTCTTTACTATACATGATAGCTATGTCTGAGCTTATGGCATGATCGAGGTGTTGCGTGCCGATGATCCATTCCGAGCACGCCTGCCAAAGGTTTTGGCCTGGGATTGGTAAACCCAGTAACCTTCGATTGTGTAGCATGACCGGTTGCACAAAGCTTCATTGTATAGTTCTGGGGTCGGGGCGCTACAAGTTGGTATCAGAGTAGGACTGCCTGTAGGAAACCCTTTCTATTGGCCGATGTCGAGTTTAGTTCGTGAAAATTATTTATAGCCTAAAATGAGTTGTGAAAACCTTCTTAGGATTCTTTTTACTCCTCATCCAACTCGCTCTACTCTGATCTCTTATCTCTATTTGTTTTAAGCTTGGTGTCAAAGTTTAGGTTCTCGGGGTTGGGTTCTACCGTCCGGTGTTTGTCTCGAGTCAGTTATTTCCGTTTGCTATCGCCGCGATGACGTGATGTCACCCGTGGTTGACTAAATCTGTTTTGTGCTAGTGCCATCTTATAGCTCTATATCTGGAAGGAATCTAATGATCTATCCTAACTGTTCGGAGATGTTTACTAACTATGCCCTTGTTCCAAATCTTCAGAATGGCTCCTGCCCATCGTGGTAACCTCGGTGATCCTGATGCACCGCCGCCACCCTCAATGGCGGAGGTCCTGATGGCCATCGAGAATAACCGCCCATGCAACAAGCATCTGCTTGAGAAGTTGGTGCAGCAAGGGGCAAGGAGGAACACTGACTGCAACACTCTCACGGAGTTCTTGCGCTCCCAACCTCCTACCTTCACTGAAGCTAGGGAGCCACTGGATGCTGATGATTGGCTCCGTGCTCTCGAGCGCAAGTTCGCGGCCTTGCACGTTCCAGTGGCGGAACAAGTCAACTTCGCCACCTACCTGCTGAATGGAGCCGCCGGCTCCTGGTGGGAGAGCCATGTGTCGATGTTCGACGCTGGCCATGTCTTCACCTGGGCGGATTTCCGCACCGCCTTCCGTGCGGCGTACATCCCCAAGCCCATCATGGACCTCAAGAGGAGGGAGTTCCTGGACTTGACCCAGGGACGCATGGATGTCCAATCCTATGGGCGTGAGTTCAACCACCTCTCCCGTTATGCCCCTCGGGACGTGACCAACGATGAGGACAAGCAGTACCTCTTACGCAAGGGACTCGCACCGCGGCTCCGATACGAGCTCCTGCCGTTCAAGGTCCAGTCCTACCAGGAGCTCTACAACCAGGCTCTCACTTTGGAGTAGGGTAGGAAGGAGCTGGAGGCTTCCAAAAGGCCAGCTCCAGTGGACAACCAGAGCTCCTCTTCTTCTGAGGGCAAGAAGCGCAGGGTTTTTGTGCCCTTCAGTGCTATGCCTCGTGCACCCTTCGCGCCAAGGCCTTCAGGGTTCAGGCCACCTCTGCCTCGCCCAGCTACCTCGACCTTGGGTGCGGCTGGAAGTGGTTTCCGCCCTCAACTGCCTCCACCACCACCGAGGCTCACTTGCTACAATTGTGGCTAGCCGGGTCACTTCTCCAAGGATTGCCCTGAGAAGGCACCCGCTCCCTCCACCCCAGCAGCCAAGGCTACCACTGTCAGCCGTGGATGACTGAACCACATCTCGGCTGAAGGAGTTGAAGAGGACCCCCGTGTTCTCATGGGTACGCTTCGAATCAATGCATATCCAGCTTCAGTTTTATTTGATTCTGGAGCATCGCATTCATTCATATCCATATAATTTGCACACAACCATCAAATACCGTTTGAGAATATGGACTCCCCGCTAGTGGTTAAAACACCAGGGTCTCGTTGGCAAACCAAGTGGGTTACTTCTGAGGTTCAGATTTCAATAGGTTCAATACCTTTTCCATTCCAGTTGATAGCCCTGAAGTCAGAGGGCCTAGATGTTATTCTGGGCATGGACTGGCTTGTCAAATACCAGGCCAACCTGGACTATGCTGCCAAGACTGTCACAGTGATCCACCCCACCTATGGGCAGGTGCGTTACTGGTCCCCTTCATCCGCAGCTCCCTCCGCTGCCACTCCTCTCTCTCCGGAGATCAGTCTATACTTCATGGAAGGTATCACCCCGCCTGAACTGCATGAGGTGAATGTGGTGTGTGATTTCCCGGATGTTTTCCCTGAAGAATTGCCTGGCATGCCACCTGATCGAAGTGTGGAGTTTGTCATCGAATTGGTTCCGGGAACCGCCCCAATTTCTAAAAGGCCCTACCGCATGCCAGCGGAAGAGCTAACTGAATTGAAGAAGCAACTTGATGAGCTTCTGGAGAAAGAATTCATCCGTCCGAGTAGTTCACCTTGGGGCTCCCCGGTCATCTTTGTCAAAAAGAGGGATACAAATGTTCCTCGGCTGGTTGTTGATTACCGCCCTTTGAATGCGGTAACCATCAAGAACAAGTACCCTATTCCCCGAACAACTGACCTGTTCGATCAGCTAGCTGGTGCAACGGTATTCTCCAAGATGGATCTGAGGTCAGGCTACCATCAGATCAAAATAAAAAAGGAGGATATTCCGAAGATGGCTTTCACTACTCGCTATGGCCTATATGAGTATACCGTCATGTCTTTTGGCCTCACAAATGCTCTGGCTACATTCATGAGGCTGATGAACTCCATCTTTCACGAGTATCTTGACAAGTTCGTCATAATATACATTGATGACATCCTTGTCTACTCCAAAACCGAAGAAGAACATGCTGAGCATCTTCGACTAGTCATGACCAAGCTTCGAGATCACCGCCTCTATGCCAAGTTCTCCAAGTGTGAGTTTTGGCTAAAGGAGCTCATTTTTCTCGGTCATGTGGTGTCAGCTGCTAGAGTAGCGGTGATACCTGACAAGATTCAGGCAATCCTGGATTGGCCTACTCCTATGTCCGTCAAAGATATTCGCAGTTTTCTTGGGTTGGCGGGTTATTACTGCCGATTCATCGAGAGTTTTTCCAAGATAGCCAAAGCATTGACTGACCTCCTCAAGAAAAACAAGAAGTTCATATGGACCGACAAAGCTGAAGAGAGTTTCCAAACTCTCAAACTCAAGCTCACCACCACCCCAGTGCTTGTCCTTCCTGACACCGACAAAGACTTTGTCATCTATTGTGATGCATCACTCCAAGGGTTGGGCTGTGTTTTGATGCAAGAAGGCCATGTGGTAGCCTATGCTTCTCGACAACTCAAGCCGCATGAACAAAACTATCCAACTCATGATCTAGAGCTTGCTGCCGTAGTTCATGCTCTGAAGCAATGGAGGCCCTACCTGTTGGGCAACCGTTGTGAGATCTACTCTGATCATCAAAGTCTGAAATATCTCTTCACCCAGCCGGATCTGAACCTGAGATAGAGAATATGGTTGCAATTAATCAAAGACTATGATGTAACCCTCAACTATCAGCCCGGCAAGGCCAATGTCGTGGCCGATGCTCTGAGTCGCAAGGCTTATTGCAATACTCTGATGATTGAAAAGGCTCAACCTACTCTCCATGAGGAATTTGCTCGGTTGAATCTGGAGATTGTTCCCTCCGGATATCTAGCTAACCTCGAGATCAAATCCACTCTTGAGGATGAAATCAAGGCAGCCCAGCAACATGATGCTGGCATCCTCAAGATCAAGGAGAATGTCGCAAGTGGGAAGGCTAAGTGCTTCTCCATCGATGACTCCGGCGTTGTCTACTTCGGTGACCGTCTTGTGGTGCCCAAGAGCGGAAATACCAAAGGGTTAATACTCCAAGAAGCACATGAATCTCCCATATCCATCCATCCTGGTAGCACAAAAATGTACCAAGACCTCCACAGGAAATTTTGGTGGACTCGTATGAAGCGGGAAATTGCCAGGTATGTTGCTGAATGCGATGTCTGTCGCCGAGTGAAAGCTGAACATCAAAGGCCAGCTGGTACCCTTCGCCCCATAGCCATTCCCGAGTGGAAATGGGATGAAATTGGTATGGACTTCATTACTGGCTTACCGAGGTCACAAAAGGGTAATAATTCCATTTGGGTAGTCATTGATCGACTATCCAAGGTCGCTCATTTCCTTCCCGTTCGCGAGGATATAACTGCTAAGCAACTAGCTGAGTTGTACGTTGCCCGGATTGTTCCTCTTCACAGAGTTCCTCTGAGCATTATATCAGACCGTGGGAGTCTGTTTGTATCCAAATTCTGGCAGAGCTTCCAGACCGCTATGGGAACCCGTGTAAACCTCAGTACCGCTTACCATCCCCAAACTGATGGTCAAACGGAAAGGGTGAACCAAGTTCTTGAGGACAT
This sequence comes from Puccinellia tenuiflora, assembly GCA_012064385.1. NCBI lineage: Eukaryota > Viridiplantae > Streptophyta > Magnoliopsida > Poales > Poaceae > Puccinellia > Puccinellia tenuiflora. The sequence goes on from QRDG01000025.1 coordinate 1,625,914, forward strand.
GCTTCGGGCTTGTGTTATCTACTTTGACAAGGGTTGGGAAAAATACCTCCCTCTCACCGAGTTCTCCTACAACAACAGCTACCAAGCCAGTTTGCAAATGGCTCCCTTTGAGGTTCTTTATGGACAGAATTGCCGGACTCCTCTGAATTGGTCTGAAACCGGAGAGAGGCCACTCTTCGGTCCTGATATGATCAATGAAGCCGAGGAGAAAGTCCGTATCATTCGGGATAATCTCAAGATTGCTCAATCCAGGCAGAAGAGCTATTATGATAAGCATCATTAGGAGGTTCACTATGAAATTGGTGATAAAGCCTATCTTCGAGTCTCTCCCCTCCGAGGCGTTCGTCGCTTCGGGATCAAGGGCAAATTGGCACCTCGCTATGTTGGTCCTTTCACCGTCCTAGCCAAGCGAGGGGATCTCTCCTATCAACTCGAGTTACCCTTCAACTTCTCGGATGTACATGATGTGTTCCATGTATCCCAACTCCGGCGTTGTTTCAAGGATCCTATCCGGGGGGTTGATCATGAGGTATTGGACCTCCAGGAGGATTTGACTTACCACGAGCATCCGGTCCGCATCTTAGATGAAGCGGAAAGGAAGACCCGCAACAAGGCCATCAAATTCCTAAAAATTCAATGATCTAACCATTCCAAAGAAGAAGCCACTTGGGAGCGAGAAACTAGTCTTCGACAGGAATATCCCACCTTCTTCACTCAAGCCTAGAATCTCGAGACGAGATTCCTGTAATGGGGGTAGAATTGTAACAGCCCCAGCTTTCTAATGAAAAATACGAGGAATTTTTTTTCACTTCTTGCATTCTTGTTTGCATCATGGCATGCATATGAAAATTGCTACTTCTAACAATCAACAAATGCAATCAATTAAAATGAGGAAGCAAACTTCCCAAACATCCAAACCAATCCAATTGCTTGACTTGTCAACCTAATTGTTCTTGGACTTCCAAATTGTTCAGGAAGTTCCAAGTTTACATTTTGTAACCACTTCTCAAATTCCAAATATTGCCAAATAAGAAATGAAGTTGAGAATCCAAAATTGGTTCAATACAATTCTATTTTTGAAACCAAGTTAAACTTTCCAAAAATTCAAACTAAAATCATGGGGAGCTTCAATATTATTCTGAGAGCCTCCATGAATATTTTCACTATTTTTGGAAATGCCTAGGTGCTCCAAATAATTACATGTTGGAAATTGTCAAAAATGACTATAATTAAAACCTGTGAACAAAGGTTGTCCAAAACATTTTAAATTGCTACACCAATTTTTGTGGAGGCTCGAAATGGTGAGGGGAGCCCATATGAATTTTTGCAGATTTTATAAAATTGTTTAAGTGCCTTAATTAAATCCCTAAAAGTCTGGTTTTTAATTGGAAAAGAAAAAGGGAAAAACTTCAAAACTCTGACAGGAGCCCCCCTGTCATCCTCCCCTTCCCTCGTCTTCCTCACTGTGGCACCAGGGCGTCCTGGCGCCATGCCGCTCTGCCAGCCGACGATGCACTGCACGCCTTGCACGCTGCCCTAGTGGTCAAAGACGCGCGCGGACGACGCCCTGCTCCTCACCTGCCCCGTTTCCCCTCCACTTGCTCCCGCTCCTCTCTCCTCTCTTGCTCGCATCGCCGCCGAGTGTCGTGGGGTTACTCTTTGACTACCCCACGGTGGTGATACCTGGGTCACGCCGAGTCCATCAATCCTATGGCGAGGGTCCAAGGAAGGCCCAAGAAGGACGACGTGCGGCCCAAGATAGTCGGCGTTAGGTCATCAGCCTTGATCATCTTGTAAGTGCCATCGGCACCGTTCACCCGAGACCCAGCCTATCATATGAAGGCTGGGAGGGTCCCTCATCTAGGGCAACGGAACTCCAGCTCATAACCGCCAGCTCAAACCCTAGCGAGATTGCCATCTCGCCATTGTATCCACGCTCAACATCAATACCAGACAAGCAGGAAGTAGGGTGTTATCCTCCGGGAGCCTGAACCTGGGTAAAACCTCACCTGTTAGCCGTCGTGATCACCAGCGCTCATCTCTCTCCCCCTCAATCAACCCGGGGTGCTCAACCCAGGGATTTGCCGAGTCCCAACCTCGTCAATTGGCGCCGTCTGTGGGAAAGAACGAGCGTTGGAACCATGGTCGCTCCGGCTCCATCAACCTTGAAGACCGACGCCTGCACCAGGGAGCCAATCCGGTCCGGCTCCCTCGAGTACGTCAGCCACCCGCCGGCTCATCGCTCGGCGTACGCTGAACTGAGTGAAGGTACGTGGATCACCTTTGGTACCATGCGCTACCTCATAAACAGCTACGGAACACTCCGATCTACGGTGGCCGCGCTACGCGCGGAGACGACACCTGCGTCTGCATCGACTACGTCGGCCGCGCCTTCACCTGCCGTGGAGATCGCATCTACCGCGACTGCGACAATCGCATCCTCGACTGCCGCGAAGATCGCATCTGCTACAACTACAACGACCACGTCATCACCCGCCGTGATCGCATCTACCGCGACTGCGACAATCGCATCCTCGACTGCCGTGAAGATCGCGCGCGTCTCGACTGCACCAATTGCCTCCATGGCAAAGATCGCGCTTGACGCGACCAAGACACCCGAATCTCTGGCTGCCAAGGAGATCGCATCGGTGGTGACCCCTACATGGATCAAGTCTACTTCGACCACCTTGGTCGCGTCGCGGGCAAGGCCAAGATCTACATCGACCCCGACTACGTCGGCCACGCCCCCGCGTCGCGAGATCATCTGCAAGCCAATCGCACCCGCGTCGACGACAGCGACTCCATTCCTCGCGTCCGCCGTGAAGGCCGCGAAACTCTACGGAAAGAACCTCAACGGCAACTATGGTACCCACCACGTTGGAGCCATTTTCGACTCCGAGCACGGATCGGATGAAGGAAGCAGCAGTGGAAGCATCAGTCCCACTACCCGGATCTACCCCGCGCAAGTCTACATGGCCGGCCCGTCGCGGGCCAACGGCGACGAACCCGCATACCCACTGGAGGTTGTCATGCCGGACCAGACACGACTCACCATCACCCGCGACATGGCAATCAGAGCCCTGAAGCACGTTGAGGAGGGTACATACCCCCCACCAGACGCACCCCGAGAGGACCTTATGGCGGTCCAGTATCTACTGCGGAAGGAAGGCGAACGACTCCGTGCAGAGAAGGCCGAGCTGCTCCGACGCAAGGAGGAAGCCGACGCGGCGAGTGCCAGGAGGGCCGCATATTCATTCACTGCTGCCTCGACAGAGGTCTCACAAGGAGCAAGGCGCCACAGGGCCCGCGTGCCCCGGATGACAGAGACCGAACGCGCCGGAATCACCCGTAACCTCGAGTCGTCATACATGACTGAAGACGCGGATGGGATACCCGTCCCCAAAACACCTGGAGCTGCCCTCTTGGCAGTCGAAACATACCTGCGACTGACGCAGCCGCCTGAGGGTGACGCCCGTGCTCTCCTCCACAAGCAACAGATCATGTCCATCAAGGCAGTCGAAGAAGCTCTGGCGAACAAGGCGCCAACAGAAAGGGCGCAAGAGAATCGGGGTCGCCGCGACCGCGAACCCGCAGCGCTCGCAGGCCCAGCTCCAAGACAGCCACGACAGCCGCAGCCAGGCGAAGACCTCCGCAACGTCATCACGCAGAGGACGGTAGACCGCAACCGCACCCAGCGGATTGTCAGCACACCCAATGCTGACGACCGCGACGATAGCGACTTCGAGCCACGCGGTGCCCCATGCTTCAGCTTCAACATCCGCGACACAAGAATGCCCAAGGGCTTCAAGCTCACGGCAGAAGCGGTCAAGTACGACGGAAAGCAGGACCCGAGAGACTGGCTGGAGGACTACCTCATAGCCTGCAGTTGCCAGGGCGGTACTTCGACTACAGCCATGCAGTACATCCAGCTGATGCTCACAGGATCTGCACGCGGGTGGCTCAACACTCAACCCAAGGACGCCTTCAGCACATGGGATGAGTTCGTGGATGCCTTCGTCAAGAGCTTCCTGGGGACATACTCAAGGCCGACAACTTTCGTCGAGCTCCAAGCATGGAAACAAGGACGGGAAGAGCCGCTCCGGTCCTACATCCAGCGATGGACCCTGCTCCGCAACACCATGGAAGCTACCTCGGATGACCGAGTAATGGATGCCTTCATGCACGGCGTCTATCGCCGCGACCTCCGCGAGGAATTTGGTAGGCTCCGGCCGAGAAACATGATCGACCTCATGAAGATAGCCAACCAGTGGGCAGACGGAGAGGACTCGGTCCGTGATACTTCACGCTACTCCCCAAGAGACGAGACCGGACCAAACAACTGGCGGGAAGAACGCCAGAAGAAGAAGCCGCGTTACCACGGCAATGACTCAATAGAGTTAGTAGCGGCGGGATTCGAAACCCCCCGCGAGGATGAAGCACGCGACAACAGTCGCCAATACAATCAGGAGCAATTCAACCGAAGCGGTGGCAGCACCTACCGTGGCGACGGCAGCCGCAAACGAGAGTGGCAGAGGCGTACCCTGACTCCGGAGGAAGAGCTGGAGCAACCCTGCAAGCACCATATGTTCAGGAACCCGGAAACGGGCAAATGGGGATCCCGCCACCTGTTGAAGGACTGCAAAAAGGCGCGCAGGATATACCAAGCAATGCAGAAGATAGTCGCTCAGCCAGCCACGCCGTTGGCTCTCCAGGCAGCACCCGCAGCGCAGCCAGTCGCGCAGTTGGCTCTCCAAGCAGCACCCGCACCCGCACCTGCAATCGCTAATCCAGCACAGGCAGCGGGAGCTTTCTATCAGCAGCAGCAGCCGCAGCAAGAAGCCCCTGACGCATATCCAGCGGCACGCGGACAGCTCAACATGATACAGAAGGGGCGCCCTTCAAAAAGGACCCAGAAGATCATCACCCGCCAAGTCTACCAGACTATCACCTGTCCACCCGCAGTACCCGAATACCTGAGAGGGTCAGAGACACCGATCACGTTCTCCAGAGCAGATCATCCGCCTGTGGTACCACGACCCGGGCACGCCGCTCTGGTAGTCGAAGCTCTGATCGGGGATTACACGTTGAAAAAGGTGTTCGTGGATGGAGGCAGTGGCATCAACATCATCTTCGCCGACACCCTCAGAAGGATGAACAGGCCAACAACAAACTTGATGCCATCAGAGACCACCTTCCAAGGCATAGTACCAGGGCAAGCAGTCACGCCCATGGGAACAATCACACTCAACATCATCTTTGGCACACCCGACAACTTCCATAGGGAGGCGGTCGACTTCGAGGTAGTCGACTGGAAGTCGCAGCACCATGCGATACTTGGGCACCCAACCTTTGCCAGATTCATGGCGATTCCTCACTATGCCTACCTCATGCTCAAGATGCCTGGAACCAAGGGCGTCATCACGGTGCACGGCGACTTCGACCGCTCCAACAGCTGCGACCGCGAATTCAACAAGATCTCTGAGTTCTTCGGAATGGAAGAGCACCTTGCGCTGATGGCAGTCGACAACGACAAGACCATTTTCTACGGAGGCAGAGTACGAGGCCCTGATCCACGGCATGCGGATGGCCAAAAACTGCGGCGCAACTCACCTCATGATCTACGGAGACTCCTACCTTGTCGTGCAGCAAACCATGAAGCAATGTGACGCCATCGACGACAACATGATAGCCTACAGGGACCTATACAACCAGTTGGAAGGCACCTTCGACGGCTGCGAGCTGCGGCACATCGACCGCGAGAGCAACGAGGAAGCCGACACCCTCGCCAACCTCGGCTCAGACAAAGCACCAGCACCACCCGGAGTCTTCCTCGAGTGCATCACGCAACGCTCCATCAAGCTCCGACCCGCGCCGTAATCATCTACACCGACAACGAACACCACCAACCCGCCCGGCACGGAGAAGGAACCTATGGAGGTAATGCTGGCCGAACCCACATGGACAAGCCCATACCTGGCCTACATACTGCATCAGAAGGTGCCAGCAAACCCAGTCGAAGCCAAGCGCGTCGTCCGCCGCTCCAAGGGCTTCACCATCATCAACGGGGAACTCTACAAGCGAAGCATCTCAGGAGTCCTCCAAAGGTGCATCGACCCAGTCGACGGTCAAGCCATCTAACTCGATATCCACGCCGACATCTGTGGACACCACGCCAGCAGTCGATCCTTGGTGGCCAAAGCCCTACGGGCAGGGTTCTACTGGCCCACAGCAATGCAAGACGCAGAAGAACTTGTGAGGAAATGCACCGGCTGCCAGGAGTTCACCAACAAGCCGCATGCACCAGCATCAGCGCTGAAGACCATACCACTCGCATGGCCCTTCGCACAATGGGGGCTCGACATGGTGGGTCCACTCAAGAAGTCTTCTCCGGGCGGACACACTCATCTCCTGGTGGCAGCCGACAAGTTCATGAAGTGGATCGAAGCAGCACCGATCACAAGTTCGACTGCCTCCTCGGCAGTTAACTTCATCAGGTCGATCATCTTCAGGTTCGGTGTGCCACACAGCATCATCACCGACAACGGCTCGAACTTCACAACCGAAGAATTCAAGGACTTCTGCTCTGACCAAGGTATCAAGCTCAACTACGCATCTGTATCGCACCCGCAGTCCAACGGACAAGTCGAGAAAGCCAATGGCCTAGTCTGCAAGGGCATAAAGAGGCGCCTACGAGTACCATTGAGGCGCGCCGCAGGCGCCTGGGTCGAAGAGCTGCCATCGGTGCTGTGGAGTCTGCGCACCACACCAAACAGATCTACCCAGTACACGCCGTTCTTCATGGTGTACGGTGCTGAAGCAGTCCTGCCATGCGACATCAAGTTCGACGCCCCCGAGTGGTGGCCTACGATGAGTCTGATGCAGAAGAAGCACTCGAAGATGACATGGACACCCTGGACGAAGCACGCGACATCGCCCTTACCCGCACAGCTGTGTACCAGCAAGACCTGCGCAACTATCACGGGCAGCGACTCCGGCCCAGAGCGTTCGTCCCTGGTGATCTTGTCCTCCGTCTCAAGAAGAAGGTGCACAAACTTGCCTCCCCGTGGGAGGGTTCATACATCGTGACAGAGGCAATTGGCGGCGGAGCTTACCGCCTGAAGGACTCGAAGACAGGGGCAGTCTGCAACAACCCATGGAACGTTGCGCAACTGCGCCGATTCTACGCCTGATCGACCCCAATTTGTAACAGTACAATGTCAAGAAGCGGCAGGTTTCAGACGCACTCTTTCCCTCGCCAGGGTACCCGAGGGGACTGGAAGGGTTTTAACGAGGCGGCCTGCTCGCAAAAATCAATAAAGTGATTTGAGGAACAAGCTCTCCCCTCTACTTTTGTCAGCAAGCAACATAAACCTAGGCCGCCACCTGATGCACTCGGGGGCTGCGCCATACAGGTCCAACTCGAAAATCCTCGGCCGCCACCCGAACTACTCGGGGGCTGTGCTGTACAGGTCTAAGTCAAAACCTAGGCCGCCACCCGAACCACTCGGGGGCTGCGCCATACAGGTCCAACCCTAAAATCCTCGGCCGCCACCTGAACCACTCGGGGGCTGCGCTGTACAGGTCTAAGTCAAAACCTAGGCCGCCACCCGAACCACTCGGGGGCTGCGCCATACAGGTCCAACCCTAAAATCCTCGGCCGCCACCCGAACCACTCGGGGGCTGCGCCGCACAGGTCTAAGTCAACCTAGGCCGCCACCCGAACCACTCGGGGGCTGCGCCGCACAGGTCCAACCCTAAAATCCTCGGCCGCCACCCGAACCACTCGGGGGCTGCGCTGTACAGGTTTAAGTCAAAACCTAGGCCGCCACCCAAACCACTCGGGGCTGCGCCATACAGGCTCAACCCAAAAATCCTTGGCCGCCACCCGAACCACTCGGGGGCTGCGCCGTACAGGTCTAAGTCAACCTAGGTCACCACCCGACGCACTCGGGGGCTGCGCCGCACAGGTCTAACACGAAAAGCCTCGGCCGCACCCGAAGCACTCGGGGGCTGCGCCGCACAGGTCTAACACAAAAAGCCTCGGCCGCACCCGACACACTCGGGGGCTGCGCCGCACAGGTCTAACACGAAAAGCCTCGGCCGCACCTGACGCACTCGGGGGCTGCGCCGCACAGGTCTAACACAAAAAGCCTTGGCCTCACCCGACGCACTCGGGGGCTGCGCCGCACAGGTCTAACTCGAAAACGCCTCGGCCGCACTCGAAAGCACTCGGGGGCTGCGCCGCACAGGCCTGACTCGAAAATGCCTCGGCCGCACTCGAAACACTCGGGGGCTGCGCCGCACAGGCCTGACTCGACGCACCCCGGCCGCACTCGACCCGCTCGGGGGCTGCGCCAAACGGGTTTACAGAAATCTACAATATACAATTTATTCACTCGGAGGCTTCGACGACCTCGGCACACATACACTCATATTTCCACTTGGAAAAATGTCTTTTACAAGCTAACGCTATACAACAGCAATCTGGTAGTCTTACTCTACAGGCTCATCCTTCGGTGCATCGAGTGGCCCTACAAGTTGCTCACTGAAGCTCTAAACCTGTTGAATCATCTGACGCGCAGCCGCAAGGGTATCGGCGTAGTCATCTGCTCCAGGCAAGCCGTCAAGTACTTTGTCCAAGGGAAGATGAGGCCGGTGCATTCGAACGTACGCCAGCGCCACGTTCGCCCCGCCAACAAGCTGGGCGTGCACGATTTCCTTCAACGCCTTGCGTTCGTGGAATCTCTCCAGCAGTGCAACCCGTCCATTAGGCTGCTCGTTGTGCGGAAAGTACACCCTGTTGATCTGCAAGAGGGTCTTTATACAACCTTGTAGGAGCAAAGCAGCCCGCCAGGTGCGATCCAGCATTCCAGCCAGTACACTGCCTTTGGATTTGTCTGACCAAAATTGACGAGCTTCGAGTGAGTCACCGGCGGCTTCTTTATCCACCCGCTCGTCCACTCGACTCTGCTCGGCCTTCCAGTCAGCATTCACATCTGCATCAAGACCCAACACTTAGAACAGTGAAAGCATAAAGAAGCCGGAGCAAATCGCCAGAAGAACAACCTTGCAGCTGTCGACTGATCAAGTCTATCTGGCCAAGAAGGAATTCCTCACGCTGGGAGAACGGCGCAGTGGGCCGAGACTTCAAGCACTCCAACTCCAATGCGGCAACCTTCAGCTTCGACTCGAGCTCGACAATCTTGTTCCTCATGTAGGTGAACACTCGTTGATCATTCACGCTTCGTACAGGGGCTGGAGAAGCTCGACGACGATGGCGAGTGGGTGCAGCCGAAGAGGTGTCATTATCCTCGCCCGCACCAGTAGTTCCAGCGACCTCATGAGCCTCGCCCATCTCAGACTGCCAAATTCGACAATGTCAAGCAAGGAAAAGAGCACATTCATTCTAGCATAAATATGACAGAAGACTCGAAGGCACAAATTCACATTTCACATCAGCATGTTCGCGGCCAGAAGACCCGCAAACTATATGGTTCATTACAGACCAAGCCCAAAAGCAGAAGAAGATTAAAATAAAGAAGTCTACATCGCAGACTCCGATTGAGAACGGCCCTTCCTAGCGGCCAACTCTGCAGCCTTGGCGATTCTCTTCTCGAAGGTGGCAACCAACTTCACAGCCAGCTGACTCGCCCGCGCCTTCACACAGCTAAGGGACGCGGTTTTGCCATCAGGCCTCCGAGGGAAGTCGCTGACAACCTTCTCAAAGTCACCTGCGACTTGGTGACCAAGTAGGAGCTGGAAAGTGAGCTCTGAGCCGCGTACCGTCTGAGCACGCGTGTAGTCCGCCATGGTGGTCGCGTTGCCTTCAAACGGAGCCGCAAGCGCGTCAACAGCAACCGGCGATGGCTGATTGGGGAAGATGCTCCGGTGCACAGTCGCCAAGGCACCTGTCGACTTCTGCAGCGCCATCGAAGCGTACGCACAGACGCGATCGATGAAGCCAACAGCTTCCGTTAAGCTGACATTGGCACTGAAAGTTCCTTCGGGAGGAGCACCTCCGTATTTCTCTGCTCCAAAAAGACCACACTGATAAGACACCAGAAGTCGACACAAGAAAAAGTAGGCAAACAGCCGAGATACTTACTTCCAGTAGCATCGGCGAGTGAGAGCAAATGCTCAACCTGGGCCTTCTCCAATTCATCCCGGGCTCGCTCACGCTCTTGAGCTTCGCCCAGTGACTTCTCCAGCTCCGCGACCCGCTTCGCCAGGCTCTCCCTTTCGCCTGTGGATCACCGGAGCAAGGTTAAAAATGAAGATAGTCGAAGCACCTCTTGAACGCAAGGGTTAGTACTCACTGTTTGCTTGCTCCAGAGCAGTGCGGAGTCGACCCCCCTCCTTCTCCATTCGCACGAAGGCTGCGGCTCCCTCCATCAGCTGGCGACAAAACGGCTGTTGAAAGAACAAGACATCAGTCTGCGCCCAACTATTCTAGTCACGCACATCTTCGGGGGCTACTCCCATCGGGAGCGCTGTTCGCGCACCCGATACAGATCTTACAGACTGAGTTAAGGGACACTTACATGCTCAAGCAATCCAGCGTCCACCGAGGTCGCGTCAGCAGTCTTTTCTGGCACGGAGGAGGTCGAAGCCTTCAAGGTCGATGCATCACCCGCCTGCGGCTCTTCTTCGGTCGTCTTTGCAGTCTGCTCGAACACGGGAGCAGAAGTGTGCTCCATCTCTGGAGGCGAAGAACCGACAGCGCCAGTACGGTCGCTGCGACAACATAATTCAGTTCGAATACTCGCAAAGGCAAAAAGGGTACTCGACAAAACAAGGTGATGGTTGCAAGACTAACCTGGTGACGTCCAGATCATCATCGCTGCCCAGGGAGACGGAGGGCATCCTCGCGAACCCAGTCGGCGGCGCAGAGCTAAGGGGAGGCACGACCAAAGGCTCCGTCGGGTCGCTCGTGTGCCTGGCACCTGAGGACGACCCGCTCGCCTTGTCCACGTCCTCCACCTCCACCTGCTTTGCGGGTGACGAAGCCGAAGCAGACTCACCACTCTTTCGCCTTTGTCGCTTCTGCAGCGGCTCTTCATCTTCATCGTCCTCCACTACCTCTTCACTCGGAGAAGTGGCGGAGGGAACTTCGTCGTCATCAACCTCTTCATCCTCAGGGAACTCTGCCTCTTCATGAGGTCCGTTCTCCATCAACGGAGGAAGGCTGACAAAGCTGGAACGACCCTGTCGAAAAAATTCGGGTCAGACAAAAGAAGATTTCGATAGAACATAAAATACAGAAGCAAAACAAAAAGGAATCTTACCTCAGGCACAGGGTTGTTCGGCCCATACGGCTGGACCGGGCACTTGACGTTGCACGGATCGGCGGCTCGGAGACTGGTGATGCTCCTGACCTTCGACTCAACTTCGTCATCGTCGAGTTCATTACCATGCTCAAGCGCCCACATCGGGTGGACGCGAGCGCGGAGCGGCTGCACCCGAAGCCTGAAGAAGGTGGCAATGAGTTGCACCCCACCTGCCTCACGCCCAAGGCTCTTCAGCAGGCTACGGAGAAGCGCCAGCAAGGGTTGAGTCACCTCCCTGTCCTCCTTCGACAGCGGGTGCGCCCATGCCTTCGTCTTCCGCAACTCGCGATCAGCCGCGAAGGGAAGAAGCCCCTCCTGGTCGCACCTGACATAGAACCACTTCCTCCGCCAGCCTTGGACGGAGTCGGATTTCTTCATCTGGAAGAAGGCGGTGTCGCCGCGCACCTGGATGCAGAAGCCGCCCACCGGGTACACTTGCCCGCTCTTTCCCACGTTCCTCCTGATGAGGAACAGCGACTTCCACAGCGGCTAATGGGGTGCAATCCCCAAGAAGCACTCGCAGAGCACGATAAAGCTGGCAATGCTCAAGATGCTATTGGGATTCAGATCGTGGATCTGAACCCCATAAGCATACAAAAGACCACGAATAAAATCGTGGAGGGGGAACCCGAAACCCCGCGGAAGAAAATCCACGAAGCATACGCGTTCCCCCTCGCGAGGGGCAGGGAATACCTCCTTCCCTGGAGCGTGCACCGCCGCCTGGTCCGCCGGCGGCAGCAACCCCTGCGCGCGGAGGCCCTCAAGATCGGCCTTCTTCACCGACGACTTCGTCCAGTCGCCCTCGGGCTTCTTCATCACGCTAGCCTCGGTGGCGGCGACGGCACCGGCGGCAGACTTTCCCCTCTTCATTGTGACCTTGCTCATGGTGGGTGGAGAAGAATCTGGCAGAGGAGCAGCAATGGAGGAGAGAGCAGTTGAGACGATGGCGAAATGGAGATGGGATGAACTGTTCCCCATCGCGGTGAAAAATATATACCGCGGGGTCAGTTCATCCTGGCCGTTCCCCACGAAACCGCTCTCCACAACCTCATCTGGCCGTCCACGCATCGCGCAGAGATGCCAACCGTCGCCGCCCACGCCGCCCACTACGCGCGGGAATCGAGGCGCCTTCATCATGCCGCGAAAAGTTCGTGCCCAACGGTCAGATCAGTCAATGCTGGCACTGGGACCACCATGTCACGTCCCATCGGATGCAGAGCACGCCGAAAACGTCAGCGCTGACGTCATCTGTGGAGGCGTAGCAAGCCAATGGACTGATGGAGCACCCGGACAGTTCATTCGAGTGCAACAAAGATATAGTAAGCTCTAAGAGCTGAGTCGACTCGACAAGTTCATTCGAGTGCAAAAGAAATACAGTAAGCTCCATGAGCTGAGCAAACTTAAGCAGTAAGCCAAACCGGCCGAGTACAAAGTAAGTCATACAAAGCAAGTTGCGACTCCGTCAGTTCGAGTCCCTTCTTCACTCCCATCGGGAGCGGGCTTTTCGACTGAGGGAAAAAATTGAGTTTAACCTCAATTGCAAGCAATTCAGCTTAATCTCGGGGGCTACTCCCATCGGGAGCGCTATTCGCGCTCCCGAATGATTCAGAACAATCGCAGTCGAAAATCACCGACCAGAGCAACACTCGCAGTTTTCACCCTGCAGTCGATGTTTCGACTAAGGAATCCTCCATAAGCCCTGAACGGCCGGAGTCGACCATTTTGTTTGTTCCTTTCAGGAACCCGGTGGCATGCCCAGAAGGAAGGAGTCCTTTATCCGACTCTACGATTCGACTAAGCACTCGGGGGCTACTGTCGTGGGGTTACTCTTTGACTACCCCACGGTGGTGATACCTGGGTCACGCCGAGTCCATCAATCCTATGGCGAGGGTCCAAGGAAGGCCCAAGAAGGACGACATGCGACCCAAGATAGTCGGCATTAGGTCATCAGCCTTGATCGTCCTGTAAGTGCCATCGACACCGTTCACCCGAGACCCAGCCTATCATATAAAGGCTGGGAGGGTCCCTCGTCTAGGGCAACGGAACTCCAGCTCATAGCCGCCAGCTCAAACCCTAGCGAGATTGCCATCTCGCCATTGTAGCCACGCTCAACATCAATACCAGACAAGCAGGAAGTAGGGTGTTATCCTCCGGGAGCCTGAACCTGGGTAAAACCTCACCTGTTAGCCGTCGTGATCACCAGCGCTCATCTCTCTCCCCCTCAATCAACCCGGGGTGCTTAACCCATGGATTTGCCGAGTCCCAACCTCGTCACCGAGCTCGAGCTTGCGCCCACCGCCGTAGTGCCGCTGACAGAGGGTTCCCCGAGCGGATCGACACTGATAAATGCCTCCGCCTCATCCTCCTCTTCCTCCCGTGCTAGGAATCGGGCCGGGGACACACGAATCGACGCCGGTGTCCGCTTCCTCCTCCGCGTCGGCTGGGTGCAGAAGAGCTCGATTCTGTCGATTCCGACCACCCCCCGCCGTCGCCGACCACGTCCGCTTGCTACGGGTGAGCTTCTCGTCCGTTCTAGCCATCTTCCGCTCCCCCCTCTGCCCCTCGCCATCGCGGTCCTCGCCGTCGGTCGCCGTCGCCACCGTTGCCGTGCGCCCGGCCTGGGGACCGGCCCGGCCGACCGGGAGGCCGGCAGCCTCGGTCGCTTGCCCGGCCTGGGCGTCGGCCTGGGCCGGCCAGAAGGCCGGCTGGCTCGGATGGTGGCCCGGCCTGGGCCGGCCAGGAGGCCGGCACCCTCTATTCCGTGACCGGCCTGGTGCTCGGTCTACGCCGGCTGTCTCGGATATGTGGTCGGCCTGGAAACCGGCCTGGGCCGATCTGGAGGCCGGCCCAAATAGTAAAACAGATAAATTAAAATAAATTAAATAAAATGATAACTATTTAAATATTGGTCCAAATTTAGAAAATGATATACCAAATTGTTCAGAAAACAAACCCTACCTGTTGGTATCATTGTAATGACCTTTTGAATAAATATTTTGCGGTTTATTAAAAATTATTAAAATGGCACAAATAATATCTAAATCAGGAAAAATCATAATTCGATAAATATTTAACCAAAAATTGTGAATAAAATATCAAAGTGATCAGCATGTCAAATGCTATCAAACCATGCTAATATCACATCATGATCACAAATATTTAAATGATGTTATTTCTGTAATTGATTAAAGGAATTAAATTCAAATAATTATTTAATTCACTATTTATCCCTCGACAATTGGAAATTCACAAATGGGGTACCAAAATGATCGGAAGAACAAAACCTAACTAATCATGTCATGTCCATGCATATCTAAGCCACTTGTTAATAATATAATAAATTGTAAATAATGTGGACACTAAGGTAAATATGGGGTTTCTTCCAAATAATTGCACTAATTATTTGAAACTCCATTTAATTTGTTAGATAAATTAAATGAAGATGTTATTGCATAAATTGGACATGTCATCATGATTGAGCATTGCACTTTGTCTTCGTGTGATTTATTTGTTCTTCTATATTTGCTTGGGTATCGATAGATTCCGGAGTGGAGGTTAACCCTACCTACCCCGACGAGCCGTACTACACGCCCCGGTAGCAAGGCAAGAGATAACCTAACCTTCTTGGCATCTAGCATCCTATTGTTTTATAAACTTATTTTATCCACCAGAATATTGCATGCGATTCTAATATCACTTTTGATCAAGTTGTAGAGTATCCTATGAATGCATGTTTTCCCCCGAACCAATCCATGCCTCCCTACCTATGAACCATAGGCTTGATGTGTTGGCCGGAGACAAAGATATAATTGTTGTTTATATGCTTAGCTATGCTTAGCCATGCTTAGTCGAATGCTATAATGTCCGTTGTTTAAATTCCATAATTATGTTGTTGATGGAATGTTTCGGACATGGTGGTGAAGTGTGGTACCTATTTAAATTGCTTAAAGGCTTGGATGAGTTGCCATCGGGGATGGTGTTTTGTCTTATTCTTGCCCCTAAGTGCGAGTTCTTGTCTCTAGAAACAAGATCGAGTGTGCTTCCAAAGGTGGGGACTTATGGAATCCCCTGTGACCGAATAATTTGTGAGGGGCTTGTCAAGGGTCCTCTAGTTTGCTATTTCCATTTGCGCATGAGTTGTGTGGGTGGAAAATAAATGACGAGGACGGTGGTGTTTAGGATGTGGCCGCGGGGCTGGGCGTTGGAGGTGATGAACCTGTCCTTCCGCACACTGATGGTCCTTGAGTAAGCCTCATGCATGGTAAAGGTCTAACCGCGCCCACTCGCCGGCCTTCCCCGGAAGAGGGCCAATTAGGTGAGCCGGACGGTACCGATGGGTAAAATAGTACAACCCAACAGGGTTAAATCTTTTCGAAAAGCTGTGTCCGCGGTTATGGACGACTTGGGAACGGATATACGAGACCATAGAGAATCTTAACCTAATTAAAACTTGGCAGCTAAAGGTTGCAACTCAACGTGTGATAAAAGGTTCATTTCCTCGAGGGTTATTCGAGGGAGTGACTTGGTGGTGACGAGTGATGTTTCTGGTTACAAATGGTTCAATGAGCACAAAAGTTGAAAGTTTACTCTCTTACCCCTTTTGAGAAAACATTCTGAGTAGTTGACGCCATGGGTCTTTTATATCTTTCTAAATGAAAACTAGCTTTATGCAAAATAGCTACTATACAGTTTTAGAGCCTCCGTCATCATCGGGCCTATATCGCCCTACTAAACTTGCGAGTACGTCATACTTAGTCTCTCTTTGCTGCCTTGATTAATTTGTTTCAGAGGAGGACGACACCGAGCAGCCAGGTGGTTTCTTCCTGGACATCGATGAGTAGTTCGGGGTTCCCAGGTGGCAGCTTGGGACCGTGGAACAAGCTGGCTAGGATTGTTTATGTGTAGGCCTCTTAGGCCCTATATTTGGATCTTGTTGTACTAGACAACACTACTTCGCTTCCGCATGATGTACTGATGGGTCGGTGACCCCTTTTGTGTGTAATTTGTATCTTTCTCATATATGAGTTGTTATATGATCTCTTTGTGTCGTAGAGTCTGTGATGTGCCAGTTGTTCCACAAGTCTTGATCTCTTTACTATACATGATAGCTATGTCTGAGCTTATGGCATGATCGAGGTGTTGCGTCCCGATGATCCATTCCGAGCACGCCTGCCAAAGATTTTGGCCTGGGATTGGTAAACCCAGTAACCTTCGATTGTGTAGCATGACCGGTTGCACAAAGCTTCATTGTATAGTTCTGGGGTCGGGGCGCTACAACCATGGACTAGGATGCAAGAGGTGGGTTGTTCTCGGTGAGATCACCACCCCTCCACAAGCAGTATCTTCTATACTTGTCCACTTTCTCAATAATTATGCCTCCATGTGCTAATATAAAGTGTAGCCATTTATAATTACGCCTCCAGGTGCTAATATAAGAGAGGACACGACTAAGTTCACCATTTATAATTATCACCACAGAATCAGAGCATGTTTGCAATCTTCTTTTAATCCTGATAATCAAAAGCAACAAATACTCCATTTATTCCTTAGTTAGGCCAACTGAAAATACAAATAAGTGAAGGAAAAGTACCCAACTAACAATTGAAAGGTCCAGTTAAATTTGGAGCCTACTCCTTGTCGTGGTGGCATCAACGACATGTCCATCAATGATGGTGAAGTTGCGAGATAAGGCGACGATGGTGTTCACGCGAGATTGGGCTACAAGCACGGCAAACACACGCGATGTACCCAGGTTCGGGGCCCTCAAGATGAGGTAACACCTGATACCCACAAGTATAGGGGATCGTTGAAATCTTCGATGTGTAAGTATTAGTATCGATCCCACGAGGAGTAGAAGGTATAAGTATTTATTCTCTCAAATAAGAGTGTCACTTCTCTTATTATCTATGCACTAGACAAACTAAAATGATTAAATGATGCAAGTGTTTTTGGGTTTTTGGTGTAGAGTTTGCAATAAAGTAAATGCTGAAAATAACATATGACAAGTGAAAGCTCTCAAAGAGAGAAAGCCCAATCCTCTATGCAGCAAGAGGACATGCTTGAGTGGTGTGTTTTTCTTATAGGTGGCAAACATTCCCAAGGGCTACATGGATTTCATGGAATAAATATTTCGAGAACAACAAGGTAAACATTTTGTCAAGTTTTAATCTTCTTTGGACGGAGCCATAATTAGGTGTAGTTAAATAAATAAACTAAACCCCTTATGATGGATCATGTGGCCAAGTAAATGACTGCACAAGAATTATTAAGACATAAAGTCCCACCATAGCATTACACTCTAAGGTCCCCGATATAAATCCCCTCCTAATGTAACTTCATGTATTAGACCAAGGTTTACGTGTCCTCCTAGGTCCTACCCATTCCATCACACTAGTGTGATAGCACCTTCATGCATTACTCAATATATGGTGCACTTCATACATTGTACATCAAGACAATCATAAAAGATAAAAAACTTGACCAAATACTCAACACAAGTTAAGTGAAAATTATTGCCAATCCATCCTATGCCCCTAGGAACATGAGAGAACTACTCACAACGCGAAGACATGATATGATTCAATGGTATAAGTGATACAACACAATCTGAAAATATAATCTCCCCACAAAACAATGACAAGTAGCAATTCACAACATGTAGAATACTACTTAGAAAATAGATAGGGTTCGAACTATCTCAAACTATGAGGGGGATGGAGTGGATCACGAAGATGGTGATGGAGATGGTGCTGGTCTTGGCGGTGGTGTTGATGGAGACTCCGAGGGGGATGGAGGAGCCTTCCGGAGGTGATTCCGGCGGTGTCCCCCCCCTCCGATCTTCTCCGGCGGCAGCCTTATGTCTCCTGTTTCTTGGTTTTGTGTTTCTCCGCCGCCTCCTCGCGAAAGCCGTCAGGTGACTATTTTTATAGTCGGTTTTAGGTCAAGACGAAGCCACGGAGATGAAAACGGACGTCATCGGAGCCACGAGGCCCAAGATGGGGGGTTGTAACAGCCCCAATTTGGTACCCTAAAATATGGGCCAAATTTTCACTTTTTGTTTTGCATTGCATCATGGCATTCTTATTTAAATTGCTAATTCTAAATAAAGCAACACCTGGAAATTAAAACAAAGGAAGCAAACCCTTTCCAAACTTCCAACCCAAATGCAATGGACAACTTGGTAACAACTAAATGAACTTCCAAATTGTTTGGGGAAGTTCCACTTTTGCATCTTACCACCTTTTCTCAATTTTTCCAAATGTTGCCAAATAATAGATAAATTTGAGGATTTAAATTGGCTTATTTCAATTTCTATTTTTGGAACCAAGTTAAACATTTCAAAAATTCAAACTAAAATCGTGGGGAGCTTCAATATGATTATGAGAATCTCCATGAATATTTTCATTATTTTTGTAATTGTTTAAATACTCTAAATAAATGAATTTGGGAAATCATTAAAATTTGCCTTAATTAAACCCTATGGCTAATTGTGGTGCAAACCTTTTTATTCTGGGACAATAATTTTTGTGGTGTTTCCTTAGGACATAGGGAGCCCACATGCATTTTTCCAGAATTTACAAAATTGCTTAAATAGCTCTTTTAAATAGCTAAACCTTGCTGCTTTAAAAATCAGGAAAAAGAAAATTTGGAAAAGGTTAAACTCCTGACACTGGGCCATCCCTGTCAGCCTCTCCTCTCCCTCTTCTTCCTCACTGTGGCGCCAGTGCCACCCCACGCCATGCCGCCGCCGTGCCTCCCATGCCGCAAGTGGCCGGGCCCCCTGCCTTGGTGGACAATGAGGACCCCGAGCCGTGCCTCTCACTCTCCTTCTCCCCTCCTCACCTGCTCCCCTCTCAGGTTCTCCCACAAACGAACCCTAGCGGCCAGCCGCCGCTCACCGCTCGTCGCCGTCGATGGAGAGCCCGCCGATCAAATCGACGACCACCAATCGCTCCGCCACGACGTCAGCTAACTCCGCGTCCAAGGAATCGAAGGGGGAGGCCCCGTAGAGCCACACCCGTCGCCGTTCCTCTCCGGCACCGACGGCCACAGTCGCGCAACCGCACGTCGCCGTCAGGCCCTCCCCGCCATCGCCGACCACGGCCTCGTGTTCATGGTGAGCCCGCGTTCCTCCAGGACATTCCAACCCCTCTCCTCTCCCCCTGGTTCGTAGACGCCCTCATAGGATGACACCGGCCGCCGCCTGTCGCCGACGTACTCGTCGCTTCGGTGGCCAATCGGTCGTCGCTCCGCTCTTTTGTGGCTCCTGGTAGCTAGGCGCGTCGAACGCGCACATTAGGCCGCGCCCGGGCACGCTAGGTCGCCCTCCTCGTCTGAGCTCGCCGCCGGCCAGAGCGCGGTCACCGCGCAGGCACGCGCCGGTCGCGGCTTTGACCGGCCGCTGGCGCGCGTGGTCGCCCGGCCTTCACCCCGGCCTGGGCCGGCCGTGAGGCCGGCTCCCTCGGGCCACAGCCCGGCCTGGCTCCGGACTGGGCCGGCTCTGAGGCCGGCCTTTTCTGGCACTGCCCCGGCCTGTAAACCGGTCTGGGCCGACCTGTGGGCCGGCCCGTACAGTAAAAGCAGAAAATTGAAATTTTGGAAATAATTCATAACTAATTGAATTTTGGGTCAAATTCAACAAATAAAATACCCATGTGTTCAGAAAAACAAACTCTACCACTTGGAGTCATTGTAACCTTCTTTGGAATTCTATTATTTTGGTTATTTAAGAATTTCTAAAATGGGTTAAATAATCCCAAATTAGGGAAATTCATAACTTATTAAATAATTGTCCAAAATTTATGAATTAAATATCAAAGTGATCAACTTGTCAAATGCTATCAAACCATGCACTTCTCACATCATGATCACAAATTCTTATTTGATGTTTTCATAATTTGATTAAATGAATTATTTTCTTTTATTTAATTAATTTGCTATTTATTCATCGGTGCTCCGAAATTTACAAATAAAGTACCAAAATGATCGGAATGACAAACCCTAACCATTTCATGTCATGTTCATGCATTTTGAGCCACTTCTCTAATAATTCAATAATTTATGAAGAATGTGGTCACTAAGATAAATATGGGGTCGTATCCAAATAATTGCACTAATTATTTGGCTCCCTATTTAATGTTGCTATTTAATTTATATAATAATATCTTTGCATCAATTGGACATGTCATCATGTGATTGAGCTTGGCATCTTGAGTTCGTGTGATTTATATGTTCTTTGTATTTCTTTGGGTATCGATAGATTCCGGAGTCGAAGTTAACGATAACTACCCCGACGAGCCGTACTTCA
Organism: Puccinellia tenuiflora; assembly: GCA_012064385.1. Lineage (NCBI taxonomy): Eukaryota > Viridiplantae > Streptophyta > Magnoliopsida > Poales > Poaceae > Puccinellia > Puccinellia tenuiflora. The sequence continues at coordinate 1,646,548 of QRDG01000025.1, forward strand.
CGCCCGGGCAGCAAGGCAAGAGATAACCTAACCTTCTTGGCATTCTAGCATCCCAATGTTTATAAACTTATTATATCCACCATAATATTGCATGCGATTCAAATGTCTCTTTTGATCAAAGTATAAAATATCCCATGAATGCATGTTCCTCCCCGAGCCAATCACATGTATCCCTACCTATGAAACCTAGGGTTGAAGTGTTGGCCGAGATAAAGATAGAATTGTTGTATTCATATGCTTAGCTATGCTTAGCCATGCTTAAATAGATGCTTTATGTCCGTTATTAATTTCATAATTGTTGATGTTGATGGAATGATTCGGGCATGGTGGATAATTGTGATGCTAATTAAAATGCTAAGACGGCTTGGGTGAGTTGCCATCGTGGATGGTGTTTTGTCTCACTCTAGCCCCTAGTTGCGAGTTCTTTACCTCTTGAACCAAGACGAGCGTGCTGCCATTGGTGGGTGTATGGGCGCCTTACTGACCGAATAATTTGTGAGGGGCTTGTCAAGGGTCCTCTAGTTCGAGTTTTACATTTGCGCGTGAGTTGTGTGGGTGGAAAAAAGGAACGAGGATGGTGGTGTTTAGGATGTGGCCGCGGGGCAGGGCGCTGGGAGCGCTGAACCTGTCCTTCCGCACACTGATGGTCCTTGAGTAAGCCTCATGCATTGTAAAGGTCTAACCGCGCCCGCTCGCCGGCCTTCCCCGGAAGAGGGCCAACTAGGTGAGCCGGACGGTACCAATGGGTAAAATTAGTACACCCCTGCAGGGTTAATCTTTTCGAAAAGCCGTGTCCACGGTTATGGACGACTTGGTATCGGATATAAGATCATAGAGAATCTTAACCTAATTGATATGGCAGCTAAAGGTTGCATAATCAACGTGTGACAAAGGTTCACTTCCTCGAGGGTGATTCGAGGGGGTGCCTTGGTGGAGATGAGTGTGGTTGGTTACAAAAGGGTTCGATGAGAACCGAGGATGACAATGTTACTTTCTTACCCCTTTTGAAAAGTATTCTGAGTCGACGAATGCCATGTGTCCTTTATGGTTCAGTTTATTAAAACTAGCTTTATGCAAAAGAAATACATATACAGCTTTAGAGCCTCCGTCAGTCATTGGGCCTATATCGCCCTACTAAACTTGCGAGTACATCGTACTCAGTCTCTCTTTGCTGCCTCTATGATTTTGTATTTCAGAGGAGGACGACACCGAGCCGCTAGGTGGGTTCTTCGTTGATGTCGACTACTAGTCTGGGGTTCCCAGGTGGCAGCTTGGGACCGTGGAACAAGCTGGCTTGGGTGATGTTTATTGTAGGCCTCTTAGGCCATATATTTGCTTCTTGTTGTTAGACAACACTACCCGCTTCCGCTTGATGTATTGTTGGATCCGTGATCCTTTTGCTGTGTAATCTTTGTATTCTTCTCATTATATGAGTTGCTATATGTTTTGTGTCGTAGAGTCATGCAATGTGCCAGTTTGTTCCACAAGTCTCGATCTCTGTGTTATACCTTGATGGTTGTGCCAATTACATAGCCTCTCTGTATAATTCCGGGGTCGGGGCGTTACAGGGGTCCCACGCGACCAAGGAATCTGGCCACATGGGCCCACCTCTTTTGACCCTCGGGTCTCCGTTTGTTCGCTTCCTTCGCTCCTACGCTTCGTTCCTTCCAAAAAATGATCCCCGCAAAATATTAGGTCATTTGGATGTCGTTTGGGTCCCTGAAACATCAAAATATAGAAAATATGGTTTTCTGCCAGTGCAGGGTTAATTTCAGAAAAATAGGAAAACTGTGAAATCTTACCAAAATCCTTATAAAACAATGATATAACCCTTATATGATGCAAATATGATTGAAATATGAGTATTATAATGCAAAGTTCATGTATGCATTTTACATGCATCAGCATCCCCAAGCTTAACCTATACTCGTCCTCGAGTATAAAGGTGATAAAACCAACATGGACTTTGCATTTTAATACTATCAATGGATATCAAAGATGATTACTATTGCTACATAGAGTCAAATGATTCATTCTTCAAAGGAGTAGCAATATGCAAGATAGATTATGAAGTGATATTAAATATTCAATGTAAGGATCGATGTTCAATGATAATTCACAAAGTGCAACATAGAAGAAAGTACTATGGACCAAATGTATGCATAATGAAAAGTAAAAACATCCTATGATGGTCATAGAGTACTCTTGTAAATCTGAATATAAAAGGTGGACACTTTGGAAAGATATATAAATGAGTAGAGGTAAAACATGAATAAGTTTCATCTAACTTCCAAATGCTTCTACTTAAGTTAATGTTTGAAATGTGGTATTCATTGGTGTGAATCTCTCATTACCCCTATCATAGCATCTTGAATCGTTAAAGTTTAAAGTGAAAGAAAATATGAGTAGTGTGCTTGACAAAGTATGGGTTGAATGCCTCATGCCCCGTGAATACGAGTACCTACACCACGGTGTTACTCAACTCGGGCCACCAAGCAAGTTCAAGTTAAAGTCATTGTAAGTAATATAATAGCGTCATCAAGAGCGTCAAATGGGGTACCTCTTGTCCCAGGACATGGAACAAGCCCATGTCAAAATGACAAGACAAACAAACATAATGAACAATCTCAACACCCTTTTTATTTAGTATTGGTATAGATTTTTATTATGAGGTGCATCACTGAAGGTTCACCATAGCATGTAAGTAAATTTCCACCATGAATGATGCATGGCTTAGATTAGCGGCCCAGGCGTCTCTCTAGCCATTTATACAAACTCCTCAAACTTACTAAGTTTCCGCATTTATTTGGCACCATGATAAGCATCCATAAACAAAAGTACATGATATCAACTAAATATAATTAAGAACATGTTGAAAGCTTGCCATGTGATAGCACATATGGGCTAACTCCCAACCAAGACTCTTGTCAAGCTCACAACTTCATAATTTTAATCACAATGGTTCATATTTATTAAGTGCAATAAAAGTAAAGTGTGCATCAAGTTTGTGAGAGCTTTTTAACCAACTTTTCCCATGACAATCAATAACATAAGCATTTTAATTCAGAGGTATACATAATATAAAATAACATGATAAACATACTCGGAATAGCATAAAGCTAATAGGTAGATATGGTGGACTCACTGGAAAAACTTTGGTTGAAGGTGTTGGACAACAAGTTTTTTTGCTTGTTGGAATTTTTGGGCTAGCAAAAGGGAGAAAGTTGACCGTCTAAATGCATACACAAGTGTCCATAGAACTAACCAATCCATGTTAAACAAAGTAAAGTAACATTTAGCATCAAAACATGAATAAAAGATAGCTCTTGATAAAACACTTGCAAATTAACACTCATTAAAAAGCACATGAATCATGCAACAATATGTATCTTTTTAAATCAGCTCAAACATCCTTTTCCCAATCTTTTAATAGCATCCAACTTAATTCAACCCAAATTTCCAGTATATCTCTTATAAAAAAATGATAGTGGTGGTCTCAAAATAAAAATCAAACCAAAAATAAAAGCAAATAAAAGACGCTCCAAGTTTATGCGATAAAGTGCATTGATCGAAAAACAGAAGTTAGACGTGTGCAAACCGAGAGTGTGTTGGTCCAGTGGGGTTGTCTTCACATCCCCAAGCTTATTTTCTTCACCATCCTTGGATAGCTCTTGGTGCATCTCCTCTAATCCCTGTGAAAAAACTTCAAAACACTATTTCTCTCATTTCTTTTTTGTGGGGTGACATTAGTAGTGATAGACAAATGAATTGCTTGCTGCATAAAATCCTTAAACAAAAATTCATATGAATGTCTAGAAAGTGTATAATGTTGTATGCCTACTTATAAACTCAATTGGATCAAAAAGATTCAAGTTAAAAGTTCAAAGAATGCATCAAACAAAATGGGACAGAAGCTGTCTAGAAAAATAGCAGCAACAAAACGCATTTGTCTACCCTACTTAAATATGTCGAAAATTTCTAAAACAATTCATGTTTACAGAGGATGAAAAGTTTCAACTACAGTTAAAATATCACCTCATTCGGAGTTACATAATAGGGTTGAAAAATCATACCGTGCACATATTCGTGCTGGAATAAAATCTCCGAATACAACAAGCAACTTTTTCAATCCAAAATGGGTAAAACTTGGCAATTTATTAAAAATTCCAGAAACAAAACTAAAAACTAAATCTCTTGTTTCAGCAAGAGGACACAAAGAAAATAAAAAATAAAAACAACCGGGTTACCTCCCGTAAAGCGCTTTCTTTATCGCCATATAGCTAGGCATGATAGTTTTAATGATGCTCACATAGGAATAAGAATTGAAATGCAAAACAGAGCATCAAGAGAAAAATATGAAACTCATTTAAATCTAACCCACTTCCTATGCATTGGGATCTTGTAAGAAAATAAATCTGAAGGAGTTCTTGATTTAATCACCCGGGTTCAACGGTATTTGGTGATAGCCGGAGTAGGCATCTACGAAGGAGAGGAGGTCACAGCGGCAGTCGAGTCGATCACTTGGTCGATGCGCGGCAAAGAGAATGGGTCTTTTGGGCAGGCCTTGTTGAGGTTGGTGTAATTGATGCACATTCGCCACTTCCCATTTTTCTTGAGAACTAGGACTGGGTTGGCCAGCCAGTCTGAGTGGTATACTTCCATGATGAAGCCAGCTGCAAGCAGCCGGGCTATTTCTTCCCCTATTATCCTCCTCCTTTCTTCTGCGAAGCAGCGTAGGGTTTGTTTGACTGGCTTCACGTCTGGCCGGACATGTAAGGAGTGCTCGGCGAATGCCCTCGGTACACCCAGCATGTCCTTGGGAGACCATGCGAAGATGTCCCGGTTCTCACGGAGGAATTCGACGAGCTCGCTTTCCTATTTGGGGTCCAGGTTGGCCCACACGGTGACGAACTTAGTGCGGTCGCTCTCGTCGAAGAAGATCTTCTTAGTGTCCCGTACCGACTGGAAGTTGGATTCGCCAGCCGGCTTAGCCGACTCCGGCACTTCCGGCTGTTCTTCGCTGATCTTGCGTTTGAATTGGCGCATCTCCTTGTTAAACGCGAGGGTCTCGTCCACCTTTGCGCTATCCGTGGCGCAGGCGATGGAGCGCTTGTAGTCTTCGGAGATGGTGATGACCCTACGCGGACTAGGCATCTTCATTTTAAGATAAGCGTAATGCGGCACCGCCATGAGTTTGGCGAGCGCTGGCCATCCAAGGATGGCGTGGTAGGCGCTGGTGTGGTCAACCACCTCGAACATGACGGTCTCGCGCCGGTGGTTATCCTTGGTGCCGAACAGGACGTCCAGATGGACCAGCCCCATGGAAGAGCCGGCGTATCCGGGGACAATGTCGTGGAAGACCGTCCGGCTTGGCATCAGGCTGGCCAGATTCGGCGATGCCCAGCTTCCCCAAAGTGTCGCGGTAGAGTATCTTGATGCTGCTGCCTCCGTCGATGAGGACGCGTGATAATGTGCATGCGCGTTTGGGGGAGATGAACATGGGTTCCAGTACTAGAGCGTAGCTACCTGGGTTGGGCATCACCTCCGGGTGGTCGCTGCGGTTCCAGGTGATCGCCTCTTCCGACCAGTTGAGATACTGGGGGATTGTGGGAACCACAACGTTCACCTCATTATATCGCTTGATGGGGTCGCAGCATGGAAAACAAAAATTTTTCCTACGCGGCAAGCGGAATAAACCCCAAGGATCTAGATCTACTAGATGAAGATAGCGAAGGTGAGATCCAATCTCTTACCCTTGAAGATCAACAAACGCGTTTTGTCGGTGTAGGGGTTGGTTAGTCGATCCCCGCAACTAGACTCGTCTAGTCGCGAGGAGATGTATTATCCTCGAGATCCAATCTGGTGAAGTGCAGCAACGGGCAGCACCTCCGCGGCGTCCACACGTACGGCTCGATGAAGACGTCAACTCCTTGATCCCGCAAGCGAGAGGACGTGGCCTTGATGATCTCAGCAGCACGACGGTAGTGCCGGTGACGATGACGATCTCCACGAGCAGGGCTTCGCCAAGCCAAGCAAGGGGAGAGGGAGAGGTGGAGGTGGCGCAGCACCCTAGGGTTAGGGAGGTGTGGCAGCTCAAGGTGGAGGTGGTGGCACGGCAGCCCTCCGGGAAGGAGGGGTGCGGCTAGGGTTTTAGGGTGGAGGAGGTGGTGCGGCAGGGTGCTTGGGGCGGCAGCTCAAGGTGTGCCGCACCCCTCCCCCCTTGCCCCCTTTTTATAGGTGGCCGGCTAGGGTTGGGGTAGGGGCCGGCCGGCCCCCCTTTCTTGCCCCCAAGTTGGAGTCCATCTAGGACTCCTCCTTGGGCCCCTTTTCCTAAAGGGTGGAGGGCCCAACTCCTAGTCCAACTAGGAGTGGGTTTCCCCCTTTCCTTAGCCGCATGCCCATGTGGGCCATTGGGTGGTGCGGCTGGCCCAAGTGGCCAGCTGCACCCCTTTGGTCCATGTGGGCCCCATACAATATGTGGTCCCACTTCTAGAACCTTCTAGAACATTCTGGAACCTTCCGGTACCCTATAAATAATTTCCGGAACTTTTCCGAAACCTCCGGAAACCACTTTCCATATATGAATCTTATTCTCCGGACTCCTCCGGAACCTCTCGTGACGTTCGGGATCCCATCCGAGACTCCGAATCACCATTCGTTTGTTTCATCATTTAATTCATCACAAAACCTAAATTCATCAGAACGTTAAGTGTGTGACCCTACGGGTTCGAGAATGCATAGACATGATCATATCAATAATTAATAGCGGGACCGGGATGCCCATATTAATTCCTATACACTCAACGAAAACCTTTTTCTCGATTGAACCACGATGCCGGAGATTCAATTAATCTCATATATGATTCCCTTTGTCTCACGATATTTTACTTGCCCGAGATATAATCGTTGACATCCCCATGTCCAGTTTTATCTCGTTACCGGCAAGTTCTCTTTACTCGACCATAATATAGGATCCTCGTGATTACCACCTAATCACCTGTCTGCAGACTTTTGATGCTATATTACCGAGAAGGCCTGGAGATATCTTCTCCGTCACATGGAGGGACAAATCCCACTCTTGATTCATATCACCCAACAACCCACCATCGGAGATGCCTGAAAGCCACCTTTATAATCACCCAGTTACGAAGTGACGTTTGATGTCCACAAAGTATTCCTCCGGTGAACGGGAGTGATATAATCTCATGGTCTAAGGAAACTATATTTGGCATATGAAAGTGTTGACAACAAAACTTTTGTGACACGATTAATTGCAACTCTTTATTTGGGTCATGTCCATCACACCATTACTCTTAATGATATGACTCCGTTATCAAGTGACTATAACAAGTCCATAGTTAGGAAACTCTAACTATCTCTTGATCAACGAACTAGTCCTGTAGAGGCTCACTAGGGACTCCGGGTGTTTATATTCCACACATGTATTATGTTTCCATTTAATACAATTATAGCATGGATAATAAACTATTATCATAAACTTGAATATGCTTAATAAACCATTTTATTATTGCCTCTAGGGCATATTCCCAATAGTCTCCCACTTGCACTAGAGTCAATAATCTAGTTTACATTTCCGCGATCCAACACCCATGGAGTCTCACTCATGAAGTCTCAGTGCTGATCATGTTTGCTCGTGGAAGAGGTTCTGTCCGTGCTCTGTACTTTACAGCTCTTTATGTCCTTTGCAAAAATTTGCAACTGTCACCTAAATTGACATTTACTTTATCATCACATGATAAACTTCCTATCATCCCATGATAAAACTCATTATCATATAATGCATATAATATGTTTGGTTATAGAGTGAGATATTCGTATCCTTTTATGCCTATATGTATGATCAGTCAAATGGACTTTCTCATAACATATGCATCCGGAACTCACTCGATCTTGAAACAACTTTCTCAAACCAAAATATTATATCTTATTTCAATCCTTGAATTAATCATATACTCCTATATGTTGTAGACTTAACAAATCGACAGTGTAACTTTGCACTTCGATATTTCCGATCATGCTTTCGCTGCGCTGCTCTGACTCTAAAAGATCTCCAATTTAGTCTGGCTTTATGACTTCAACCAAGTCTACCATTTTCTAAATTCATCTCAATTTATGAAAATGACTCCTCATTCAACATGTTATTACAATTAAGAACTTGGGTCACTTATCGTCATATACAAACACATGGTTCTTATATGTTGAGACTGTCGGCACAGTGGAAACCAGGGTACCACGGGCCGGCCCGCCAGGGCCCAAGGGACTCTTCAGCCTCATTTTCGCTAAGGACCAGGCTCTCAGCCTGTAGAGGCTCTCCAAGCCTGTCGAGTCTCGACAGGGGATCTCTCTACAAGAAGGCGCCTCAAGGCGCCACCAGGATTTCGGCTAAGGACTAAGCCGCGAAGCTTGCCGAGGCTTTTCGCCTCGGGAGGCTTCCTTCCTCTCGAAGCCAGCTCTGCCTCCGCGGCAGAGCGCACATGGGCTCTGCGCTTCCCGCAGAGTCACTGGCGCGCCAAAGCGCGATGACACCAGCGCCCCAGTTGCCGTTCTGATGAATAAAGGGGTCAACAAAGCAGCACCAAGCAAAGCAGACAACGAGACTTGCCGCTTTGGTGATAAGGAGACCGCCTGCAGCTACGCTCCAACAGCAACGTCACCGCGGGACCCGTTCCACGCCAGCTGCGCCAGCCCACCGTCCTGGCTGGACGGTGCCTCTTTTCAGCTTTGGTGACGCTGCTCCCCTGCCGTGGACCGCGTCCATGGGCTCTACCTTATGGTGGACTTCACCTTATGGTGCACCGTGCCTCCTCCTTCGTCGGGATGTGGCAACCCTTCCCGCCCAAATGTTTGGGCGGAAGAGGACCAAGACGACTATAAAAGGAGGGAGGGCACTCCCGTGCCAAGGGTTCAATTTTCCTTTGGCTAGGACAGATCTAGGGTTTTAGCCATTGGCAGCCATCTCGAGCTCCACAAGCTCACCCTGTACCAAAAACCTCTACAAGCAATACAGCCTAGCAGGACGTAGGGGTTTTACCTCCACAAGAGGGCCCTGAACCTGGGTAATACCGCGCGTTCCTCTCTGCAGTGTACTCCTCCAGCGAGCCCGACGAGCACCGTCGCCGTGGAACGTTGGAGGTTGTTTGACTCCGTGTTCAGCCCCTTGCTCGATTCTTACCTCGTGAGATACGCCCGGTTCCTGGGCCTATTCTCCGACATTTGGCGCGCCAGGTAGGGGGCCTGAGGCGCGTCTTCAACCTCGACACCACCATGGCTAGCTCTTGCGCTGAGCGTCTCGCTCGCCGGACGGCCAGCGCTGCCACTGCTCCTCCCGCCGGCAGGCAGCGCGGCCGCCCTCGTGGAAGCACTGCTCCGGAGCGCCACGTCGACCCCGAGCCCCGCGTCGAGCACCCAGCGGACGACGACGACGTCCACACCGAGGACGACCTCGGCGAGGAGGAAGCCTCCTCCCTTCAGCCGTCTCGCGACGGTGCTGCCTCTTCGCTGGGCCGCCCTGCGCCCAGCCCGGCAACTGCGCTCCTCATGGCGCAGGAGCTGCTGCGGTACCGTCCCAACCCGGAGGCTCACGAAGCCTGGCTTCATCGCCTCTCCGAGCTCATCGGCGCCGCTCGCGTCGCCGCTCCCGCGCCGTCTCGCTCGCTGGTCCCCTCTGGTCGTGCGGGAGACGTAGCGCCAGGCGCTCCTCCCGCACCACCTCGCCAACCCGCGCCTGCTCCAGCTCCACCGCAACCTGCTCCGGCGGGGGCTCCTCCCCGCGACAACCGCGCTGCTTCACACGCCTCGTCGCCGCACGACTGCCAAATCGTGCAGCGAGCCCCCGAGGACGCCCGCGTAAACATCGAGCGCGGCCAACAACGCCACAACCGCGCCGTCCAGGAAGTCGCCGCCGCCGGGCGTCACCTCCGCGCCACTCTCGCCGACGGCGTGGTCACCTATGGCACCACGGTTGCGTTCACCCGCAGCCTTCGCCGCGTCGTCTGGCCGACCAAGTTCAGGCCGGACCTCCCTCCACGCTACGACGGCAAGAACAACCCGTTGGAGTTCCTGCAGCTCTACACCCTGGCCATCCAGGCCGCCGGGGGCGACGACAAGGTCATGGCGAACTGGTTCCCCATGGCTCTCAAGGACTCTGCGTCCTCATGGCTCACCAACCTCCCCGCCGAGTCCATCGGCTCCTGGGAGGACCTCTGCAAGTGCTTCATCGCCAACTTCAAGGGCACGTACGAGCGCGGCCTCACGTACAACGATCTCCGCGGCGTGCGCCAGAAGCCTGGCGAAACCCTCCGCAAGTACATCCAGCGCTTCAGCCAGGTGCGGAACAAGATTCCCAATGCCACAGACGCACAGGTCATCTCGGCTTTCCATTCTGGAGTCACGGACGTGCGGATGCTCGAGAAGCTTGGCATCCACGACAACATCACCACCGTCGTCAAGCTTTTCGACTTGGCGGACAAGTGCGCCAAGGCGGAAGAGGGCCGCCTGTTCGTCAAGAACGGCCTGAGGACCCCACTGAGAGCTCCAAGAAGAAGAAGAAATCCTCCGAGAAGCGTAAGACCACCGCGGTCCTCGCGGCCGAACCCGACGCCAAGCAGCCTCGCGCTGCCACTTCAGCCGCGGGCACCGAGAAGAAGGATGACCGCCCTTTCTGCATCTACCACAACAGGCACTCACACGCCACCGAGGACTGCTACGACCTCAAGAGGCTTCGTGAGGCTCGCGAGGCTCGCGCGGCACGCGAGGGGGAGCAAGGCCGCGGTGGCCGCGGCGGCGGCCGCGGCGGCCGCAGGGGGCGATGCTGGAACAAACAACTACGACAACAACTACCAGCAGAACCCCCAGGCCAACGCCGCTCAACCCACGAACGATAACCTCCCTGCCGAGACTCCTGAGGGCTACCAGGTGCCTCGCGGCGCTGCTTGCATCCTCGGCGGGGCCCAGGCCCCCAGTTCCAACCGTCACTTCAAGCAACTCGCTCGCGAGGTCGCGGCAGCGCTTCCCGGGGTTGAGGCCTCCAGGCCCCTTAAGTGGTCCCAGTACCCCATCACTTTCGACTCCGGCGACCACCCCAAGTCCACCTCAGCTGTTGGCACCATCCCGCTGGTTTGCACCCCCACCATCAACAACATCGCCGTCTCCAAGACGCTCATCGATGGGGTGCAGGCCTCAACGTCATCTCTGTCGAGACCTTCGAGAAGCTTCAGGTGCCTTACGAGCGGCTCATGCCCACCAGGCCCTTCTCAGGGGTGACAGAGGGCCTCACGACCCCTCTAGGGCAAGTGAGGCTTGCAGTCACCTTTGGCACACAGGCCAACTACCGCACCGAGTTGATCGACTTCGACGTCGCGCACATCGGCTTGCCCTACAACGCCATCCTCGGCTACCCCGCCCTCGCCAAGTTTATGGCAGTCACCCACCACGCCTACAACCTCGTCAAGCTCCCTGGCTCGGGCGGCACCATCGTCATCCGCGGCGTGGTCTCTGACGCCCTGTACGCTGCGCAAGCGGCCTACAAGGCTGCCGCGGTGGCGTCCCCTGCTGACGAGGACGAAGAACCCCTCCCGAGGCCCCCGCGAAGAAGAAGCAGCTGTTCTCTCAGGAGAAGGCCGCGACAAAGCAGGTGTCTCTGGAGGCAAGCGGCTCGGGGGCTAGCGTCACCATCGGCGCCAACCTGCCTCCCAAATAGGAAAGCGCGCTCGTCGCCTTCCTCAGGGCAAACTCTGACATGTTCGCATGGACACCGTCAGATATGTCCGGCGTACCGAGGGAGGTGATCGAGCACCACTTAGCCGTGTGTCCAAACGCACGCCCCGTGAAGCAAAAGGCGCGACGTCAAGCGCCAGAAAAGCAAGATTTCATCGTCAAGGAAGTAGAAAAGCTGAAGAAAGCAAGCATCATCAAGGAAGTTGTCCATCCCACTTGGCTCGCCAACGGTGTTGTCGTTCCCAAGCACACCGGAGGAAGCCGCCTCTGCATCGACTTCACCGACCTCAACAAGGCCTGCCCCAAGGACCCCTATCCCCTCCCGAGGATCGACCAGATCGTGGACTCCACCGCCGGCTGCGCACTCCTCTGTTTTCTGGATGCCTTCTCTGGTTACCACCAGATCAAGATGGCAAAGGAAGACGAGGAGAAGACAGCATTTCTCACCCCTTGTGGTGTGTTTTGCTACGTCTGCATGCCCTTCGGCTTGAAGAATGCCGGCGCCACTTTCCAGCGTCTCATGAGGATCGCCTTGGGGGCTCAAATGGGGAGGAATGCAGAGGCCTACGTCGACGACATCGTGGTCAAGACTCGCGAGGAGGACACGCTCATCAAGGACCTCGAGGAGACCTTTGCCAACCTGCGCAAGGTGAACATCAAGCTGAACCCCGCCAAGTGCGTCTTCGGGGTCCCTTCAGGCAAGCTCCTCGGGTCCTGGTGTCCCATCGCGGCATCGAAGCAAACCCCGACAAGATCAAGGCCATAGAAGAAATGCAGCCTCCTCGTCGCCTCAAAGGACATGCAACGCTTGGCGGGATGTATGGCCAGCCTCGGCCGGTTCATCTCCAAGTTCGGCGAAAGGGCGCTGCCATTTTTCAAGATTATGAAGCGGTCTGGTCCTTTCAAGTGGACCCCTGAAGCGGCAAAAGCCTTCGAGGATCTGAAGAAATACCTGGCGAGCCCACCCATCATGGTTGCCCCACGCCCTCGCGAGCCTCTGAAGCTGTATCTTGCAGCCACTCCTCAGACGGCAAGCGCGGTCTTGGTGGCTGAAAGGGAAGAGCCAGTTCTCGTCAAGCAGAGCCACGCCTCGACAAGCCCAGAACTCCACGACAAGGAAGCAGCCTCGACAAGCACCCAGCCTCTACAAGCAGGGCCTCAAGAGACCCTCAACAAGGACTCCACCGGGCCTCGAGAGGAGGCCACTGCTTCCACGCCTACAACTACCCTCGTCGAGCATCCCGTGTACTTCGTCAGCACAGTGCTACGAGATGCTCACGAGCGCTACTCCATGCAGCAAAAGCTCCTCTTCTCGCTCCTCAGCGCCTCCAGAAAGCTGCGCCACTACTTCCAGGGTCACCCATCAAGGTGGTCACCTCATATCCCCTGGAGCAAGTCCTGCGCAACCCAAACGCGACAGATCGGGTCGCGAGCTGGGGCAATCGAGCTGCAACCCTTCGAGCTGGAAATTTGAAGAACAAGCTACAACCTCAGGACAGACAGAGCCCGGCTACTGGACCATGCACTTCGACGGCGCCTTCGCGGCCCGGAGTGCAGGGGCTGGGGCTGTCCTCACCTCACCAACAGGCGACAAGCTATATTACGCCGTCCAGTTGTGCTTCAAGGACCACGACAAGGTCTCCAACAACATCGCCGAATACGAGGGCCTCCTCGCTGGGCTCAGAGCCGCCATCGCCCTCGGCATCAAGCGCATCCTCATCAAGGGCGACTCTCAGCTCCTCGTCAACTTCTCCAACAAAAGCTACACGCCTAAGGACACCTACATGGTGGCCTATCTTGAAGAGGTACGCAAGCTCGAGAAGCACTTCAGGGGCATGGAACTCAAGCATATTCCGCGAGGAGAGAACCAAGAAGCCGATGACCTCGCCAAGCGAGCAGCAAAGAGAGAAGCCCAGCAGCCTGGAGTGTTTGAGGAGAGACTCGCCAAGGCCTCCGTCAAGCAACCAGTGGTCAACATAAGCGTTCAAGAGGAGCTCCCACCAGCCCCACCAAGTGGAGCACCAAACTGTGGGTTGCCCTCAGGCGATCGCTTGTTGATGACTTTGGTACGCCAAGACACTGGTTGGATCGACGAGATCAAGCGCTACCTGCAAGATCGAGTCCTCCCGAAGAAGATGCAGAAGCTGAGAGAATTGCTCGCCAGGCCAAGTCCTACTGCCTCCACGACGGAGACCTGTACCGTAAGCGCCCCAATGGGGTTGCGTTGCGGTGCGTCCCTGCCGAGGAAGGCCGCCAGCTCATCAACGACATCCACAGCGGAGAGTGCGGCCATCACTCGTCCTCGCGCACCTTGGCAGGCAAGGTTTTCCGAAGCGGCTTCTACTGGCCCTCTGTCCTTCAAGATGCAGCTGAAATTGTCCAGTCCTGCGACGCCTGCCAATTCCACGCCAAGCAGATCCACCAGCCCGCACAAGGACTCCAGACGATCCCGCTCTCCTGGCCGTTCGCGGTCTGGGGGCTGGACCTGCTGGGACCTTTCCCGCGAGCGCTCGGGGGCTACCGCTACCTCTACGTCGCCATCGACAAGTTCACCAAGTGGCCCGAGGTGGAACCCGTGCGCACCATTCCGGCGAAATCAGCGGTGAAATTCATCAGGAGCTTGGTCTGCCGCTTCGGCGTGCCCAACCGCATTATCACCGACAACGGCTCACAGTTCACCAGCGGCGCCTTCAAGTCCTACTGCGGCAGCCTCGGCGCCCAAATCTGCTACGCCTCGGTGGCTCACCCACGCAGCAATGGACAGGCCGAGCGAGCCAATGCTGAGGTGCTCAAGGGCCTCAAGACGAGAAGCTTTAACCGCCTCAAGGCCAGCGGCAAGAACTGGATCGACGAGCTCCCCTCGGTGCTCTGGTCCATCCGCACCACGCCAACAAAGCCAACTGGCGAGACGCCATTCTCCCTCGTCTACGGCGCCGAAGCCGTCCTCCCCAGCGAGATCACCCACGGCTCTCCGCGAGTCTTGGCCTTCAAGGAGGCCGAGCTGGATGAGCTCCGCAACGACGACCTGCTGCTGCTTGAAGGGCTCCGCCGCAATGCGGCCCTGAGAGCGGCAAGGTACCAGCAAGATCTCCGCCGCTACCACAGCCGTCACATCCGCCCGCGCACTCTCGAAGCAGGGGACCTTGTCCTGAGGAGAATCCTCTCCAGGGAAGGTCTCCACAAGCTCTCACCAATGTGGGAAGGGCCCTACAGAGTCGTGCACATCGCCAGGCCTGGCTCTGCGCGGCTCGAGACGGAGGACGGCGTCCCCATCGCCAACCCCTGGAACATCCAGCACCTGCGCAAGTTCTACCCCTGATCGTCCTCGACGAGCAACTTTTTGCAAGCAACTTTTTGCGCCAAGGGAGAATTCAGCACCAACATCCTCCACGAGGAAAAATTTCGGGCTCCCCTCTCTACTATACGTTGCCGCGGGCCGTTCGAGAAGACTCCCAAGCCACCAAGCCTCGGCAAGGTGACTTCTTCAAGCACCATGCCCTGGCGACGTGGACCCCCATGCCCAGACATGGCGGGACACAGGCTCTTCAAGCCACCCCCGCCTAGGGGCCCCCTGAGCTCTCTCTACATGCGTCTGCCACGGGCACGCCCCCTCGAGAGTCTCAGCCACAGCATGTGGACCCCATGCCCAGAGCATGGCGGATTTTTGTAATTCTGGCCACGCCAGTGTAATGAACCTCTGTTTCAGGTCAACTTGAACCTTTTGCGCTTCGCGCCTGCAGTTTGATTTCTGCTTTGGTAAGCATTTATGATATTTGCATCTTGTCCTTGCTCGTATGATCCTCCATGTGCATCTCGCGAGCGGGGGCTAGCATGGTGCCTGTGCCTCGGGAGCATCCCAGCAGCACCTTAAACCCAAGGGATCCGAGCTCTGAACTCGCGGGTCAGCTCTCATGCATGTCAACTCCCAGGGAGCTCTGAACTCATGGGTCAGCTCCCGTGCACGTCAACTCACCAAGGATCACCAAAACCTTGGTGCCTGTTCTCCTCGCAAGACACACATGAAGGAACCTACGAGCGCGCATAAGTTACCTAGCTATGTATTGCTTGTGGGTGCACCTATCTGTCCAAACGCAGGAAGCAGGTCCAAGCAAGCCTCAGGCAAACCTCGAGAAGAAAATGCCTCGACAGGGAACTAAACACCCCCTACAAGGCCAAAACGCCTCTCCAGGGAACCAACACCCCCTCCAAGGCAGACAATGCCTCGCGAAGCTAAGTCCAAACACTTGGTCAATTTTTCCCTTCGCTGGCTTTTGTCCCTCGAACCTCTTTTCTCTCTCCTATGCCTCATGGGCTGCTTGCGCGTTAAAGGGGAACCCCAGGCATCGCGCCTCGCGGGATCTTACTTCTCGAGGCCTCACACACCCCCCGGCCTTGTAGAGCCCTGACGCTCGCATACCGAAGCGGCGGTGGTGTAGCGCTAAGAGAGGGTCCTAAAACGTAGAGCAAAAAAGACATGAAAGGGAAGACAAAAGCCTCTCGAGGGGCACACGCCAAGCACATCTAATTAAAGCATCAATAAGTCTTTACAAAAGTTTATACAAGCAAAAGGCTAAGACACTTGGGCGCCTTGTGCACGTCCAGCTGCAGGAAGAAGCTCAGGCCTGTGCGCCCCCTGAGGTGCTCGCGCCGCCCGCGGGGCGCTCCTCTTCCTCTTCAGCGTCCTCCTCGCTGCCGCCATCGCCTTCGAAAACCACGGCCTGGTCGAACTTCTTGGCGTACGCCTCCGCAGCCTCCTGTATCGCTTTCGTGCGGAAGCTGGGGTCGCCGGGCCCTGTCACGGCCGCGAGGTCGATGGAGGCGTCGAGCCGCTTGAGGTTGCAGAAGATGTTGGCGGTGGCGACGACGAGGAGGTCGCGGCTCTCCCCCACGACGCGCGCGTCAAACTCTTTCGCGGTCTCTTCGATCCCCCCGAGGAACTGCTCGAAGAAGAGGTTGTACGCCGCTCCGTCATCGCCCCCTCTTGCGTCGAATGCAGGAAGTTCAATCCTGAAGTTGTCCGCGATGGCGCGCGCACGCTGCACCAGGCTTTCGAACATGAGCCGGCGCTGGCGCGACATGGCCCGGCCGTGACTCTCCTTGTCCCGCGCCTGCTCAACAAGGTTGGCGACCGGCCCCACCTGCTGTTGGAGCTCGAGCAGGTCCTCCTCCAGGGCCGTGACCTTGGATTCGGCGCAGGCTTGGGCCTCCTGGGCGCTCTGGAGGAGAGGAGCCGTCTCCTGCACCTTCTTCTCGAGGACGTCGATGCGGTCCAGGAGCTCCTGGCGCTTGGTCACGAAGCGCTCCTCTTGCTTCGCGAGGTTGGCCCTGTATTCTGCAGAGAGTTCCTCCCGGGCGAGCTTGACCTTGGCGTCGGCGTCGTCCTCCGCCTTCTTCTGCCTCTTGGCGAGGTCGGCGTTGGCCTTCTCCATGCGCTCCGAGTAGGTGGCCTCGCCCCGGGCCACCTTGTCCTCGCGGGCCTTGAGCTGCTCCTCACGGATGGCCTGGTCCTTCTCGAGCATTTGGACCTGCTCCTCGCGCCGCTGCAGCTCTCCTCCGCGCTGTGTCAGCTCCGCCTCGCGCACTGCCAGATGGCCCTCGCGAGCCTCCAGCAGCTCGCGCTGCTCCTTCAGGCTGGCCCGTGTGTCCTCGGACTCGGCAGCAAATTGCTGCCGTGCGGCCGCCAGCTCCTGGTGCACGGAGGCAGTCTCCGCCTCGAGTGCCTCCCGGTCGGCGTCCAGCTGGTCCATGACCTCCTGCGCCTCCCGCTTGACGCTGTCGCGGGTCTCCTTGGCGAAGCGGAGGGCCTCTTGGCGCTCTGCCTGAGCCGCCGCGTCCTGGCGGCGGCAGGACTCCACCCTCTCTTGGAGGAGGGACCAGGCCTCGCCCAGCCTCGCTCGCTCCGCCGCGATGGCGGCCTCCTCCCTGATGAGCTCGTCCTCCACCTCGCCAAGGGCTTGCAGGGCCCGATTGACGACGACCCGGCGGCGAGCCGCTCGCGGCTCCCGCCGCACCAAGGTTCCCGCACCACTGCCAGGTGCGGAGGCCTCGATCCTTGTCGAGGCGCCCGAGGCCTCCTGCCTTGGGCTCACCGCCGCTTCTGGAGCGGCCAGGGGGCTTGTGGGGGCGCCTCCCCTGTCGCCCGCTTCAAGGGCTCTCTGGGGGCTGGGCGTTCTCTCGCCCCCAGTTCCGGCGCTTGTGGGCTCCGGAGGCCCCTCTGCCTCCTGCTCCCCAGGGGCGCCGCCTGCCCCTTCTGTGGCGGCCGCGTCCGCCGCGGCCTCGGTCGCGTCGGCCCCTCTCGAGGGAGCCTCCTCCTCCTCCCCTGGAGGCTGCTCCAGGACGATCTCCTCGTCCATCCTCTCCTCCTCTGTCTCCTGCTGGACGGGAGGAGTGGCCGCCCGGTTGGTGGCGGCGGCGCCGCTTCTTCAACCTCCTCAACCACGTGGTGCGCCACCACGGGAAGAGTCACCACCCGAGACGACGATGGCGCCGTCTCTTCATCCACCTCCTCTGTGCGCTGCTCCGCCACGGGAGGAGCTGCTGCCCGACCTGACGGCGGCGCTGCCTCCTCCATCACCACCTCCGCGCGGCGCTCGCTCGCGGGAGGAACAGATGCTTGCTGCGGCTCGCCCGCCGCAGGCGTCTCCACAGAGGCGCTGGTGGTCTCTCCAACCTTGTGGAGCCTCCGCCTCTTTGGCGCCGCAGGTTCCCTGAAAGAAAGACAAGTCTGAGGTCCTTCAAGGGGATCTTCGAGAAGTGAAGCAGCAAAGAAAAAGAAGAATCGAGACTTACTCGTCGGCCATCACCCACACCCTCTTCTTCACCCTGGGTGGCTGGGTGTTGCTTGCTCCGGCCTCCTCTGGAGGCACCCTTGCCTCCTCGCGAGAAGCGCTCCTCGCTGTCGCGGCGCTTCTGTCGTGGACAGCCTTGGAGCGGGGCTCGCTGCGCCCACCCCCGCTGCCGCTCGTCTCCTTCTCCCCCTCAACGCGCTTGGAGCGAGCGACGTAGAAGGCACCCTCCTCATCGCTGGAGGAGAGCACCTGGAGGTCCACGTCGGCGGGAATGCTCCTCGAGGAGCTGACGGAGCCTCTCGAGGGGTTGGCGCCCCTCGCCACTTCATCCTCGCCAACAGGGCTGGCGCCTGTCGACGCCTCGTCTCCGCCCGCAGAGCTGGCGCCCCTCGAGGCCTCGCCCTCGGTGGGTGCGTCCTCGGCTCCCGAGTCCTCTCCAGCCTCTCAGCCTCCTCCTGCTCCGGGGGCGCATCCATGTTCTCCGGTTCCGCCGCCAACGGGTTGGGGCGGGGCCCGCGGTGGCCCGCGGGCACTATTCCCCACTCGTCGAACACCGGCATGCCCCGGCGATGCTCCGAGATGCTCTCCTCGGCAAAGGCGATGAGCGGACGTGCGTCGTCTACGGCAGGCAGCGGGATTGTTGTCTTGGAGACGAAGAGGACCCCCAGGACTTGGCTCAGCACCTCAGGCTGGAGGCTGTCTCGGCTCAGCCTCATCGCGTCCATCTTGTCCTTGTAGCTCCACATCGGCTCAGAGTGCCATTGGAGGGGGGCAATCCGGCGCCTCAAGAAGTCTCTGGCCACCATCTGGCCGGTGACCCCTGCCTCGCGGACACGCTGGATGTATGTGTACACCGCGTCGAGGTTTCGGCCGGTGAACTCTGCACTCCCCCAGCGCGCCCACTTCGCCGGGGGCCCCTCAGGCACCTCCAGGAGGGGGTTCCTCATCTTAGCGTCGACGAAGAGCCACCGCTCGCGGAAGCCATCCACCTTCTTCGTCACCATGGTGATGGCATTCTCACCTTGCCAAGCGATGGGGATGTAGTTCTCGCTCCTGGCGGCGGCGATGCGGAAGGAGACGCAGCCGAGGTGCTCGCCGGCGGCGCTGCTCCGGAGGGAGTAGAAGCTGCGGAAGAGCTCCACCGAAGGGCGAATGCCGATGTAGGCCTCGCAAAAGTAGGCGAAGATGGAAAGAATGAGAATGGAGTTGGGGTGAAGATGGAGCAAGTGGATCTGGTACGTCTCCAGAATCGCCAGAAGGAAGTCAGAAAATGGCGGCACGAGGCCAGCATAGAGAGTGTGGAGGAAGACGGGGTAGAACTCGTCGGCGAGCCTGCTGCCGCTTGGCCTCATCTCGGTGGCCCCATGCTCGTTGGAGCCCGCCGCCACCATGTGACGCACCTTGGCTATCGCCGCCGCGGAGACGCGGGTCGGCGGCATCGCCGCCGTAAGGGCCGCACCGCGCAACGCCGCCGCCGACGCGCCGGCCGACGAGCCGGCCTGCACCGTGGCCTTGCCCTTCGCGTCGGTGCCCGCTTTCTTGGGTGCCATCGCTCGCCGGAGAGGAAGAAGACAACCGTGGAGAAGGAGCGCTCTGGGAAGAAGGAATCGTTTGGAAGAAGTGGGCGGCGGAGCAATGGGAGAAGTGACGGGCGCAGTCTGCGCGCCCAGACTTTATTGACCGGGCGCCTGGTCGTGGCGGGTCCCACCACGACGCCCGTTGAAGCCGAGGAGATCGTGGCCGCGGGCGCAACCGTCGCGCTCCACGTGTCGCGGCCCTGGCAGGCTCTGTTGGGCCCTCGACGCTTCGCCTCCGTCGGCAACTCCGGCGTGCCCATCGTGGGCCCGGGGGCTACTGTCGGCACAG
The DNA here is from genome assembly GCA_012064385.1 of Puccinellia tenuiflora. Classification (NCBI taxonomy): domain Eukaryota; kingdom Viridiplantae; phylum Streptophyta; class Magnoliopsida; order Poales; family Poaceae; genus Puccinellia; species Puccinellia tenuiflora. Next base: position 1,666,938 of record QRDG01000025.1, read on the forward strand.
TGGAAACCAGGGTACCACGGGCCGGCCCGCCAGGGCCCAAGGGACTCTTCAGCCTGATTTTCGCTAAGGACCAGGCTCTCAGCCTGTAGAGGCTCTCCAAGCCTGTCGAGTCTCGACAGGAGATTCTCTCACAAGAAGGCGCCTCAAGGCGCCACCAGGATTCGACTAAGGACTAAGCCGTGAAGCTTGCCGAGGCTTTTCGCCTCGAGAGGCTTCCTTCCTCTCGAAGCCAGCTCTGCCTCCGCGGCAGAGCGCACATGGGCTCTGCGCTTCCCGCAGAGTCACTGGCGCGCCAAAGCGCGATGACGCCAGCGCCCCAGTTGCCGTTCTGATGAATAAAGGGGTCAACAAAGCAGCACCAAGCAAAGCGGACAACGAGACTTGCCACTTTGGTGATAAGGAGACCGCCTGCAGCTACGCTCCAACGGCGACGTCACCGCGGGACCCGTTCCACGTCTGCAGCGCCAGCCCACCGTCCTGGCTGGACGGTGCCTCTTTTCAGCTTTGGTGACGCTGCTCCCCTGCCGTGGACCGCGTCCATGGGCTCTACCTTTATGGTGGACTTCACCTTTATGGTGCACCGTGCCTCCTCCTTCGTCGGGATGTGGCAACCCTTCCCGCCCAAATGTTTGGGCGGAAGAGGACCAAGACGACTATAAAAGGAGGGAGGGCACTCCCGTGCCAAGGGTTCAATTTTCCTTTGGCTAGGACAGATCTAGGGTTTTAGCCATTGGCAGCCATCTCGAGCTCCACAAGCTCACCCTGTACCAAAAACCTCTACAAGCAATACAGCCAAGCAGGACGTAGGGGCTTTACCTCCACAAGAGGGCCCTGAACCTGGGTAATACCGTGCGTCCCCTCTCTGCAGTGTTCCCCTCCGACGAGCCCGACGAGCACCGTCGCCGTGGAACGTTGGAGGTTGTTTGACTCCGTGTTCAGCCCCTTGCTCGATTCTTACCTCGTGAGATACGCCCGGTTCCTGGGCCTATTCTCGACAGCCGGAGATTCTTAATCTCGTATACGATTCCCTTTGTCTCACCGATATTTGCCCGAGATTCGATCGTCGATATCCCCATATCTAGTTTCATCTCGTTACCTGGCAAATTCTCTTTACTCGTCCATAATATAGGATCTCCGTGATTAACACTTAATCACATGGTTGCAATCTTTCTGATGCTATATTACCGAGAGGGCCCAGAGATATCTTTTCCGTCACAAGGAAGGACAAATCCCAGTCTTGATTCATGTCACCCAACAAATACCATCGGAGATACCTGAAGGCCACCTTTATAATCACCCAGTTACGAAGTGACGTTTGATGTCCACAAAGCATTCCTCCGGTAAACGAGAGTGACATAATCTCATGGTCTAAGGAAACTATACTTGGTATACTAAAAGTGTTGGCAATGAAACTTGTGTGACACGATCAATTGCAACTCTTTATTATCGGGTCTTGTCCATCACATCATTACTCCTAATGATATGACTCCGTTATCAAGTGACTATAACAAGTCCATGGTTAGGAAACTCTAACCATCTCTTGACTAACGAACCAGTCCGGTAGAGGCTTACTAGGGACACCTGGTTGTTTATATTCCACACATGTATTATATTTCCGGTTAATACAATTATAGCATGGATAATAAACTATTATCATAAACATGAATATGCTAATAAACCATTTTATTATTGCCTCTAGGGCATATTCCCAACAGCCACATGCAGCCAAACAAGGGGCGATTACATAGCATATCAAACCAAGTTATATTTATGATACAACGCGCCAAATTGTGTTCGCATGAGATGGCGGAGGACGATCTAACTTTTTGTATGGCTAATTGATAGCATGAACCGCAAGTTTTCTAACAAAAGGTATATACTCTTTTTATGCGAGAAACAAAAAGTATATACTAAGACAAATAACAACTACAATCATCTAATAAAACATATTAAGACCAAAATTGGATATAAAAATAATGACATCGTCACTAGATAAATCTAATAAAATGACCAACGACAACATAATAATGCTGATATAACCGAAAAGTGTCTTTGACTCCCAAGTTCCAATGATCCTACTATTTTAAGAAAAATGGAAAAAAATGAGTTTTATTTTTTTTTGAAAACTATCCCTGATATAGGCATTGGCATGAAAATATCAACTTCAAATACTTTGTATTCTGAGCTACAAAAAATGACAAATTCTGATAAATTTGGAGATTTGAAAATGTGCATACTCAGATCCACACTTCTGTTTTTTTTTTTTGTGTACCTCCGAACATAAAGTATTTGAAGTCGATTTTTTTGCATGTTTGTGGGATACATCATTGCCTAGGAGTTTTAAAAAAAATCAACATTCATAAAGAGCGGGATCACTGGAGCTCGGGAGCACCAAATCTCCATTCTGAAAGAACAATCAACCGTCAATTTATGAATAAACCAATTTTTAATAAATGAAAATATTGAGCGCCTACCCGTCGAGCGAGCCGTCATCCTTCTCCATGTCACGGTCGGACGGCGGAGTGGGCGTCGGCAGTTAGGATGGAGGCACGACAAGGAGGCCTGGTAGGAGAATTGAGACGGAGGTGGGATCAATCGCTATTTGGGTCAATTGGGGGCTTTGTGGTGGATCCGACCTGTTGGGTCCAACTTGACGGTGCACCCGGACAACCCCATTTTCGGCCCGTATGTAGGGTGGGTATGAGGGTTGATAAACAGTCCGAATATTTGGGCTAGATTTGGGGTCCGACTGGGCGGACTTTTTCTGTCCATGGAGGGAGTGTGTGTGTGTGTGTGGGTGTAGTGGTGGTGGTGTGTGTGTGTTGGGGGGGGAGTGGTGGGGGTTGGCGCGGTGGTATTGCAGCAAGGCACACAAAAACACTATCAAAGGAGACGCCAGGAGAAATCAGAGACCGAGCAACGAAGGAAATAACTGAAGAAAAGAAAAAAGATGCGAAACCAACCAGAATAGCGAGAGCAACCACGTATTACCCGGTAACTCAAACAGGAAACTCCAAAACTAAAGGAAGAAAAAACAGAATACACCACGGCCGCTTTGCGGGATGAACATTAACTCTGATCGCTACCAAAGCGCTGAGTTGTGTTTGTTGTAAAAAAAAAAAAAAGAGTTGTGCATCTTTTTTTTATATAGTGTATTGTACGAACTCGTGGGCTGGACGGCTGGAACACGTCTACATGCAACAAGGACCGGTGTAGCGACGCGGGAGACCTCGCGATTTTTTTCAACAGTTTGAGAGCAAAACATGGGATATGATTTGATTTGTTAAGATTGATGTACCTTACCCTACCCACGCTATCTGTTGGCTCCTCCTACGGCCGTTCGGTATCTAGCGTGAGAAGTTGTTCGTGGTAGCCGCCGCCATCGCATGCGGAAGCCAAGATCGTTCTTAGATGATATCTCTCTCGAGGAAGAGGAAAAGAAAGAACCAATTGACTATGAAGCTCCGTTGTGCTGTCCCGACGATCCGCTCGACGAAGTCCTGTTGTATCTGCCAACGTTGGACGACAAGATTCTAGAGGCGCTCGGAATCGACTGCTCGTCGCCGTCGCCGTCGCAAGAAGCACTGCCATGGTACTCGCCGAGCGCCACTAGCGCCGGGGAGGACCACAGTGTGCGGGACCTGAAAATCATGAGCGCCAGGGAGGGACACGGTGTGCGGGAGGACCTGAAAAGCATGAGCGCCGCCGCCGGGAACTCGTACTCCGCAAATTCCGGCGTGTCCTCGTACTGCAGCCTCTCGTCGACGTCCTGGGAGTCCGAGTCGTCGGATAGGGCCTCGAGGTCTTTCCAATACTGGGACGTGCCGACGAAGCCGCGGCGGCAAGCTGTCAATGTCCGCAAGCGGCCCTGGTCACATCCGTTTCTGAATTTTCCGTCCACTCCGGTGGCGGCGGCGGCTGTCCACGACACACACGGCATCAGCATGGGTAATGACGGCAACGTTGGTGGATTCGGTTATGACAACGCCGGCAAACTCCGAAAACTCAGTCCCGGCGACGATGATGGCGGCAACTTCAGGAAACTCGGTCACACCAGCAACGTGGGCAAGTGCGGCTCGGACAATGGCAGCGAAGGACGCCGGCGGCCAGCGGGGCGTCAGCGGGGCGTGCCCGAGAACTGGAGGTGCAACCACTGCCACGTGACGGCGACGCCGCAGTATCGGGCCGGGCCGGATGGGCCGGCAACGCTGTGCAACGCGTGCGGCATCCGGTACAGGATGGGCGGCGACAGGCTGGTCCCGGAGTACCGGCCGTCGACGAGCCCCTTCTTCAAGAGCGGCGAGCACTCCAACCGCCACAGTAAGGTGGAGAAGCTCAGGGAGAAGAAGGTGAAGGCCCTCAAGGTCAGCTACGGTTCAGTTGGCGCCTTGGCGCCCGCGAGGTCAGGCGGCAGCGTAGAAAGCACTGTTCCTTAGGGCATCGATCAGGCATTGAAGTGGATGGTCGTGTTTTGTAAATATAGGTAATGTTAGGTCGAAGTCAAAACTCATTTGTGAATTAGTCATCAGGGTTTTTCCACAGTTATTTTGATTTGTTAAGGTCAGCAATGTGAAGATGACGGTCGTGTTTATGTAAATATAAGTAAGATTTTGCTAATTCTCAGTCGACTACTAGCTTCGTTAGACTGCTTCGTCATTCGTGCTAGCCATTAGTTGCAACATGAGTTACCACTCTGATTTTTACAGTTGCATATGGAGTTACAACTGAGAAAAATAGGCTAAACCATTAGATTGTTTCGTGATTCGTACTAGTAATGAGGTGTAACATGGATTGCAACTGCAATTGTATAACGTCATCTGACTGGAAATTAACTTAAGTCGAGACTGAGCCACGTAAGTAATATTTAACCAAACTCAGTGAATTGCTTGTCAGGGTTTTAGCATCTTTATTTCGATTCGCTTAGCTTGTTTTTTCATGGCAGTGTTTATAATTTTTTGAGGGAAAAGGTTAGTGTTTATATTTTAGACAAGATGAAACTGAACTATACAATGACCTTGCAACCTAAAGATCTCTCAGTTTTGTCTTTCAATTTTTTATAGCCTTTCGGGTTTTGAGTCGGCGAATTTCAGTTAGCTTGGTGTTGTGGACGTCAGCCTATGACATCAAAGCAGCACTAGTTCCATTGCAGCTGGGCGGATAATAAACAAGATTTAGCAGATGATCATAAACGAGAAAAGTCATTTAGGAAGGCATATGTTACGAAATAGTCTAGTTGCATATATGTTATACAGGGATGACATATATTGTGGCACCCCCCTCTGACACATATCGCCAGAGGGGTGGTCGCCCCGTGCGCCAGCCCAGGATATCTGGACGCACGTTACGACAATGCAACATAGCGAGAATATCATTACACAATCAGGCCCAAGGGCTACAAACGGTTTACATGACCATCAAGGCATGAAGATTTATCATGGCCAAGTATGGCACTGGACAGAGTTTAACTGGCAGCGGAAGACAAAGATACGGCAACGGCTTGGTGCGGCTCCATTCCACAGGCATCTGACTGGGCTACTGGTCCTAGCACGCTCCTGCTCGATCTCCTTTCTATGGTAGTAGATGGATCCTCTCAAAGCCTGGCCACATGAAAAGCCAGTCTGAGTACAATGATGTACTCGCAAGAGAATAACCACAAGACATGAACGGTCAAGCAATCAGGCAACAGATAACTAACAATGATAATAACCTAAACATGGCAAGTATACTCATGGCATAAAAGTAGCATGTCATTGACAATCAAACATGTCAAAAGCAAGCAACAGGGGTATCACCAGTACAGAGTCCAAGCCAGGTGGGGTGGGATCGTGTACCGGCAATCCTACAACGAACCTGTGACGAGTAGACGGGTGTAACAGTTTGGTAAGTAACACAACAGATCATATTATCACAGCTAGGCCCACTGGCCTCTAGCCTCACGAGGCTAACCTCATCTGTCACCACTGCTAGGCCCACCGGCCTTGTCACACTTCCTTATCTCGAGTAACGTTCCCTGCACCATCTTATTGTTTATTAGTGAGGTCAGGTCGTTCATAATTGTTTCAAACAGATCTTAAGTTTAACCTCCGGACACGACAAAGACACATAGTGTGACTGACACTGAACTGTTGTTCCATATCCCAGGAACGGGGCTAGCTGGCTAGGTTGATGCTCTCGAGAGTTTGCTTTACCACCTATCAGAATGCACTCCGCTCAGCCGACACCCCAGGTTCATCACGCCCAAAGCCGTACCAAGCAAAATACACTCTCGCGACGGTCCACTTGCTAAGACACCCTCCCGCCCCACCCTATACGCATGGTACAACGGGCAAGTGAGCCCGGCACATCCCCCGGCGCTACCGGGTATGCCTAGCTCCGGACTCCTTATCGCAGTCGAACCCGTGCCTGTCGACCTCTCCCCTCGGACAGCACAACCGAACGACTGCGCCCAACGGATGGCACAAAAGGGGCTCAACAACCTACTAGGTCACGGTTTCCATGGGACAACGGTGGTATTGCGTTCAAGGGTTCAGATTAGTGGCACTATGAATGGACCTCATCGTTGTTTGGAGGGGTGTTTCATTTAATCAAGTTTCAGCATTAACATGTTCAAGCAACAAAAGATTAGTCCAACACTATAATCACAACCAACAAGGCATTAGCAACACAAACAAGCACAAACAAACATACCCCAGAGTATGCCTAACACTTGCATGGATAAATAACCACATCACAATAATAATACCCGGGTGACTGTGGCGGGCAACCCGGCCGGTGTCACACGGGGGTTAGTGTCACAGAATAACAAGAACACCCGGGTGACTGTGGCGGGCAACCCGGCCGGTGTCACTCAGGGGTTAGAGTCACAGAATAACAATAAGCATACCCGGGTGACTGTGGCGGGCAACCCGGCCGGTGTCACACGGGGGTTAGTATAATAATGTAGCACAGGGGGAGTTTGTTACGCATCCGTTCCTCCACGCGCAAGTCTTTGGCGGCGTGATCGTCCGACCGTTGACCAGGAAGTGGGGAGTTGGGCATATAGTCTCCAAAACTAAACCGAAAAGCAATCATAAGAATGAGAGAGCATCCATTCCACTCGAGGGTTCCCTCGACGTGGTGTCAGCAATCTCGGCAAAAGAACCAAATGGAAAGTCAGCTCCCAAGCGTCGCAGTCCGGGTGGTCTATGCCAACCATATTTGACGGAGGGACAAGAAGCAAATAACTCTTTTGGCAAATGCCCCCAACCCCGAGGATCACGGGCCGACATTTGTCCGCACCTAGCCTTGGCGTCGAAGAAGAAGCAAACAATCAACGCATGTTTTTGTTATTTAGTTGTCAAAGCCACGCAAGTGCGAGGCGCACAGATGATTCATACATCAATCTAATGCATACATGGGTGATGAATAAAACATGGCAATAAATAATAGACCGACATAATATAAATACCAAATGCAGACAAATATAAACACTAAGTGAATAACAAACAACTTTGCGGGACTGCTCATAGCAAGGGGTTAGCTTGCCTTCGACGATCGATGCCATTTGGCTTGGAGGTTACGGGCACGTCGCGGGGTAGGGTTTCGATTCGCCGGTGCCGCGGAATACCTATACACGCATATGCGGGTGCTGAGCATACAAACATGTTACAAAAATATAAAACCTATACCGCTAGATAGAGCTCTTAAAACTAGGAATTTACAAATTTGAATCACTGAAAACGGACTTACGGTTCAAAAGATATTGCCGTTTGAAAATTCCAGCAGCAGGAAAAGAAAAACTGCCGCGGGAAAAAAAAACGGACGGGCCGCAAATGGGCCGCTTTCAGAATCGGGCCAGGCCGGTCGCGCACTTCTCCGAAAAAGCGCTTTCGCTGCGGGGAGACGTAAATCTTCGGAAGGCGCCTCCACTTATCCTGACAGTGGGTCCGGGCGGAGGCGGGACCCACCGGTCGGCGACACGGGGACGCCACGTTGGCGCCACGCTGGCTGCTCTCTTCTCTGCCTTGGTCACGCGCGGGTCAGAGCCCGACGCGGGCACCCCTGGGCGCCGCCGGCCACGAGAGCCAGCAGCCGCCGCCGCCGCCCCGGAGCACGCCGCCGGCCGCTGGGGGTGTCGGGAGGGCTGCCTCGCCGCGCCGCCTCCGGAGAGGGCGGTCTCGACCGCGGGGGAGCACGGGGCGCCACCATGGAGCCGGGCTCCGAGAGCTCGCCGCCGGCGTTCCCGGACGGACACGAGGCTGCGGTGCACCAAACTGAACAAGGTCTTGTCTGGGAGGTAGAGGAAAGCAAGAGGAACTCCTCTACGGTTTTAATCGAAGGATGGTTTGGTAGGGAGCTCACCGTGGTCCGTGGACCGACGGCGGCATCCACGGCCGGAACGGAGCAGGGCTCCGCCATCCCACAACTAAAAGGGCAGAGGGGCTCGAGAGGGAGGGAGAGTGAGGTGCTTGGGCGCGAGGGAGCTTGGGGGCGGCCTTTTATAGGCAGGGGAGGGAGAGGGGTAGATGGTGGCCGGTGCGGCCATTAACGGCGTCGTGAGGTCACGGCTTACGTATCCCGGCCACAGGGAGGGGATAGGATCGACTCAGGCTCGAGCCAGGGGAGCAGGAGAGGGTGCGGCTACTGCTGGTTTGGTCCGAGACTGAGGAACAGCGATGGTCGACTCGCCTGGGTGCTGGCCAATGCGCGCCCTGGCGTTCGGAGCACGCTGCGAGCGGCATGGACGTGCCAGGGGGATTCCAGGGGGAAGGGAGCTACCACACTGCACCACTAGGGCTACCAGGACACGACCAACTCGACTAAGCAAGAAACCCTCAAGAACTCGATGCTTTACAAAGCAAAATTTTCAGAAAACCGAATGCACCGAAGGTGCTCGACGAAATGACAGGGGCCTTCCTTAACTCAGAAAAATTCCCACAAATTTCCACTGAGTTTACTTGGTACCAGGGGAGTGTCTATGGAGTTTGAGCTCAAATGGGTGCTGGGAAATTGGGTTTTGATATGGTGTCCAAAAATGGACATAAAGGCATGGTCATGGCAAAGTGATTTTTCCCACTTCACCTTGGGGTGATCTTCTGGATTTGGGTGTCTATGGTCCATGTGGTCAAGGTGACCAAGTCTCATGGTCATAGGATTTGTCTAAATATAGGTTTGCTTGAAGATCTTAAAAGGCATGAAAATGGCCTTACAAAGGAAGTACCTCAAAAGTTGCTCAAATGAGGTTGGGCCAATGGAGTGAAATGATCAGGAGGTCAAATCATGCGCCTCACCAAAATTTCAGAATTTTTGGATGAGTGGAAGGTGTCTAAACAATTTCTGGATTGAAAATGGCATAATGGAGAATATGTATAAACTTGGAAATATTGCATTGAAGTATGCAATATTTTTGGATGGATTGTCTTTGTATGAGGAGGGGAGTCTCTGGTATTTTTGGTGGAATTTTTCCAGCTTTGGAAACAGGCTTTTCTTTGGTAGGTGGAGTAAAGGGTTTTAGAGGTTCGATAATCAGGGCTAGGGTTTTCGAGAGAAAACCTAAGCATAAAAATTATCACGGGTGCTGGAGTGGTTCGTGGATCACCGGGAAAATTTTGAGAGAGCAATTCCAAAGTCAAATCATTCTCAAAAGTTTTGGAGGAACACTTAGAAAAAAATTCAGGTGTCGGAAAACACCACTAAAATTAGGGATGAAATTCTGGGGTGTTACAAACCTTCCCCCCTTAAAAAGAATCTCGTCCCGAGATTCGGAGACTAAAAGAGATTCCCGGGGTTATACAAGATATTTCTCGTATGGTTTAATCTACCCCTATATTTAAAATATTAAAACCTTTTCTGCAAAATATTAGAGCTCACCACTCAAACGATTAACACTCAGCACGATATTTCTAGAACGGACTTTATCAAGTCATGATATTTTTATCCCACTCAATGCATTCTAAGGATGGCATGGCAGGGGCTCACGCAACTCAATCAACATAGGATCTACTAGCATGTTTTTTAAATTAAATCTAAGGTTTTTGCTCAACCAGATACAAACATGGTAAGACCAAACAAGATCTACACATCGATCACCAACCAACACCCAAATTTTGCTAAACCAACAGATTAGGGACATGCCAATCATATCCCCTGTCTAGGGTTTTTATTTTAGAAAAGCTGTATATACATTTTCATGTATACACAGGTTTTGAAAAAGAAAAAGGTTTCTTTTCAAAAGAAAGCATTTGTCTCGCCAATAATTGACTTACAGACCCTGTGGGGTAGGGCCATCCCCAAAATTATTTTGGCAAAATTTTCCCTATGAACAGAGGAGAGACGAGGGACTGATTTCCTGAGGAAAGAATAGAGGCACACAGAGGTCATCTTCTTACTCGCAGACATGTGGGTCCGGGGTCCACCTGTCAGTCTCCTTCTTCCTTTCTATCTTCTTCTTCCTCGCAGCATCCTCCCTGGTACCTGGCTGACTCTGAGTGCGCGAAGCACTCCTCTATGGCACTGCTGCGCGTGCGGTCCATCGGCGCAGCGGCCATCACGGCTTTGGGTGCCTTGATGATCTCGCGCCAACCTGGTCGAGCATTGCGCGGGATTCCTCTCCCTTCCCGCGCGAGACCGTGCTGCGCGTGGCCTCCGAGCTCCGGGGCTATAAATTGCGGCTGCTGCGATTCTCTTCTTTAGCGCAACCATGAACTTCTTCTCTCAATTTCTTTGTGATTTCACTCACGGTCCGGAGCGAGCTGGCTTCCTCGAGCACCTGTTCTGCGTGTTGTGGCTGGGGCTGACCATCGGAGGGCTGCTGGTGATTCTGCTCACGGCGGCGGTCTGGTTAGCCTGCCACCTGCACGATTGGTGGTATGGTGTTGTCGGGGGTGCTGCGGCGGCGGTGGACGAGTTTCTGGTGGCTCCGGTGAGAGACTGGCGGGCGCTCCCGGTGGCTGCTGCGGCTGCTCCTCGGGTGGGGGACGAGCTGGCGGGGCCGGCTGCGGGCGAGCAGGTGGTGCTGCCGCAGGTGGCGGATGCAGTGGTTCCTTCGGCTGGAGGGCAGCTGTCGGCTCATGCCATCCGTCGTCGTTGTCGTGCGGCTCGCGGTGAATCAGGCTCATCCTCAGGTGATGCCACTGAGCGCGAGAGGGAGTAGGATTTTTCCCCGGGGTGCTCGCCTGTATCTGTACTGAGGTAGTGGGTAGTGTTGGATGCTGGGGTAGCACTTGTATCCTCTGTTTCTGAAATTTCCCTGGTGTACTGAACTCTGTTGATGTATCAAACTTGCCTCCACTGCTGATTTGGACCCATATTTGCATTCCTGAGATCTTTCCTGAGCTGTCACAGATCTGTTCTTGCAGCAGAGAGAATTGCAGAGGCACTATCACACAGATAGTAGAACTTGCTACTCGGGGAAAATATCATTTTAGAAAGTAATGCTTCATTTCTATGGCCCTAAAAACTTGAAGCAACATGGGACAATCATGCCAGACAACAAGTACACAACGGCTACTAAACACTTGACACGACACAACACACACACAAGCAAGCATAGCAATTACAAACATTCTCACAAACTCTCAGCTACCACTCATAAGCGCTACTCCGGCTAAACTAAACAGATCTTACTCCGCTTGACGGCCCTTCACAGATGGTGGAGTGCGGCCGAGCCGAAGAGTGGTGTCCACGTCCCCTTCCTCCGCAAGGTCGGAGGACACAGGAACACCTTCGAGGATCGGAACCTGCTCGGGGATTCGTCGGGATGGGCCGGAATTTGGAAGTGGAGGTCTGCCACTTCGAGCATGCCTACGGGAGATTGTAGGTGTGCTTTCCCCTAGGTATTGGTGTAGGCGGGCACGGCTGAGGTTCCTCCTTGTAGTCACGAGCTCCTCCATCAAGAGGTTGTTGAGGTTCGTCATTGCGATGGCGTAAGCAACTTGGTTGATTAGTGCTGGGTCAGGCTCCTCCGTGACGTCAGCTTGGATCATCTCTCCACGGGGTTGTGGTCTGGCCGGAAGGTAGTAGAACTCCCGAGTTTCAGCTAGCAGGGGTTCGGAGGACCGAAGACGAACGAGGCATTCCCAGGCTGCTACCTGGATGGCTAGCCCCAAAGTGGGCATGCGGCCTCCTTGGATTAAGTAGGGCTGATTCGTGCCCCGGGGACACGGGCTGATCCTCACGTCGGCCCGGAATTCATCTCCGGACGACGAGAGTGAGCTCTGGAACACCACATACACTGGGCGAACGGAGCTACCAAGGATATGGTTGACGGCCCTCCAGAGAAGCAATCGAAAGCTCGAATGCTCCTCGGCAGTGGTTTCCAAGATGGCATTAAGGGTCGCCATCGGATTTTGGGGGGGGTCACTAGCTTTTCTTGGAGGGGATAAGGATGCGAGGTTCCTCTCTGGGGTTCTACTTTAAAGGAGTTGGGTTGCCAGAGGGCTGGCGAGGGTGGGTTATAAAGCAACTAGGACTGGGTCTCGGGTTCACTGGGTATGGTCGGCTTCTTCTCATGGAAGAAACCGGCTTGCCTTGTTGGGGAAGATTGGGACCGGTCCTACTGCACCATACAGTTGACCGACACAAGCCATGCCGGTTTGGCGGAGATGGGTTAAATCCATCGGGTCATTGTCGGGCAAAAGTAGGGCGGGGCTTTCCATGCTAGGGTAGTCTACAGCCAGCCTGGTGCTCTGATACCATGCCCTGTGGCACCCCCCTCTGACACATATCGCCAGAGGGGTGGTCGCCCCGTGCGCCAGCCCAGGATATCTGGACGCACGTTACGACAATGCAACATAGCGAGAATATCATTACACAATCAGGCCCAAGGGCTACAAACGGTTTACATGACCATCAAGGCATGAAGATTTATCATGGCCAAGTATGGCACTGGACAGAGTTTAACTGGCAGCGGAAGACAAGGTACGGCAACGGCTTGGTGCGGCTCCGTTCCACAGGCATCTGACTGGGCTACTGGTCCTAGCACGCTCCTGCTCGATCTCCTTTCTATGGTAGTAGATGGATCCTCTCAAAGCCTGGCCACATGAAAAGCCAGTCTGAGTACAATGATGTACTCGCAAGAGAATAACCACAAGACATGAACGGTCAAGCAATCAGGCAACAGATAACTAACAATGATAATAACCTAAACATGGCAAGTATACTCATGGCATAAAAGTAGCATGTCATTGACAATCAAACATGTCAAAAGCAAGCAACAGGGGTATCACCAGTACAGAGTCCAAGCCAGGTGGGGTGGGATCGTGTACCGGCAATCCTACAACGAGCTTACCTGTGACGAGTAGACGGGTGTAACAGTTTGGTAAGTAACACAACAGATCATATTATCACAGCTAGGCCCACTGGCCTCTAGCCTCACGAGGCTAACCTCATCTGTCACCACTGCTAGGCCCACCGGCCTTGTCACACTTCCTTATCTCGAGTAACGTTCCCTGCACCATCTTATTGTTTATTAGTGAGGTCAGGTCGTTCATAATTGTTTCAAACAGATCTTAAGTTTAACCTCCGGACACGACAAAGACACATAGTGTGACTGACACTGAACTGTTGTTCCATATCCCAGGAACGGGGCTAGCTGGCTAGGTTGATGCTCTCGAGAGTTTGCTTTACCACCTATCAGAATGCACTCCGCTCAGCCGACACCCCAGGTTCATCACGCCCAAAGCCGTACCAAGCAAAATACACTCTCGCGACGGTCCACTTGCTAAGACACCCTCCCGCCCCACCCTATACGCATGGTACAACGGGCAAGTGAGCCCGGCACATCCCCCGGCGCTACCGGGTATGCCTAGCTCCGGACTCCTTATCGCAGTCGAACCCGTGCCTGTCGACCTCTCCCCTCGGACAGCACAACCGAACGACTGCGCCCAACGGATGGCACAAAAGGGGCTCAACAACCTACTAGGTCACGGTTTCCATGGGACAACGGTGGTATTGCGTTCAAGGGTTCAGATTAGTGGCACTATGAATGGACCTCATCGTTGTTTGGAGGGGTGTTTCATTTAATCAAGTTTCAGCATTAACATGTTCAAGCAACAAAAGATTAGTCCCACACTATAATCACAACCAACAAGGCATTAGCAACACAAACAAGCACAAACAAACATACCCCAGAGTATGCCTAACACTTGCATGAATAAATAACCACATCACAATAATAATACCCGGGTGACTGTGGCGGGCAACCCGGCCGGTGTCACACGGGGGTTAGTGTCACAGAATAACAAGAACACCCGGGTGACGGTGGCGGGCAACCCGGCCGGTGTCACTCAGGGGTTGGAGTCACAGAATAACAATAAGCATGCCCGGGTGACTGTGGCGGGCAACCCGGCCGGTGTCACACGGGGGTTAGTATAATAATGTAGCACAGGGGGAGTCTGTTACGCATCCGTTCCTCCACGCGCAAGTCTTTGGCGGCGTGATCGTCCGACCGTTGACCAGGAAGTGGGGAGTTGGGCATATAGTCTCCAAAACTAAACCGAAAAGCAATCATAAGAATGAGAGAGCATCCATTCCACTCGAGGGTTCCCTCGACGTGGTGTCAGCAATCTCGGCAAAAGAACCAAATGGAAAGTCAGCTCCCAAGCGTCGCAGTCCGGGTGGTCTATGCCAACCATATTTGACGGAGGGACAAGAAGCAAATAACTCTTTTGGCAAATGCCCCCAACTCCGAGGATCACGGGCCGACATTTGTCCGCACCTAGCCTTGGCGTCGAAGAAGAAGCAAACAATCAACGCATGTTTTGTTATTTAGTTGTCAAAGCCACGCAAGTGCGAGGCGCACAGATGATTCATACATCAATCTAATGCATACATGGGTGATGAATAAAACATGGCAATAAATAATAGACCGACATAATATAAATACCAAATGCAGACAAATATAAACACTAAGTGAATAACAAACAACTTTGCGGGACTGCTCATAGCAAGGGGTTAGCTTGCCTTCGACGATCGACGCCATTTGGCTTGGAGGTTACGGGCACATCGCGGGGTAGGGTTTCGATTCGCCGGTGCCGCGGAATACCTATACACGCATATGCGGGTGCTGAGCATACAAACATGTTACAAAAATATAAAACCTATACCGCTAGATAGAGCTCTTAAAACTAGGAATTTACAAATTTGAATCACTAAAAATGGACTTACGGTTCAAAAGATATTGCCGTTTGAAAATTCCAGCAGCAGGAAAAGAAAAACTGCCGCGGGAAAAAAAAACGGACGGGCCGCAAATGGGCCGCTTTCAGAATCGGGCCAGGCCGGTCGCGCACTTCTCCGAAAAAGCGCTTTCACTGCGGGGAGACGTAAATCTTCGGAAGGCGCCTCCACTTATCCTGACAGTGGGTCCGGGCGGAGGCGGGACCCACCGGTCGGCGACACGGGGACGCCACGTTGGCGCCACGCTGGCTGCTCTCTTCTCTGCCTTGGTCACGCGCGGGTCAGAGCCCGACGCGGGCACTCCTGGGCGCCGCCGGCCACGAGAGCCAGCAGCCGCCGCCGCCGCCGCCCCGGAGCACGCCGCCGGCCGCTGGGGGTGTCGGGAGGGCTGCCTCGCCGCGCCGCCTCCGGAGAGGGCGGTCTCGACCGCGGGGGAGCACGGGGCGCCGCCATGGAGCCGGGCTCCGAGAGCTCGCCGCCGGCGTTCCCGGACGGACATGAGGCTGCGGTGCACCAAACTGAACAAGGTCTTGTCTGGGAGGTAGAGGAAAGCAAGAGGAACTCCTCTACGGTTTTAATCGAAGGATGGTTTGGTAGGGAGCTCACCGTGGTCCGTGGACCGACGGCGGCATCCACGGCCGGAACGGAGCAGGGCTCCGCCATCCCACAACTAAAAGGGCAGAGGGGCTCGAGGGGGAGGGAGAGTGAGGTGCTTGGGCGCGAGGGAGCTTGGGGGCGGCCTTTTATAGGCAGGGGAGGGAGAGGGGTAGATGGTGGCCGGTGCGGCCATTAACGGCGTCGTGAGGTCACGGCTTACGTATCCCGGCCACAGGGAGGGGATAGGGTCGACTCAGGCTCGAGCCAGGGGAGCAGGAGAGGGTGCGGCTACTGCTGGTTTGGTCCGAGACTGAGGAACAGCGATGGTCGACTCGCCTGGGTGCTGGCCAATGCGCGCCCTGGCGTCCGGAGCACGCCGCGAGCGGCATGGACGTGCCAGGGGGATTCCAGGGGGAAGGGAGCTACCACACTGCACCACTAGGGCTACCAGGACACGACCAACTCGACTAAGCAAGAAACCCTCAAGAACTCGATGCTTTACAAAGCAAAATTTTCAGAAAACCGAATGCACCGAAGGTGCTCGACGAAATGACAGGGGCCTTCCTTAACTCAGAAAAATTCCCACAAATTTCCACTGAGTTTACTTGGTACCAGGGGAGTGTCTATGGAGTTTGAGCTCAAATGGGTGCTGGGAAATTGGGTTTTGATATGGTGTCCAAAAATGGACATAAAGGCATGGTCATGGCAAAGTGATTTTTCCCACTTCACCTTGGGGTGATCTTCTGGATTTCGGTGTCTATGGTCCATGTGGTCAAGGTGACCAAGTATCATGGTCATAGGATTGTCTAAATATAGGTTTGCTTGAAGATCTTAAAAGGCATGAAAATGGCCTTACAAAGGAAGTACCTCAAAAGTTGCTCAAATGAGGTTGGGCCAATGGAGTGAAATGATCAGGAGGTCAAATCATGCGCCTCACCAAAATTTCAGAATTTTTGGATGAGTGGAAGGTGTCTAAACAATTTCTGGATTGAAAATGGCATAATGGAGAATATGTATAAACTTGGAAATATTGCATTGAAGTATGCAATATTTTTGGATGGATTGTCTTTGTATGAGGAGGGGAGTCTCTGGTATTTTTGGTGGAATTTTTCCAGCTTTGGAAACAGGCTTTTCTTTGGTAGGTGGAGTAAAGGGTTTTAGAGGTTCGATAATCAGGGCTAGGGTTTTCGAGAGAAAACCTAAGCATAAAAATTATCACGGGTGCTGGAGTGGTTCGCGGATCACCGGGAAAATTTTGAGAGAGCAATTCCAAAGTCAAATCATTCTCAAAAGTTTTGGAGGAACACTTAGAAAAAATTTCAGGTGTCGGAAAACACCACTAAAATTAGGGATGAAATTCTGGGGTGTTACATATATCAACATTTGAGACAAGAACAATCAATGTAATCACTCCCTAATTTCTCTCTCTTCTCAACATATGTCTATCCAATCCTTCGTAAGCACGCCTTCTACACGGTAGTTATCCCGTTGTGGACCAAAGACCAGAAGGTTAGTCATCCTAATGACATTTCTTGTATCCACATTCTATCTGGCCATGACTGTGTTCCTCTGCATGGGTGCTTCCAGTTTCAGGAATATTGTCAATATGAAGTTATCACATGAATCTACTAACTATATTAAAGTCAAACGAAATGCCGGTCTGGGAGGCCTCCTGCTACTGTAGCTAGCTACAGTAAGCACTGTAGCTAGCTACAGTACTATAGTTCGCCGATCCGAGCCGTCCGCCGGCGATCCGACGGCTCCCAGCACGCGTCGATGACGCTTTTGCAAAAAAGCCCCTCGAAAACAAAGAAATATAACCCGCAGTACACGAAAACGCGCTGCGAGGGACCTAAATGTGAATAACGAAAAATACACGGACGTTTTTGTAAAACAACCCGCATAATCCCCCCTCCCCTCTCCTCTCCTTCTCTCTCCCGCGCGGCCGGAAATCGCCGTCGACGCCGCCGCCGACGCGCATCGCCGCCGCTACGCACCTCTCCGCACAAATCGGGCGACGCAGCACGCTCTGCCGTCGCGTCCTCTCCGTCCTCGACGGCCATTGCGTGCTGGGGCGGCCGCGTCGCGCCGGTTTCGTCGCCGCCATGCCCGCAGACCTCCGCCGCGTGCGCACGCCACCCTAGAGACCAATCCCAGACCCGCGCTCCGTCTCCCCCAATCCCCCGCGCCCCCGTCTCCCCCAATCCCCACTCCTCCCTCTCCCCTCCCCAGTCCTCTCGATCCAGATCCCGGTCGGTTCCGGTGAGCCCGGACCCGACGACCACCTCCCAGCATCCCCGGCAGGGCGCCGGCGGCCAGACAGGGCGGCGGCCGGGCAGGGCTCCTCCCTCTCCCCTCCCCACTCCTCTCGATCCCCTTCGTCTCCGGCAGATCCGGTCGGTTCCGGTTAGCCCCAGCCCGACGACCAGCACCCCGGCGGGCGACCGGGTTGCGGCGCTGGGCACGGCGGGCAGGCCAGGCAGTGCTGGTGGTCGATCACGGAGGAAAACGCATCTGCGCGCCTCCTGTCCTCGAGCCCCGCGCCCGCGCCTGACGACGCGTCCTCCTCGCCCCGCACTGCTGCCGCAGCCTGCTGCTTCTCCTCCATCTCCAGCTCCACGCCTCCACGCCCCAGCAGCATGTCCTCTCCCATCCTCTCATCCATCCAGGGCCCTCGTGCTCACCTATGGCTCTCTCGGACAGGTACTGATTCACTTCCCCCACAACACTTTTTTTCCCTTGCCATTCCTCCAACCTTTTATCTCCGTACCAGCCTAAGAACCATGGTTTTGATGCCTAACAAATGATTGTTGTTATGCCTATAAGAACCAAATCATCGTATTTTTAGATTTCTAATTTGATCTGTATAGGCTAAATTAATGTATTCAGCTGATTAGCTCATCGGCACATGATGCAGTGCATCTAGGCTTCCATATTCTTCTAGCTTTCATATCCGATGGCTGTTTGAGCTCATTAAATGGTCAAGCATGGACGCAATGGAGATTCTCTTATTCTGGCTAATGAGTAATGGCGTTGCAACAAGTGTGCTAACAAATGAACTCTTTTTTCTTTGTCAATTTCTCACTCTTGAACTGATGATATTCCACCAGTTAGTGACAAATATTTAATGAAATCTCATGTCAATGCAGTGAAAACAATTAAGGACATGGAATCAGCCTGATGTTTTTCACAGATGTGTTTTATCAATATGAGTTCACTATCTCTTGCTACAAGTTCATGATATTGATAGGAGCTTCAGGATTTTTACAGGTTAGTTCCGCTATTACATGGTCATATCGCTTCAAAGAAACAATTTAGCAGATTGTTTTTGTTCTGAGAGAGTTTCTTCTTTCGCACTAACCACATGAGTTTTATGTGATCTGGTGGTCTTCCTAAATTTAGTAAAGAATTAAGAGTTGATAAACTAGCAAATTCGTCATGTATGTTCAATGCAGCTTTTTCCTCACTATCTCCCTTTTGTACTATTCATTTGTTTTCTTGCTTTCTATTGACAGGTGAACTGAACTATTCAAATTAGTAACTGTGTACTGTACACTAATATGATACCTACTTTACTTAGACTCCCTCCTGAATCATACAGGCATCGATTCTCTTTGACGAGCCTGGCTTCAAATCGTCTCCTGCTTAGTTTGTTCTTCAGCTCTTCCTGCTGGTTCTTTGTATGTTTCATCTTGTGTATCTGGTTGCTATGCAGATTCCCTTTACTCTTTGGATCATGTCTTTTTTTCAGGTGATGCGAGTTTTGATGGTTTGATCAGACCCTCTTTGGCTACTCCAGTTGAGCCTGCTTGCTATTCTTCTTGTGAGTATTCTGCCTCGATGATTACCTCAAGTAATTTTATTTGGTTTTCATATGCTTCTTTTCAGGTTTAATCATGTACATATTTAAAATATGGTAAAAGTTTCAAAATAAATCTGTTTTGTTGGTACATTCATTTACATAACTCTTTTTCCAAACTGAGATTTCCCTTTAACTACGCTGCCAAATGATTTAAGTTAATTACGAACTAACCACTACGTCTAACAGTCTCCAATGTTTTTGCATCTACAGGTTATAACATGATAATTATCTCTTAAAATTTACTTATGTTTCTTCCATCACGGGATTGCATTTCTTAGGTTTGAAAGCAGCTAGCTACTACCTAGCTACGGTGCATGGGCAGAAGTTGATGCGTCAATTGGTGAATTTGCAGTTATCAAAATTCTGCAACATCCACGACTTTCAACAGGTGCAGGAGGCTTGCTGTATATACTGCAAGACACTAGCAAAGGATATAGCAAGGTAATCAAAACACGGTTAATTCTCAAAATCAAACAGGTTTTCCTTTTTAACATAGATAACAATATACGGGGCTGACAAATGGTGATGCCACTTTATTACAAAAATGCTAAAACATACAAAGCTAAAATGGTGTATATTACTGACATGTTTTCTCCTTCCACTATTATTGCTGCGTTTTTTGTCGGTACTAAAATGGTTTATTTGGTAGAAAGGTCTGGTGCTTCTAGGCATGTCTCCTGCAGGTATTCTTACTATGTTTTCAAGAACTTCACCATATGTGTTACCCGAAGTTTCTCTTTCATGGTAAATATTGTCTTTGATATGAGATTTGCAGGTTCTCTTACATCAGGTTATCGACACAACAACTTCTTAGATTCAGAAAAGGTTCGATTATGTATCTTGAAATTAGGTATACAAGATTTTCATACCAGAAACAATATTATTAGTTAAATTAGGAGCATGCATCTATTTTCACTTAAGAACCGAATCCTAAGAGGAATTTAATAATACTTGCTGTCACTTCTATGCACACGTCTCATAAGCCTAACTCCTGCTGTACTGATGCCTACGTGCAAATCAGATATGTTTCAGCAGGAACATTTCTGAAAGTGCTTGATCTTTCTTTATGAATGTTAGCACCGAAAATTTGTACTTGAGACATTCAATAATTTCATCCAAATTCTTGGTAAATAATCCAGTATTCTTCTAAATCTTGCAAATAGTAAATATGAGGGCAACAACACACCCTGTCCGTCAAACTTCCACTGCATTTTTTTTATATTAGACATCTTCACCGGAGTTCCGCTTTTTCAGCGAATAATCAGAGTTTCGTGTGATTGTGCAACCACAAGCCTAGGTTTCACAGGCATATCCTGTGAGATGCGATTCTACTATGGATGTTGGGGCGTAATCCTCAACCATAAAAGAATAACTGTGTGTCAGAAGGAGATAAGCAGCCCTAAATTTGTGTGAACTGTTGTGAAGTTACCTAGAAAATTTATATGTACTATCTTTAAATCATATATGTACCTCTCCACATTTTATGTAGAGTAGTAGCAAACCTATTGTTTACTATCTTAAAAGCACGCTAGAACACAAAAATCTGTGTTACATCTCTAGAATATGTGTGGCTGCCGCAGTAAATGTGAATATTTGTATGTTTATGACTTCTTGCTTGCTATTTTAACTACTTTAGTGACTCTTTGGGTTACCACATGTTTCAGCATTCACATGCGAAATCAGTGCTTTTGTCATTTACTACATAGGCATATAGTTGTTGCAGAATACTAAAGAGGCACCCCATTTTTTTGAAGAAACCTGACGATTTGGTTAGTCAGTTTCCTTCATCATTTCAGGTCTGTAACTACTGTAGCTAGCTACAGTCGCCGAGCGCTCTCAGCGCAAGAAATCGTTTGTCCAGGCGCGTCGGACGCGACCAGCCGCGCGTCCCGGCTCGTGGTGGCGCCGCCTCGCCGTTGCCGTGGCAGCTCCGGTGCTGATGCCGTCATCTTGACGCCACAGTAGGCCTGGGCTAGCCCGACGGGCTGGTTGCTGGGCTGGCCTTTTTTTTCTCTGTTCTGTTGCTGGGCTGGCCTTTTTTTTTTCTCTGTTCTGTTTTATCTTTATGTCATTTCACAAAATATGTATTCCACAATTTCCTGTTGAAGAAAAATAATATGAGCTATATCATTCAATATAGCAACATGCCCACAAAAATAAAGGCAACTATTTACACCAAAAAATAAAAGCCAACTATTTACACCAAAAACAAAAGCAACATGCCCACAAAAAATAAAGGCCAACTATTTACAACAAAAAAAAATTGACCATTTTACATTGGTCAATGTTTGAAGATAATCCAAATGCACAACCTCTAATTATGTTAAATTGAAATTTCAATAAATGCTCATGTAATGCACTTCCACTAATAATGTTCTTAAATTGAACATTTCTATTTGGTAAATACTTCGATGTAATCTAAATAAACTTTCTCTAAATATGTCATCCAATTGAATAAATGTGTATTTTTCATCCATCGTGGACTTAAATTACATGTTAATGGAAAAATATTCCAATTCACTTAAAAAAAAGATAATCCAAAAAATATACTAACATGCTCAGAAAAAAATTAATACAACTATTTACAGCAAAATACAAACATAATTTATGGCAAAAAAAAAAACACATGCTCCAACTATATGGGGTTGAATTTAAAAAAAACTCTAACTATGGAATTCAAATTAATAAATGTGTTTCCACTCGACATGGACTTAAATTAAAAATTAATAATAGCCAAAAAATTCCAAATTGCTTAAAAATTAAAGATACTTTAAAATATATCAACATGTTCACACAAATAAATGCCAACTATTTACAGCAAAAACCAAACATATTGAAACTTTTCGAGTTGGTGAATATTTGGATAAAATCCAAATGCACATCCTCTAATTTATGTGAACATGAATTTAATAAATGCTCATATAATGCATTTCCTCTAATAATAAACTTAAACTGAACATTCCAATTTGGTTAATATTTGGACGAAATCTAAATGAACTTCCTCTAAATATGGAATTCAATTCAAAGAAAGTGCATTTTCACTCACTATGGATTTAAAAATAAATGTTAACGAAAAAAATAAATATATTCGAACATTCCATCTTGCTAAAAAAAATGAAATACTCCAAAATATATCAACATGCCCACAAAAAAAAGGCGAACTATTTGTACAAAAAAATATTCGAACATTTTGAATAGGTCAATATTTGAATAAAATCCAAATGCACAACCTCTAATTATGTGGTGTTGAAATTTTACTAAATGCTCATGTAACACATTTCCCCTAATAATGGACTTAAATTGAACATTTCAGCTTCGTAAATATTTGGATGTAATCAAAATAAACTTTCTCTAAATATGACATCCAAATGAATAATGTGCATTTTCCACCCATCGTGAGCTTAAATTACATGTTAATGAAACAAATAGAAACATATTCGAACATTCCAATACGCTAAAAAAAAGATACTTTAAAATATATCAACATGCTCAGAAAAAATTAATGCAACTATTTACGGCAAAATACAAACGTAATTTATGGGGAAAAAACAAACATGCTTGAAATATTGAATTGGTGAATATTTCAAAAAAAAAAAAACAAATGCATTTCATCTAATTATATGCAACTGAATTTAATAAATGCTCACACAATGCATTTCCTCCAATTATGGACTTAAATTGAACATTTCAATTTGGCACATATTTGGAAATAATCTAAATTAATTTCCTCCAAATATGAAATTCAGATTATAGACCCACTTCATGTCGCTTATTTTCGCTTTCTCCTACGACAGATGAGTACTTCACGAAGATCACGGCAGTCGGCAAAAGAACTGTCCATGGCTAATGTGGGATCAAATTGAAATGGATTTTCTAATTTCAATTAAGTATTGACATTGAAATATAAACATGTTTGACAAACCACTAAAGATTTCACTATCCTACAAAACATACCAAAAAAAATCACAAAAAAAATAATGTCTACTCATACCAAAAATAAAAACATGTTCGAACATTTCACCAACAAAAAAAAATAAAAGAAAAAATTGTACAAAAAAATCACTAAGGGCGTGGCGTGACGCCACGCCAAATTCAACTAGTATGCTAACAAAGCTATCCATGTACTCAATGTGTTCAGCACTTTACGTAACAGTCGGCCAAGAAGCATAGGACGTTCTAAACTCTGAAAGCACCTGGCTCGTGGCAAAGAAAAAGGAAATAAGATTCAGTGCATAAACACTAGTCTAAGCCCCCGCAGCCTAAAATTCCAAGGCTCGCGGTTCTGGACATGAACAAACCTAACAAATCCATATCGAACACCAGAAAACTGCAAACATCAATGCATCACCTCTCTGAGCAAGAATTGACGCATCAGACAACAGAACTGAATACCACGGGAACACCAAGCAAACAATAACCAGCAACATATAAGATCGTCCTCTATATATGTACCAGAGGTGGCAGACCTCAAGTTAGGAAGCCGCCTCCTGGCCTGTGCAGCGGAACTACAGCCAAAATCCAAGTATGGGGCACACATAATCAAGGCATGACACGTTTTGTTCATGGACGGACACAAGTTCTAACGTTTCGACATAAGACACA
Organism: Puccinellia tenuiflora; assembly: GCA_012064385.1. Taxonomy (NCBI): domain Eukaryota; kingdom Viridiplantae; phylum Streptophyta; class Magnoliopsida; order Poales; family Poaceae; genus Puccinellia; species Puccinellia tenuiflora. The sequence goes on from QRDG01000025.1 coordinate 1,691,152, forward strand.
TTTGTTCATGGACGGACGTGACAGTTCCTAGACACCAGTGACAGACATCTACCTACGCAAGATAGCGGTACAGCTTCCTATCTGTCTTGTCCCTCTCCAGGAACTCACGCTCAATCAGTGACTCGATCCTCTTCTTTATCACCACAGGGTTCGGCAGGAAGCGCGACTGGAGCTGCTTCGTCACCTCCGTGACGACGCTGTTGTGGTCCAGGACTCTTCTGGACTTCATGATCCTCACGATAGCAGCCTCGATCTGGGGCTTTCGGTCCTCCTCAACCCTGTGGCGGGTCTCCAGCTTCTCTGGTTCGGTCTCCTTCTGTGCAACCACCGTGCCGATCTTCACCTTCACCAACTTGCTAGTGAACTTGTCATTGAAGAAGAAAGTGTCACTCTCAGATATATCCTTGCTCATGGGTTCCTTCCGCAGCACATTCTTGCCCTTCACACAAGCAAGAGACTGGAGGCAGCGCTTGAGATCAACAGGTGGTATGGCTGTCGCCTGCTCAATGTCCTTGTAGGTCAAACCATCTTCTGAGTTAAATAGCATCAACACACACATCTGGTAAGTTGAGACATTCAGCTCATGTTTCCGGCTTCCAAATGTTGCTTTAATATCTGCATTCCCCATATTTGTCTGCCAAGTCAATCTCCTGCCATTGTGAGTGCCAAGGTAGTAAGCCCGGAACTTCTCACATATACCAAGGATCTCAGGTGGAAGATTGCAGGTAGCACATGGTTGTGTTGGCCAAGACCCAGTGGTGAGTATCTGGACAGATATATTTGGGCCGTCAGTCTCACCAGAGAGACTGGAGGAATAGAAACTTTGCATAGTATCATGAGACGTCTTCATATCGGTGAACATGCCTTCCAATTTTGAAGTAAACTGGTAGCCACATTCTGTCTTCAGCTTCACAAGCATACTCCTCTCAGCTTCATCAGAACTAGTTTTCCCAGACAGAAGACGTTTTGCCAAGTGTTGCTTGTAATACTTCTCAAAGACATCTTTCTCCTGCAAGTACCTGAAGAGCATCATAACCTTGTCCAGTACTACCTCAATATCCTCTTCATTGGCTCCTTTGATACCTTTACGAAGCTTGTCATCAACATACAACGATATGAATTCAGGGGAGCGGTTGTTTAAGTTGATGAAATACTCAAATGAGGAATTCAGAGCGTTTTGGAAAGCCTTGTCGTTGCTGAATGAAACACTCACAATCTCATCATACTTGTCCTTCTCATTTAGAAGACGCTGGACAAAATCAACAGGATCCCTTAATCTCTCTGGGTCAGTCACTAAAGTCTTTCCAGTCTCCTTAACATGAGAAGTCATGACAGATCTAATTGTTGAATGCCCATCAGGAACACGCTTAAACAAGTCGTATATCCTGGCTAGGTCTTCATGTTTGTCATCAATTAGCATATTCACAAGACCAGAGTTCTCCATAAGAATCAACCTCTGCATGTGATTTGAGAGCATCTCTTTATCCACAACATTTGCTATTTTGTCTGCAGTTTTGGAATCCATATACTGTGTAACACGTTCCAGTTCCTCAGCGAGCCGCCTTTCAGCCTTCTTGAGATACTCACCACAGTCGCAACACTCAATGAACTGCTGCGACTCACCGCTATAGAAACTTGCAGATGCCTCAAGGAATGGCCTCTCAAAGTCATCCTGATAGACAGAAGACCCCAGCTCCGTCAACATTTTAGTTGTATTCCTCATCAAACCTCTGTTTATTATCTCACCCATCCTCTCTCTATGAATGAGTTCAAGAAGTGTGTCAAGCAATCTCCCACGTATTTTGGGAGAGCGGACAACAATATCTCTCCATAATTCCAGACCAAGTTCAAAGACAGGTGTCTTTTTGCTAGTCGGAATAAATGTTCTATCCATATACATGAGTATATCTCTGATCATTTCTGATGACTTGATATGATCAGCCCATCTTCTCTGTAGGTCCTCCAAGAACAAACCACCTTGGGCAGCCTCTACTGATCTGCCCATTTCTTTGAGGTGTGCTTTCAAGTTCTCTGTTAGTTTATCGTAAAGCTTCCCACCATGCTTTTGAAGAACCATGTTATACGCAGTCCTGGCCATCACAAAGGGAGTATTAAGTTATGGAATTAAATAATAATATAGTATTAACAGCCAATAGCAACATGACCAGCCAGTAATATATGGCCTAAAATAATATTCAGATTGCAAAGCAAGTCATTCAATGGACATAAACAACACAAAAGGATACATGCAAAACCATGTTAGTTTGCTAAACTGCTGTCAGAATGTAAACTTTTGTAATACTCTTTCGAGCGCGTCACAGCACCACAACTGCACATAAGCCCTATAACACACGCAGACTACTCTGCACTATATTTACGGCATACTCAGTTGTAAGAACACTACAAACCCCAAACCACCTCCCAAAGGGGAAAAAGAAAAAACAATTCACATGCCAGACACAACTTCTAAAACATTATATAACGGCCATTTATCTGAAAAAACACTTGTACAGTTTGTTATGTTGAAAAAGTGTGATCGGTACTTCTTTGAAATACTACGAAAAATCAGACAAGTCACTCATGTGATTAACATTCCAGACTAACCAGTCTTATCAAATAATTGCTGCAAAAAAGACCGTTTCTATGCCGTAATTTCATATTATGTACATCTCCCTCCAGCCCATTAACAATAGCAGACCTTGCAAGTTGCAAATATACAAATGAGAAAGAATGATTCTTCATAACATAGGTAAAGCTAGATACAAGGATGGCCAACACTACTGTGTAATCGAGAAAGAATAAGAAATTTTGGTGATAACCAACTAAAAAGACACATTAATACAAGGATGCCCCAAATTACGTCATTGATCAACTCCACCAAAGCAACCTACATCCCAACATTGACGACCGTGATCTAGTTGAGGTTCCGGTGGAACCAAGACTCAGGGTCAATTACCATTATCCAGAAGAAAATCTGAGATTTCTTGGGAATAACTACACAACCAGGACTTTCTGAATTTAGCTGGAGCATGGAGGCATGACTGCTGCTATGAGCTAATTTCTCTGACATTTCATGACTTGGAAAAATAATAGTCCAACATGGGGAAGAATAAGATGTTTGTATGATTGACAACTTTCTCGATTTGATAAAGAGAAGTCTACATTGTATTATCTGGTAGAACAAACTTCAGCAGTTATAATACTCCAGAAGGACCTTTATGAAAGAGAGTGATAAGTTTTAGATGCACTCTTCATTAATTCCCCTAAAGGACATTTGACATGATAGAGTGATATTGCTTCAACGAGATCAATCACGGGGCACGGGCGGAGGGGGGGGGGGGGGGGGGGGGGGATTACGCCCTCCTTTTGTAAATACATGACGTGCTAGACCCTCTTTCTTGTTCAAAAATAAAATAACGTTTTAGAATTTTGACAAAAAATATCAGTGGTATTTCCTATTATAAACCTACCTAATTTCCTATTATAGATAATTCATTTGTTCCCAATTGCCAAGTCCCCGAGAGGATCAAATAAATTGGGTTAATGTGCATGTGTAGTACATGCATTGGTGTGCCGAGAAAAGGTACTACTCCGGTAAACAATAAACTAGCTAACTAAAACATCATGATGGCTAGTGTGGTCGTTTCAGCACCTTTCTTAATTTTATTGTCAAACACACTAGATGAAGTGCATTAAACATTTCTTTTTCCAGTAGATACCACCAATCCACCATTACTACATGCTAATAAATCACACCATAACCCATTATTACAAGATTCTGTTTGTTAAAAATAGATAAGATGTTGGCTTTTAAGATAACAACAAAGTACTTAAGACAACGTTAGCTGCATGGGTACAAAGGCACAAGCTGGAAACCTTTTTGTAAGAACAATGTGGTTACCCTGTATCCGTTGAACTAAAATCAATTATAACAGCATAAGTATTATTTTTCTCACGTGAATCATGCATTAACAACAATAGAACTTGGTCCGTCAACTTTCAAGATTCTTTTTCTCAAAGAAAAACTGAAACAAAAATACTCCCTCCGTATCATAATATAAGATGTTTTAGCTATTTGCATGAGGACTACATAAGGATGTATATAAACGTAATTAATGTGTAGATTCACTCATTTTGCCCCGTATATAGTTCTGCATACAAATAGCTACAACATCTTATATTATGATGCGGAGGGAGTATTAAGGAAACGTAAAATAAAATAATCCCGCGGAAACAGAGGTAAAGTGTGGCAAATTTTTGAGACAAAACCGACATGGAAATGTTGGACAAAAATTCCACAGGCCACCTCCCGCCCCAATTTCCAGAGTACTTTTCTCAAGAAGAAAACAGAGGGATAAGATGATCCATTCTAAACAAGTGACTCCCAGTTACTTTCGTTGTACATTTGGATATATTATGGAACTATCGTTATGATTCCATTAGCTACATTTTTTGGTAAAGACTAGATGCACCCTGACAGCCATGCAACAACACCAGCATTCAAAATTGTGTTCCGATTTACATCCAGCCTTTCAATCACACCGCACATCAACAGGAACTTTATTTAGAGCAACTTAAGGGTATCACTTTTCGTAACTCTGCAAGGATGAATTAATTATAGTGTATGAAAATACCTATTATGTCACCAACATCACAGCCAGACTGGCAGGTCAAAACCAAGCAACTAATTTTTAACCAAAGCTCAGTGCTGCATCCATTTCTTCAAAACTACACCATGGCTAGACATAGCAATTTCAGAACGACAGATACGAACATGCATAACTGACAGCCTCACAAGCGTGGCCAAATCCATTCAACTATTTCCTAACAGAATTAAGCACTATATCCACGACTCCAAATCTATGATCAGAGCAACATCAACAAATACAAACATGCACAAATCACAGCCACACTAGCGTGGCAAAACCCGTGCAACCAATTTCTACGAAAAAATAAATGTTACATACATTTCTCCGAAACTACATGAGGGAAGACATACCAACTACCCAACAACAAAATCAATCTTGCACAGTCACAGCAACGTCAGCGGCGGCAAAACCATGCAACTAATTTCTACCAAAATTAAGGACTAGATCCACGACTCCAAAACTACAATCCGAGCAACACATCCCGATTTCCAAACAACAAATGCAAACTACAAAAGTCACAGCCACACAAGCGTGGCCAAAACCCATGCAACTATTTTCTACCAAAATTAAGCGCTACATCAGCAAGTCTGGAACTACGATCAGGGCAACACATCCCAATCCCAATTTCCAAACAACAAATACAAACTTGCCCAAGTCGCATCCACAACAAGCGTAGCAAAACTCATGCAACCAATTTCGGTCAAAAAATTAAGCGCGATGTTAACGACTCCAGGATTTGGATCCTATCAGCACAACCCAATTTCCAGATAACAAACTACAAACGTGCATACATAGAATAACTTACCCCTGACCGATCAAAAACTTCTGAAGTTATATTTCGAAAAAAAAATCTTAACTTCCTGCATACCCCCAAATCCAATCCAGGATCATCCAACAAAACCTAGGAAAACAGAAAGAAGCAGGCCCTCCCTCGCAGGACATCACGAGGAATCTAAATCTAACAATGAATTCCCGATCCGTATCAACACATTTACCATCGGTCGGCGCACCTCCCCGATTCCACGCGCAGGACGCCGCACAACAAAATTCACAGTAAACAAAAGTTACAGCAGGGCGAGAGGGGCGGAGTAGGGTAAGAGGGGGTCAACCTGTAGAGCTCCTCGAAGGAGAGGCCGCTGGCGTTGTGGTTGTAAATCTCGCGGATGGCGTCATCGAGCTTCTTCCAGGACTTGTCGAAGAACTTGGGGTCGACCTCCACCCGGTGCTTGAAGGGCTCGATCTTCGGGGCCCGCTTCTTCTGGGAGTTCATCTCCGCCGCCCCTCCCGTGCGGCCCGCGCCGCGGCGATTGCCCCTAGGGTTCCGGCGAGGGCGAGGCGGTGCGGAGGCGATGCGCCGAGGTCCTCGTCACGGGGAGGGCGAGGGCAGAGGGGAGGAAGAGACGATCTGACAACGGGCCCTCGCCGTATAGAGCTTTGCTCGTGTTTAATAAGGCTTTTTGGGATTTTCGTTATCCGGGCCTATCTTTGGCTCTTAGGGTTTCGGGTTCGTTTCTCACGTTTGTGTTACGGTTTATATATTTCACGCTTCATAAATATGAATGACAATTTTACCCATGGATACGGACAGTGGCGGAGCCACCAGGGGGTCGAGCATGGTCGATTGACCCGGCTCAATTTTTGCCAAAAAAAAAATATAGATATAGTAGTCAGCCGAATCGGTACACAGACGTGAAAAAAAAGTGGCAAACCTACCCAATCCTCCGCCCCAGCACTGCTCCGCACGCCCGCGACACAGCTTCCTCCGCCGGCCGCCGCCACGCGCCCACGCCCGTCCACGCCCCCGCCCGTCCACGGCCCCGCAGCAACTCGCCCGTCCGCGCCCGGCCACGCCCCGCCGGCCGCAGCAGCTCGCCCGCGCCCGCGCCCAAGAGCAGATCGCCCACGCCCGCGGCCGGCCACGCCCGTCCGCGCCCGGCCACGCCCCGCCGGCCGCAGCAGCACGCCCCGCGCCCGCGCCCGGCCACGCCCCGCCGGCCGCAGCAGCACGCCCCGCGCCCGTGCCCGGCCACGCCCCGCCGGCCGCAGCAGCTCGCCCGCGCCCGCGCCCAGGAGCAGATCGCCCGCGGCCGCAGCTCGTCGCGCCCGCGACTTGCAGGCTTGCAGCTGCTCGCCCGCGCGCGCGCCCACAGCTCGCCGCCTTGCCGCAGCTCGCCGTCTGCCCGACAGCCGAGGTAACGTTTTCGGTTTCGATGGATTCCGACGAGGAGGCTGCCTGGCTTGAAGAAGAGAAGGCAATAGAAGAAGAGGAGGCTGCCCAGGCAGCGCTATTGGTTGAACAAGAAGAGACAGCACGGAAGAAGGCACGCCTAGAGGTTGATTTTCCCCTTTATCTTCATTTTGATGTCTATTTGTCTACTAATTAGCAGTGTGTAATTAGCCACGCGGAAGAGGCTCATAGTTTATTTTTGTTTTAGGCAAATGTTCCGGAAATCTTTGATCTAGCTAATGTTGTTGCCGACCCTGGAGTTCGGAGACCAATTGATGAATATGGTACCCCTGAAATTAGAGATAAAATGAGATGGGCATACTTGTCAAGAGGCCGTACTCGGTTGATTGGACATAATTTTCCCAAAAAAAATAGTCCAGATTGGCGGTCATTTCTAGATGCATGGTATACCACCTATGATTGGTTAGAGTATAGTGTGGAGAAGGATGCTGCATATTGTTTTCATTGTTTTCTTTTCAAGTCTTCAAGCTCACACTTTGGATATGATGCTTTCACAAAGACGGGGTTTAGAAATTGGAAGAAAGCATCGGAAAATTTCAAGAATCATGTAGGTGGACCAAATAGCATTCACAACAATGCAAGAAATAGTTGTGAAGATTTCGCAAATAAAAAGCAAAGTGTGGCATATGCTATTGTTTCTCATGATGAAAAATCACATATTGATTATGAGATTCGTTTGAGGGCTGTTGTGGGTGTTGTCAGATTTCTACTTGAACAAGGTCTAGCTTTTCGTGGGCATGACGAGTCTAGCACTTCCATGAACAAGGGCAATTTCCGTGAGATGTTGGATTGGTATGGTGCAAGATGCAAAGATGTAGCTGATGTGATAAATGAGAATGCTCCTGGCAATTTTTATGTGCATTGTTTTGCCCATCAACTTCAATTGGTTTAACAAATGCTTTGTCACAAGCATTGCAATCCAAAGATTTGAATTTGTTATTATCTTGCATTTGATGCTTCGAGTGCTTGGTTTAACAAATGCTTTGTCACAAGCATTGCAATCCAAAGATCAGAACATAGTGAGCGCTATGAATATGATTGTCTCAGTTAAAAGTCTATTGCAGAAATTGAGAGATGATGGATGGGAGCCTCTATTGCTTGCTGCTACTAACTTTTGTGTTAGAAGAAATATTATTGTACCTAATATGGATGATAACATTCCAGCTAGGGGTTATCCAAGGATCTCACGCAAGACGGTTACTTGCTACCATCATTACAAGGTACAACTCTTTAATGAGGTGCTTGATAGAAACCTAGCTGAGATGAATCATAGATTTTCTGAAACTTCTACACGCTTGTTATTGTGCACTGCATGCCTTGATCCTAGAGACTCATTTAGCAGATTTGATAATGATAAGCTAGTTGAGCTTGCAACTATGTACTCTGTTGATTTCTCTAAGTGCTCTTGCTCTCAAGTTGGTTCAGAAGAGACAACATTTGACATTTCCATTGGTCTATCGCCTTATTACACTTGCATTGACATTACCTGTGGCAACATCATCAGTTGAGAGAGTTTTCTCAGCCATGAATATTATAAAGTCAGATCTTCGAAACAAGATAGGGGATGATTGGCTCAATGATTTGATGATTTGCTATGTTGAGAAAGAGATATTTGCAAAAATTGATGACAAGAAGATTATGCTACGTTTCCATTCGTACAGTAACCGTAAAGGTCATCTTCCTCGAGGATTTCATCTTGCCAACATGGATTCAACTTAATGGTATGGTACTATCTTCTTATCAAAATGTAGCTTTATGTAGTTTTCTTGTTCTTTGTAGTCAGTTTGTATTTGTGCTTTATGCAGGGCCGGCTCTAACCCATGGCCAGGTAGGGCAACGCCCAAGGGCCTAGCGAAACTAGGGGCCCATATCTGGGAGTACAATACATATACTAGCAGTATTAGCGTAGAAAAAATGGGCCCCACACAAGCCTAGTATTGACTATTAACACCGAGTAGAATAAAAGCCTCTCACAGGCCTACCCATCCAGTAGCCACGAACACCCAGGTCCAACATTTTTCCCTTAAAGAAAACCCAGTTCCAACATTTTGGCAAGGGCGCCCAGAGACACCTCGACGCTTCAGTTTCGCACAATCAATCAGACATGAGACACATGGCCGATGCTACAAACGATGGTAGTAAATTAGGAGATAGCAAGATCAACAGGTGATTCTTGGATTAAAATTTCTGTTGGACCTGTCAAACCAACCGATACACTCTACAGTACATTTTTTCGTTTTATAATTTTCAAATTCTCGATCCAGTGATAGATTTATCTTCGGCTCAATTTGTCATGATTATTGGATGCTTGCACATTTGTTAGCATGCTATTTCCCTTTTCTGTGCATTTTAATTTCTATAATACTTGTTTACGGCTTCAGATTTTTTTCATTGATGTACGGAATAAAAAAATTGTAGGGCCCATTAATGGTGTTCGCCCTAGGGCCTCTGAAACACTTGAGCCGGCCCTGGCTTTATGCAATATGAAATTGTAGCACTAAATTTTGTGAGCTATAATATTGTGAGACTTCGACTTATTTACATTGTTCTTTCCGTACAATTGTGAATTACATGTGTTGTCCAAAAAAAAATTTGCCGGTGGCACACTTTTTACTATTCGCCCCCCCTCGTCCCAGTTCCTGGCTCCGCCACTAGATACGGGTACCCGCGGGTACCGTACGCGTATGGGGGGTATGGGCACATTTTTATATCCATGGTAGTACCCATATCCTACCCACCAAATCGTGGGTAGGGCATGGGTACAACTCTGTAACCGTGGGTATATCCATACCCTACCCGTTTATACTTACATATTGGTCCTACTCGGTTGACTTACTAGATATGATCATAAGACTGTGATTTCCAACGTTAGATAATTGTCTGTATTCATCTACTTGTTATTGAGTTGAGATAGTTGATTTTTTTGTCAAATGTGCTACCCTATGAATGTAAAATTGTGAACAATTTGTGTATTATTCAATCTACCCAACGGGTACCCATGGTTATGGGTACCCGCTGTGTATGGGTATGGGTATAATTTCATCCCCGCGGGTAAGGGTATGGGTAGAATTTTATACCCATAGACTATATGGATATGGGTATGATATTGCTCTACCCTGCCCATACCCTACCCATTGCCATCCTTATTCATAAAAGATGGGCACGTTGCATTCTTGACAAAGTTAGAAAAATGCTTAACAGAAGGTTTAATTATTGACATGATGATGAGTTGTAACAAGAATGCGATCTTAGAGTCGAATTAATTCATAAGAGCACCTCTCTAGCAGAAGCCATTTTTTTTGGCTTCTAAAATTGTTTGGCGGTCTTCTTTTAATAGTTTCGGAAAGTTTTTATAGACTTTGTAGACTGCGTGCAAAATTGTGTAATGAGTCATAACGAGAATGAGATCATACAGAAGCCAGAGTAATCCCTTGTGGGTAAAATTAAATCGTGCAACCTACGTAAGTGTTGGCGATAAATGTGAGGATATGTGAGATCTTTGCTCGCTAGAGGATAGGAAGGGAGGGAGGAGTAAGTTGGCAATGATCATCGGAGAAGGGGGGGGGATGGGAGGAATAAACATAGCTTGTCACTGCATGTGCATGGTTCAACATTGACTTCCATCAATAACGTTTCTTCGTGCGTGAGTCCAAAAGGTATAATAGTTGTTTTGTCAATGCATATGCATTTGTCATTGTTTGTCTTTAGTGTCTTCTTCCTTGTAGTTTGTGGGTTACTATGTTGGGATGAAATCATTCAAGTTTGTATGGAAAAATTGCACAAAAATAGTCTTCATGAGATCAAACTAAAATAGTATTTGCGATCTGAGCTGTGCTCTGGTGGTTAGGTTCCGTGTAGTGGAACCATCCCACCCAGGTTCAAGTCCTAGATTTGGTATGGGTGCTCGCATTTACCTGGAATTATTCCAGGATTTAACTGGCGATGTTCTTTCAGTGGTACGTGACGTGCCCGTCAATAGCGAGGCGCCCGTGGTGACTTCGTCAACCTCAAAATATGCCGGACTAACAAGGAGTTTATATTTGGTTGTTTCTTGGGCAGGAAAAATAGAGTTTTATTGTGTTTTTGTTAATGATGGTTTTTAAACATCTTTTACCAACTATACCAGGAGCACAATTTATCCATCTAGTCGAAAACAAGATGACATATATAGACTTTACGGATCATGCATGCATGAACATCATATTTTATGTTTCATTTGCTACAGATAGGGTGATGCAAACATGAAGTTATACCTTAACAGTGGCGGATCCAGGGAGGGGCGAGCGGTGGCCAGGCCACCCCCATGGTTCAGCCTCCCTCAACGGCATGCAGAAGGGGCCATTAGTTGTATGCTTCTGTTAATTTTATACTTTGGTAATTAGTGCAAAGCCTAATCCAAATAATACCCAGCCGAACAACTAAACCAGCCTGCTGATTTGATTGGGCCAAGCCCAGAACATTAGCCAAGGACCAATGGCACGTACCTAGGGAAGTGCCCTAGGTCCTAGGGAAAACAAAATCAACCGATGGATTTACGCAGTACGCCATCTCCTTTATCGATGACGGCATGATCTCATCTGCATCCAGTGATCTATCTATGACTGCGCCGCTGCCCGGCCGCATCGGTTCCGATTGACGCCGCCGGCCGCCGTGGCCAGGACACGGCCACACAGAATCGAGCGTCGTGTGATTAGCGAAGTAATTCCCGCGTATTTTCATCTCTCATCGACGGCGACTACAACCTGCCTTGTTCTGTGCGCCACGTCTTAAGAGATCAATTCGTAGCCTGATCGCCAAGGTATGATAACAACATATCATCTTTAAGATATCGGATTTGCTAATCCTCAGGCGCCTGATTTTTTCTTATGTCTCAGTCACCCACAAAAATGTGCATGAGTTGCACTTTTCTGGGAGAAATGTGCAATTGCACTTTTCTGGGAGAAATGTGCAATTGCACTTTTCTGCCAGAAAAGTGCAATTCGTTCTAGTTGCACTTTTTTTGAGCTGCAGTTGCACTTTTTCCGAGGTGATTTAGACTTAAAAAAATTCTCAGGCGCCTGATTTTTTCTTATGTCTCAGTCACCCACAAAAATGTGCATGAGTTGCACTTTTCTGGGAGAAATGTGCAATTCATTTTTCTGAATTTTCTAGGTGATTTCTCAGTCAACTGAGACGTAGGCAAACCTAAAAAAAAACTACACCAGGTCGGAATCTTCGAGCATCAATCAATTGCCGTACGATCGACGTGTCTGCTGGCTTGGCTACACTCCCAGAAAATTAGGTGAAGCAGGAATTCAGAGCGGCATGGAAGGAGACCTCGCCACGGAATACGCCGTCGATCATCTCCCTATACCTCTCCTTCTCACGTGACAACAACCGCTCGTCGTTGCCCTTGCCTGCCGTGTTCCTGATCTCCCGGAAGTGAGCCTCCATCCCGTCCCTCATCGCCGGCACGCCGCCCTGGACGCGCCCGAGCAGCCGGTGCATCGTGGTTAGGTCCCAGTACCTGCCGTCCACAAGCATGGACGCGAGCCCGGAGCCCTCCATGCCGACCAGCTGCGCCACGTTCTTCTCGACCATCTCCGTCAGCACCACCGCCGCGACCTTCTCCTCCTCCATTCGGCCGTCGAGGCAGCGGGAGACTCGCGCCTTCTCGGCGTCGACCATGGACTCCACGGCACGTAGGTACTCACCGCAGCCGCACGGCGAGGCGAGAAGCCGGGCTGACTCGCTGGTGCAGAACCCGCGGGTCTCCTCGAGCAACGCCGCCTCGATGAATTCTTCATACAGACTGAGATTGCATGTTTCTTATGATTATTAGCTGAACAATTGTTCTTTGTATTTGTTGAGTATCGTGATTAGTTAGGAAATATGAGTTAGAGTAGGACTCTATCCTACCTTGTCTTGTACTCCAAGTTGATCATTGTACTCCTACATATATGCCCATGAGGCTCAAGCAATACAACCAACGATTCCACCAATCCCTCTCTATTCTTCTACATGGTATCAGCCTTACCTCGATCCTAAACCCTAGCCGCCGCTTCCGCCTCGCGCCGCCCCCGGGGAGGTCGATCTCCATGATCTCCGCCGGGGGCTGCGCCGCCCGTACCTAGGGTTCGCCCGTCGGTCTTGTTGATCGGCTGCCCTAGAGAGTCTTTTTCCCGATCCTTTGATCCGGGTTTTCTCTTACACGCCGGTCGTTTTTGATCGGCGTTTTCCTTCTTGGTTTTTCCGATCTCAGATTGGTTTTGAGTCGCCCACCGCCACCGTCGACTATCGCGCGCCTCTACTCCGACACGGCGGCCTCTCGCCCTGCATGGCGGCCCATCACAGCTGCTGTCCGCGTGGGCTCTTCACCGACTAGGTGGCATCACGCGACGCGGCGGCCCGAAACGGCCGCCCTCCGTGTGTCTGCCCGTCCGTCGTTGTGCGCCGGCCGTCGTCGCAATGCTCCAAACGGGACGCCTTCATCACCACCCCGTCTCCACCGTGTTCGCTGCTCGGCCTCTACGCCGCCCCCTCACGCCGAGCGGCAGCGCCTCCACCTTACGAGCGATCGGATTGATCACCCGCCCGCCCGTGATCCGCTCCATCCGCGCCGCGCGGCGACCCGTACAGTCGTCTGCGTGCGCCTTCGCAGGTTCCCGTGAAGATCGTCCCCGAGTTTGTGCGCCTCACCCCCGATCGAGCATCGGGCTGCCGCTGCGTCGCCCCTCCGGGCTGCAGCGTCACCGCCCCGTGGTTCTCCCCGCGGCTGCACCGATTTGCACGTCGCCGCTGCGTCGCCCCTTCGGGCCGTAGCGCCGCGGCACGCAGTCCACGCCACCGCCCCGAGACCGTCTCCGCGGCTGCCCGACACACGCGCCGCCGCTGCATCGCCCCTTGGGCCGTTGCGCCGCGGCATGTGGTCCACGCCGCCTACCCGAGGTCTTCCCCGCCGTCGCCCCCGACACGCACGCCGCCACTACGTCGCCCCTTCGGGCCGTAGCGCCGCGGCACGCGGTCCACTCCGCCGTCCCCGCGCGTCGACTTCTACGTGGTATGCGCCGTGCCGCCCCCTAGGCACGGGAACGCCACCGTCCGCGCTTGGTCTTCGTCATGTTGTCGGGTTCTCCTTCGCCTACTTCGAGCATCGTCGCCGCGCTCCTACCGGTGACCGACGTGGCCCCCTCCCACCATGGGCTGCCTCTGTCGCCGGCCGCCTCATCATCTTCGTCCAGCACCAGCTACTCGCCAGCGTCGCCGTTATCTTCCCCGACCACTTCATCTACTCCGACAACCGCGGGCGACATCGACACCTTCTATCCCACGTCGATTGGCGCCGCAACCATCGTCGAGTCCTCCTCTGCTGGTCCCTCCGACATGGTGCATTCAGCTCGTACTGGTTCCCCGTCTTCGCATGCCCGGTGCTGGCAACGCCGACGTGTGCCTTCGTCTACGATGTGTCCCCGGGTCTGGCAAGCCTGGTGCGGCGCCTCGTCAACATCGACTAACTTACCATCATCGCGCCGCTGCAGCTCGCCGAGTCACGCCGCTTCTTCCGACGCGCCGCTGTGACTAGCTGAGCCGCGCTGCACCCTCACCGCCCCTACGCATGACCGGTGCTGGCAACACCGACGAGTGCTTTCGTCCACGACGTGTCCCCGGGCTTGGCAAAACCGGTGCGACGCCTCGTCCACGTCATCTTACACTCGGCGCACTACTGCGCCCTGACTACCTGGTGCTTCCTTGCGCCCGCGGCTCGACGACACCCTCGACACCGGCTACTCCGACTCGACATCGACCACGGCTCTCCTCGCACGGCTACCTCGACTACGGCCTCACCACCCTACGCTCTCGGCTCCTTCGACATCGGCACAAAGGGCTACCGCCTGCTTGGGAACCTCATCGGCTTCCACTCCAGCCACAACTTCCGCGATGCGTCAACCGCTACGACTGTGGTGGGGATGTCCATCGGCTCCGCCTTCGGATTCTTCTCCAGTCTCACCGTCTGCGCCGCTACGTTGTGACTGCGGGGGGATGTTGAGTATCGTGATTAGTTAGGAAATATGAGTTAGAGTAGGACTCTATCCTACCTTGTCTTGTACTCCAAGTTGATCATTGTACTCCTACATATATGCCCATGAGGCTCAAGCAATACAACCAACGATTCCACCAATCCCTCTCTATTCTTCTACAGTATTTTGATAACTGGTTCAGTACCAATATATCTAATATCTCTGCACCCTCATCCAGCTCTGATTCCAGCTGGTCCCCAAAGCTAGGTGTTTAACATGTGGTTTGTTCGTCTAGCCGTTTTTCATGTCTTTGTTGTTTTAGCCTCCTCGACTACATCCACTCCAGCTGCAATGTTCTCGGCTAAAACTTCTTGAGGTGAGCACACTCCTGTGACTGGCCATCGAGACAATGAATGTTCCCGGTGTTGTGCTCTGTTTCATCCAGATGATGAACAATTGAACATGCTTGTGCTCGTGCTGCTTATCTAGGGTTGGTCTCTGTCAGTGTGGTTAACTCAAGAAATCTTCAGTTTGGCCATTTAACACTTGCTGTTAATTTTTTCAGTTTGGTTCATATCCTATATTTTAGATAATTTGATTCCCTGATAGATGTTGTGGATGATTTATTCTTGTAATTTGCTAGCATGTGCTTAGATAAATATACAAGTAGGGTCAACTAATTAGCTAAAGGTTTACATTGCAGTTTTGCATCACAATGGATATTATTCTTCTACTAAATAATTAGAAGCTCGTTTAACAAGAATTCGAATTTCTTTGCCTTACTGTAGTGATACATTTATGTCTGTGAACTGATGCCAAGATAACCATGCTAGTTGGTATCACTTGTTGATAGATACTTAGTAGATCGATAGAATGCACATGTTGTAGACATTACTTGTTGAACAATGATACATATTGCTTTATGTGTTTATAAATGCATTGTTAAATAACATTTACTTCCAGTACTTCTGTCATGAATGAGCTGATTGATGTCCTTTCATCAATTCCAGGTTTATGGGAATGTATGCTTGGCCAGTGTAGATGTTACTCAAACTCTGGACTGGTAGCTTCATGCTTTTGATGTTCTCTCAGAATTTGATGCCAACAACGAAGCTGCTGGTAGACCCATGTTGGTAAAGTCCACACATTTATTTATGTTAGACCGCTATGGCAATACATATAATTCCCTTTCTGATATGTTTGGTGAATGTTCAAACCACACTTTTATGCAAGCTCAAAGTTTAGGAAATTCCATTTTCTGTGATGACATTATATGCATTTTTGGATCTATGTAAAAAATCATATATTTGTTGTTCCTTCACAGCAATTTGAATGATTAGTTGGAAATCAGTACAAGCCAATGGAGCTGAACTAACAGGGTTTCTTTTCCTGATTTTTGAGCAGCTTGTAATATTTGCTCCCCTTTTGGTTTAGCATATGTAGCACGCCATCTAAATCTGAAAGTTGACACTTATGAGAGTTGTGATTTTTGTTCTTCTATTGTTTATGGTGCTTTATTTTTCTTCTTAAACTTTTTGACAGCTATGTTCAATAAATGTTGAACTACTAATAGTGTTAAAAAGTGTTCATGTTTTGTCCAACCTGCGAGCTCTATTCGTTTGATAATGAGTAACACCAACTTGTGATCTCTTTGTTCTACAAAAAACTTGTAATCTAATATTTGTTGATACTCACACCAATGGCCTGAAACGTCCCATCCGTATTACTCTTTACACCATCCCTCTTTTGGTTCTTCACCTTCATTGCTGGTGCTAATGTGCTAGTCAGAATTCTTCTTAGTTTATGTTCGATTGTGTCGCTTGGTTGCTAAGTGATGACGGTATTGCTAGATGCATGTTAGCCGATGACTTGGGACAATACGCTTGGTTTCTGTGATTTTAGCTTATTTCTTCCTCTGCAGCTGTTATTTTTCATAGAAAGAAAAATGCAGACCTGTTGCTGCCGAGGGCGTCGAACCGAGTGTGTGCACTCACCACGCATGCAGCAATTATTGTAAGTGTAATTACCCCTCTTTCTTTATTTTTCTTGTCACCTAATAACCTTGGTTTTATGGTATGAGTCTGTTGTAGTCATCATTCAGATTTAAATGTTGTCTTGCTGTGTATGCATTATGAATTCTAACGATTGGTGTGCCAGACCATGAACTTCTTTTTTCCACATATAATTAGTCTACTTGAGCTCTAGTGGCATTATCTTACGAGTTGGCATCTATGTTTTTTGCCAGTTGTGTTAATATCAATATTTGTTATGGATTTGCAGCTTGCTATCTTGTTATGGAGCTACTTCCCTGTTATTCAAGGGTGAGGTACTAGAGGAAGTGCAATTAGCTGAAGCCATCATTTGTGCCATCTTTGCTCTGTGTATACATTGTGTTGAGTTGTGCAACTTGATACTTATTCCTGGAAATTGTATGAATTGTAATGTGAGTTTGAAGCCGTCACGATGCCGGCTTTTGCTTTGTGTATACATTGTTGTTATGGTTGTTGTACTGTTGTGCAGCAAGATTGTTTAACCATATATGCGTCTATATGTACATTTATCTACATATAGTATTGCGTAATTATCTGCGCCTTAAATTGCAATTTGAGGCACTATTGAATTAGAGGCACTATCAAATAGTGCCTCAAATTTGAATTAGAGGCACTGTTCAATAGTGCCTCAAATTTGAATTAGAGGCACTATGGATAGTGCCTCAAATGCCTCAAACTGTAATTGGTGGTACTATCCAATAGTACCTCAAATTGTAATTGGTGGCACTAATAAAAGTGTTGGCAATTACAAATGGAGGCACTATTCAAACTGATGACAATTATAAATGGAGGCACTATCCAAAAGTGCCTCAAAATACAATTCCCTACACAAACAAATCCAACACATTGAAAAGTGCCTCCAAAACTATTTAGAGGCAGTTTTAGAAAAAATTTAGGCACTTTCAACTGCCTCTATTTTTAGGATGTGATGTAGTGTGAATCGGCGCTCCTGCAGACAATATGCAATTCGTGGGGCCACAATCCGCTATTTCCTACAGTATCTAACAACAAACCCGGTTTTAAAAGGTTTAAATCTATTTGAAACTTTAGATAGATTTATAGGGAGTACAGATTGGAAAACTCATTACCCTCTTGCTTTTGTTAAAACTTTACCTAGATTTGGTTCTGATCATGTCCCCCCACTAACAGATGTTAGGCTTAATAAGCCAAAAGTTATCAGTCCTTTTAAGTTCGAATTATGCTGCTTTCTTAGACTTGACCTCCCGGAGGTGGTTAAGAAAATCTGGCCAGTCCTAATGTAAGCTTTGACTAAATGAAAAGATAAGAGTGATTAATTCTTAGTCGATTAGAAATTAAGTTTTTTCTCAATCATGCGATATCATCAAATCTCAGCTGAACCCATATTGCAACTCATGGTTAGTAAGAATCATGAAGCAATCAACGATTATCAATATAGTTTCTCAGCTGCAACCCACGGGGCCCATGGTGCATCTCATGAGTAACATGATCCCAGGGAGGCGGTCTGGCCAAAACCTTCTGTCGGGTGGTTTGCGGTCTCTGTTGATGGCTCCTTTAGTTCTTCGACAAAAGATGCAGGGCACTACGGGAAAGCCACAAAGATGCCGACGGCCGACTTATACGCCGACGGCCAAATGTCGGGGCCGTCGGCGTACAGGCGAGCTAAGGAAGCTGCGAACGCGGCCGTCGGCGTAAAAACCCCGTCGGCGTAGCCCGACATAGGTCGACGGCAGCCGTCAGCGTCTACAATGCCATCGGCGTACAAGGCCCGCCGTGACGGAATGCAGACTGGGCTTTACGGCATTGATACGCCGACGGCCGCTGTCGGCGTCTACTTTGATACGCTGACGGCGGCCGTCGGCGTCTACTTTTTTCTATTTTCCATTTAATATGAAATAATTCATATCTTTAAATCCGTAAATCGAAATTTAACAAATTAAATGTCTAAATCGATTAGAAAAATGAGAGGAATCCAAATATGACATCCATAAAATCTTTTTCACCATGCACATGACATTTTGAAACATATGTTTGGTACTTGCTTAATTAAAAAGTCATTTTTGACACTTAAAAAATGGAAAATGATATTTACAAAAATATTTTGGAAATTGTTTTTGGCAACAATGTTTTCCATACCAAGACACCCCTATGTGTCAAGTATGGACACATTATCACAAACTATGGCATGTTGATGGCCATAACTTGGTCATTTGACGCGAAAGTTATACATGTCTATAGATGATAAACCTTTTTGTGAAGCATTTTTTTGAAATATTTGTCAAAACTCAAGTTTATCATTTTCGATAGCAACTAGTACACATAAAATGTCTCCATGCTAAAGGAATTCATTTTTTGAGTATTTTCTCAATTTCTTTTATTTTTGTGAAAAAACGGTCAAAATATTTCAGATAAATCTAAACCTAACCATAACTTTGATCCGACAAAAACCGTCAAAGATCTCTAAAGAAAGTATACATTTTGGATCTAAAAGTGATTTTCTTCAAAAAATCATGACCAAACTATGCGGCACTCGTAGTTCAAATCAGACCCACTTCCAACGAAATCGGCAGGAACTTATCTGAAATGTTTGAAATACCCAAGTATGTTTATATATCCAAACCCAAGGTTAAATGAACTTATAAGATGGTCTATTATTTTCTATCTATTTGGATGTTCCTTTTTCGGTGAGCCGTTCTGGTAGCTGCTTCACAAAAAAAGCCTGTTTTGACACTAAAAAAAATGAAAAATGGGTTTTTTATTAAACGAAAACCCTAAACCCCTTAGTCAATACTATTCTACAACCAAGATATACCAGTGTGTCAAATATTGCCTCATTCCGACATTTGTTGCTATGTTAAATGTTATACCCTACCTCATTTCAGTCGAAAATCATAAATCTTT
Source organism: Puccinellia tenuiflora (assembly GCA_012064385.1). Taxonomy (NCBI): domain Eukaryota; kingdom Viridiplantae; phylum Streptophyta; class Magnoliopsida; order Poales; family Poaceae; genus Puccinellia; species Puccinellia tenuiflora. Next base: position 1,710,977 of record QRDG01000025.1, read on the forward strand.
GTACCTTGTAGCTCATTTCTGTGAAGGTTTTTTTATAAAAAACTCCATAACTCATGTTTATAATTTTTTCCAGGTGGTAGGTCACATAAAAGGATGTCATGTGAAGGTTTTCCATTTTTTTGATTTTTTTGAATTAGTTATGTCTAACCCTAGCCCGAAACCGAGACCGTAAACCCTAACGATAAAACTAAACCTAACCGTAACTTCGTACAAACAAAAATCGTAAACGATCTCTAAATAAAGTATACATTTTGGATCTAAAAGTGATTTTTTCAAAAAATCATGACCAAACTATGCGGCACTCGTAGTTCAAATCAGACCCACTTCCAACGAAATCGGCAGGAACTTATCTGAAATGTTTGAAATACCCAAGTATGTTTTAATATCCAAACCCAAGGTTAAATGCACTTATAAGATGGTCTACTATTTTCTATCTATTTGGATGTTCCTCTTTCGGTGAGCCGTTTTGGTAGCTGCTTCACAAAAAGCCTGTTTTGACACTAAAAAAATAAAAAATGGGTTTTTATTCAACGAAAACCCTAAACCCCTTAGTCAATACTATTCTACAACCAAGATACATCAGTGTGTCAAATATTGACTCATTCTGACATTTTTTGCTACCTAGCTCATTTCAATCGAAAACCATACATCTTTGTACCTCGTAGCTCATTTCTGTGAAGGTTTTTTATAAAAACCTCCATAACTCATATTTATAATTTTTTCCAGGTGGTAGGTAACATAAAAAGATGCCATGTGAAGGTTTCCCATTTTTTTAATTTTTTTAATTAGTTATGTCTAACCCTAACCCGAAACCGAGACCGTAAACCCTAACGATAAACCTAAACCTAACCGTAACTTCGATCCAACAAAAACTGTCAAAGATCTCTAAAGAAAGTATATATTTTGGATCTAAAAGTGATTTTAAAAAAAAATCATGACCAAACTATGCGGCACTCGTAGTTCAAATCAGACCCACTTCCAACGAAATCGGCAGGAATTTATCTGAAATGTTTAAAATACCCAAATATGTTTCTATATCCAAACCCAAGGTTAAATGCACTTATAAGATGGTCTACTATTTTCTATCTATTTGGATGTTCCTCTTTCGGTGAGCCGTTTTGGTAGCTGCTTCACAAAAAAGCCTGTTTTGACATTAAAAAAATAAAAAATGGGTTTTTTATTAAACGAAAACCCTAAACCCCTTAGTCAATACTATTCTACAACCAAGATACACCAGTGTGTCACATATTGCTCATTCTGACATTTTTTGCTATGTTAAATGTTATACCCTAGCTCATTTCAGTCGAAAACCATACATCTTTGTACTCGTAACTCATTTCTGTGAAGGTTTTTTCATAAAAACCTTCATAACTCATATTTATAATTTTTTCCAGGTGGTAGATCACATAAAAGGATGCCATGTGAAGGTTTTCCATTTTTTTGATTTTTTTGAATTAGTTATGTCTAACCCTAGCGCGAAACCGAGACCGTAAACCCTAACGATAAACCTAAACCTAATCGTAACTTCGATCCAACAAAAACCGTCAAAGATCTCTAAAGAAAGTATACATTTTGGATCTAAAAGTGATTTTTAAAAAAAATCATGACCAAACTATGTGGCACTCGTAGTTCAAATCAGACCCACTTCTAACGAAATCGGCAGGAACTTATCTGAAATGTTTGAAATACCCAAGTATGTTTCTATATGCAAACCCAATGTTAAATGCACTTATAAGATGGTCTACTATTTTCTATCTATTTGGATGTTCCTCTTTCGGTGAGCCTTTTTGGTAGCTGCTTCACAAAAAAGCCTGTTTTGGCGTTAAAAAAATGAAAAATGGGTTTTTTATTCAACGAAAACCCTAAACCCCTTAGTCAATATTATTCTTCAACCAAGATACATCAGTGTGTCAAATATTGCCTCATTCCGACATTTTTTGCTATGTTAAATGTTATACCCTATCTCATTTCAGTCGAAAACCATACATCTTTGTATCTCGTAGCTCATTTCTGTGAAGGTTTTTTTATAAAACCTCCATAACTCATGTTTATAATTTTTTCCAGGTGGTAGGTCACATAAAAGGATGCAATGTGAAGGTTTTCCATTGTTTTGATTTTTTTGAATTAGTTATGTCTAACCCTATCCCGAAACCGAGACCGTAAACCCTAACGATAAAACTAAACCTAACCATAACTTCGATCCAACAAAAACCGTCAAAGATCTCTAAAGAAAGTATACATTTTGGATCTAAAAGTGATTTTTTCAAAAAATCATGACCAAACTATGCGGCACTCGTAGTTCAAATCAGACTCACTTCCAGCGAAATTGGTAGGAACTTATCTGAAATGTTTGAAATACCCAAATATGTTTTTATATCCAAACCCAAGGTTAAATGCACTTATAAGATGGTCTACTATTTTCTATCTATTTGGATGTTCCTCTTTCGGTGAGCCGTTTTGGTAGATGCTTCACAAAAAAAGCCTGTTTTGACACTAAAAAAATTGAAAAATGGGTTTTTTATTCAACGAAAACCCTAAACCCCTTAGTCAATACTATTCTACAACCAAGATACACCAGTGTGTCAAATATTGTCTCATTCCGACATTTTTTGCTATGTTAAATGTTATACCCTATCTCATTTCACTCGAAAACCATACATCTTTGTACCTCGTAGCTCATTCTGTGAAGGTTTTTATAAAAAACCTCCATAACTCATGTTTATAATTTTTTTTCCAGGTGGTAGGTCACATAAAAGGATGTCATGTGAAGGTTTTCCATTTTTTGATTTTTTTGAATTAGTTATGTCTAACCCAAGCCCGAAACCGAGACCGTAAACCCTAACGATAAACCTAAACTTAACCGTAACTTCGATCCAACAAAAACCATCAAAGATCTCTAAATAAAGTATACATTTTGGATCTAAAAGTGATTTTTTCAAAAAAATCATGACCAAACTATGCGGCACTCGTAGTTCAAATCAGACACACTTCCAGCGAAATCGTCAGGAACTTATCTGAAATGTTTGAAATACCCAAGTATGTTTTTATATCCAAACCCAAGGTTAAATGCACTTATAAGATGGTCTACTATTTTCTATCTATTTGGATATTACTCTTTGGTGAGCCGTTTTGGTAGCTGCTTCACAAAAAAGCCTGTTTTGACACTAAAAATTTAAAAATGGATTTTATTTTTTGAGTATTTTCCCAATTTCCTATAACTATCAAGGTTTTTGTGATGCAAAAGATGATATGGATGAAATATTTGAATTCCTCTCATTTTTCTAATCGATTTAGGTATTTAATTTATCAAATTTCGATTTACGGATTTAAAGATATGAATTATTTCATATTAAATGTAAAAGGAAAATAATAAATAAAATTCATTTTATTGTTATTTATTCGAAATATACTATTACATAATCATTGTTACTTTACTAAAACAAATTTTTAAAATTTAAACAACGAAAAGTGTAACATCATAACCGAGGGGTTAATATGATTGATAGGGTACTAATATCAGTAAGTTCTAATTTCTTATTTGGAAGATAGGTTGGAAGGAACTCAAAAGTTAATCGTGCTTGGGCTGGAGCAATCTGAGGATGGGTGACCGAACGGGAAGTTTGACCAGGGTAAGTACTTTGATATATAATTAAGTGTGCAATTAAGGATTAAGTATGTGACTAAGTTGAAAATTTCGAAATACAAATAAAAAGAATTAAAAAGTTCAAAAAATAAAAAATAAAATAATCGGCACTCATACGCCGACGACCTGCACTGACGGAACGGCCGGATGCCGTCTTGTGGGTCCCACCATCACGTACGCCGATGGGGTACACATATGCCGACGGCCGGGTGGGTATGCCGACGGGCCGAAACGCCGACGGTTTCCGGCCGTCGGCGTCTTGTGGGATTCCCGTAGTGGGGGTGGCGGTGATTGTTAGAGGTGAAAATGGAGACTACATCCTTGCAGCCTGCAAGTATTATGATAGTTGTTTAGATGCCTTCGAAGCGGAGTTATTGGTGCTCAGAGAAGGAATTGGCGTTGCTCTAAACTATAAGGCAATGCCTTTGGTGATACAAACTAATTGTGCAAATATTGCAAAGGTGCTGAAGGAGAAAGGGCAAGAGAGATCCTATATGGGCCATTTAATAAATGATTTGAAAGAGGTTTTAGGGGAAGGGAGGGAGCTTGTCATTGATGTAATTAGGGGAACAAATAATAGGGTTGCAGATCGTCTAGCTTATATTGGGAGAGCGGAGCACCAGACCGACTTGTGGTTGCAGGATGCCCCTGATGCTCTGGTAGACCTGATGGCTGCTGATTGTAATCCCTTTACTAATTAATAAAGCTCTTGTTCCCAGCGGAATAAAAACAAAACAATCAACTGAAAATTTTCAGTTGTATGTAAGTAACTTGCAAGTAAGAAAGACTGTTAAATTTGTTTCGCGAGTAATTTGCAAGTAAGAAAGACTGTTAAATTTCGCGATATGTGCTACTCGTGAGTTGCAATACAACATTTAGTTGCAACTAAGATTTAACGACGCCATGTGACTAAGAATTAAGTTAATTCTCGTATGAATGAGAATTAACCACACCTAAAAGATAAAGCTGGTACTGTTTTCTCCATGGGACGCGTTGTACATCCCTAGGACTGGACGTAAAGCTCGAAGCTCGGCGAGCTTAATGAATGCTCGGTTGCTCGACTCGTGTGGGCTCGGCTCGTTATCTTAACGAACCGAGCCGAGCTGAGCAACCATTTTTGCTCGTTGACACTAACGAACTAAACAATCGAGCTTGCAAGTTTCACGACCTACTCGTTAAGCTCGGTAGCAGCATGTCACAAGATTGAGTCTGTAGTCCCTATTTCATGTGCTTGCTAGCACTTGGTTTGCTCCTGATGATTACTAGTGAGCTTGCTTAATTAGCTTGATACGTGTATGTATTTCTACTTTTGGACGGTTGAACCTATGCATTTTTGTATGCATGACAGCATGATCGATCCTGATTCCTGATTTATTTTCTTAACGAGCTGCTCGTGTGCGCTCGTGAACATATAACGAAGCCAAACTTTGTATGTATTGTTAACGAGCTTAACAATTTGAGCCTTAATGATCACGAGTCTTAACAAGCCGAGCCTTAACGAGCCGAGTACCTATGCATCCCCCGAATGATCGGTAGGCTCTACCCTCCGCCTTCGAACTGTCCGATGGTGCAAGTCGTGGCCCTTTGATCATCTAGCTGACTCACACGATGGCCAGCAGGGCTTCAGGTTTAAGCCACGAAAACGAGCAACGTACGAGTATTGTCCCACATCACTTCAGGCTTCAGCCACGAAAACCAGTAACAACTGCAGAAAAAATCACCTCCCTCTCCCGCGCGGCTCTCCGCCATTAGCTGCGACTGCACGAGCGAGGAACATCATTGCGGCAGGGGTCTCCAGCTTGCGGCAACGTTGATTCATATTTTCAACATATCGCATTAGTAATAGCGGCCGACCTTGGTGCTCAACAACGTCGCGGCGTTTAGGCCGGCCTTGCAGCCCTGGCGATTCAGATTTCGACATCTCGCACAAATGGCATCAGCAATTAAAAGCGTCTGAGCTTGGAGGTCGACCACGCCGCAACGTCTTGGCCATGTAGGATCGACGACGGGGGTTTGTACCATCAGCGTTGGTGCTTTGTACCATCAGCGACGCAGATTTGCAGCATGGGAGTTGCCGCATAGCCGGCTTGACGGCGCCGCGGCTCTCGCCCTTGCAGCACCGGTGACTGTGTAGGTTTGTAGAAGTGGCATCGACCCTTTGTAGCAATGGAAACGGGATTTGCAGCATGTTGCTGCATGGCTGGCTCGACGACATCGCGACATATCACCCTTGAAGCACCGGCGGCAGTGATCTGTAGTAGTGGCGTTGGGCCTTCGTAGAATCGGCAACGGGAGTTTGCAGCATGTTGCCCCACAGCCGGCTCGACGGCGCCACATCTCTCCCTTGCCACACATTTCGTAGCATCAGCGGTATCACGACCAACTCTAAGCACTGCGTCGTATCGGCCTTGAAGCACTGGCGACGGTGGTTTGTAGCAGCAGGGGTGTCGGTGCATTACAGCACCGTGGGTCTCAAAGCTACACTTGTAGCAGGGTGAACTGCACACCATAGCAATCATGTCAATGGCTAGTAGCACCACCATTTTCCTTTGGTAGCATCAGTGCCAGCCACTCGTAGCACCGCCATTTGCCTTCGGTAACATCGATGTCGGCCACTCGTAGCACCGCTAGGAGTCGTTGGTAGCACCACCGGCAGTGACGCTCATAGCACCGCCGTTTGCATTTGGTAGCATCAATAACGGTCGTCCTAGCACCGCTAGCACCCGTGGTAGAGGCGCCGCCGGCCCGATGTTGGTAGGTAGCAGGGAAGTGGAAGAGAAGTCTGGGGAGAGGAGCGCGCTCCGGTGCAGCCAGCCATGCAGTGCATCACTTGCATCGCCGGAGCCTGGGAAGACGACGACGGGGCTGTGGACCTCGACGTCGGTTGGAGCTTGGGAAGACGGAGTCATGGCCGCACCTCGCACCGGCTAGAGCATGGTAAGACGAAGGACGAGCAGAGGGCGACACCTCCGACCGACCCCCGTCGGAGGAGCAGCGCGAACGGTTAGTGGAGCGGCCATTATGGATCGGAAAAAGTCAATGGAGAAATAGACAGACAAGCGCTCCTAGTCCTAGGTGGGCCTCCAACTATTCGCTCCACATGTAGCTCGCTCGATCTGGGGGATGCGTTGCCTGCGATACCCCTAAGGTAAAGTAGACCTGCATGTGGTAGGATGGTTAGGAGGGTGGTTGTACCCCCAGCCCACCAGAGTTCAAATCCCAGATTTGACACTGATGTTTCTTATTTAGGCGGAATATTCTTCAGTGGGAGGTGACGTTCCCGTCGACAGCGAGGCGCCTGTGGTGACTTCATCAATTTCAAGACTCGATCCGCCGACTCAGTCTCTCGGAGGTGCTTATAGGGGTAGGGTGTGTGTGTGTGCATTCATAGGGGTGAGTGTGTACATGTGTATGTGAGCGTCTGCATTTGTACTATGTTTCGCAAAAAAATGAGAAAAGGGAACGGCCTTCAGCAGTGCAGCTTGCCACAACCGGCACCACAAACTAAAATTAACCGCTAACATACCAAAACTGTGGCAAAATTGGTTAATTAAGTGAACTTACTAACCAAGGGAAATGCATCAGTCGCCATGGATTACATCAAGAATGATTGAGCATCAAAACCGTAATCATAGCTTGGGAATTCATAAGAGCGGGCAGGCTGTTGAGCCAAGATCATGAGCTCCCCGTCCCTACCGTAAGTGACTCGGAACATGGTTAGACGGACCACATACTTATCCCGAGGTCGCAGGTGCTCAACAAGGCAATACTCGCTGCAATGACCCATGTACAAGAGCTGGACATTCATGCAGTCCTCCTAGAGAAGCCCGTCGATGATGACCTTCCGCAGCGGAGGCTAGCTACTAGAACGGGGGCACGTGACACCGGATGCACACAGGTAGCCACCAGCTTCATGAAGAACATGAACATCATCGGTGTCGTCGTCGCAATTGAGGCGGAGGCCAACCCATGCGTCAAGCTGAGGGTCGTAGTGTCCACCTCCCTTGAAGGGCAGCACCCAGTCACCACGACATCTCCACCTCCCACTCTGTATGCCATAGGAGAATGTACCCTGGCCGGCTCGCCACCCTTCGGCGGACACGAGGATGGTGCTGCCTCGTGGGTGCATGGCGTGAGCAATGATACTGTTGTCATCAAATGGGAGTAGAGGAGGGAAGGTATTCCAGCTCCAGAAGAAGCACGACGAATTGGGCAACGATCGCCATTTCCACCGTTTGTTGCAGTCTGCCTGCAGCAGCTTGTCATCGTCTCCATCGGGACCTTCCATCTTTAGGCAGTGCAAGCCTCCTTCGAAGCGAAGAACATCTCGTCTGAAGGAGCTCCTCGAATATGATTCTAAGACATACAACCTGTTCCGGACGGCCACGATTGAGTCGTGCCCGAAGAGAAGGTTCGTCGGAAGTAGGTCCGATATGGTCAGCACGGCCGTCTTGGTGTCGTAGATGATAGTCACGCCGGTGTTAGGCCGCGGTTGACGCTAACATCTTGCGATCTGGAGAAGGGGAAGGAAGGAGGCCGATGCCAGATCTAAGCTAGGGAAGGTAAAGTGCAGGAAGGAAATTAGGGTTTTTCATTTGGCGTGCTGCCCATCCACCCACTCCTGCCCCTTTATATCGAAGGAGCAGGACCACGCCTTTAGCTTAAACAGCCAAAGTTTCATTATTACAAGGATAAGCGCGCTTAGTGCGACAATTGATGTTTAAAAGGGAACTACAATTACAGATCGTCGGATGTACTCGAAGCGGTATCGTTGCATTAGGACCGTCCACTGCTGTCGGAAGGTACTGTAGTGACAAGGGGCCTGACAGTACTCCCCCCTTGAGGACAAGCCATCAGGGCTTGATGGCAGGAAAATTGGACGTCATGAACTCAACATCTTCCTAGGTTGCTTCATCAGCTGTCATCGTGTCCCAATGCACGAGCCACTGGGGGCAAGCTACATCATAGTCACCTGCAGATCGAGGAACGATACGGTGTTGCAGAACAGCGAAAGGACACAGTTTGAGTTTACCTTCAGGAGTGACCAGTGGTAGTCTTGGGTTTGGGACTGCTCTTGGACCCATGTATTGTTTGAGTTGATTCACATGGAAAACGTTATGAATCCGTGTGCCCTCAGGCAACTGCAATTTGTAAGCTCGATTGCCAACTGGCTGGAGAATTTTGAACGGACCATACCACTTGGATGCCAACTTGAGTGGGTTTCCCGTGCCTAAAGCATGTTCTCTGAAGGGTTGCATCTTCAAATATACCATGTCGCCTGCAACAAATGAACGCTCGGTTCTATGTTTGTCTGCTTGTTTCTTCATTGTTAACTGTGCTTGAGTCAAATGTTGCTACAATACTTTGATCATTTGATCCTTAGTGCGCAAGGTTTCCTGTGCTTCAGGTGACATGCTGGTATTCACTGGAAATTCAGTCAGTGATGGGGGAGCATACTCATAGAGAGCTTCAAAAGGTGACATTTTGATTGCAGTATGATAACTACTGTTGTACCACCACTCTGCTGCTGGAATCCAATGACTCTACTTCTTTGGTTCAGTGAATGCCATGCATCTGAGGAACTGTTCTAAGCATTGGTTGACTCTCTCAGTCTGTCCATCACTCTCAGATGGTGAGCAGTGGAGAAGTGCAATGATATTTTTAGTGCTTTGAATATTTCCTGCCAAAGCTTGCTGGTAAAGATTCTGTCACGGTCACTACTGAAGGTGGACCATGTAATTTGAAGATGTGGTTCATGAACAGATCTGCCACTTTTTGTACTGCGAAGGGATGAGACAGAGTTAAGAAATGTGAGTATTTGGTCAATCTGTCAACAATTACTAGGATGACATCCTTTCCTCTGGATTTGGGCAGCCCCTCGATGAAGTCCATACTGATTTTGGCCCATTTCTGCTTGGGAATTGGCAATGGCTCTAGCAAACCAGGATAAGGAACACATTCACCTTTTGATATCTGACAAACAGGGCATTCAGCCACTTTGGAGGTGATGAAGTGCTTCAACTTGGGCCAATAAAACAAATGCTTGATGCGCTGCAAGGTCACTCTCACACCAGAATGTCCTCCCAAGATTGAGGAGTGTAGTGATGTGAATATCTTGTCCCTTAAGTCTGAGGAAGACTGATACATCTCCGATGTATCTATAATTTTCTATGTTCCATGCTTGATTTTATAACAGTGCCTGATGCATGTAAATTGCATACATGAACTTTGCATTATATTACTCATATTTCAATCATATTTGCATCATATAAGGGTTATATCATTGTTTTCTATTGATTTTGGGAATATTTCATAGTTTCCCTATTTTTCTGGAATTAACCCTGCTCTGGCAGAAACCCTATTTTCTATATTTTTGAGTTTCAGGGACCCAAACGACGTCCAAATGACCTGAAAATTTACGAGCATCAGTTTTTGGAAGGAACAAAGCATAGGAGCAAAGGAAGCAAAAAAGTGGAAGCCCGAAGGCCAAAAGAGGGGGTCCACACGGCCAGATTCCTTGGCCGCGTGGGGCCCACCAACTTGGCCCTCGTGGCTCTGTTTCCGTCGATCTTTCTTCCCGAAGCTTCCTTTTGACCTAAAAACGACTATAAAAATAGTCCCCCAACGTTTTCCAGAAGGGAGCGCCGCCGAAACACAGAAACCACGAAACAAAGACCTGGAGCTGCAGATTAGAGGGGGAAAACTCCGACAGGGCGCTGTCGGGGTGGTCTCCATCTCCCCCAAGGACATCTCCACCGTCTCCATGATGAGGAGGGAGTAGTCTCCCTCGGGGCTGAGGGCTCATGCCAGTAGCTATGTGGTTTATCTCTCTCTCCCATGGTGTGATCTTTATGTGATCATGAGCTTTGTAATCTAGTTGAATCCATAGATGTTACTCTTCATTATCTTATGAATTATGCTACTCAAGTGGTTTTATTAATGTAATTTCCGGAGTCACCTTTGTCCCATGGTGCGAAGTTGACAGTGTGCGCACCGTGTGTGACTCTTAGGCTAAAGATTACAGGAATACTTATCATGAGTTATTATTTGTGTTGGATGTCTCTACGAAATTGTGGTGTTTGTCTAGTACTATTTAGGGGGCTCAAGTTGACAGTGTGGGGTTCCCTAGATGTGGAATGCAACTTTAAGGTGTGCTTTTATAGCCATACGCAGTGGATTGGTGTTCGTTATCCAACAAGAGAATAATTCAGAGTAGCATAATGAAGAGGAAATATTTATGTATTCAATTATATTATTATTGTTGAGAGTGTCCACTAGTGAAAGTATGATCCCTAGGCCTTATTTCCAAGCATTGAAACACCGTTTACACCTTTGTCTTGTCCTCTTGCATTGAAGAGGATTGTGACACTTTTACATTCTTGTTTTGTTACATTAAACTTCCATCCATTAATCAACCATCTTGTTCTTTAAACTTGTTTAGTGCATAATCAACTAAAACTTGTGACACTTTAGTTGTAGGGAATAGATAACTTTTCCTTCTTGCTCCTGCGGATCGATGCCCTACTTTCACATTGAGAGGTGCTATAGTGATCCCCTGCTCTTGGGGGTTACCAGTACCACATGTTTTTATAATATTTTTATATTATTTTGGCATGATTTATGGAACTAACTTATTAACAAGATGCCTAGTGCTAGTTTCTGTTTTCTGCTATCTTTTTGTTTCACAAAAGTTGTTTTGGGAAGTTTCTCGGATTGCGCTGATAATTTACAGGAATTATTTCCAATATGAAACAAAGAAGGAACCCGAAGGACGCCCGGAGGGGAGCCCCAGGGGCTCCAGACGCCACCTGGCCGCGACACCTCCTAGGTCGCGCCGGGGTGCCACCTGGAGAGGTGGCCCACCTCCTCGCGACGCCTCTTCGCCTATAAATTCTCCCTCGACGCAAAAACCCTAAGCACCCGATCATATTTCCCAGAAGATGTCTGAGGCCGCCGCCATCTCCAACCCTAGTTCGGGAGGGTTCTGCAGCTCTTCCCGGCACCCTGTCGGAGAGGGGAATCGAAACCGGAGGCATCTACACCACCATGCCTGCCTCCGGAGTGATGCGTGAGTAGTCCACCACGGGACTACAGATCCATAGAAATAGCTAGATGGTTGTCTCTCCTCCTTGTACTCCATTGCTTAGATCTTGTGAGCTGCCTATCATGATCAAGATCATATTATCTGTAACTGCTACATGATTGTGTTTGCATGGATCCGATGAATTGTGGAAGTCATTGCTTTTGTTCATCTATGTGTTGTGTTTTATCTACGATCTTGCATGCTCTCCGATGCTAGTGGATGCTTTGGCCAAGTAATTATTAGTGTTGTATGAGGGAGTATTTATGCTAGATAGTGGGTTCATGCCTCTCTTGTCTAAGCTCGGGTTGACGTGGATCACACGTTCGTTGGGAGACCCCAAGAGGAAGGTATGATGCAGCAAAGCAGCAGTTTCCCTTGATTGCAAAACCAAGGTTATCGAACCAGTAGGACTTGGAGAAGGCTTAGCAAGGTGTTAATCTACTCTGGCGCTTGTAGATTAACGCGGACCTGCACACAATCACAAACAAACTACTTTGCCCCAACGAAACAGAGAGGTTGTCAATCTCTCCGGCTTGCTGAACACAAAGGATTAAATATGTGGATGTAAAATATGATGAGAGTGAAATATGACCAGCGAGCAAATGATGATGAAAAGCTATTAAAATGGTTGTAAACAATGTAGGAAAAATAGGACCGAGATCCACAGTTCACTAGAGGTGTCTCTCCAAAAGATATACATGATGGGTAAACAAATTACAGCATGGCAATTGACAGAATTGTGGGCGCACAACAAGGCTATCATAAAACAATATAGTTCACTGTTTCATCTAAGAGAGACAATTTGCTACCCGCATGGGTAGCTACACACCCATGCGTTATACGGAGATGCAAGCCGTATGTATCCGTTTTAGCCGCATGGGTAGCTACACACCCTGTGATCACTATCCAGCATGTCACCCAAAAGTATTAAGTTAGAAGTAACAGATCATTGCAATAAGTAAAGTGCATAATGTAAGCAATGTAAATAACACAAGGAAATCACACCGCTGTTTTCTCCCTAGTGGCAACAACACATCTCTTGTCTTAATTGTTTCTGTCAACCCGAGCTCAGACAAGAGAGGCATGAACCCACTATCTAGCATAAATACTCCCTCATACAACACTAATAATTACTTGTCCAAAGCATCCACTAGCATCGGAGAGCATGCAAGATCATAGATAAAACACAACACATAGATGAATAAAAGCAATGACTTCCACAATTTATCGGATCCATGCAAACACAATCATGTAGCAGTTACAGATAGGCCGCTCACAAGATCTAAGCAATGGAGTACAAGGAGGAGAGACAACCATCTAGCTACTGCTATGGATCCGTAGTCCCGTGGTGGACTACTCACGCATCACTCCGGAGGCAGGCATGGTGGTGTAGATGCCTCCGGTGTCGATTCCCCTCTCCGGTAGGGTGCCGGGAAGAGCTGCAGAACCCTCCTGAACTAGGGTTGGAGATGGCGGTGGCCTCAGACGTCTTCTGGGAAATATGATCGGGTGCTTAGGGTTTTTGCATCGAGGGAGAATTTATAGGCGAAGAGGCGACGCGAGGAGGTGGGCCACCTCTCCAGGTGGCACCCCAGCGCGGCCTAGGGGGTCGGCCAGGTGGCGTCTGGAGCCCCTGGGGCTCCCCTCCGGGCGTCCTTCGGGTTCCTTCTTTGTTTCATATTGGAAATAATTCCTGTAAATTATCAGCGCAATCCGAGAAACTTCCCAGAGCAACTTTTCTGAAACAAAAAGACAGTAGAAAACAGGAACTGGCACTGGGCATCTTGTTAATAGGTTAGTTCCATAAATCATGCCAAAATGATATAAAAACATTATAAAAACATGTGGCACTGATATAAAATTAAGCATGGAACATAAAAAATTATAGATACGTCGGAGACGTATCAGCATCCCCAAGCTTAACTCCTGCTCGTCCTCGAGTAGGTAAGTGATAACACAATAATTTTTGAAGTGACATGCTACCAAACACAATCTTGATCATGTAATCATGTAAAGCATATGAACTGAATGCATTGATCCAAAACAAAGGTTCATTAAATGAAACAAACAATGATTAACCAGGTGTAACATCTAAGCAAGAATTAACTTGAAAAGAGTACCTTGGAGATTTAAAAGCATAACACTTGACAATGATTGATATCTCACAAAGCAATATTAGTTCAACAAAGGAGTTTGGCCAACACAAAGGAAGATTTAAGTTTTCAGCATAAAGCTTCAACTTGCAACTTGTTTATCTTAAGATAAAGTCAATACAAAGTTTTCACAATTAAACACAAAGATAACATGAAGTAAAGCACGAACCAAAGTTGATACCAAGTGATTGCTTGAGGGGGTTAAGAAGGAAGAGGAAGACCGACTCAACATAAAAGTAAAATAAAGGCCCTTCGTAGAGGGAAGCAGGGATTAGTCATGTGCTAGAGCTTTTTTTTTGACAGAAGTAAAACAGTTTTGAGATATGCATGCTTTCATCAACGACTTCACAGAAAAGAAACTAGCTAGTCCCCCATAACAAGCAAGGCTTTTAGACTTGTGAGAGCGGCTGGTTTTAGAGGAACGAGTACATTCCTCTTTCTCCTTTGTTTCACCACTAACCAATGTTTGAGCTGATTTCTCAGATTTTCATTGTGCAGAGGAGAATGGTGAGTTATATTTATATTTTGCTTAAGCCGCTCTCGGGTTGATTCAAGTGAGGACGTAAACCATCAACACCGGGTGAAAGGGGGGGAAATGACTTTGCTTGTCGAAGGTTATATCTAGCTTCCCACTGCTTCCTCATGAGCTTAAAAACATGGGCACAAAAAAAGGAGAATTTTGAAAGTTTAAAGATAGCACATGAAAATTTTACTTGGAGTGGTAGAGAAATACCACATGTAGGTAGGTATGGTGGACACAAATGGCAAAGATATTTGGCTCAGGGAGTTGGATGCACGAGAAGTATTCCCTCTCAGTACAGAATTTTGGGCTTAGCTGGATATCAAGCAAACACAAAACATCAACTTGGTTCAATGAATGACTATAGATATACATCATGCATAACCACTAGACTTCACACCGTATACCTTGTTAGCCAAACCAACTCTTTGCAAAAAGAATATCTAGACTTTGAGAGCTACCAAGCAGGACACGCACCATAATTTTAAAGCTTTACAGTAGTTCTTTACTAATCTATTCTTACTATATGATCCACAAGTTTAAGCATTAATCTACTTCATATCTCTAAACAATTGGCAAGTATCAAAGATTCAAGACAATGATCCACAAGATTAAGCAGCACTTTTCACACTTCCTACATGATAATTTCCACTTAACCAAACACCAATCAACTTATTTCAAACAAAACTAAAAGGGTGAAGAAACAAGAGCAAAACTTCCTAACTACAAAAGCTAACAACTCTGAATAAGCAAGAGCTGAAGCAAAAATCACAAAGGCTAAACACTCAACACATATAAGTGAAGCACATGAGTGTATAATGAAAAAGCGGAGCGTGTCTCCCAAACAAGCATGCATGGATCCAAATTATTGAAAAAACCAGAGCACTAAACACAAAAAAACTGAAAGTAAAAACAAACTGACGCTCCAAGAACAACACATAATGAGTAAAGGAATAAAAATATAGTACCATGGGAGAAACCGATGATTGTTGATGAAGAAGGGGATACCTTGGGCATCCCCAAGCTTAGACGCTTGTGACTTCTTGAATATTTCAGAGGAGGGTCCATGGGGATCCTCCCCAAGATTAGTCTTTTATCCCTTCTTGATCTTCCTTCATCACCTCACACTTGGATACTTAAAAACTTCCTTCACACAAAACTTATAGCAACTTCATTAGAGGGGTTAGTCCACAAAAACAAAATCTTCCTTCAGTTCGAAAGCACATATCATGAACTTATTTTTTTACAACATTAGCTACTTTCACAAAGGTCTAAGTAAATCTCCAGCTTTGTAAAAGAACTTCACTTTGCCCGTGAAAGAAGCAATGCAAAACTAAGTACATAATCTGTCAAAAACAGAACAGACTGTAAAGATGAATTTTTTCGGGACACTTCTGGACCTCAAATCAGAAAACTTAAATCTAGAGAAAGGTAGACAAAACCCTGGTTATTTCTGTCTAAAATTTTCAGCCACAGATGACGTTCTGTGAATGTTTGGATTTTCGAACACTGAAGAACAGAAATCTGTTTTGGGACAGCAAACTCACCGATTAGTCATCCTCTCTTTAGAGGCCATTCTTGGCACCAAAAACCAAAAGAAAAGGATACAAGGGAGTTGTTACAGAAGTAACATCACGCAAAACTCAAAGAAATCAAAAAGAAACAGAAGGTAAAAATGGGTTGCCTCTCACTAGCGCTTTTCTTTAACACCTTTTAGCTAGGCAAAAAGGGCAAATTCAAGTTTTATCAATTTTGATGATTCCCAATTGCCTTCCCTTGATATTCTTACCATGACCTTTTGGAAAGATGTGGTGACCTCATGTGGAGCAGAATATCACAACTCCTTAATGCATATTAATGATGGCTCCAATAGATTTCAAGAATGATCTTCCAAGTGTAATTTGTCCTTCCCCTATGCATTCAACAACATAATAATCAATAGGGAACAAATTACCACAAAATTTTGTTTGGACATCCTCTATTTTTTCTGACAGGAATTCTATTGGAGTTATCAGCAAGTTTTAGATAACTAGCACTTTCAGAAAGTCCCCACAAACCTAAAGATTTATAAATAGTTTCAGGCATAATAGAGAATTCAGTCATATCACAAATTGCATTAAAACGTTTTCCATTTATTTCAATTTTAACAAAAGGGTACCAATTGGTCATAGCATTTTCGGGTTCCAAAATAATTTTAGGTGCCCTATAGAAATCACTCTCATGAAGCTCTTGAACCATACTTCCAACATCTTTCATGCTAGATATGTTTTTGTCAAGAATGTCTAATTTATTAGCAATATTCTCCAAAGTTGATTCAATTTTATTATCTGAGGAAGAGGTTGCTATAAGACTTTTGATAGCATTAAAAGCTTGATCACCATTGTGGCGGAGGAAATCTCCTCCCACAATAGTATCCAAAGCATATCTATAACAAAGCATAAGACCAAAGTAAAAGTTACTAAGCAGAATACTCAAAGTAATCCTAGGCTCTGTTTTTTCATAAGACTTCATAATTCTTGCCCAAGCATCTTTAAAAGTTTCTCACTTCCTTGACGGAAGGTGAAGACTTCATCTTCAGGTGTCATCTTAAGGGGCAAAGGACTAGACATGATCACAAGGTGAAACCGAAGTAAACAAGGTGTTTGAATTTTTAATTTTTGTGTTTTTCAGTTTTAGAGCAAACAAAAGGCAAAAGAAGACTAACAAAAAATATACTAAGCAAGAAATAACAAAGTAAAGTGAAAGGAAGTGTGAAACTCCCCTAGATGAAGCTTCCAAGTCCTCGGCAACGGCGTCAGAAAAAGAGCTTGATGACGTGGATCACACATTCGTTGGGAGACCCCAAGAGGAAGGTATGATGCAGCAAAGCAACAATTTAACTTGATTACAAAACCAAGGTTATCGAACCAGTAGGACTTGGAGAAGGCTTAGCAAGGTGTCAATCTACTCTGGCGCTTGTAGATTAACGCGGACCTGCACACAATCACAAACAAACTACTTTGCCCCCAATGAAACAGAGAGGTTGTCAATCTCTCCGTTTTGCTGAACACAAAGGATTAAATGTGTGGATGCAAAATATGATGAGAGTAAAATATGACCAGCGAGCAAATGATGATGAAAAACTATTAAAACGGCTATAAGCAATGTAGGAAAAATTGGACCGGGATCCACAGTTCACTAGAGGTGTCTCTCCAATAGATATACATGATGGGTAAACAAATTACGGCATGGCAATTGACAGAATTGTGGGCGCACAACAACGCTATCATAAAACAATATAGTTCACTGTTTCATCTAATATGGGCATCACGTCAAAATACATAGACCGTCTTCCAACTGCATCTATGACTAATAATCCACCCTGGGGTCGCTATCCAGCATGTCACCCAAAAGTATTAAGTTGCAAGCAAAAGATCATTGCAATAAGAAAAGTGCATAATGTAAGCAATGTAAATAACACAAGGAAATCACACCGCAGTTTTCTCCCTAGTGGCAACAGCACATCTGTTGTCTTAATCGTTTCTATCAACCCGAGCTCAGACAAGAGAGACATGAACCCACTATCTAGCATAAATACTCCCTCATACAACACTAATAATTACTTGGCCAAAGCATCCACTAGCATCGGAGAGCATGCAAGATCATAGATAAAACACAACACATAGATGAACAAAAGCAATGACTTCCACAATTCATCGGATCCATGCAAACACAATCATGTAGCAGTTACAGATAATATGATCTTGATCATGATAAGCAGCTCACAAGATCTAAGCAATGGAGTACAAGGAGGAGAGACAACCATCTAGCTACTGCTATGGATCCGTAGTCCCGTGGTGGACTACTCACGCATCACTCCGGAGGCATGCATGGTGGTGTAGATGCCTCCGGTGTCAATTCCCCTCTCCGGCAGGGTGCCGGGAAGAGCTGCAGAACCCTCCCAAACTAGGGTTGGAGATGGCGGCAGCCTCGGACGTCTTCTGGGAAATATGATCGGGTGCTTAGGGTTTTTGCATCGAGGGCGAATTTATAGGTGAAGAGGCGACGCGAGGAGGTGGGCCACCTCTCCAGGTGGCACCCCGGTGCGGCCTAGGGGGGGTCGCGGCCAGGTGGCATCTGGAGCCCATGGGGCTCCTTTCGGGCGTCCTTCGGGTTCCGTCTTTGTTTCATATTGGAAATAATTCCTGTAAATTATCAGCGCAATCCGAGAAACTTCCCAGAACAACTTTTCTGAAACAAAAAGACAACAGAAAACAGAAACTGGCACTGGGCATCTTGTTAATAGGTTAGTTCCATAAATCATGCCAAAATGATATAAAAACATTATAAAAACATGTGGCACTGATATAAAATCAAGCATGGAACATAAAAAAATTATAGATACGCCGGAGACGTATCAGTAACCAGACCTTAATTCAAACTTGGAGAATTTTTTTGCTCCATGAAGTTCATCTAAGAGGTCTTCAATTACTGGGATAGGGAATTTGTCCTTGATTGTTAAATCATTGAGGCCCCTAAAATCCACACATAACCTCCCAGTCTTGTCCTTTATTCTAACCAGAATCGTTGGGGAAGAATAAAGACTGTTGTGAAGGGGTTCATGTGCAGAAAACAAATGTTTTCCTAGCAACGAGAACGATGAACTAGCCAAGATCTATCTCTAGGTAGACATAAAGTAACGGAGGGAACGGTGATCATACCCTTGAAGACTGTAAGCGTCGACGATCAACCGATCTGTGTCGACGCATGATGAAGACGTATGACGATGCCGACCTCGAGGTCGTGTAGTCGTACCGGCGACGAGTACCGCAAGTGCAGCACCTCCATAGTTCTACACACGTACGGTGTAGACAACGTTCCCCCGGCTCCGGCCCAGTGGCAGCTGTGGAAGAAGAACAGCTCGACCGAAGCACCAGTGACATGGCGGTGGTGTATGGTGGAGAAATCTCTAACCCCATATGCAGCTCCAATATTCCGGAACCACACGTGAGGAAGAGAGAGAGAGAGGAATTTCTGGATGCCTTTGGGAGGAGAGGTGCCCCTCTATATATAGGAGGAGGAGGGGGCCCAACCCCTTTGGCTTAGCCATGTGGGACTAATCCCACATGGTTTGGCCGGCCAAGGAGGGGAGGCCGGCCCCCTCATGGTCCCCAAGTGGGCAACCCACTAGGGTGCGGCCAGCCCCCTTCTCTTGGGGCGCCACCCCTCTTGGGCCTCCCCTTCCGGGTGAGTCCCATGTATGTGGGCTGCCTTTATTTAATTAAATAAAATATATTTATTTTTAATTATTTCTAATTAATATTAAATAC
This sequence comes from Puccinellia tenuiflora, assembly GCA_012064385.1. Classification (NCBI taxonomy): domain Eukaryota; kingdom Viridiplantae; phylum Streptophyta; class Magnoliopsida; order Poales; family Poaceae; genus Puccinellia; species Puccinellia tenuiflora. The sequence goes on from QRDG01000025.1 coordinate 1,730,685, forward strand.
ATCTTATTCAATTATTTCTTGCTCCGAAACTCCTTTCGTTGCTCTTCGATCCCCATCGGATATTTCTCTCTTATTCCGAAATACTGTCAGAACCCTCTGATCACCATCGGGTAATTCTCTCTCATTCCGAAACACTTCGGAACCTCTCCGATCATCATCAGATAATTAACAGAATAATTCCGGAGTTCATTTCTCATTTATCATCGGTACCAAAACTTTTCCTAAGCGTCATCTACCCTTAAGTGTGCCACCCTACAGTTCGGGATCACTCCAGACATGATCGAGACCCTTCTCCGATCAATGACCAACAACGGGATCTGGACACCCATGATGGCCCATGTGCGTTCCACGAAGTTCTTTGTCGCTTGAACCTTATCGTTGTTCACCAATTCCTTTTATCACACGATATCAAGTTTGTCCGAGATCCCATCTCGTTACTCGACAAACTTATTTACTCGTCTCCATGATATTACATCTCTGTGACCTGGTCACAAGCTTGCAAGACTTGATGTAATATCACCGAGTGGGCCCAGTGATATCTGTCCGTCACACGGATGGACAAATCCCGCTTCTTGATACATACTTCTTAACATATCACCTTTGCATACCTGAGCTGCACCAATATGATCACCCTGCTATGGTGTGATGGTTGATACAATCAAGGCATCCTTCGATGATAGTGATAGGATTATTATCTCACGGTCTAAGGATTCGACTACTACTACATTTATATTAAGTTATCGCAATGCTGATATTCGTGACATATCTTATTGCGCTAACTTACTTTGGGTGGATGTCCATCATGTCATTCCCCAGTGCACGACTCCATTGTCAATTGACATAAATGCCCATGATCAAGAAACCTTGATCATCGGTTGACCAATGGACTAGTCAAGTAGAGGCTACTAGAGACCTGGTTGTTTCATATCACACGTGTATTAATGTTTCCGCTTAATACAGTTATAACACGACATAAAACTTATTATGAACATATGAGTTATGCTAATAAAACTCCTTTATTATTTGCCTGTAGGGCATAACTCCTACATGTTGCTTGGTCGGATTTCGTTATTTTGTAGCATTTGCTTGACCAGTAACTCCACATCATCCTTTTGGTGATGTGACATCCTGTACGGACTTATATTTGGGGGTTTTGATCCAGGTTTTAAAGGTATGTGATGGTCACAGCTTCTGGCAGAAGGTAAGCCTGTGGGAGACTGAAAGACATCTTGGAACTGGTGTAGTAAGTTGGTGAACTGGTCAGGTAAGAGAGCTTCTTTTTCCATTTTTCGATCGGCTGTGTCAACAGGATCACGTATGAGAATGTAACCCCTAGCACCTTGCTCTATCATTCTGCTGCACTCATTTGAAGAGATCAAGAATTTATCTTTGGGAAACATGTGGTCCTTGAAGGTATGTAAGGACCCATTGATGCCAATAGTTAAAGTTCTTCCAATGAAATCAAAAGTTACAGGATTGTGCTCCTGATGACTCCCAAGTGCAGGAGATCAATTGTAGTACCTTTCAATTAGAAAAGGTTGTTGAACCCACGAGGAGCTCAATGTATTGGTTAGAAAGAATGATAAATAAAGCAATGAAAGATGCAAATAGTTTTGGGATTTTCAGTTGTATGATTGCAAAGATAATAAAAATGTCGAAAGTAAATAGTAACAGTTGAAAGCCCAATCCTCTATGTGGCAAGAGGACAAGCTCAAATGGTGTGTAACTTATATGTGGAAAACGTTCTCGAGAGCGGCATGGATATCACTAGGCATAGAGATTTATTAAACAACACGTTGCATATCTTGTCAAGTTTTAATCTTCTTGGGGCGGAGCTATAACTAGGCATAGCTAAATAAACAAACTACAACCCTTTATGATGGATCATGTGGCCAATTTAATGACTGCACAAGAATTATTAAGACACAAAGTCCCACCATAGCATTACACTCTAAGGTCCCCGACACTACTACCCACATAACATAAATGCATGACTCCGTCTTAGGCTTACTTGTCCTCCCAAGTCTTCCTCAATTCATTACACTACGTTGTTCTCCTATGAGCCATTAAAGGTGAAGTGTTGTGCAGTCGACGTTCGCACAACACCATCATAGAATCACATAGAAGATAAACTCTTGACAAAATACCAACACATGTTATATATAAATCATTGCCAATTCATCCTATGCCCTCAGGAACATATGGGATCTACTCACAACGTGCAAACATGATCATAATCAGTGGCATAAAGGGTACACCACAATCTGGAATAAATACTTCACCACCAAATAATGACAAGTACCCAATCACAAACATGAATAGGAGCACAAGACAATGATCTAGGGTATAGCAACTCTCAAACTATGAGGGGAACGGAGTGGATCACAGAGATGACGATGGACTTGGTGATGGAGATGGTGCTGGTCTTGGTGATGGTGTTGATGTAGAGGCCTCCTCCCACGCCAAGGAGGAGAGGTGGTGATGATGGCGGTGATTTCCCCCCTCTCCGGAGCTCCGGAGCAGCAGGATCTGACCCACTTCGGAGAGAATCAGGAGTTCCGCCGCCGCCACGGCCTCAGATAATTCGGGGAAAATTAGGGCGTCCCTTTTCGGGGAAGACGAAGGCGTACATAAAAATCCCCAGGAGAGGAAGTGCTCGAGGTCCCATTTGGTGGGTCCCACGCGGCCCCTGTACCTGGCCGCGTGGGCCCACCCCATTTGGGCCTCGTGGCCTTCCTCTCTTCGGTCTTCTTTCAATTGCCCTTCTTCCGAAGAAAATTGCCTTGGTATTTTTCCTTTAATTATTTGGGTACGCGAAACTCCTGAAACAATAAAGACAAGAAAAGGGGGGTATTCTGCCTCCCAGATATTAAATACCAAAAATAGGGACTTTGTATGAAAGTCCCATAAATCATCTAAAACATGCAAAACATTGATATAACAGTGCATATAACATTCCCATATGATAATATAAGGTATAAAAATGATGATATAAAATGCACGTATCAACTCCCCCAAGCTTAAACCTTTACTCGTCCTCGAGTAAATAAGGACATAGATCATTACATGCAACGATGGACTTATGGTTGATAAATAAATATGGGCATTGTATCATCATCATATTCAATTGCAATGTAAGATTAATGAGCTAAAACTCATACACATGAGGGCAACATAAGTAGAAGCTCTAGCAATCACCCCTTACTTTTGAAAGCAAATAACTATTGTATGTTGGACAACTGAAAATTACTCCTTTTCCCATGCTTTTTCTCTTTATGTCAAGCATTTGAATGACTAGAGTTAAATGTGAAAGCAAATATGAGTAGTGGCCTTGATAAAGTAAAGGTTAGATGTCTCACGCCCCTTGAATACAAGTACCTACACCATGATTACTCATGTTGGGAAACAAAGCAAGTTTAAGTTACCTATCATTGTAAGTAATAATGGTATTATCAAGAACCTCAACCGGGGTACCTCTTGTCCCATGATTTGGATCAAGCCCACATCAAAACAACAAGACAAACAAACATAATGAACAACCTCAACACCCTTTTTATTTACCACTTTATATAGCTTTTTATTGTAGGGTGTATCATAGAAAGTTCAAAATAGCATGTAAGTAAATTTCCACCATGAATGATGCATGGCTTAGATTAGCGGCCCAGGTTTCTCTCTAACCATTTATACAAACTCATTTAAACTTACTCTGTTTCCACATTATTTCACCATGATAGGAATCCATAAACAAAAGTACATGATATCAACTGAATAAATGATGGAACATGTTGAAAGCTTTGCATGTGACAGCACATATAGGCTAACTCCCAACCTTAAACATTTATCAAGCCACTATCATCATAATATTAATCACAATGGTTCATGTTTATTATTTGATATTTTGATGATATAATTCTACAGTTGTCCAACATACTCAAGTTAATTTAAGTCCAAGGCAAGATGTGACTGAACACTCTAAATATGTCACGCTCATTTGCATGAGTGTTACCCATAAATCTCCAAAACAAGAGGTAAATGACAAGCTTTTCCATAGACCATTTTATAAGGGGACATTCCCATAGGATTTTTTTTGAAGCGCGACTGTAGGGCAACCGCCCCACAGCATTTTCCATTTTCTATTAAACAAGTCTCAACACTGTACAATTAAGCAAGAATAAAAAGGAACTACTAACTATAAAGAAATATATATATATATATATATATATACACCAAACGGACCTACCAACCGAATGTACCACCCTAAGGCAAAGCTTCCAACCAGGCCATTAAACTGTCAACATGCTTCGGTCTGATCCTGTACCTAAGCAAGGTCATGTCATGGACGAAGCCACCCTTCCATTTTCCAAAAGTTGGTCTTTCATTCCTGAAGACTGCTCCATTCCGCTGCAACCAAATGTGTCTACAAGCCACAATGAGCACTTCCATGAAAAAAACATGTCCAAAACTTCTTTTGGCCCGAGCAATGGTGGTTTGGATGTCATCAGCAGCCGGCCACTCAATCTGCAAATAATTCCAAACACGCTGGCTGAAATTGCAAGTGAAGAAAAGATGCTGCCTATCCTCATAAACTCTCAGCGGACATAGCACACAGCAATAATCCTCGGTGACATTCCAGTGACGGCGCTTCAGCAAGTCCTTAGTGTTAAGTCTATCTCTTAATAGCAACCAGGCAAAAACCCTAAGATTCATTGTACACCTAGACTGCCAAATCCAACTGAAAGCATTCGGCACAACAATATGCTATGTGACCATAAAATCTTTTAGCAGTATACTTGCCACCCCAGCAAAAAGACCACACATCATTATCAGCGTTTAGAGGGTTATCATGCAAAATCAACTGAAGCTCTCCTAATTCAGCAAATGCTTGCCTGGATAGAGGTAAAGAAAATAGAGAGGAAAGCTCACTAGATGCAGCATAGAACGATGCCGCCGAAATATCTTCATTTATAGCAAAAGAGCATAATCTTGGAAACCGAGCTTTCATAGTTGTAACTATTCCATTGAGATTCCAATTATCCGACCAGAACATGAACGTCTCACCTGAGCCGTGCTGCACAAAAGATACCCCTCTGAAATTATCAACCAACTTCATTACATCCCTCCACCAAAAGGAACCTCTCAAATTATCAGCATGGGGAACCTTGTTGGTGTAGTACGCACTCCAAACCAAGTCCACCCAAGGCACATCAACACGATTGTAGAACTTATCCAGAAATTTTATAAGAAGCGAAGCATTCTTCTTCTGAAAATCAACCACTCCTAAGCCACCCTGCTTTTTCGGCTTACAAATAAGTTCCCAAGCAGCCAACGATTGCCGTGGCGTGTCAGTATTATCTCTCCAAAGACACTGGCGCAAAATTCTGTCCAGTTGCTTAGTCAACCCCGGAGGTAAGCTTAGGGAGCATAAGAAGTGAAGCGGCATGGAGGACAAGGCAGAATTGATCAGCTGCAATCTTGAACCTTGATTCAGAAAACATGAGCTAGATGCCAGCCGATGTTCCAAATTACACACCAAAGGCATAAGGTCCTGTATACTCGGTCTAGTAGTCCCCAAAGGAAGGCCCAAATAAGTGAAAGGCAAACTTCCCACTTGACAGCCAAAATCAGCAGCTAACTGCTCAATAACCTCCTTCTGAACATTTATTGGAATCATGGAAGACTTGTTGTAATTAATTTTCAATCCAGTTGAGAGGGAGAACATATCCAGAGTTTCTTTTAACCTAGCCAACTGATCACCGTCCGCTGGAACAATTAGGAGTGTATCATCAGCATACTGTAAAATAGGAAAGTCTCGATCATGGGTGTCAATCGGCAAGCTAAGCAAACCCTGTCCCAATAAATCATTTACCACCACTTGCAGCAGCTCTGAACCAAGCACATAGAGAAGAGGGGACAATGGGTCCCCTTGCCTAACTCCACGCTTACAAATAAACTGTTTTCCAGGGATGCCATTCAGAAGAACAGAAGATGTTCCAAATGACAGAAGCTTCCTCACCCAGTCCAGCCATTTCTGGTTAAAACCCATGTGTTCCAGAACCTGAAGAATAGCATCATGCTCAGTGGTATCAAAAGCCTTAGCGAAATCTAACTTAAGAATGATGATCGGCTTCTTGGACGCATGACACTGGTATAGATATTCAAAGGACCAAGCAATGCAATCCTGAATAGATCTGCCCCTAATAAAACCATACTGGTTCTTATGCACACATTTGAGAATCACATCTTGAAGTCTATTAGCAGCCAGCTTTGTCAAGAACTTCAGACACACATTTGTAAGGGAAATAGGCTGAAAATCATTCACATCCATTGGTACAGGAACTTTGGGCACCAAAGTAATGAAGGAGCCATTGATATTCTCAAGCTTCAGAGTTCCAGCATGAAAGTCCTCAGCTAGGCGGTAAAAAAAAGTTTGAATAATGGGCCAGCAATGTTTTACAAACATCCCATTGAATCCATCCGGCCCAGGGGCCCTATCTGTCGGCATAGCAGCCACAACCTCATCCATCTCTTTTTTAGTAAAGGGTCTAGTGAGCTGATCCAGCCCATCCACTCGCGCAAACAATCGACGTAAATCAAATTGCATATTAATGCCATTTGAATGGCCCATCCTCTCCCTGTAACAGGACCAAAGCATTGCTGCCATCTCATTGTGATCAGATATGTCCCTACCATCAGCATCTCTAATCATTGAAATTCTATTTCTACGAAAGCGCTCCGTGGCCATGGCATGAAAGTACTTTGTGTTCTCCTCCCCCTGTTTTATCCATCTTATAGTACATCGTTTTTTCCAATAAGCACATTCAGCCGCAAGTAGACCATCAAGATGTATCTTTACCAGGTTACGGAAGTTGAATTCAGGTCTGAACAAAGGTCTATTCTCCTCAAGAGAGTCAAACAACAATATCACATTGTTACACTGTTGAATAAGATATTTCAAACGAGACAGACCAGCATGCCACTTCTTGAGATTATATCTTAAGCTCTTCAGCTTATCCACTATGACGGCTGAAACATGAGATTTTTTAGACTCAACTGCCCAAGACTGAGCCACACAGTCTTTGAACCCCGGCATTTCCACCCAGTAGTTTTCAAACCTAAATAACTTGGCTTTAGGGATTTGAGTATCAATATTGACCACACACAGCACATGATCAGAACCAGTTTTAGCAAGCGTAAACACCATTGAGTTTGGATAATCCGTGATCCAATTAGGACTTGTGAAAAACCAATCCAACTGCTCTAACAAAGGTGTTTCCTGCATATTAGACCACGTGTATGCACGCCCTTTCAGAGGAAGCTCAAGCAGACCGAGGTGTCCGATAATCTCATTGAAAAGAAACATATCATTCTGATTTCCACCTGGTCTATTTCTGTTAGCTTGAGAACGAATGAAATTAAAGTCCCCTAGAATAAGCCAATTTGACATTGTTGGGATTTGTAGGTTATAAAGCCATGAAACAAACTGATCCCTCTCCACTCCATGACAAGGACCATAAACAGACACCATCGTCCAACTTGCATTATTATGCACTGAAGTAAAATTGACAGAAACTGCAAAACGATTTGCCTCAATCAACTGCCCATAGAAAACAGACGAGTTCCATAGCACAATCAAACCACCCGATGCCCCAATAGAAGGAGAGAACGCGAAGCAATCGAATCTCTTAGGGTAGAATTTGCGGATGAACTTCCAATCAAATGACTCACATTTTGTCTCCTGGAGACAAATAATAGCACATTCACTCTCATCGATTTTCGCACGAACTTCATTTTTGCGTATTTCTGAATTTAGACCTCTCACATTCCAGCACAACACCTTCCACTTTCTCAAACTAGATTGACTCATTATAAACCATGTTCAGATTCAGGTTGACAGCCAGGATACGCTTCAAGCTTCTCCTTTGTTAGCAGACTGGCATCAATCCCAAGCTTCATGCCCACTTCCTGCATGACCACCATTGGGGTAGCAGGAAAAGTTGGTCCCATAGGATTTTTTAATGCAGTTCTATAAGCCCATAATGCATCATTAATTTTAAGTGGCCAATCAGACCTAGACTTATTTACTGTCTTTTCCAAAATGAGTTTAATTTCCCTATTACTTAATTCAACCTGTCCACTTGTTTGAGGGTGATAAGGAGACTCAATTCTATGGTTAACATCATATTTTGCCAATGCTTTCCTAAAAGCACCATGTATGAAATGAGAGCCACCATCAGTAATCAAAAACCTAGGAACACCAAACCTTGGGAAAATGATGTCCTTGAGCATTTTCATTGCTGTGGCAAGATCTGCACTTTTGGTTGGAATTGCCTCCACCCACTTTGTAACATAGTCCACTACAACCAAAATATGAGTATGCTTTGTCTTTGAGGCTGGGAAAGGTCCCATAAAGTCAAAACCCCACACATCAAATGGTTCAAGTGGTAGAGAATAATTCATATGCATTTCATTTCTCCTACCAATATTTCCTACTCTTTGACATTTATCACAAGATTTAACATATTCATGGCAATCTTTAAATAAAGTGGGCCAATAGAAACCAGATTGTAATACCTTTGCTGCTGTGCGATCTCCTGCATGATGCCCTCCATAGGGACTATCATGACAATCTCTTATTATAGCCTGTTGTTCATGCTCAGGTATACAACGTCTAATAATACCATCTACACTTTTCTTATAAAGGAAAGGATCATCCCAAAAATAATGTCTAAGATCATAAAAGAATCTCTTTCTTTGTTGATAAGTAAAGTGTGGAGGTAATACTTGTCCAACAATAAAATTTGCATAATTAGCGAACCAAGGAGATGCAACCTTAACACTAGATACATTAACAATTGCAAGTTGTTCATTAACAAAGCTATCATTAATAGGAATGGGATCATCAGGTATACTTTCCATTCTAGAGAGATGATCAGCTACTTGGTTATCCTCTCCTTTCCTATCAACAATGTGTAAATCAAATTCTTGCAATAAAAGTACCCATCTTATCAATCTAGGCTTAGCATCTTTCTTCTTCATCAAGTATTTAATAGCAGAATGATCAGTATGTATTGTGACTTTGGAATCAGTAATATAAGGTCTAAACTTGTCACAAGCAAATAGTACCGCTAAAAATTCTTTTTCAGTTGTAGCATAATTTCTTTGGGCAGCTGATGCATCTAAAATGCATACATGAACTTTGCACTATAAAAGTCATATTCCAATCATATTTGCATCATATAAGGGGTATATTACTGTTATTTAATGATTTTTGGTAATTTATGATGATATCCCTTTTTTATGGAATTAATCCTGCGTAGGCAGAAAACCCCTATTTCTTTCCTTATTTGTTTCAGGACCTTAATGATGTCATAATGAGCTATAAATTTACGGGGGTCATTATTTTGGAAGGAGAAGATTTAGGAGCGAAAGAAGTCAACGAACGGAGGCCGGAAGACCAAAAGGGGAGGTCCCACGCGGCCAGGTACTGTAGCCGCGTGGGCCTATCCCAATTGGCCCTCGTGGCCCCGTTTGCGTCGATCCTTCGCCCAGAAGCTTCCTCGTGACCTAAAAACGCCTATATAAAGAGCCCCCCGACGTTCTCCGAAGGGAGAGCCGCCACACGAGAGAAACAAGAAACAGAGACCAGGAGGCTGCAGATTGGAGGTGGAAAACTCCGGCAGAGCCCTGCCGGAGAGGTCTCCTTCTTCTCCATCGACATCTCCACCGTCTCCATGATGAAGAGGGAGTAGTCCACCTCTGGACTATGGATTTGTGGCAGTAGCATATGTATCTCTCTCTCTCTCTTGAGCTTCACTAATTAGCACCGTATGAGCTGCTGAACATGATTACGGTCACCGTTGTATTACCATTGTGGTGGATCTTTCTATGAGTTAATATATGTTGAAGATTGCAATGTTATATTTCAGTTATGAAAGTAGGTGCATATTATGTACCCCGTTCTTGTATCCTTGTTATGATCAAGCATGTTTATGAGAGCGTGTGTGGGGGAACATGTGCATTAGTTGGAGTAACGGGGGTGGTGAAGTGATAAGCTGACAACTTAATATCATGATCCATTGGGTGTTTACCTTACTTTGTTACCTCACTAGGGATAAACCAAAATACCATGTTGTAGGGTAGGAGGAGTGACATGCCTCTACCTAAGACTAGATCCATCATGTGTTTATTTTCACTTCATGTCATTAATCTTAAAGCTATACTCTGATGTTATCTTAATTACTAAGGTGCATGATTTAGTTCACATCTTGGTGGAGTATAAGTGAGACTAATAATCAAAAGGTCTCTATGCTAGGACGTGATGCCCATATAATTAGTAACATGTCATTAACCTTGTTTGCAATCTCATATGTTAAATCTATGTTTACTCATTTGCCACACTATATTAAAGAGAGAGTGCATGTGTGAAACCATGAACCCCGGTCCATTTTTAATCATAAGAAACACTTTTCCAACCACTTTTAAGCATCTTTTACATTCAGCCATTTTAAAATCAGAAAATACAAAAACACTTTTACTTCTTGCATTCACATATAAAAACCCCAAAAATACCATCCATCATCATTACTATCATCCTTGCATACTTATTCACCACCATTGCATTTTTATTTACTGTTTTGCATTCATTATCATCTTAATATCATTCTCACACCTTGTGCTTGACAACCACTTGGTGAGGTTGAGGGCACAAAGCAATCTATTTTGTTTGCAGGAAATCTAGAGAAGGACAAGAAGATAAAACCCACACTACTGATTCCCCGAGAGTTCGATATTAAACCCTCGAGTCACCTTCTTGGGGAAAAACTACCACTTCTACATACTCTGCACTTGGAGGCTCAACCTATCCCTAATATATTATCTTCCTTTCAGGGTATCAAGAGTACTTGTTGGCGTTGTTGAGGGAGAAGAACACTCTCATCAATCCCGTCATCAACAGCATCAAGTGTTCTACTAGCATAATAAATAACATTCAGTTTCTTATCAACCCTTTGACCCAAAACAACCCCAACTGCATAATCACTAGCATCACACATAATTTCAAAGGGCAATTTTCAATCAGGAGGTTGAATAATAGGAGCATTTATCAAAGCATTCTTCAAAATATTAAAAGATTCAATGCAATCATCATTAAAAGAGAAAGGAAGATCCTTTTGCAAAAGATTGGTTAGAGGTTTTGATATTTTGGAGAAATTCTTAATGAACCTACGGTAAAAACCTGCATGCCCAAGGAAACTTCTTATACCTTTTATATCCTTTGGGTATGATAGCTTCTCAATAGCTTCTATCTTGGCTGGATCAACTTCTATTCCATCTCCAGAAATCTTATGTCCTAGAACAATTCCTTCGGTAACCATGAAGTGACACTTCTCCCAATTGAGAACTAAATGTTGATCTTCACAACGCTGCAAAACTTTGTTAAGATTGAACAAGCAATTATCGAAAGAAGTACCATACACAGAAAAATCATCCATAAAGACTTCCATTATCTTTTCAATATAGTCAGCAAATATAGCATTCATGCATCTTTGAAAAGTAGCAGGAGCATTACATAAACCGAATGGCATTCTTCTATAAGCAAATGTACCAAATGGGCAAGTAAAAGTGGTCTTTTCTTGATCGTCCTTATGGACAGGAATTTGTGAGAAACCTGAATAACCATCTAGATAACAAAAGTGAGAGTGTTTAGATAACCTTTCTAACATTTGATCAATAAATGGCAATGGGTAATGATCTTTTCTAGTTGCTTTGTTTAGTTTCCTGTAATCAATGCACATCCTATAACCAACAATAGTACGTTGAGCCACAAGTTCATTCTCATCATTTGGAACAACAGTCATTCCATCTTTTTTTGGAACACAATGGACATGACTAACCCACTTACTATCAGCTATAGGATAAATGATACCAGCTTCCGTGAGTCTTATTACCTCTTTTCTTACCACTTCTTTCATTTTTGGATGGAGACGGCGCTGATAATCAACAACAGGTTTTGCATCCTCTTCCAAATTGATTTTATGCATACATAGAGCTGGGCTTATACCTTTAAGATCATCAAGAGAGTATCCAATAGCTGGTCGATGAGCTTTTAGCACATCAAGTAGTTTCTCTTCTTCTTCAGCTGAAAGGTTAGCACTAATAATGACAGGATATATATTCTTATCATCTAAGTACGCATATTTCAGATTGTCAGGCAAAGGTTTCAATTCAAAACTAGGATCCCCTTTAGGTGGTGGTAACACTCCTAAATTATCAGGTGGGATGTGCAACTGTAACTATGGTGGTTGTTGCCATAATATTTGTTCCAGAGCTTCTTTTTCCTCATCATTAAATGGTTCATCTTGATTAAGCATATAACGTTCTACAACATCTGTTGAAGCTACAGCTATAGGAGCAAGGGTTTCAATTATATCTTCAGAAATTGGCTCTTTCACAACATGTTTATCAGCAAATTTGGAAAATTGAACTCAAGTCTTTCATTATCACATTTAATAAACACTTTCTCTTTAAGCAAATTAATTTCAGCTCCAACAGTACGCAAGAAAGGTCTACCAAAAATGATAGGACAAAATGAATCTTGAGGGCAACCAAGCACAATAAAATCAGCAGGATATTTAATTTTACCAACTAGAACTTCAACATCTCTAACAATTCCAAAAGGACTAATATATTCTTTATTAGCAAGTTGAATTGTCATACCTGTCTGTTCCATAACAATAGGATCAATATCAGGCTTGATTTCAAGATAGAGAGAATATGGAATGACACTAATGCTAGACCCAATATCACATAGACCATGATAACTTGAAGTCCCAATAGAGCATGATATTATAGGTTTTCCCACCTTGGCCGAATTACCTCTGATAATTTTAGTAGCGTCTTCACATAGATAAACATCAACATGATCTTCTTCATTTAATTGTTTGATAACAGAAATTTGAGTATTGACTTCCACCTGTTCATATGGCTGAGGACATCTTCTTTTACTCTTGTTAGTAACAGCAATAAGTAATTTTTTCTTAACTTGGTTTGGATATGGGGGTGGCTCAACATACTCCTCAATTCTCACAGATGACACTGGCTCTATCTGTTTAATAACTTTAGGAATAACAATAGATTGTTTAACAGGTTCAACATAAGTTTCAAACCCACTTTTAGGAATACAGATATGCTCAGCAAAAGATTTAGCTATTTCAAGTATAACATAAGGATCAAGATTAAATGTATCACTCATATTTTTAAACAAGATGGAAGTAGAGAAGCTCTCCACACATGAATATCCAAAATCAAAATAAGGTTCATTACCTTTATCAAGTTCCCAGTGTCCAGTATTTTCATAAATAGTTTCCAATAGGTTCCATGCTTCTTCTGCAGTATTATTTGTAAAACTCCCACCAGATGAATTGTCCAGAATTTCCTTATGCTTCATAGGTAGCCTCACATAAAAGTTTATCAATATAAGTTTCTTTGTAAGATCATGACAAGGATTCTCACGAAGGAGTGCCTTCAGTCTCACCCAAGCTTGAGTAATACTCTCTCCCAGATGTGGCCAGAAATTAAATATATAGCAGTGGCTCTCATAAGCTTCTCTAGGAGTAAAATATTTAAGAAGAAAAATCTTCCTCAATACACTCCATTCAGTAGTGGCTCCTTCATCCAAAGACCTGAACCAAATACGAGCATTACCAGATAAAGACATAAATAATAGCTTCCTTTTCACATAGTCCTCAGAAATACCAGGAATCCTAAATAAGCCACATATTTCTTCAATCATTTCAATGTGTTCACGTGCAGACTTAGTTCCATCCCCTAAAAATATATTCTTCGTAACTCTTTCAACATGGCCAGTAGGAATTTTAAATCCCACTTCAGGTATCTTAGACACAGCAGTTTCAACCACCTTAGCAGTAGTGGCATAAGCACTTTCATATAGAGCAAGGTGCAGCGAGGGACGATTCTTAAATGCCATAATATCAATGAGATAAAACAGCAAATATAATTCAGCTTTCAATTTTCCTTACCAAACTTCTTACCAATAGCGCTACGCTCCCCGGCAACGGCGCCAGAAAAGTATCTTGATGACTCCCAAGTGCAGGAGATCAATTGTAGTACCTTTCAATTAGAAAAGGTTGTCGAACCCACGAGGAGCTGAAGGTATTTGTTAGAAAGAATGATAAATAAAGCAATGAAAGATGCAAATGTTTTTGGGATTTTCAGTTGTATGATTGCAAAGATAATAAAAATGTCGAAAGTAAATAGTAATAGTTGAAAGCCTAATCCTCTACGTGGCAAGAGGACAAGCTCAAATGGTGTGTAACTTATATGTGGAAAGCGTTCCCGAGGGCGGCATGGATATCACTAGGCATAGAGATTTATTAAACAACACGTTGCATATCTTGTCAAGTTTTAATCTTCTTGGGGCGAAGCCATAACTAGGCATAGCTAAATAAACAAACTACAACCCTTTATGATGGATCATGTGGCCAATTTAATGACTGCACAAGAATTATTAAGACACAAAGTCCCACCATAGCATTACACTCTAAGGTCCCCGACACTACTACCCACATAACATAACTGCATGACTCCGTCTTAGGCTTACTTGTCCTCCCAAGTCTTCCTCAATTCATTACACTATGTTGTTCTCCTATGAGCCCTTAAAGGTGAAGTGTTGTGCAGTCGACGTTCGCACAACACCATCATAGAATCACATAGAAGATAAACTCTTGACAAAATACCAACACATGTTATATATAAATCATTGCCAATTCATCCTATGCCCTCAGGAACATATGGGATCTACTCACAACGTGCAAACATGATCATAATCAGTGGCATAAAGGGTACAACACAATCTGAAATAAATACTTCACCACCAAATAATGACAAGTACCCAATCACAAACATGAATAGGAGCACAAGATAATGATCTAGGGTATAGCAACTCTCAAACTATGAGGGGAACGGAGTGGATCACGGAGATGACGATGGAATTGGTGATGGAGATGGTGCTGGTCTTGGTGATGGTGTTGATGTAGAGGCCTCCTCCCACGCCAAGGAGGAGAGGTGGTGATGATGGCGGTGATTTCCCCCCTCTCCGGAGCAGCAGGATCTGACCCACTTCGGAGAGAATCAGGAGTTCCGCCGCCGCCACGGCCTCAGATAATTCAGGGAAAATTAGGGCGTCCCTTTTCGGAGAAGACGAAGGCGTACATAAAAAGCCCCAGGCGAGGAAGTGCCCCGAGGCCCCGTTTGGTGGGTCCCACGCGGCCCCTGTACCTGGCCGCGTGGGCCCACCCCATTTGGGCCTCGTGGCCTTCCTCTCTTCGGTCTTCTTTCCATTGCCCTTCTTCCGAAGAAAAACTGCCGTGGTATTTTTCCTTTAATTATTTGGGTTCGCGAAACTCCTGAAACAATAAAGACAAGAAAAGGGGGGTATTCTGCCTCCCAGATATTAAATACCAAAAATAGAGACTTTGTATGAAAGTCCCATAAATCATCCAAAACATGCAAAACATTGATATAACAGTGCATATAACATTCCCATATGATAATATAAGGTATAAAAATGATGATATAAAATGCACGTATCAGCTCCTTAAACCAATTTACTCCGAATATAATATCAGATCCTTGTAGTTCCAGAATTCTGAAATTTGCACTGAACCTATGGCCTTGGATGGAAAACTGGCAGTTGGGAGCTACGGCAGTAGAAGACAGAATGCCTCCACCTGCTGCCTTGACAGTCCTTTGTTTAGTCTGCTCCATAGGAATGT
Source organism: Puccinellia tenuiflora (assembly GCA_012064385.1). NCBI lineage: Eukaryota > Viridiplantae > Streptophyta > Magnoliopsida > Poales > Poaceae > Puccinellia > Puccinellia tenuiflora. The sequence continues at coordinate 1,746,476 of QRDG01000025.1, forward strand.
TGTTCTTGATAGCAAACTGGAGATCCATGAATGTATTGGTGCTGCCAGTATCTGCTAATGCAATTGTAGAGGACTTTATAAAATTCAACAGCAATGATATCGTAGAATCACTTGGGAAACCCTTGTAAGCAGCTTGTGAAATGTTCATGAGGTTGTGTTCTTCTTGTGCCTCTTGTGCCTGTCCTGGCTGCGGATTCTCCCTAGCTAGGTTCAACTGAACTTGTAATTCTCTGTTTTTCTCCTGTTGCTCTTCAACTTCTTCATCAGAGTGGCATTGCATTTGTATGTTGTTCAAAGCTTGTTGCATTGGTTGACACTTATGCCCATGGAACTAGTTATCAGGACAGTACCAGCACTTTCTTGGTTCCCTTACTCTGTCAGGAGCTGCTCTGTTTCTATTGTCTTTGGCCGGAACTGGGCGCAAGGCTTGCTGATGCCCTTGTTCGACAACTGTTGCTGGGAGAAATGTACGTTTGTTGTTGGACATGTAAGCTTTCTCATACTGCCTAGCCTACCAGTAAGCCGAAGCTAGGGTTGTTGGCTTTTGACAGATCACTGTTGGTTTAATTCCCTCTTTCAGACCACTGACAAACCTATCGATGAAGAAATCCTGTGGGAGGTAAGGTCTCTCAAGTCTCATTTGTGTCATCCACGTTTCATATAAGTCAATGTAGCAATTGACTGTGCTAATTTGGTTGAGCATTTGCAGTTGATCCATTGGGTCCGTGGAGATGTTGTCAGGGAATCTGTCAATGAGAACTTGTCCCAGCTGTTGCCAAGAGAGTGTTTGCAAGTTTAGGCCTGCACTGTTGAGCCAAGTCTTGGCTTGTCCCTGATATGTGCGATACCCCATTTGACTCTGCTTTCTACTGGTATGTTAACAAGATTGAATATGTCTTCGCACTCAAGTAGCCAGGCTCGCGGGCAATCGCCAGAAAAGGTGGGTAATTCCACGTGTGGTGTCCAAAGTTGAGGTTCGGTGTGGAATGGCTGTTAGAATTGTCGCTGATGATCAGGTGGTGGTGGTGGTGCTGGGTTGGGTGGTGGTTGTTGTTGCTGAGTGTACTGATAAGGATATGGTGGTGGCTGGTAATATGGGTATTGAGGTTGGGAAGGTGGGTATTGCTGATAGTGTGGGGGAGAAAAGGTTGATATTTGTGGGGATTGTTGATGGTAGTAGTGTGGCTAGTTGAAGGGTGGTGTTCTGGGAGAGTTGGTGCATAGGTGGGGGAATTTGGTGGGTGGTGGTGATAGGTGGAGATGTGCTAGTAACATAGGTCGGCTGGACATTCTGCCGAGCAGTTGGGGAGGGCGGAAGTGGTAGCTGGTGAAAGAGCATGGTTGTCCTCATGTGTGGTTTTGGTAATTAATGACAATCCTTAAGGACTAATGTGTGCTTTGAGCTATACTTGTAGGTTTGGTCCATAGCAATACTTGAACTCCATATGTTGGAGTCAAGGCTAAAAGAAGAAGAGTTCATGGTGATCAAGGCTAAGTGCAAGTTGATCAACACACAAGGCTAGGAATGTACCATTAGGGATCGTATGATCCCATGGTATGGTAAGCAATTGTCAATATAGCCTTGTGAACAAACCCATGATCTATGTGCTTGTATCTCTATGTGTGGTTAGGAAGTTCTCCATGAGCATGCAACGAAAGGGATATCCTATGTAGCCCATGAAGGATGGTGTCACGTGGTGATCGTCATCAATATAAGGGTCGGGTGAAGTTATGTCGAAGAGTGCCTCTCCAATCTTGGTGTATGGGGGAGCAACATGTGAGCCTTCACCAAGCGGAGCACAATCAAGAAAGGTGGTCCAACTTGAGAAGGCCAAGATCATCATCATCAAGCTCAAGTGGATTATGCGCAAGGAAAAGGTATGTTCTTGATAGGTTTTCTATTTTACCGGTCTCATGATGTTAGTTTAGAGACCGGGTTATAGGATAGATAACCGTACTATCAAGAGGGGCTCTCGAGCGAGTATCTTGATCGTATCGTCGTACAGAGCTCAAACCTTTGCATCATTGGCATCATCTTTATTGGTTCTTATTTGGCTCTTATCATGGTGTGGTCTTCGTGCTTGTCGTGCGTGTCATGACAAGGCCAAGTTCACCGAAAACGGATTTCGTATGTATCTTCTCTTGCGTTTTCGGTTTTGGAGATTTTGCCGGTCCATCCATGCAGAAGGTTTCACTCTTCCATTTATTAGAAAAATATCCCATGCTTGGTTTCAATATTTCTGCTTTTTGTTAGGTATCCCTTGTCATCCTCTTTCCAAAAAAATTGGATTTACCTCGATCGGAGTTTCCTAGCAAAAGTTATTCAGTTTCAGGGTTTTGCTATTTTTCTCTGTGCAGCGGTAGTACCGCCGCCTCCGGCGGCAGTACCGCTGGTGGTACCACCAGCAGTGCTACCAGCACCACCGCCAGGGAGGTGCTCTGTTAGCCCTCAGCGGCAGTACCGCCGCCTCTGGCGGTAGTACTGCTCCTGAGAACCTTGAGCCCTCTCCTGGGCTGTGCAGCAGTGAGAGCAGCACCGCCAGCAGTGCCACCAGCACTACCGCCAGGGAGGTGCTCTATTAGCCCTCAGCGGCAGTACCGCCGCTTCTGGCGGTAGTACCGCTGCTGGGGACTTTGAGCCCTCTCTTGGGCTATGCAGCACTGCCAGCAGTGCCGCCAGCACTACCGCCGTTGATGCCCTCTGTTTCACCCCAGCGGTAGTATCGCCGCCTATGGCGGCAGTACCGCTACTGTGGGTTCTTTTGAGAGCCGTTGGTGGGCTGAAATGCGTGGGGAGGTAGTACCGCCCCAGCGCGAATCTGCCCCCAACGGTTAGATTGTGGGGCAACCTATTTAAGGGGCCTTCTTCCCCAAAGGTTGACCAACTCTTTGCACTCTCTCTCTCTCTCCTCCATTGTTGACCTTTTTGAGAGCTTGCTTTCTCTCCACCCCTCCATGATTCTTGCCTCCTTTTAGAGGGAAAGAGACACTAGTAGAGAACATGGCATCAGTACCAGTTTTATAGGGCCTTTAGTACCGGTTGTGCAACCGGTACTAAAAGGTCGGCACTAAAGGGTCACCCCTTTAGTACCGGTTTTAGATACAACCGGTACTAAAGGCCCTCCACGTGGGCACACAGCAGGGCGCGTAGGCGAAGGACCTTTAGTACCGGTTGCTAATACCAACCGGTACTAAAGGTTCCTGCATTTTTTTCCCCTCTTATTTTTTCAGGGAGGTTTAGGTTTTCGGTTATTATTTCTTTTCGCTTATTTTTCGGGGTTTGGGGTTTCTGTTTTTTTCCTTTTCGCTCATTTTTCAGGGTTTCGGAGGAGAGCACGTATAAAGTACACACTACACATATAAAGTACCCACTACACATATAAAGTACTCTCGTTAATTACATATAAAGTAATAATTACAATGGAGATCAACGCTAGCTAGTACATGCACGGAGGGAGTCTATTTTTCGACATAGTGGAATTCACCGAATTCATCTATGACTTGCGTCAACATGAATCCCGCCAATTCCTCCGCAATAGCTTTTACACGGTTTTCTGGTAGGAGCTGGTTCCGCTTCCTTGACATCTTTAAAAGAAGGAGATCCGGTCAGTTATGATCGAAACTAAACACAATTGATGGTTGCAAAATAAAAGTTGTATATGATGTTTACATACCTCTCGATTTCTTACATTATTGACTCTCTCATTGACCCTCATGTGAATATACTCGCAAACGTAGTATCCACATAGTTGAGTCCCCTGTGGTTGTCGCAGACACCACTATACAAGAATATAATTTAATCAAATAATAATCGAGAGAATGATAATGGTATTAGAAAGATACACAAACCTATATACGTATTAGTACTTACATTGTTAGCCTTGAACTCCAGCTTATCTTTCCATTCACCGCGTTCTTCCGCGATGAACTTTCTCCAAACCCTGCCCGGAAAAGAAAATGAATTGAGGAGTTATTTTATATACTTTTGATATCCGGAAATGAACGAAAGTGGACGATATAGTGCGATTGAAATTACCTCTTGAGCATTAGACGCACGTTTTTGTAATCATCTTGATCTTTCCTTAATGAGTCCCAGACTTCAACTTCTCCTTCGTCGAGTCTAATGATAAACAGAATGTAGTGGAACCTGCGCACATTTATATACGCAGGTATTCAGAACTCGTCAATTACACTTATTATCGAGAAAGCAAAATAGAATGTGTAAAAGACAGTAACACTAACCCGAAGTTGTAAGGAAAAAGTATTTCCTTTTTGATACTTTGTCGCTTAAAAACGTTAGCAAACGGTCCTCTGTGTCCTGGACATAAAAAGGTCTTTCTACGGTGACTTCATTAACTTTATCCGGGTCAATGAACCCAATGTCCCAGATTCCACCCATTCGGCATTCACGAATCTTCATTTTGCATAATAGCATACAAAAGAATGTTGTGAGGATAATTACAAGTAATGAAACGAGCTTAACTATAAATAATTAAATTACACGAATAAATTACTTACAGACAATAGCAGCTGATGATAGATTTGTCGAGAGCAAGTTGATTGTACATCTGAAAAAGTTCGGAGAAATCAACCTGCACACCATATTCTCGGAAGTAGTGTTGGTCCTTAACTCCCGCCATGAGATATTCTCTCCCTTGTTTTGCGGCGGCCATGTACCAGTTATTCAATTTATATAACTGTGTTGTTAGAGCACTCGGATTTTCGACCAGAGGCAGCCCGAGTTCAAATTTAGGTTGAATTGTTATCTGCGCTATTTCATAACCCACGTCGCCAATGACAACTTCTCCATGCTCGATTTCCCGAGCTTCAGAAGGCACAATGAGCGGGGCGATCGATTGTGCTTCTTGTTCTCCGAGCTGGGCAACTCTTTTCCCGCATGCTTTTTCTTTCTCCGTCTGTGAGGAAAGTACCTTGTCAATACCTCGCTCATAGTCTGAAAGGGGCGGTTGTGGAAACCTATATAGGTTGTCAACGGTGCGATCTTTTACCTCGGCTGGTATAGTCTTCAGAAGTTCCTTCATGGGGTCAAGTCTTGCCTCCAGTCTTTCCTTTTTTTCTGTTCAAAAAAGGCTTTAGCCTTGCCTTGTGTGCTCAGTTTTAATTCCTCCAAAGTCATCTCGCCAGGTAACTTCTCAGGAGCCTTGACTTCTTTGGGTTTTCTTGCACGTTTCTTGATAGGGGACGACGTGAACAGCTTCCGCTTTGTCAAATTACTGCTAGTGGGCGCAGCAGTCGGCTGACGGGACGGCGCGGGCGATGGACTCGCGGTGGGCTCCACATCGTCGGGGGAGGAGGGTGGACTTTGCTGTGGTGAATTTCTAACCGGAGGAGTCGGTGGCCTTGGCAACGAGTCTGGAAACTTGATGTATTTCTTCTTCCATAGAACGATACCAAGCTCGACTTCTCCCAATGTCTTCTCGCCTTCAGCTCCAGGAATGTCAAGATGCATTGAGTTGAATCCCGACAAAACTTTCGTGACCCCGACACGAGCAAATCCAGCTGGAATCTCACCAAAATGGAAGGTTGCTCTAGGTTGATGTGGTAAAGCATAGCCATTCGCCACCGGAAAACTAAGGTTATTCATTGGCGCATGTAACTCACAATGTGTCTTCTCCGTGATATCATCAACGAGGGTAGCGTGCCGCCGACGGTTTATCAACTGCAGGATCTTGTTGCTGCGTGGAACCCACGCTGCTTTTCCGCTGAGATGGGCAGACTTCGACTGCATGATCTTCTACTCGCGGCTGAGATTCCCTTTGTTGGGTAGTTGCTCCTTCACATCATGCATCTGGCTTTCTAATGCAGTAAACCTCTCCGCCTCCCTCTTTTTACTTCTACAATGTTTTCTATAAGATGCAGCGTCCTCCGGAAACCCTTCAAGAAAACCAACCCCGCCTCCTCTGCCTCGACATCGTCCCCAGTGTTCTTTATTCCCGAGGGCGAGTGAAAGCTCGTCGTCCTCTCTATCGGGAACATATTTTCCCTGTCGGACAAGTTCTATTGCGTCAACTAGTTTTTTGGCGACTCTTGTAATTCTTTTCTTCCATTTTCCCTGTGCAACAATCAGCCCTGTGTCTGGGTCCAAGACTGCCCCATGCGCAAACAACCAGAACTTGGACCTGTCGGGCCAGCCATCTGTCTGTGGAGTGATCCCTTTTTTACGCAGCTCGTTTTCATAGGCTTCCCACTTAGGCAAGGCAGTCTTGTAGCCACCTGAGCCCAAACGATGGTGATATTTCTTCTTCTGAGCATTCAACTTATTTTGGGTCGATCGGGCCACAGCGACGGCCGATTTCCTATACGCCGCAAATTCAGGCCAGTCATCTTTTAGCTTCTCTAGATCTCCGGTGAAATTTGGAGGTTTTTTCGCATATTTTCTCCACAATGCGTTCTTCCAGTTCTTGAATTGCTGGGCCATTTTGCTAAGAGTCCATTGCTTGACTTTATCCTGCCTCTTCTATGGGAGATCTGCCGGTAGGGTGAAAGAATGCAACATCGAGGTCCAAAGGTTATCTTTAATTCTTTCCTCAAGATATTTTGCGCCAATGTTGGCTTTCTTCGGCTTATTCCATTCTGCAACGGTGATCGGGACGGCGTCCCTAACAAGAACGCCGCATTGAGCTACATATTTAGTGTAGATTCCTTCGGGTTTCTCCGGTTTGCCTTTTACACTAACTTCGTCGATCGACAACTTTGCACCATCCGGCAGCTTTACCCCTTGGTTCGGGCCTCGTTTAGGGATTGACGATCCAGAGGGCTAAAAGAAAAATGTTTCATTAATAAGTGCAATATAAATCAATTAATGCATCTAGCTAGTAATCAACAAGACTAATATATACCTCGCCGGAGTTTTCTAACGGCACTTCTTCGTCGTCGTTGTCGTCTCTGAAATTTTCTAACTCAACTCCCTCACCGGAGTCATTCAAACATTTCGCGCTGAAATCTTCATCGTCTTCTTCGCCGGAATCTTCTCCATCAGAATTGGGTCCTGCAGCCCTATCATATATAATTGCTTGCATCCGGTCTTCATTCTCCTCGTCTCGGATGAAGGGGGCGTCGTCCTCCATAGCTCAATGTCACTGCAAATTTTTAATTCATAGCAAACAACTTTAAATTTCATTGCAACTAAAATAACATTGCTTTGATAAATTTTCAAACTTTGCTACTAAAATTTTCTAACTTAGCAATATTTCAAACTTAGGAATATTTCTAACTTAGCAATATTTCAAACTTAGGAATATTTCTAACTTAGCAATATTCTAACTTAGCAATATTTCTAACTTAGGAATATTTCTAACTTAGCAATATTTCTAACTTAGCAATATTTCTAACTTAGCAATATTTCTAACTTAGCAATATTTCTAACTTAGCAATATTTCTAACAAAATTGGTACACTAATAATAACCTAAAATAATCTAAATAAAATTGCTAAGTTTCAAAATTGCTAACTTTCAAAATTGCTACACTAAAAATTGATAACCTATAATAACCTAAACAATAATAAGCTAAAATAATCTAAACAAAATTGCTACACTAATAATAACCTAAAATAATCTAAACAAAATTGCTAAGTTTCAAAATTGTAAGTTTCAAATTTGCTAAACTTTCAAAATTGCTACACTAAAAATTGATAACCTATAATAACCTAAACAATAATAAGCTAAAATAATAACCTAAACAATAATAAGCTAAACAATATTAACCTAAACAATAATAAGCTAAACAATAATAACCTAAACAATAATAACCTAAACAATAATAAGCTAAACAATAATAACCTAAACAATAATAAGCTAAACAATAAAAATGAAAAAAAAACCTCAATGCTTAGGCCGGCCGAGGCAGTGGCGGAGGTGGCCGGAGGCCGGCGATGGCGGAGGAGGGCACAGCGGAGGGCGGCGTGGAGGGCGCGGCGGAGAGCGGTGGAGGCGCAGCGGAGGGCGGCGTGGAGGACGCGGCGGAGCGCGGTGGCCGGAGACCGGTGGAGGCCGGAGGCGCAGCGCGGCGGAGGAGGCCGCACGTATGGCGGTGTGGCCGGTGGAGGAGGCCGCGGCGGAGGGCGTGGAGGGCGTCCGCGGCGGAGGGAGGCGGCGCCGTCGACGGCGTGGAGTGGCGCGGTGGAGGGCGTCCGCGGCGGAAGGAGATGGCACGACGGAGGGGCGCGGCGGAGAATCGATTGGGGAATGAATCGGCGGGCGTGGCTGCTTGTTAAACTGTTCGAAACTCCTTTAGCACCGGTTGTTCTAAACAACCGGTACAAAAGGGTCTTTTGTACCGGTTGTTTAGAACAACCGGTGCTAAAGGGTTGGTTTTGGGCCTGCGGCAAAATTTTGGCGCGTGAAAACCCCTTTAGTACCGGTTGTATATGACAACCGGTATTAATGGGCTTTTGTTTTTTCTCTCCTATTTTTTCTTTCTTATATTTTCTGTTTATTTTTTCTTTATTATGTTTTCTGTTTATTTTTTCTTTCTTATGTTTTCTGGTTATGTTTTCTCTCTTATTTTTTCTATCTATTTTTTGAGATTATAGGTGAATTCATTTAATTACAAAATTTGGAATTCGAACTCCATTAATTCACTAATTAAATTTATATATTCAATATCTTTTCATCTGTTTATCAGAAAAATGCAATTAAAATATCAAATTGTTGTTAAAAATGTAATCTATCTATTTATGACAAATTCATTTTTTTGAAATTATAGGTGAATTCATTTAATTACAAAATTTGGAATTTGAACTCCATTAAGTCATTAATTAAACTTATAAATTCAATATCTTTTCATCTGTTTAACAGAAAAATTCAATTAAAATATCAAATTGTTGATAAAAATGTAATCTATCTATTTATATAATTTATATATATTCATTGAAGTCCGAAGGAGGTGGGCCGTCCCCCTCGTACCTGGCGAGACCCAATATTTTGCATACATATGCATGAATATCACACACATCTCCGGAAGTTGATAGTTTAGGTCGCAAGTTTTCAAAAGCAAGTAGTAACCTAAAGTAAGATCACAGACAAGAGAACTGCAATGGCGATCACAGACTCTGAAACTAACTTCGACCGGTTCCTGAGCCGCGGGGTGCTGAGCCGCCGGCGCTGCGCATCCAAAGAGAAGGAACCCTCACAGGGTCATAGCTCACGTGAGAAGGAACCCTCTGAAGAAACGACCACCTACTGTCATACTGCCTATCCAATAGATACATGTAGCGACGGACGTGCTCATCCTCCTCCCTGATACGGCGACGTACCTCCTCCTCAGGGGCCGGCTCCCTCTGCACCGAGCGTGGCCCACGCGACTGCCACCACAGAAGATCCGGGTCGACGACGTCACCCGGATTCCTCACCAAGCTGCGCGTCCCGGAAGGTAGCACCTCCCAGTGCCAGCTCGGTGGAGCCCAGTCCCGCACATCGCCCCTCTGGTCCAACATGGACATCGTCGCCGAGAACACCTAAGACAAAATTTTGTTACAATGGAAGAGTGATGATGTTGCATATATGAGTTTATATGTGATATGGCAATGGCGGCCAAGCCTACATATATATAGTGAGAAATTACGGGAAGACGAAGGCGGGAAGCGGTGGAAGAAGCACACGGATCGTGTGTTTCTTTCAAGCGCTTGTGAGCCGTTGGATCAGGGGTGTGTTTCTTTAGAGCTCTTGTGAGCCGTTGGATCAGAAGCACACGGATCGTGTGTTTCCTTCAAGCGCTTGTGGGCTGTTGGATCAGGGCCTTTAGTACCGGTTCGTGTTACCAACCGGGACTAAAGAAGCACACGGATCGTGTGTTTCTTTCAAGCGCTTGTGAGCCGTTGGATCAGGGGTGTGTTTCTTTAGAGCGCTTGTGAGCCGTTGGATCAGAAGCACACGGATCGTGTGTTTCTTTCGAGCGCTTGTGGGCTGTTGGATCAGGGCCTTTAGTACCGGTTCGTGTTACCAACCGGGACTAAAGAAGCACACGGATCGTGTGTTTCTTTCAAGCGCTTGTGAGCCGTTGGATCAGGGGTGTGTTTCTTTAGAGCGCTTGTGAGCCGTTGGATCAGAAGCACACAGATCGTGTGTTTCCTTCGAGCGCTTGTGGGCTGTTGGATCAGGGCCTTTAGTACCGGTTCGTGTTACCAACCGGTACTAAAAAGAAGCACACGGATCTGCACAGGTACACCTTCTAATCGCCTATAAATAGCGACGTCCCTGCAGCGAAACGGCACACAACGAGCGTCTACCTTTGCCACCGAACCCAATGGTTGGATTTAGCCTACCCGCTAGGCATGTTCCCTAACACAAGCCCTCGGGTAGGTTGAATCCAACCACTGGATTAGGGTGACACAATGATGAATTGCCGAGGAGGTGGGAGTGGTGGTGGTGGAAGTGGTAGCCATGCCCCTCGGTCGGATCCAAGCAGCTCCAAGGCTCTCTGATGATCTACAACATTCCCAACACTTTTTGGGACGGTCGTTAGATCATCAGAGACGTCTTGGGGCTGTTTGGATCGAAGGTCGATTTGCTGCTCACGACGACGCGAGACGGATGCGCAAGCTTCCGGATGGGCAAAACCAGTGTTGGATCAGCCACATGACCCTATATGCAAATCATTCGGATTCCCGTCATACAGCCCAATGGTGCATTTGATATGCAGGCACTCACGAGCCACCGTTGGGCTGTATGACGGGGAAACCGTGTGCATTTGATAAAAGGTTTAATACATTAATTATTACACATCACCAACAATATCCCTATCTAGTGTTCACTTGTTTCTTCATGTGTGTCCCTTTCTTCTGATTGCACCGTAGCCATGGACAATCTTCATCATTTAACACGATGCTTGGGTCAGTTTTCACTTTGAAGGGCGGAATTTCATTAAACTTATTATAATCTTCTGACATGTCTGTCTTGTCCTCCACTCCCACGATGTTTCTTTTCCCTGAAAGAACTATGTGGTGGTTTGGCTGATCGCATGATGTATCGGCTCGCTTATCTTTTCTTTTTTTCGGTCTGGAAGACATGTCCTTCACATAGAAAACCTGAGCCACATCATTGGCTAGGACGAATGGCTCGGTGTGGTACCCAAGATTGTTGAGATCCACTGTAGTCATTCCGTACCGCCGGTCCATCTCTACCCCGCCTGCCAGGTTGACCCATTTGCACTGAAACAAAGGGATCTTAAAAGAAGGTCCATAGTCAAGTTCCCATATCTGCTGTATGCAACCATAATATGTGTCCTTTGTCCCATCGTCGTTTGTTGCATCAAAGCGGACACCACTGTTTTGGTTAGTGCTCTTTTTGTCTTGGGTTTCCGTGTAAAATGTATTCCCATTTATCTCGTACCCTTGGAAAGTCAATATAGTCGAAGATGGTGACTTGGCCAACAAGTATAGCTCATCTCCAACAATGGTGTTATTAATGAGATGTGTACGCAACCAACTGCCGAAAGTTTCCACGTGCTTTCCTTTAATCCAGAAGTTAGTCTGCTCCGGGTATTCGGAGCGTAAAATATCCATGTGTTTCACGATATACGGAGCCACCAAACTGGAATTTTGTAGAACTGTGTAGTGTGCTTGAGTGAAAGAATGCCCGTCCATACTTCTTGTTGCTTTCTTTCCTAGCGTGCCTTTTCCACGCAGTCTCCCCTCGTGACGCGATTGAGGAACACCGATAGACTTAAGATCAGGAATAAAGTCAACACAAAACTCAATGACCTCCTCTGTTCCATAGCCCTTGGACATGCTTCCTTCTGGCCTAGCACGGTTATGAACGTATTTCTTTAAGACTCCCATGAACCTCTCAAAGGGGAACATGTTGTGTAGAAATACAGGACCGATAATGGAAATCTCTTCGACTAGGTGAACTATGAGGTGCGTCATAATATTGAAGAAGGACGGTGGAAACACCAACTCGAAGCTGACAAGACATTGGACCACATCCTTCTGTAAACTTGGTAGAGTTGCTGGATCGATTACCTTCTGAGAAATTGCATTGAGGAATGCACATAGCTTCACAATGGGCACTCAAACGTTTTCCGGTAGAAGCCCCCTCAATGCAACCGGAAGTAATTGTGTCATAATCATGTGGCAGTCATGAGACTTCAGGTTTTGGAACTTTTTCTCTTCCATGTTTATTATTCACTTTATATTCGACGAGTAGCCAGAAGGGACCTTGATACTGCTCAGGACTTGAAAAAAGATCTCCTTCTCTTCTTTGGTAAGAGCGTAGCTGGCAGTACCTTGATACTTCTCTGGATTCTGGTTGTCTCTTTCGTGCGTACGTTGCTGGTCCTGCCGTGCATCCGTTGTATCTTTCGTCTTCCCATACACGCCTAAGAAGTTTAGCAGGTTCACGCAAAGATTTTTCGTCACGTGCATCACGTCGATTGCAGAGCGAAACTCTAGGATTTTCCAATAAGGTAAATCCCAAAATATAGATTTTTTTTTCCACAAGGGTACGTGCTTGTTTGCGTCTTTCGGAACAGATAGACTGCCAGGACCCTTTCCAAAGATTACTTCTAAATCCTTGACTATGCCATATATAACATCACCATCAGGGCGTGTAGGCTTTGTCCGGTTATCTGCCTCACCTTTGAAATGCTTGCCTTTGTTTCTTACGTGATGCCTGTTTGGCAGAAATCGACGATGCCCCAGATACACAATCTTGTTACCTAAATATATACTGTCAGTATTATCTAAACAGTGCGTGCATGCATTATATCCTTTGTTCGACTGTCCTGAAATGTTACTAAGAGCAGGCCAATCATTGATGGTTACAAACAGCAACGCTCGTAGGCCAAATTCCTCCTGTTTGTACTCATCCCACACACGTACGCCTTCGTCAGACCACAACTGTAAAAGTTCATCAACTAATGGACTCAGATACACATCAATGTCATTGCCGGGTTGCTTCGGGCCTTGGATAAGCACTGGCATCATAATATAGTTTTGTTTTATGCACAACCAAGGAGGAAGGTTATAGATACATAGAGTTACGGGCCAGGTGCTATGACTGCTGCTCTGCTCCCCAAACGGATTCAAGCCATCTGTACTTAGACCAAATCTTAAGTTCCTTGCGTCAGCTGCAAAATGCCCAAACGCACTGTCGATGTTTCTCCACTGAGACCCATCAGCGGGGTGTCTCAGCATCTCGTCTTCCTTACGGTCCTCTTTGTGCCATCGCAACAACTTGGCATGCTCTTTGTTTCGGAACAAACGTTTCAACCGTGGTATTATAGGAGCATACCACATCACCTTCGCGGGAACCCTCTTCCTGGTGCTATGCTCGCCCTCAACATCACCTGGGTCATCTCGCCCGATCTTATACCGCAATGCACCGCATATAGAGCATGCATTCAAGTTCTCATACTTCTCACCGCGGTAGAGGATGCAGTCATTGATGCATGCATGTATCTTCTCCACCTCTAATCCAAGAGGGCAGACAATCTTCTTTGCTTCGTATGTATTGTGGGGCAATTCATTATTTCTTGGAAGACTCTTCTTAAATATTTGTAGCAACTCTTCAAATGCCTTGTCAGATATTCCATTCTTTGCCTTCCACTGCAGCAATTCCAGGGTGGTACCCAGCTTTTTCTGGCCATCTTCACAATTTGGGTACAACAATTTTTTGTGATCCTCTAACATGCGCTCCAACTTCGACCACTCGTTTTCAGTTCCGCACTTCATCTGTTCATCAAGAATGACCTGACGAAGATCATCATCATCGGATTGATCAACAATGACCTCATGCTCAACTTCGTCTTCCCCCATTGTAGTATCACCATGTTCAGAGAACACAGGATAGTTGTCATCATCCTTTTCTTCAGGGTCTTCCATTATAACCCCTCTTTCTCCATGCTTGGTCCAACAAAAATAATTGGGCATGAAGCCTTGTCGCAACAGGTGGGAGTGTATGGTTCTTACGCTCGGGTAATTCCTCGTATTCCGACATTCATCACATGGACAAATCATAAAACCATTCTTTAGCTTGTTTAACTTAACCACATCGAGAAAACGATGCATGCCATCAATGAACTCGGGAAGGCGTCGATCACCGTACATCCATTCTCGGCTCATATGCATTACATAAATAAATCAAAAACCATTACACCAGCTAAATAATGAATAGAGATACGTGACCAAATTAATTAATACAAATTCATCACATTAAAACCAAAGTAGAGTAGTGCCCAAATGTAATACATAGTTCTCACGAAACATACATCAATCGAAACTAACATACAACTATCTAAAGAATTTATATCCAACAACAAATGCGATCAGAATCGCAACCAAGGTAACTATTGAACCAACAGCATAATGATACCAAGCCTCTTGAATAATGACATATTTTCTAATCTTTTTAAGCTTGACGCGCATTGCATCCATCTTCATCTCGTTAGCAGTGACGACGTCGGCAAGGTTGACCCCGTGAGCATCGACGATGTCGGCAATCTTCAATTCCAATACCATCTTCTCTTCCAGGCATTGGAGACGAAGATCTTCACTTATCTTCAATTTTGCTTTTAAATCGTTGTTTTCTTTTTCTAAAAACTCGACAATAGGGTCGGCTGGAATTTCCGGTTCAAACTACCTCCTAAATAGAAATATATCTATGTCAAGTTGGTCGGCATGATTGTTATAACCATGAAACAAAATAAATAGTTATAAAAAATATACCACATCAGAATCATAGACCGGACGAGGTCCGACGGGGCCGGATATCAAAACCATGACACTATACATATAAAAAAACATAATAAAATTATACAAGAATTATTATGCATTTAAATCATACAACTAACATTTTTTAAAATAAAAGATTAAAAAAGAGGCTCACCGAGGTAGTGTCAGTGATGGAGCGGCGCGGGCGATCGACAACGGTGAGGAAGGGGACGGGACGACACTATATAAAACCACAAATTATACTTTAATTTGAGATCAAAATGCATATAAAATAAATGAAATCCCTAACTTAGGCATTTCATCGAACACCTTGCAAGCACTACAAAAATCAAACTAGCTAAACTTGCATGAAAATGAGCTAAACTTGAAATGCCGGAAGAGAAGATGAAGTTGCTAACCCTTATATATGTAGCTGCCACCAATCTTGGAAGTTGTTGGAGAAAAAAGGGGTGAATTTGAACTTGGGAGAGCAAAGAGAGAGGAAAAATGGAGTTGAGTTCGAGCTGAAATGGTGCTGGCTCGGGGTGGCAGAAGGTATATAGAGTCCAGGACCTTTAGTACCGGTTGTTCGTAGCAACCGGCACTAAAGGCCAGTCTTTAGTACCGGTTTTTAGGAACAACCGATACTAAAGGTCCTGGCATCTAATATGCCCTCTGCCACCCCCAGCACAACCGGTACTAAAGGGTTGTGGCTGCTGGCACAGAGCACAACCGGTGCTAATGCCCCCTTTAGTACCGGTTTTAGGTCAACCGGTACTAAAGGGGGCGCACCGTTGCCCCCTTTTCTACTAGTGAATATTTGAAATACAACTCCTAAACGTATGATTGAAGAAATGATTGGGTAAAGACGACCATAGGCAAACCTCATCATGCAAGGAAATATCAAAGCAAACGAAATTACCCTAATCTCTGAAAGTCACAAGTTCATCTCATTATGATTACCACCAAGCATACATAGATCTCATTGCTTAGCTAACTTCCTATACTTACGAAAACAGAAACGTTGCTTCAACAGAAAACGCACGTACACGCTATCAGTCTAACAGCCTTACTGAGCATTTAGCACCATGTACAAACTGTACTGGGTAGCCTTAATATATATCGAATTCCACCTTATCCCTTTATTTGAATTATTGGTATATGATTTTCTTTAGAAGTATGGTATGGTTATGTTTGACGCCGACATGCTTTCAAAGGCATGAAGATTTTTTTTTTGCTTGGTAGTTCCCTGATTAAGCAACAAATTTGGCCAAAAGATATTTGTTATTCAATAAAGCTCTTACAAATAATGTGTATAGCTACAAGAAAATCTGGACTGAACTGGAGTCCCCCACCCCTTCGCGTCGCCCTCCTCTGGCGACCCGGGGGGAAACCTTAGCCGGTGGCGGAGGCCTCCTCCGCCCCCCCCCCCCCCCCCGCCCTTCACCCGCATCGGCCCAGCCGCCCTTCAAAGCGGTTTAATGTATAGTGAAGTAGATAAAATATGGAAACGGACCAGCGAGCAAATGATTATGAGAAGCAAGTAAACGGTGTTGTAATCAATGGAAAAATAGACCGGGGGACATGGGTTCACTAGTGGTGTCTCTCCATAAGATAAAATACTCATATGACGGGTAAACGAATTACAGCTAGGCATTTGACAAGATTATGACACAAACTTAATCTAGCCAAATCAAAGAGTTCATGATAATATTCATGTAGGCATGACGACAAATAACAAAGACCGTCATCCACCTAGGAATCATTATCCAGCCTGTCTCCCGTCGCTATTAAGTTGCAAGCAACAGATAATTGCATTAAGTAAAGTGCATGATGTAAGCAATGTTTATAATCACATAGACATAAATACCGCTGTTTTACCCCTAGTAGCAACATCACACCCTCGGCTTTGCATGTTTCTGTCACTCAAGCCTAGCACAAAAGGTGGCATGAACCTACCATGTAGCATAAATACTCTCTTTTGTAGATATAAATAATTACTTAGCCAAAATAATTACGCACATCAGCGAGCATGCAAGAACATAAATTAACATATAAGAGTCATTCACAATCTGATCATAACTTCATAATCCATTGAATCCCAGCAAACACATCCTATAGCATTACAATAATTGATCTTGATCATGTTAGGAAGCTCACAAGATCATCAACAATGAAGCACAAGGGAGAGAGACAACCATCTAGCTACATCCATGGACCCGTAGTCTAAGGTGGAACTACTCAAGTATCATCCCGGCGGAANCTTATCATTTTTTACCTGATACATTTTTTGTGTTTAATAGGGAGACAACAACAATGGCTTTATGGAGCCAGAATGCTCAAGCTGATAGATATCAGTTCTAGAGAGCCTGTGGTTGCTTTGATTATGGGCTGCACTTATAAGAAACAAAATTGTAAGTTATTTGGGTCGGCTTTGTTTTGAATTTCTTCCGTCTTCCTCCATCTATTGTTATGTTAATCTCTTTTCTGATTGTTATTGTGGCAGCAATGCTTGAGCTCTCTGCTAGCTACGGATCTCAAATCTGTACCAATGTTGAAATTCCTGAGATCATCGGCCTATGTGACATGTTTCTTTTGTCTTCTTCACTTGCGAGTTTCAGCTCCTGGTTGACTGAAAACTGGTTTACTTGATAAGGTTGAGTTGTTCAGTTGATGGTTAGATGGTGTTGTGTGTGTATGCTGTGTATGCTTATCAGTGTGTACAGTGTTGCTTGTTTATCTCTCTGGGTTGGATAGCTTGCTATATGGTTTTTTCCTTTGTTTATTTTCCTCATAAAGTCTGCACGCAATGTGCTCAAACTGTTGAAATCAGCCGTACTATTATTCATCTTTTTCTTATTTCTTGCTCCTTATTATTTACGTTATGATATTATGTAGGCTTGTTGGATCTGCTCAGCCGGTTGAACTTATTATGGAGATAGGAAGTCATTTTAAGTCTTATAAAGTGGAGGTTGTCACTGTAATGGACTTGCTTGGGATGAATCCACATGTTGCGACAGTACACTGTAGTATTTTCATCTGTTTATTTTGTGCCCTCTGATATATGTACATGTACGGACAACATTTTTCAGGGTAAAAAATTTAGGAGCAAGATCATGATTAACGGGCCACAGGAGAACCAAGGATAGTGGTTCCTGTCATGTGATAGTTGTAATTGGAGGGCAATGGAGGAAGGACATGCATATATAGATGTACTAGGGAAAAGTGCGACGAGGAGAGTGCGAGTCCAAGGTTAGTGCATTCTTGACATACTGTTAGTGAAGTCTGATTGTATTGTCGTATTCGAAAAAGAAACGAGTCTTTGTTTCTTACATAAAATTCTATTCCTGTTTTGTTTTAAGGTTCTGAAGACGGAGCCTCTGTCTACATGGTATTCTTTGGCGATGTGGCTCAGGATTTGGTCGGCAAGCCTGCTGATGTCCTGCTCGTGGAGAACTACTCTCTTGTTTCCACTATCCCATCTGAAATATCTGGACTAGCAGGCAGAAAGTTTGTTGTCGATGTCACTGCACTAGTAGAGAACAGGGCATCAGTACCGGTTTTATAGGGCCTTTAGTACCGGTTGTGCAACCGGTACTAAAAGGTCGGCACTAAAAGGTCACCCCTTTAGTACCGGTTTTAGATACAACCAGTACTAAAGGCCCTCCACGTGGGCACACAGCAGGGCGCGTAGGCGAAGGACCTTTAGTACCGGTTGGTAATACCAACCGGTACTAAAGGTTCCTGCATTTTTTGCCCCCCTTTAGTACCGATTTCGGTTATTATTTCTTTTCGCTTATTTTTCGGGGTTTAGGGTTTCTGTTTTTTCCTTTTCGCTCATTTTTCAGGGTTTCGGAGGAGAGCACGTATAAAGTACACACTACACATATAAAGTACCCACTACACATATAAAGTACTCTCGTTAATTACATATAAAGTAATAATTACAATGGAGATCAACGCTAGCTAGTACATGCACGGAGGGAGTCTATTTTTCGACATAGTGGAATTCACCGAATTCATCTATGACTTGCGTCAACATGAATCCCGCCAATTCCTCCGCAATAGCTTTTACACGGTTTTCTGGTAGGAGCTGGTTCCGCTTCCTTGACATCTTTAAAAGAAGGAGATCCGGTCAGTTATGATCAAAACTAAACACAATTGATGGTTACAATATAAAAGTTGTATATGATGTTTACATACCTCTCGATTTCTTACATTATTGACTCTCTCATTGACCCTCATGTGAATATACTCGCAAACGTAGTATCCACATAGTTGAGTCCCCTGTGGTTGTCGCAGACACCACTATACAAGAATATAATTTAATCAAATAATAATCGAGAGAATGATAATGGTATTAGAAGGATACACAGACCTATATACGTATTAGTACTTACATTGTTAGCCTTGAACTCCAGCTTATCTTTCCATTCACCGCGTTCTTCCGCGATGAACTTTCTCCAAACCCTGCCCGGAAAAGAAAATGAATTGAGGAGTTATTTTATATACTTTTGATATCCGGAAATGAACGAAAGTGGACGATATAGTGCGATTGAAATTACCTCTTGAGCATTAGACGCACGTTTTTGTAATCATCTTGATCTTTCCTTAATGAGTCCCAGACTTCAACTTCTCCTTCGTCGAGTCTAATGATAAACAGAATGTAGTGGAACCTGCGCACATTTATATACGCAGGTATTCAGAACTCGTCAATTACACTTATTATCGAGAAAGCAAAATAGAATGTGTAAAAGACAGTAACACTAACCCGAAGTTGTAAGGAAAAAGTATTTCCTTTTTGGTACTTTGTCGCTTAAAAAACGTTAGCAAACGGTCCTCTGTGTCCTGGACATAAAAAGGTCTTTCTACGGTGACTTCATTAACTTTATCCGGGTCAATGAACCCAATGTCCCAGATTCCACCCATTCGGCATTCACGAATCTTCATTCTGCATAATAGCATACAAAAGAATGTTGTGAGGATAATTACAAGTAATGAAACGAGCTTAACTATAAATAATTAAATTACACGAATAAATTACTTACAGACAATAGCAGCTGATGATAGATTTGTCGAGAGCAAGTTGATTGTACAACTGAAAAAGTTCGGAGAAATCAACCTGCACACCATATTCTCGGAAGTAGTGTTGGTCCTTAACTCCCGCCATGAGATATTCTCTCCCTTGTTTTGCGGCGGCCATGTACCAGTTATTCAATTTATATAACTGTGTTGTTAGAGCACTCGGATTTTCGACCAGAGGTAGCCCGAGTTCAAATTTAGGTTGAATTGTTATCTGCGCTATTTCATAACCCACGTCGCCAATGACAACTTCTCCATGCTCGATTTCCCGAGCTTCAGAAGGCACAATGAGCGGGGCGATCGATTGTGCTTCTTGTTCTCCGAGCTGGGCAACTCTTTTCCCGCACGCTTTTTCTTTCTCCATCTGTGAGGAAAGTACCTTGTCAATACCTCGCTCATAGTCTGAAAGGGGCGGCTGTGGAAACCTATATAGGTTGTCAACGGTGCGATCTTTTACCTCGGTTGGTATAGTCTTCAGAAGTTCCTTCATGGGGTCAAGTCTTGCCTCCAGTCTTTCCTTTTTTTTCTGTTCAAAAAAGGCTTTAGCCTTGCCTTGTGTGCTCAGTTTTAATTCCTCCAAAGTCATCTCGCCAGGTAACTTCTCAGGAGCCTTGACTTCTTTGGGTTTTCTTGCACGTTTCTTGATAGGGGACGACGTGAACAGCTTCCGCTTTGTCAAATTACTGCTAGTGGGCGCAGCAGTCGGCTGACGGGACGGCGCGGGCGATGGACTCGCGGTGGGCTCCACATCGTCGGGGGAGGAGGGTGGACTTTGCTGTGGTGAATTTCTAACCGGAGGAGTCGGTGGCCTTGGCGCCGAGTCTGGAAACTTGATGTATTTCTTCTTCCATAGAACGATACCAAGCTCGACTTCTCCCAATGTCTTCTCGCCTTCAGCTCCAGGAATGTCAAGATGCATTGAGTTGAATCCCGACAAAACTTTCGTGACCCCGACACGAGCAAATCCAGCTGGAATCTCACCAAAATGGAAGGTTGCTCCAGGTTGATGTGGTAAAGCATAGCCATTCGCCACCGGAAAACTAAGGTTATTCATTGGCGCATGTAACTCGCAATTTGTCTTCTCCGTGATATCATCAACGGGGTAGCGTGCCGCCGACGGTTCATCAACTGCAGGATCTTGTTGCTGCGTGGAACCCACGCTGCTTTTCCGCTGAGATGGGCAGACTTCGACTGCATGATCTTCTACTCGCGGCTGAGATTCCCTTTGCTGGGTAATTAAAGCCAGTTGCTCCTTCACATCATGCATCTGGCTTTCTAATGCAGTAAACCTCTCCGCCTCCCTCTTTTTACTTCTGCAATGTTTTCTATAAGATGCAGCGTCCTCCGGAAACCCTTCAAGAAAACCAACCCCGCCTCCTCTGCCTCGACATCGTCCCCAGTGTTCTTTATTCCCGAGGGCGAGTGAAAGCTCGTCGTCCTCTCTATCGGGAACATATTTTCCCTGTCGGACTAGTTCTATTGCGTCAACTAGTTTTTTGGCGACTCTTGTAATTCTTTTCTTCCATTTTCCCTGTGCAACAATCAGCCCTGTGTCTGGGTCCAAGACTGCCCCATGCACAAACAACCAGAACTTGGACCTGTCGGGCCAGCCATCTGTCTGTGGAGTGATCCCTTTTTTACGCAGCTCGTTTTCATAGGCTTCCCACTTAGGCAAGGCAGTCTTGTAGCCACCTGAGCCCAAACGATGGTGATATTTCTTCTTCTGAGCATTCAACTTATTTTGGGTCGATCGGGCCACAGCGACGGCCGATTTCCTATACGCCGCAAATTCAGGCCAGTCATCTTTTAGCTTCTCTAGAGCTCCGGTGAAATTTGGAGGTTTTTTCGCATATTTTCTCCACAATGCGTTCTTCCAGTTCTTGAATTGCTGGGCCATTTTGCTAAGAGTCCATTGCTTGACTTTATCCTGCCTCTTCTGTGGGAGATCTGCCGGTAGGGTGAAAGAATGCAACATCGAGGTCCAAAGGTTATCTTTAATTCTTTCCTCAAGATATTTTGCGCCAATGTTGGCTTTCTTCGGCTTATTCCATTCTGCAACGGTGATCGGGACGGCGTCCCTAACAAGAACGCCGCATTGAGCTACATATTTAGTGTAGATTCCTTCGGGTTTCTCCGGTTTGCCTTTTACACTAACTTCGTCGATCGACAACTTTGCACCATCCGGCAGCTTTACCCCTTGGTTCGGGCCTCGTTTAGGGATTGACGACTTAGATCCAGAGGGCTAAAAGAAAAATGTTTCGTTAATAAGTGCAATATAAATCAATTAATGCATCTAGCTAGTGATCAACAAGACTAATATATACCTCGCCGGAGTTTTCTAACGGCACTTCTTCGTCGTCGTTGTCGTCTCTGAAATTTTCTAACTCAACTCCCTCACCGGAGTCATTCAAACATTTCGCGCTGAAATCTTCGTCGTCTTCTTCGCTGGAATCTTCTCCATCAGAATTGGGTCCTGCAGCCCTATCATATATAATTTCTTGCATCCGGTCTTCATTCTCCTCGTCTCGGATGAAGGGGGCGTCGTCCTCCATAGCTCAATGTCACTGCAAATTTTTAATTCATAGCAAACAACTTTAAATTTCATTGCAACTAAAAATAACATTGCTTTGATAAATTTTCAAACTTTGCTAAATTTACTTATACACTAATGAAATAAATTTCAAACTTTTCTACTAAAATTTTCTAACTTAGCAATATTTCAAACTTAGGAATATTTCTAAATTAGCAATATTTAAAACTTAGCAATGTTTCAAACTTTACTATGTTATCTAAATGACTTAGCAATATTTCTAACAAAATTGCTACACTAATAATAAACTAAAATAATTTTCAAACTTTGGTAAATTTTCTAACTTTGGTAAATTTGCTAAACAACTTTAATATTCTTATACACAATAATATTGCATCTAAAAATAACATTGCTTTGATACATTTGTTATACAAAAAAATATTGCAACTAAAAATAACATTGCTTTTATCTTATACAATAATTTTCTAACTTAGCTAAATTTGCTACATTTCAAATTTTCTAACTTTGCAAAAATATAACCTTGCTTTGCTAACTACATTTTCAAATTTGCTAAATTTTCTATCTTTGCTAAGTTTTCAAATTTTCTAACTTTGCAAAAATTGCTACATTTTGTAATAATAACCTAAACAAAATGCAAAAATTTCTATTACTAACAAAATGAAAAAACAGTAATAAACAGTAATGAAAAACAGTAAAAACAAAATGAAAAAACTTACCGAGGATGGCGCGCGGGTGGAGGCCGAGGCGCGGTGGTGGAGGCCGGCGCCGGAGCAGCGTGGGAGGCGATGATGGCGCGCGGGTGGAGGCCGAGGCGCGGGAGGCCGGCGCCGGAGCAGCGCGGTGGTGGAGGGGTGGCCGGAGTAGGGGCGCGCGCCGGAGCAGGGCGGCGGAGGGGCGCGGTCGACGGCGTGGAGTAGCGCGGTGGAGGGGCGCGCGGTCGACACGGTGGTGGAGGAGGCGCGCAGTCGACGGCGTCGAGGAGGCGCGTGGAGGCCGGTGGAGGAGGCGCGAGGAGGGCGCGGCGGAGGGCGGCGTCGGGGCCGGGCGCGCGGTCGACGGCGTGGAGGCGACGGAGGGCGGCGTCGTTGAGAAGATGAGATATGAATCGGCGCGCTGTGGGGCTTGTTAAAACTGTTCGAACAGGCCTTTAGCACCGGTTGTTCTTAACAACCGGTACTAAAGGGTCTTTAGTACCGGTTGTACAGAACAACCGGTGCTAAAGGTCTGTTTTGGGCCGCGGCGAAATTTCGCGCGCGAAGCCCACCCCTTTAGTACCGGTTGTATTTAACGACCGGTACTAATGGGCTTTTGATTTTTTTCCTCTAGTTTCTTTTTTCTCTCCTATTTTTTCTTTCTTATATTTTCTGTTTATTTTTTCTTTATTATGTTTTCTGTTTATTTTTTCTTTCTTATGTTTTCTGGTTATTTTTTCTCTCTTATTTTTTCTCTCTATATTTTTGAGATTATAGGTGAATTCATTTAATTAAAAAATTTGGAATTCGAACTCCATTAATTCACTAATTAAATTTATAAATTCAATATCTTTTTATCTGTTTATCAGAAAAATGCAATTAAAATATCAAATTGTTGTTAAAAATGTAATCTATCTATTTATGAAAAAATCATTTTTTTTGAAACTATAGGTGAATTCATTTAATTACAAAATTTGGAATTTGAACTCCATTAAGTCATTAATTAAACTTATAAATTCAATATCTTTTCATCTGTTTAACAGAAAAATGCAATTAAAATATCAAATTGTTGATAAAAATGCAATTAAAATATCAAGGAGGTGGGCCGTCCCCCTCGTACCTGGCGAGACCCAATATTTTGCATACATATGCATGAATATCACACACATCTCCCGAAGTTGATAGTTTAGGTCGCAAGTTTTCAAAAGCAAGTAGTAACCTAAACTACGATCACAGACAAGAGAACTGCAATGGCGACCACAAACTCTGAAACTAACTTCGACCGGTTCCTGAGCCGCGGGGTGCTGAGCCGCCGGCGCTGCGCATCCAAAGAGAAGGAACCCTCACAGGGTCATAGCTCACGTGAGAAGGAACCCTCTGAAGAAACGACCACCTACTGTCATACTGCCTATCCAATAGATACATGTAGCGACGTACGTGCTCATCCTCCTCCCTGATACGGCGACGTACCTCCTCCTCGGGGGCCGGCTCCCTCTGCACCGAGCGTGGCCCATGCGACTGCCACCACAGAAGATCCGGGTCGACGACTTCACCCGGATTCCTCACCAAGCTGCGCATCCCGGAAGGTAGCACCTCCCAGTGCCAGCCCGGTGGAGCCCAGTCCCGCACATCGCCCCTCTGGTCCAACATGGACATCGTCGCCGAGAACACCTAAGACAAAATTTTGTTACAATGGAAGAGTGATGAGGTTACATATATGAGTTTATATGTGATATGGCAATGGTGGCCAAGCCTACATATATATAGTGAGAAATTACGGGAAGACGAAGGCGGGAAGCGGTGGAAGAAGCACACGGATCGTGTGTTTCTTTCAAGTGCTTGTGAGCCGTTGGATCAGGGGTGTGTTTCTTTAGAGCTCTTGTGAGCCGTTGGATCAGAAGCACACGGATCGTGTGTTTCCTTCGAGCGCTTGTGGGCTGTTGGATCAGGGCCTTTAGTACCGGTTCGTGTTACCAACCGGGACTAAAGAAGCACACGGATCGTGTGTTTCTTTCAAGCGCTTGTGAGCCATTGAATCAGGGGTGTGTTTCTTTAGAGCGCTTGTGAGCCGTTGGATCAGAAGCACACGGATCGTGTGTTTCCTTCGAGCGCTTGTGGGCTGTTGGATCAGGGCCTTTAGTACCGGTTCGTGTTACCAACCGGGACTAAAGAAGCACACGGATCGTGTGTTTCTTTCAAGCGCTTGTGAGCCGTTGGATCAGGGGTGTGTTTCTTTAGAGCGCTTGTGAGCCGTTGGATCAGAAGCACACGGATCGTGTGTTTCCTTCGAGCGCTTGTGGGCTGTTGGATCAGGGCCTTTAGTACCGGTTCGTGTTACCAACCGGTACTAAAAAGAAGCACACGGATCTGCACAGGTACACCTTCTAATCGCCTATAAATAACGACGTCCCTGCAGCGAAACGGCACACAACGAGCGTCTACCTTTGCCACCGAACCCAATGGTTGGATTTAGCCTACCCGCTGGCATGTTCCCTAACACAAGCCCTCGGGTAGGTTGAATCCAACCACTGGATTAGGGTGACACAATGATGAATTGCCGAGGAGGTGGGAGTGGTGGTGGTGGAAGTGGTAGCCATGCCCCTCGGTCGGATCCAAGCAGCTCCAAGGCTCTCTGATGATCTACAACATTCCCAACACTTTTTGGGACGGTCGTTAGATCATCAGAGACGTCTTGGGGCTGTTTGGATCGAAGGTCGATTTGCTGCTCACGACGACGCGAGACGGATGCGCAAGCTTCCGGATGGGCAAAACCAGTGTTGGATCAGCCACATGACACTATATGCAAATCATTCGGATTCCCGTCATACAGCCCAACGGTGCATTTGATATGCAGGCACTCACGAGCCACCGTTGGGCTGTATGACGGGGAAACCGTGTGCATTTGATAAAAGGTTTAATACATTAATTATTACACATCACCAACAATATCCCTATCTAGTGTTCACTTGTTTCTTCGTGTGTGTCCCTTTTTTCTGATTGCGCCGTAGCCATGGACAATCTTCATCATTTAACACGATGCTTGGGTCAGTTTTCACTTTGAAGGGCGGAATTTCATTAAACTTATTGTAATCTTCTGACATGTCTGTCTTGTCCTCCACTCCCACGATGTTTCTTTTCCCTGAAAGAACTATGTGGCGCTTTGGCTGATCGCATGATGTATCGGCTCGCTTATCTTTTCTTTTTTTCGGTCTGGAAGACATGTCCTTCACATAGAAAACCTGAGCCACATCATTGGCTAGGACGAATGGCTCGGTGTGGTACCCAAGATTGTTGAGATCCACTGTAGTCATTCCGTACCGCCGGTCCATCTCTACCCCGCCTGCCAGGTTGACCCATTTGCACTGAAACAAAGGGATCTTAAAAGAAGGTCCATAGTCAAGTTCCCATATCTGCTGTATGCAACCATAATATGTGTCCTTTGTCCCATCGTCGTTTGTTGCTCTTTTTGTCTTGGGTTTCCGTGTAAAATGTATTCCCATTTATCTCGTACCCTTGGAAAGTCAATATAGTCGAAGATGGTGACTTGGCCAACAAGTATAGCTCATCTCCAACAGTGGTGTTATTAATGAGATGTGTACGCAACCAACTGCCGAAAGTTTCCACGTGCTTTTCTTTAATCCAGAAGTTAGTCTGCTCCGGGTATTCGGAGCGTAAAATATCCATGTGTTTCACGATATACGGAGCCACCAAACTGGAATTTTGTAGAACTATGTAGTGTGCTTGAGTGAAAGAATGCCCGTCCATACTTCTTGTTGCTTTCTTTCCTAGCGTGCCTTTTCCACGCAGTCTCCCCTCATGGCGCGATTGAGGAACACCGATAGGCTTAAGATCAGGAATAAAGTCAACACAAAACTCAATGACCTCCTCTGTTCCATAGCCCTTGGACATGCTTCCTTCTGGCCTAGCACGGTTATGAACGTATTTCTTTAAGACTCCCATGAACCTCTCAAAGGGGAACATGTTGTGTAGAAATACAGGACCGAGAATGGAAATCTCTTCGACTAGGTGAACTATGAGGTGCGTCATAATATTGAAGAAGGACGGTGGAAACACCAACTCGAATCTGACAAGACATTGGACCACATCCTTCTGTAAACTTGGTAGAGTTGCTGGATCGATTACCTTCTGAGAAATTGCATTGAGGAATGCACATAGCTTCACAATGGGTACTCGAACGTTTTCCGGTAGAAGCCCCCTCAATGCAACCGGAAGTAATTGTGTCATAATCATGTGGCAGTCATGAGACTTCAGGTTTTGGAACTTTTTCTCTGCCATGTTTATTATTCCCTTTATATTCGACGAGTAGCCAGAAGGGACCTTGATACTGCTCAGGACTTGAAAAAAGATCTCCTTCTCTTCTTTGGTAAGAGCGTAGCTAGCAGTACCTTGATACTTCTCTGGATTCTGGTTGTCTCTTTCGTGCGTACGTTGCTGGTCCTGCCGTGCGTCCGTTGTATCTTTCGTCTTCCCATACACGCCTAAAAAGTTTAGCAGGTTCACGCAAAGATTTTTCGTCACGTGCATCACGTTGATTGCAGAGCGAACCTCTAGGATTTTCCAATAAGGTAAATCCCAAAATATAGATTTCTTTTTGCACAAGGGTACGTGCTTGTTTGCGTCTTTCGGAACAGATAGACTGCCAGGACCCTTTCCAAAGATTACTTCTAAATCCTTGACCATGCCATATATGACATCACCATCAGGGCGTGTAGGCTTTGTCCGGTTATCTGCCTCACCTTTGAAATGCTTGCCTTTATTTCTTACGTGATGCCTGTTTGGCAGAAATCGACGATGCCCCAGATACACAATCTTGTTACCTAAATATATACTGTTAGTATTATCTAAACAGTGCGTGCATGCATTGTATCCTTTGTTCGACTGTCCTGAAATGTTACTAAGAGTAGGCCAATCATTGATGGTTACAAACGCTCGTAGGCCAAATTCCTCCTGTTTGTACTCATCCCACACACGTACGCCTTCATCAGACCACAACTGTAAAATTTCATCAACTAATGGCCTCAGATACACATCAATGTCGTTGCCGGGTTGCTTCGGGCCTTGGATAAGCACTGGCATCATAATATACTTTTGTTTCATGCACAACCAAGGAGGAAGGTTATAGATACATAGAGTCACGGGCCAGGTGCTATGACTACTGCTCTGCTCCCCAAACGGATTCAAGCCATCTGTACTTAGACCAAATCTTAAGTTCCTTGCGTCAGCTGCAAAATGCCCAAACGCACTGTCGATGTTTCTCCACTGAGACCCATCAGCGGGGTGTCTCAGCATCTCGTCTTCCTTACGGTCCTCTTTGTGCCATCGCAACAACTTGGCATGCTCTTTGTTTCGGAACAAACGTTTCAACCGTGGTATTATAGGAGCATACCACATCACCTTCACGGGAACCCTCTTCCTGGTGCTATGCTCGCCCTCAACATCACCTGGGTCATCTCGCCCGATCTTATACCGCAATGCACCGCATATAGGGCATGCATTCAAGTTCTCATACTTCTCACCGCGGTAGAGGATGCAGTCATTGATGCATGCATGTATCTTCTCCACCTCTAATCCAAGAGGGCAGACAATCTTCTTTGCTTCGTATGTATTGTGGGGCAATTCATTATTTCTTGGAAGACTCTTCTTAAATATTTGTAGCAACTCTTCAAATGCCTTGTCAGATATTCCATTCTTTGCCTTCCACTGCAGCAATTCCAGGGTGGTACCCAGCTTTTTCCGGCCATCTTCACAATTTGGGTACAACAATTTTTTGTGATCCTCTAACATGCGCTCCAACTTCGACCACTCGTTTTCAATTCCGCACTTCATATGTTCATCAAGAATGACCCGACGAAGATCATCATCATCGGATTGATCAACAATGACCTCATGCTCAACTTCGTCTTCCCCCATTGTAGTATCACCGTGTTCAGAGAACACAGGATAGTTGTCATCATCCTTTTCTTCAGGGTCTTCCATTATAACCCCTCTTTCTCCATGCTTGGTCCAACAAAAATAATTGGGCATGAAGCCTTGTCGCAACAGGTGGGAGTGTATGGTTTTTACGCTCGGGTAATTCCTCGTATTCCGACATTCATCACTTGGACAAATCATAAAACCATTCTTTAGCTTGTTTAACTTAACCACATCGAGAAAATGATGCATGCCATCAATGAACTCGGGAAGGCGTCGATCACCGTACATCCATTCTCGGCTCATCTGCATTACATAAATAAATCAAAAACCATTACACCAGCTAAATAATGAATAGAGATACGTGACCAAATTAATTAATACAAATTCATCACATTAAAACCAAAGTAGAGTAGTGCCCAAATGTAATACATAGTTCTCACGAAACATACATCAATCGAAACTAACATACAACTATCTAAATAATTTATATCCAACAACAAATGCGATCAGAATCGCAACCAAGGTAACTATTGAACCAACAGCATAATGATACCAAGCCTCTTGACTAATGACATATTTTCTAATCTTTTTAAGCTTGACGCGCATTGCATCCATCTTCATCTCGTGAGCAGCGACGACGTCGGCAAGCTCGACCCCGTGAGCATCAACAATGTCGGCAATTTTCAAGTCCAATACCATCTTCTCTTCCAGGCATTGGAGACGAAGATCTTCACTTATCTTCAATTTTGCTTTCAAATCGTTGTTTTCTTTTTCTAAAAACTCGACAATAGGGTCGGCTGGAATTTCCGGTTCAACTATCTCCTAAATAAAATATATCTATGACAAGTTGGTCGGCATGATTGTTATAACCACGAAAAAAAATAGTTATAAAAATATACCACATCCGAATCATAGACCGGACGAGGGCCGACGGGGACGGATATCAAAACCATGACACTATACATATAAAAAAACACAAGAAAATTATACAATAAATAATTATGCATTTAAATCATATAACTAACATTTTTAAAATAAAAGATAAAAAAACTCACCGAGGTGGTGTCGGTTACGGAGCGGAGCGGGCGATCGACGGCGGTGAGGAGGGGGACGGGACGACACTATATATATGAAACCACAAATTATACCTTAATTTGAGCTCAAAATGCATATAAAATAAATGAAATCCCTAACTTAGACATTTCATCAAACACCTTGCAAGCACTACAAAAATCAAACTAGCTAAATTTGCAACAAAATGAGCTAAACTTGAAATGCCGGAAGAGTAGATGAAGTTGCTAACCCTTGTATATGTAGATGCCACAAATCTTGACAAATATTGGAGAAAAAGAGGTGAAGTAGAGCTTGGGAGAGCAAAGAAAGAGAAAAAATGGAGTTGTGTTCGAGCTGAGAAATGGATCTGTGGCTCGGGGTGGAAGAAGGTAATTATAGGGAAACCTTTAGTACCGGTTTATAATACCAACCGGTACTAAAGATGGGCCTTTAGTACCGGTTGTTCTGAAAAACCGGTACTAAAGGGCTGGCCGTGGGCCACCAACCGTGGCCGCATGTGCACGAACCCTTTAGTACCGGTTGGTTTGAAAAACCGGTACTAAAGAGTAGCCTTTAGTACCGGTGGTTAAGACCAACCGGTACTAAAGGGTTTGAGGCTTGCGCCACAAATACAACCGGTGCTAATGGCCGCCTTTAGTACCGGTTTTGTGACAACCGGTACTAAAGGGGGCGCACCGTTGCCCCCTTTTCTACTAGTGCTGTGTCACGGTGTTCTTTTCAGGCTGAGGACATTTCCTTTCAGGTCCTAAGGTTCGAATGATTCGAAAATACTTTGTACATATACTGCAATAGTGTTGCTATGCAACAACAAATTAAATTTTAAAAGGGATTTTTAGAGATGTAAGTGTATAATTCTCTTTATGGGCTATGGAGTGATATTCAAAATGATTAATATTCTGACTTAGAAGTTCATATTTTAGACAGTATAGAATATAACGAGGTATTGGTTTAGATGTCTGTATGAACAGTTCAGAGTATGTTAAGGTAAAACGTTAAGCGATCTACATGTTGTTCCGGCGGTGTACTAGGCAAAAAATACCTGCCAATCTACCACGACGGCCACGCCATGTTAGGACGAAATGAAGACGGCCAGGCGAAGCTGGCCTATTCGTCTAGTACATATTGAAGGCTATATCTTCAACTATGATGGCACCCATGTAAGCATACATATACTCGGTATTTATGGATTTTTTTATATCAGTTTAAGTATGGTCAACGACAAATTGATCATGGGATTGCAGGACATTTCGGACAGCTAGTCCGGGTCTCCACATAGCGCTATCGTATTAAGCTAAGCAATGCTTTTAGGAATGTCATTCTAGGAAAATGCAAGTAAAATTAAGATAAAGAGATAAATATCTCCTGTAACCCGTAATAAAAGAACAAAGAAAAGGAAGCCGCAGGTTTGAATCATCAGATCCCGCAAAGAACATTTGATATTTTATTACTGTGCATCCTCGTCCTACGGATATTGTCACCGTTCAAAAGTAAATGTATTTGCTATCCGCCATTCAAATAAAATCCAGTACTAGTATACTCCGTTTGTACAAACGGTAGGATAGCTCTCTTGGAGAACGTATACAGTGAAACGGGACAATCTATGCATCCGGTACACCCGAATTTAGTTGACCACCTAAAATGTTTTCAAAAAATATGCAAAAAAGTTTGGGCATTGGTACTATTCATATCTAACATGCCACAAAATTTCAAATCAAAATCCATAACACAACTCATACAATAAAATAGACAAATCTGATAATGAATAGTACCAAAATGTAGTTGGGCTCTAAATTTGGCCCATTGTCAACATTGATAACAAATTTGTCTTTTTCAGTATTGATGTTGTGTTTCAGATTTAGACTTGAATTTTTTCGACGATGTATATTTATGTTATGTCAATGTCTAAATTTATTTTCAGATTTATTGAAAACTTTTTCGGTGCTAAACCGGAGATGGGTGCACCGGGTGTACAAATTTGTCCGTTTCACAGGATACGTTCTCAACTCTCTTGTGCGCCGACAGTTCTCCCCTAACATTTTGGCCGTATCACAAAATTCAAGAGACATACGTTCAATTTAGAGCAAAAATAAATAAATAAAATGACGTCGAAAAAGGAACAAGACAGGAAAGAGAGCCAGAGAGGTATCATGGAGAAGAAAAAAAGTCTTCTCCCTCCTGGAGCCGAGCGCTATATAAACCCCCTCATTCTCCAAGCCCAAACCCACACTTCCTCACATCGGCCACCACCACCGCTGCGGAACAGCGAGATCCAGGCGCGAGATCCCGAGATCTAGGTCTCTGCAGCAATGGCGGGGACTGTGACCATCCCCGGGTCGTCGGTGCCCTCGACGCCGCTGCTCAAGGACGAGCTGGACATCGTGATCCCGACGATCCGCAACCTCGACTTCCTCGAGATGTGGCGCCCCTTCTTCCAGCCGTACCACCTCATCATCGTGCAGGACGGCGACCCCAGCAAGGTCATCAACGTGCCAGAGGGCTTCGACTACGAGCTCTACAACCGCAACGACATCAACCGCATCCTCGGCCCCAAGGCGTCGTGCATCTCCTTCAAGGACTCCGCCTGCCGCTGCTTCGGCTACATGGTCTCCAAGAAGAAGTACGTTTTCACCATCGACGACGACTGCTTCGTAAGTTTCCTTCTTTTCCACCTCTCGTGCTAGTACGCAATTGTTCGAATTCTGCGTGGATCTGTGTGCAAGGTGGGATATTGGGCACGGATCTGGGTCGCGTTTGTTCTAATTTGACCAGATCTGGCTGGATCAGATCTGGATCTAGTAATCACGCGCGCGATCGGTCAATTCGAGCTTGAGATCCAAAACATATTTCAGTAGGAGATTGCTGCTTCTGGGGAACGAGCAAGCAGCCTCGCCCTTGCTTGCATTGGCTGGTCATAGAAGTGTCATTTTTGGTATTGGTCTCTGTGATCAAAGTACAAATATTTTCTCCGTCTCATGCATGTAGCAGGTAGTGCATTTTGTCAGTTCGTTAGCACTTCGTCGTTAGAGGCAGAGGTCTTTTTCATTTAGTTAGAAGTCCTATTTTATGGGATCCGCCGTGGAGCACGAGCTGCAGATCCAGGGTGTCATGTATTAACCAAAAACAAACGCATTGGGAGGATTTGATTTCACTAGATCTGGGATATTTGCTTCCGTTCTAAGTCTACTAGTAAGAACCTGTGATCCGCATTGAAGATGATCAATTTCTGAAGTTTACATTGTATATGATCAATTTCGAGTTCACCTTGTGAGATCCGCACCCAATTAATAATATTTTACTAGTATTAGTCAACTACTAGATCATGCATTTGCACTTCAACCAATAGCAGCAATGTCTAGTAATGCACTCAAATGGCGGTCAATTGTCGAATATGTCAAAGTAATGGTTCATTTGTTTTCATAAATAGGTTGCCAAGGACCCATCTGGCAAGGACATCAATGCTCTTGAGCAGCACATCAAGAACCTCCTCAGCCCGTCCACCCCGTTTTTCTTTAACACCTTGTACGACCCCTACCGCGAAGGTGCGGATTTCGTCCGTGGATACCCATTCAGCCTTAGGGAGGGTGCCCCAACTGCTGTGTCCCACGGCCTGTGGCTGAACATCCCTGACTATGATGCTCCCACACAGATGGTCAAGCCTCGTGAGAGGAACAGCAGGTACTGCATTTTGTTCACAGTGCTGATCTGCTATGCTGAAATAGTTCTGTTGCATCAGGAATTTGTTGTTGATCTCTTGTACTTTGTTTAGGTATGTTGATGCTGTCCTGACTATTCCCAAGGGAACCCTATTCCCCATGTGTGGCATGAACCTTGCCTTTGACCGTCAGCTCATCGGCCCTGCAATGTACTTTGGCCTCATGGGTGATGGCCAGCCTATTGGTCGCTACGACGACATGTGGGCTGGATGGTGTGTGAAGGTTTGTGTTTCTTACTACTTAGCAGTTGCCTTAGCAGCTGTCTGAAATTGAAACTTATCCAAATTGCATAAACTTCAGGTCATCTGCGACCACTTGAGCCTGGGAGTGAAGACTGGCCTGCCATATCTGTGGCACAGCAAGGCTAGCAACCCCTTCGTGAACCTAAAGAAGGAGTACAAGGGCATCTTCTGGCAGGAGGACATCATCCCCTTCTTCCAGAGCGCCACCCTCTCCAAGGAGTGTGACACAGTCCAGAAGTGCTACATCTCACTCTCGGAGCAGGTCAGGGAGAAGCTTGGCAAGATTGACCCTTACTTCGTGAAGCTTGCTGATGCCATGGTCACCTGGATTGAGGCCTGGGATGAGCTGAACCCATCTGCTGCTGCGTCTGCATCTGATGCTGCCGCTGCATCTGATGCTGCTACTGAGAATGGGAAGGCAGCCGCCAAGTAGGTTGGTCGGTCCACTTTGGAATTGAAGAGTGTATGGTTGGGGCCTAGGCCCCCCTAGATATAGCTCTTTTTGAGAAGGAAGAGATTACTGAAGCAGTTTTATATTTCTTTGTTGTTATGCCGGTGGTTCTTTTGTAGCTGGAAAAGGATTTGTTATCATTTACATAATTCAAGACAATAATAATTTATCGTGTAATTTTGATAAATCAAGCACCCTTGTTATAGTGACTTTTTTCCTGTTGAATATGCATCACTCTTATGTTCTTTGCCTGTTCATTTTCTCTTAAGTTTTTATTTTAGGCTAATTGGGGTATTTTCAAAGTATTAATAAAATAGCTGACCTCTTTATCTAAAACGGAGAAAGCGAGGAAAACGCATGCTAGAGCTGTTGCGTTCCGCCGAACAACGGCGAACTGAAATCGCGCACCAAGATGAGTGTGAACAGTGGACTGAAGTAGCACACCACCGCCGCCCAGGACGAACTTGCTAGCTGTGGCCCGGCCAGTTTAATTAGCTGTGACCTGTGAAGTACTATGTATGACGGCAGTGACGCTGGAGGGTCGGCGGCGAGGGAGTAGACGGTGGAGTTGCAGGTGAGGCGGGCCATCGGGGCACATGCGCCCGCTCTTGATGGATAAAAATCAGGACGCTTCGCGGATTGAAAGGTGAGGTAATCAACAAAGCAGATATCGCACTGGGTGCACTGGCATCTTTCCATTGAGTAGGGTGCTGTTCGCTCCTCTCTGGGGAATTCTTAAACTAACTACCCTTTTTCGGCATGATTTCCTTAAAATTGACTAAGATGAGGCAATAGGCGTAGGAGGCGACAGACCTCTGACTATATGAACGAGAAAGGTGTTATAGGCGTTCTTCCTATCATTTCACAACCGCAGGCATCTTTCACCGAAATACATAACATTGATGGAAGAACGACCAATCGCGTATCAATTATGAGTTACCGAAGTTTTGAGCTCCCGGATCTGGTATCATATTCAAAGGTACGGAGGGAGGAGGTGTGGATAAAGGAGGCAATGGTCGACCGAAATGCGATATCTTTGTCCTGGACAAGTGAATTATGGAATTGGTTGACGCAATGGAAACATTTCTTTGTAAGCTGGCTTCCACTAGCCTCACTTTGACTCCTTCCTAGGCGCCAGAGATGTCGCTTCTCTGCTCGATCCAATGACCACAACGGAGAAGGTGGCAGCGCCGCCCTGGGCGCCAGCGAGTGCTTTAGCGTTGCCGTATTGCAAGGACGGGCCTGCGCGGGATCCTAGGGCGTGTTCGGAAGTCCTCCAGCTTCCAGCTTCCTGAAAATCTGCCGCGGAGCAGTGCCGAACAACCCAACTCCATGGAGCTGGATCCGAGAAGCTGGCCCAATTTCCTTCACAAAAACGCGGAGCACCTCTTTTGGAAATCCACGGATCGATAAATCGCGGAGAAGCAGGAAATTACAGAGCCATGCCACCGCGAAGTGAGAAAAACGTTTCGATTTGTTTCTCCTTTCCCTTCGGCACTCCCAATCCAATCGACCCGACGCAAGCCGCCGAGCATCCCATAGCCACCCCGCCGCTGACTACTTTCTCTTCTCCGGCCAACACATCAATGACGCCTCGCCCTCTGCCTCCGACTGCGCTTGAGCTCCGAGCTCTCCTCAAGCAGAAGCAGCGGCCGTCCCTGATCTCCTCCTCCTCCTCGAGCAGCAGCGTCCCCGCCTCCATCCGCGACCACAGGCGAGACTCCAGTACAGGGTGTCTACCTAGCCGCCGCCGGGATTCTCCCTCTCTGCCAGGGACCATCTCCTCGAGGCCACTCTTGGTTCGCGCAGCAGTCTGTTTGGTCGCCGTGGGGACGAACGGGACGACGGCCCGCTTTTTTCTTCGAGGAACTGCAAGACCGCTTCAATCTGAAAGTTACCTGCATCTCACGTGGATTCAGCCCAGCCGAATGGGCCAAACCTGATTAATGGGCTCCCAGCCCATTAAAAACGAGAAGCTACAACGAACGTTCTCTGCTCCGTTGAAGACGCTAGAGCAGCCCCAGGAAGCTGGATCGATGGAGTTTCAAGAAGATGGAGGACTTCCGAACACACCCTAAAGGTGTTGGTCCAAGAAGAGAGATGATCATTAGTTGAATTTGCTACGAATGCTGGGTAGCTTCTTCCTCGAGCCGTGAGCGAAAAGTGTTGTCACCGTGATCCTGCTGATTTAAAAAATTCAAAAAAAAATATTTATGAGTTTTTTTTTGAAAAACAATCCTGAAGGTAGTCATTGGTGTATTCCACAAACATACAAAATATCAATTTCAAATACTTGGTATTCCGAGCTGCACTAAAAACATAAAATCTTATAAGTTTTGGAGATTTAAAAATATGTACTTAGATCTACACTTTTGTCCTTTTTGTGTAGCTCATAATATAAAGTTTTTAAGTTGTTTTTATACGTTTGTGGGATACATCATTGACTACATCCAAGATTTTTTCAGATTTTTTAAAACTCATAAAAAAATTCATTTTTTTAAACTAGCGAGATCACTAGAGCTCGGAAGAACAAAATCTTCACTAGAGCCGCGAGGTACCGTATAGAAGGCATAAATTAATTACTGTCTAGGTGTGGAGAGTGTAAAATGGCTCCCGAGCTTTAGAGATCATTTTTTGGAAAATTCAAAAATAGTATTTGAAAATTCCAAACAATTCGGGAAAAAAGGATGTTCATAATGATTAGATATACAAGTGTGCAAAAAACCAATTCAAAATTTGCTATATTTTACTCTAGCAAAAATGACAAATGACTGGATATCTTGGTTCATTTGATCAAGCCGTCTTAAGTTTTTTTTTGAAAGATCCAACAATTGCTGGCTTTCGATATATTAGCAGAGGGAAAACCCGTACACAACCATACATGGATGCCGCCCCGGACGAAATTAAAAAGAAAAGAAATGAAAAAACGGGGCGACGAGCCAACCACCCTCGTGACTGATTCGACACCCCTGCGATGTAGAGCCATGGTCGTCACGCCTCCTGAGGCGCCGCCTTGGCGCACAACCACCGTCCGGGGCCGCCGCCTAGGCTTTCACCACGCAGACCACAGATCCGCCCCACACGGTCGCCGCAGACCCGATGCACAACGAGAGTCAAGAGAACTCCAAGGCGACATCTCCAAGAAGATAGCGACATGAACGCCTGAAAGAGCATCTCTCTCCGTTAATGGTTTTGATGATTTATGACAACACACTTTATGTATAATGGTTTGCTTCATGTCTAAGCAGAGGTTCAAGGCATCTCCAAAAAGGTGAAAAGATCGAAGACGGATTGAAGAAAAGGAGAGTGACGATGACGATCTTGTTGTCCTTCTGCCCTGACTGAGCCTGGAAGTTCCGGTGTGCAAACACCAGAAGTTCCGGTCTGAGGGCTGGAAAATTTCGGCCCTGGGTTTTTCGGCTAAGTCCTTTTTGAGTTCAGTACTGGATCCAGCCGGAGGTTTGCCCGGAGGTTTCCCCGGAAACATCCGGGGTCCAGAAGTTCCGGTGCTGCTCACCGGAATATCCAGACCTGGAACCCAAGCCTCAGCGAAAACGACTAAGTCATTTTCGGGACTCGGTACTGGATACTCCCCGGATCTTTGCCCGGAGGTTTCCCTGAAAACTTCCGGTGACAGGAAGTTCCGGTGGTTCGCCCCGGAAGTTTCGGTCCTAAAAATTGGCCCTCGGTATTTCGGCTAAGTCTTTTTTTCGGAGTTTGGTACTGGTACCAGTCCGGAACTTTGCCCGGAAACATCCGGGGGGGCAGAAGTTCCAGACTAAGGCACCGGAAGTTCCGGAATATCCGGCCTGGCGACCAGGGCAACGGTCAGATTTGGGGAGGGGCTATAAATACCCCTCCACCTACCTTGAGCGGCTTAGCTTTGAACACTCTCTCTCCGCCATTAAAGCCAAAGCTCAAATCGACGAGATCTCCCAATCCCTCCACTTAAACTTGCTCAAACTTGGAGGATTGAAGGAGAAGGCCCCGATCTACTATCTCACCAAAGGGTTTTCCATTTTCCCCTCATTTACTTAAGGGATTCGTGCCTAGGCTTTCCATTGGGAAAACCTAGGTGTTTTGTTGTACCCACTTCGATTGTTATTGTTTCAGTTGTTGTGTTGATTTGGGAGCCCCTGATTAAGTTATGGGTGTGTGCCCCAAGAACATTGTAAAGGCTCCGGATTCCGCCTCAAAGGATTACGATAGTGGAAGGTGAACCGAGCCTTTGTGGCGAGGTTCATCGGAGAATAGGGTGAGGCCTTTGTGGCGTTGAGTAGGCCTGTTGTGGCGAGCTCACACCTCTCCAACGAGACGTACTCCCTTAACAAGGAGAAACTCGGGAATACATCCTTACCTCCGCGTGCTTCTACTTTCGGTTATCTCTATCCCTTTGTAGCTTTTACGTGTATCGTGATAATTGCCTAGTGTTAGTTGCTCGCTTGTCATATATGTAACTTCACCATTGTTGCATATCTAGAGAATTTACCTTTTGTGTCAAGCCTAATTTGAAAAAGAATTAAAATTTGGTGTAGCACCTATTCACCCCCCTCTAGGTGCCCATACGATCATTTCAATTGGTATCAGAGCCTTGGCTCATTTTTTAGGCTTTACCGCCTAAGAGAGTATGGGTGATGGGGATGGAGCTTCAGGTGGCGATACTAGTCCGGTTTCCATGGATGATCTCAAGAAATTGGAACCAACCTTGACTTCAGCCATGGATGTTCAAATGAAGGAGTTGCGTGATATGATGGCGTAACTCTTAAATGCTAATAAGCCCCCCGCCGCTCCATCTCATGAGGAAAACTCTTCCGCCGCGCAAAATGGGGTGGGTGAAGGAACTAAAGAATTGCTGTGGACTAAGCCCTCTAGGGTGGCCCGATCTTCATGGATTGACAAACGAGTAGGCGAACGCACACAAGAACACGAAGGGACATGAAGAACACAAGAACACAAACCCGATACAAGTGACGCATTGCCCTCACCAGTCGGTCCAACCGGCCCAATAGAATCACACAAGGGAGAGACCGCGAGGTAGAATCCCTATATGAAAGATCGGCAAGCGCTCGGTAGAATCCCGTGAGTGAGAGACGGTGAAGTAGAATAACACAAGGGAGAGACTTTGCGCAAGAAGGGAACCTTGAATCACTCAATAGATGAAATCTAAGGAGTGGCTTTGAATCCCATGGGGGATCTTCTCCACAAAGGGAGGGATGAGCACAAGCCCAAGTCTATCTCAAGTCTATCCTATTGCCTAACCCTAGATCTGAGGGGAAGGGGGTATATATAGTCTAAGCCAAGAGGTAGGTGGGAAGGGATAAGATACATGGGATTATTCCCAAACTGGGCTCGCAAGCCCGAGTGGACCGGTAGTACCAGCTCCAGGGCGGTAGGATCGGCCAAGCGGTAGGGCCGGCCCCCGGCCGGTAGTACCGGACCTCTAACAGAGGACATTTCTGGCAGTCGGGCGGTGCTTGCCCGGTAGTACCGGCCTTGCGGTAGTGCCGATCTCCGGGCTGTAGTACCGGGTCTTCCTGGAGCTGCAACTCTTCTTCCTTCTCCGCTTCCATGCGTACGCCTTGGATGGCTTCGACTCTTGGGCTCCCTCGGCGTCTCCCTTGGCGTCCGTACTAGTCGTGTGACACCTATAAATGCACAAGGGTATAGGCTTAGGTAGTATACCATCCAAAGGCGGGGTATTGGGGTTCGTAGAGAGAATTGAGTTCACCTTTGACGTCCATGTTGACGTGGCATGTGTTGGGATGCTTGACATGGTGATGTCGTTGGGTTGGGCTGCATCATCTCCCCCTCCTTCAAAGAGCGTCATCCTCGACGCTTGCACGTCATCACCATGTGAAGGAGGTAGATGGTTTTTCGATGAAGCGGATGTCACCATGTCGCCATCGTTACCTACATGCATCAAAGACCAAGCAAACAATGTGTGTGCATGATAGTGGAGCACATCATCCATGACATGTCCAATCTTGATCATTACACAATTAGCACAACACAAATATATGGAAAGCATTTCAAACGCGAGGTCAATGTGCAAACTACTCATCCGAACATCCTCAAGATGTGAAAACACAAAATCTCCAATGAAATTTTAGAGTGCTAGCAGAGCTATCTCATTTTAAAACATATGAGCACTATCGCAAACAAAGCATCGGAAAGAGAAATTTGCAATAAGAGGAGAATTTGGTAAAAACACAAGAAGAGGGATCTCGAAAACATCATCATCAATGGGCCAAAAACGGAAGCACTTGTGACAATACATGCTCAAAATAACATTATGGTGGCCAACAAACATAAGGGAGGAGAAATTGCTCATCAAGATTGTGGCAACACATAAATCATCTAGATACAAGCTCAAAGTAGCATGCATGTCACATAGGGGACCAAAATCACTCACATGCTTGCAAACCAACCAAAGGAAAGAGCAATTGTTCAATTTGTTGGATGCAAAACATGCGGAAAATAGCTTAACCGGAAAACCGCAACTCACAAGTATTATGCTCTCAAGAGCTCGTTTTGTC
This sequence comes from Puccinellia tenuiflora, assembly GCA_012064385.1. NCBI lineage: Eukaryota > Viridiplantae > Streptophyta > Magnoliopsida > Poales > Poaceae > Puccinellia > Puccinellia tenuiflora. The sequence continues at coordinate 1,787,420 of QRDG01000025.1, forward strand.
AACGCATGTTCAATTAAGGTTAACATTATCATGCGGTGACCATTACACACGAAATTCCACATAAATAAATTGTGTGCATGGTACATGAACACAACATCCATTATGATGCGTCTCTTCATTTTCACATCACCAAGTGCACCAAATTCAATATTAAAGTATGAAATATGCGGATGGTCAACATGCAAAATGAAGGAAGGAAAATGCGCAACATAGCAAAAGGAACCATCTCCAAAAGGTGAGGATGCTATGGGGGAAAACTCATTATCAAGAATTTCATCATCATTGCAAGCAACACATATGAAAGAGAAATTGTTCGACATATTGCATGCAACAATGGGAGAAAACTGGAAAGATTCATAACATGGCATGCATGTGGCAAGATTATCACAAATAGGCAATTACGCATAATGAACATTGGTTGGAAACAAGGTATCACATGGGAATATGAAAGAATCATAGATGACATCAAAAGAAGCATCCATATGATGCAAGCAATCACAAGTCATCATGTCCACTAGTGGGAGCATGGCATCATCAACACCCATATGCGTAGCGTTGTAGTCCCGCTCATGAGAAGTAGGTGTTGTGGTAGGAGTAGCGGCGTCCATGTGGCCGACTTGTTCATCTTAATGTGACCATGGGGTGGCATCGTTTTCATCCTCCATGTACATCTTCTCCATTTGTGGCTCCGTCATGTCGAGGCTTGGCATATCTTCATCCATGGAACCTAGCAAAACATGAGAGAACACACTAGAGGTAGAGGCTAAGTTGTTAGAATGCAAAATGGCCTCACTTGACCTATCAACTACCTCTCGCAACTCAAGTGGTGTATCACTCATTCCCTCAAAGTGGAAGCACTCAATCTCGCATATGTTGGAGGCACTCAACTCACTTCCACTCTCACTAAAGTGGGATAGGTGGCTCTCAAGCTCACATGGGATTGGTACCAATTCATCAATCAAGCACATAGGGATAGGCTCGATATTCTCAACTTCATTCGCCGCCTTGGTTGAAGGGAAACTCCCATGATCAACCTCCTCAACCTTGTCGCCTCCAAAGATGAATGCCATAGGATGGGCATCATCAGTCGACTCCTTTGCCGAAGGGAGCATCCCATGCCCGGCTTCTCCACTTGACTCGACGTCCATATTGCTAGAACACTCCATGCTCGCCTCCTTGGTCGATGGGAAAATCCCATGCTCGACCGTCTTCTCGCCATATTGATCCATCGTGTCTTGGCCTTGGGGGCAATCCCACATGATGTGACTGAGTCCATTGCACATAGGCCATAGGAGGTCTTCATCTTGGTGTAGTTGGGGAAGTAGGCTCATGTCGTTGTCGAGAGTGGGGCTCGTATCGACATCATCATCATATATTCGGCCATGTCTTCCTTCATCTTCAAGTGTAGTGGACCATATGCTCGTAGAAGTGTCGCCGAAGGTCTTGGTCTTGCGGTGATGGTCGATGTCTTCACGGAGCTCCTTGCGGAAGGTGTCAATTTTTGTCATGAGCTTGGCGATGATGTCCTTGTCCTTCTTGTGGCGTGATCTTCTCTTGGACACCATTTGGGTGGTGGCATGAGGAGGAGACACCATATGATGAGGGTCATCCTTCGTCGAGCTTGACTTGAGCTTTGGCGCCATAGATGTGTGAACTTGTTTGTCCTTCTTGCAGCTTGAGCTTCTCTTGGGCGCCATGTTGGTGTTGGCACGAGGGGACACCATATGATGCGACGGTCTTGATTCCTCCATGTGTCGTCGATGATATTCTTGTGGGGAGGGGTGTCGTCGAAAATCCTTTGGGTGCCTTGGCGACCTTGACTTGCGGCTACGTCTTGGTTTTGGAGAAGTATGGCAAAGCTTGGCGAGTTTGTTGATCTCGGCTTCAAGCTTGGCATAGTTGGGAGCCATCTTTGTATCCTTCTTGGGCCGCCTTGAATAGTATCCATACTTGACGACCTTGGCGATGTCCTCTTTGGGGTGTCGTCTTGATGTTGATGGAGCTTGATAGCATAAGCCCATGGTGGTCCTCTTGGCACTCCTTCTTGAGCTTGATGGGTAGTATGTGACACCTCTTGCAAGCTTGGGGTAGTAGACCTTATGGACGGTAGCACCATCGTCCATCTCCTCTTGCATGTTGTTGAAGGAGTAGTCAAAGTAGTCACTCATGCATGGGAGGTCGTAGTTGCCGAAGCTTTCCACCATGCTTGCGGTGTCGTAGTTGATGTAGGGCTCCATCAAGTCGTTGGAGGTGTAGTCGTAGGAGTGCTCCATCATGTCGTGGAATCTCTTGGAGTCGGGGTCGGTGTAGTGCTCCATCATTTCATGGGGTTCATTGTCGGTGTAGGAGCCATCCCCCAATGTCTTCTATGCTTGTGGCGCTATTGTCGGTGTATCTCATCATCTCTTCATCATCATGGCCTCCATAGTATGCTCCGCTCTCACTAGACATGGTCACTCACAAGACAAGTGTATATATGAAGTGGAAGGAAACTACAACACAATCTCACCTTGTTGATAATATTGGACGTCGTGGACGACCAAGGGCAACAATGCACAAAGTAAAGTGGCTTGTGTTCAAATGTCCAAACACAAACTCCAAAACACACACGGCTTATGGTGGATAGGTATGGATTGTGGAAATCAAATGGAATAACCGGAAACCAAGATATTGTAATGGCAAGTAGAGAACCATGATGACCACAAAGCAAATACAAGTGAACCTCAAAGGATATGAGTGGAGCTCATACAAACACACGCTATGATAAGTGGGACTCATGCAACAAAAAATGAGCTAGTGACCTAGCGAAGACTAAAGCTCAATTTGCACAAGTACAAGAGAAACCAACTCGATTGCAAATTATTGGTGGGCTACAAGATTTGCACAAAGATACCACATCTACAATTTCTTCATCGAGCTTGTGTGTCTACTATAAGAGATAAGTCAAAGAGGCTCTTTCTTTTTTTCTTTTTTTTTTGATTATTTATTTCTCTTTTTCTATTCTTATTCTTTTTCCTCTCACTTTGCTTGCTAACAAGAACTATATCAACTAGCATACAACGTTTGCTCGGAACACTACAAGGTATCAAGTGTGCAAAGCCCAAGAAATCACAGATGAGCAAGTTTCAATAGGATAGATAGGCACAAATGGCTTGGCTAACAAGTGAGGCAAGGTGGGAGAAGAATTGGGGATGTTATACCTTTTGTCGACGTTCTTCACCCTTGTAGTGGAATGTCCCTTCCTTGCTCACGAAATTTTGTGACAATAGATGATGGATCAATTGCTGTGGTGATGTAGAGCTTATCGGTAGCTTCGATTAGAGATGGAAATCACCAAAAACAGAGTTTGGATGTGAAAGTTATGGCCAAAACCGTGAAGCAGTTTTTCTACTCGGGAAGAGGTGCGGAAGTACCACCCTAACCCCGATAGTACTGGAAATTCTGGTAGTACCACTCCAAATCCGGTAGTACCGGACCTCTAACAGAAGAAAAATCCGGAAGTAGGCCGGAAGTAGCCCGGAAGTACCGGAAAACGCGGGTTTTCTCAGATTTGAGCCCGAGACGACTTTGCACGCAATTTTGGGCGGAAAATAGCAACTTCAAGCCCCAAATCGGAGGGGAAAATGGTGGAATTAGGCCATGGGAACGCAAAGGGAGGTAGATAAACAAGTATAGCAACGGATCCATGGATCAAAACCTACCAAAACACACTCAAATCGCAGATCGGTCCAAAAGCAAATTGGGGCTATTTTTTGTGGAAATTTTCGAAATTGGCAAAATCAAAGAAATTTTTGGGGGAATTGGGGGGAAACAAAGGTCAAATCCGTGGAAACATTGAGCTATGATACCATATGGTGTGGACTAAGCCCTCTAGGGCTGCTCGATCTTCACGGATTGACGAACGAGTGGGTGAACGCACACAAGAGCACGAAGAAAACAAGAACACAAACCCGATACAAGTGACGCGTTGCCCTCACCGGTCGGTCCAACCGGCCCAATAGAATCACACAAGGGAGAGACCGCGAGGTAGAATCCCTATGTGAAATATCGGCAAGCGCTCGGTAAAATCCTGTGAGTGAGAGGCGGTGAAGTAGAATCACACAGGGGAGAGACTTTGCGCAAAAAGGGAACCTTGAATCACTCAATAGATGAAGTCTAAGGAGTGGCCTTGAATCCCATGGGGGATCTTCTCCACAAAGGGAGGGATGAGCACAAGCCCAAGTCTATCTCAAGTCTATCCTATTGCCTAACCCTAGATCTGAGGGGAAGGGGGTATATATAGTCTAAGCCAAGAGGTAGCTGGGAAGGGATAAGATACATATTCCCAGACTAGGCTCGCAGGCCTGAGTGGACCGGTAGTACCGGCTCCGGGGCGGTAGTACCGGCCAGGCGGTAGTACTGAACCTCTAACAGAGGACATTTCCGGCAGTCGGGCGATGCTTGCCCAGTAGTACCGGCCTGGCGGTAGTGCCGGTCTTCGGGCGGTAGTACCGGGTCTTCCTAGAGCTGCAACTCTTCTTCCTTCTCCGCTTCCATGCATACGCCTTGGATGGCTTCGACTCTTGGGCTCCCTCGGAGTCTCCCTTGGCGTCTGTACTAGTCGTGTGACACCTATAAATGCACAAGGGTAGAGGCTTAGGTAGTATACCATCCAAATGCGGAGTATTGGGGTTCATAGAGAGAATTGAGTTCACCTTTGACGTCCATGTTGACGTGGCATGCGTTGGGATGCTTGACATGGTGATGTCGTTGGGTTGGACTGCATCAAGAATCCCCACCTAAAATTGATGGTGGGAAGACAGAGTACAATGCGGTTCCGCTTTTGTATTCCCCCGACCCACCTATTCCTTATCCTCATATAAACAATAGGGGTGAACCACCTAGGCTTAATCCATCTTGTTTTTCTAATTGGCAATTTTCTATGACATTTCATGTCAAGAGTGCCTCGATCGAGCTATGGAGAATCATTGAGGCTGGGTTCAAGGCCGTCGACCCAAACAACATGACAAGAAGAGAGGTTGTGCATTGCCAACTCAATGACTTGGCCCTCAACATGATTCAAACCACCGTGGGGGAAAAGGACATGGCCCACATCCAACACGTCAACACCGCCAAAGATGCTTGGGATGCTGTCTCCAAAGTGTTTGTTGGGAATGAGAGTATGAAGAGAAATAGATTTGAAGCCTTGAGCAACCAAGGCGAGGGATTTTTCATGGTGGAAGGTGAAGACCATGAAGACATGTTTCGAAGACTCAAGACCATTGCCACCCAATTTAGAGCTCTTGGAGCCACCTATGTGGATGATGCTTGGATCAAGAGAAAGTATGTGAGTGCTCTCGTGCCCTTTGAGCCCACCGACTTGAAGAGCCTCCAAGGAAGACACAACTACCACCTCATGACCTCCAATGAAGTGATGGAATAAATGACGGCATTCAAGGTGGCTTCCAAGAACGACGAAGATGCTCGTGCCCGAGCTATTGGAATGCATAAAGGAACTTCTCTTGCCTCGAAGGCCAAGGTTGTGGAACAAGACGAAGATGATGAGACTCAAGAAGATGTGTCACATTGGCAACCTAAAGATCTTGAAGATACTCTCAAAGACTATGTAGCCCTCACATCAAGAGCCTTTTGGAAGAGCCCGTCCAAAGCAAAGGAGCTAGTCAAAAAATTAAGTGGAAGGAAGGAGGGTGGCCAAAAGGTTCATTCTTGCTACAATTGCCAAAATCAATATCACTTTGTGGCCGAGTGTCCTTTTGAGAACCGTGAACATCATGGAGGGAAGCTTGTTCCCAAGGACAAGTCAAAGCTTGCTCACAAGAAACCGTTCTTCAAGAAGAATGCCAACAACAAGAAGCCTCCAAGAATTGTGTTGGTTGCTCAAGAGGAGTGCTCATCTGGGGAGGAAGAAGAAACCACAAGTGAGGTGGCCGCTATTGCCATTGCATCTTCACCATCTCCTTCACTCTTTGAATCCCCCAATGAAAATGTCTCCAACACTTCCGCAAGATGTCTTATGGCCAAGTCCACCAAGGCATCATCCTCTCCCTCTCCTAAGACTATGAATGATATGAATGATGCTACTAATCTTAGAGTAAAAGAGGAAATTGTTGCCTTGGACCATTTTATGGCTAACTTGCAAGGTGAAACCAAGAAGCACTTTGAGACTCTCATGAGCCAATATGGTGAGGCTCAAGAGATGCTTGAGGTCAAAGGTAAAATTGAAAGAGTGTAACAGCCCAGATTTGGTACCCTAAAATATGGGCCAAATTTTCACTTTTTATTTTCATTGCATCATGGCATACATATTTAAATTGCTAAGTTAAATATTGCAAACAATGGAAATAATTAAAAGGAATCAAACCCTTCCCAATTTTCCCAAACCAAATGCATTTGCTCAACTTGTCAAAACCAAATATTCTTGAGTTTCCATATTTGTCCAGAAAGTTCCAATAATGCATTTTCAAATTTAATTGGCAAAGTCAAATTCTTGCCAAACAATTAAATAAATTGGGACTTCAAAGTTGGGTTTAAACCAATTCTCGTTTTGAAACCAAGTTAAACATTTCAAAATTTCAAATAAAAATATGGGGAGATTCATTATATTATTGGGAGCCTCCATGAATAATTTCACTTATTTTGGAAATGTTTAAATACCCCAAGTAAATGGATTTTGGAAATTATTAAATTTTGCCTTATCCAAACCCTTTGAACAAATGTTGCTCAAAACTTTTTATTTGGCAACACCAATTTTTGTGGAGCTTCTAGTTGATATTGAGATCCTACATGAATTTTTGCAGAAATTATAAAAATGGTTTAGGGCCTCAATTAAATTCACTAAACTGCTGCTGGACTAAATTGTGATGCATTTCATTTTAGCCAGGGGGTTTTTCATAAAATCTTCATGGCATCCTTTCCCTGTCGCCACAGGGAAGACACTGCCGCGCCATGCCGTGGAGCTCTCTCCCTGCACGACGACGCCGGCCCCCCCCTCCTGCCTCGCGTGGATAAGAAGCACCCCGGCGCCCTGCTTTCCCCCTCTCTCTTCCCTGCTCCTCCCCACGAACCCTAACCCTAGCTGAGCCCCTGCCGCCACCGCTGCCGTCACGGTCCCCATCGATTCCGGCCATCCGAGCTCCGGCCGACGCCTCCATCTGCTCCGCACTGTGCTCCTATCCCTCCCCGCCAAGCGAATCGAGCCGGGAGCCTCGCAGTCACCGTCGCCGCCCGCGTCTTCTCCGCCTCGGGTCACCGCCGTCGAGCACCTCCGCGTCGCCGTCGTCCCTCCTCCGACCTCGCCGTCCTCACCATCACCTCCAGGGTGAGCTCACTGTGCTCCCCATGCTCTCCACCCTCTCCCTAACTCTCTGTGCCATCGTCCCACCGTGCGCCGCCGCCCGCCGCCGCAACTGTGGTCGCCGCCGGCCATTCCGGCGACCAAATGGTCCGCTCCGCCGCTCCCCGTGCTCACCTCCGCTTGCTCTAGCTAGGATTGCAGTCCCCCGCGCCCAATTTTGCTCCAAATCGACGGATTCTTGATCAACAGCCCGCTGCCACATTGATGACGTCATGCTGACCTCAGCAGTTCCTCAAATTTGGAATTTTCAGATTTTGACAGAAAATGGAAAATGCAATATCTTTTATTTGGTAGATCCAAAAATTGCAAACAAAGTATCGGAGAGTTTATAATTTCATAACCTGTTCAACTATGCAACTCCCACATGCAAATGAATTTTTGAAATTGAAATTTAAATGTGAAATGCAAATCATCTGTGAGTTATTCAAATTTTTGGAAATTCATATCTAGAGTTTTATATTTCAGAAAAATGCAAATAATATGTTAAAATGCTCAGCAACAAAATGTCTATCTGATTAGTGCACTTGCTAGAATTAATTGTTCAAAATAAATTGCCTTTATTTGCTGAATATTAAAATGGCAGATTTAAATCCCATTTTGAATAAATCATAACTTGGTGAATATTAATTCAAAAATTGCAAATGATATACCAAAATGACCAGCAAAACAAATGCTATCTACCTATGTTAATATCACAGCATGCAAACAAATTTTCCCTTGATGTTAATTTCGAAATGGTTAAAATGATTTAAATCGCATAACCGTTTAAATCACCATTTATTCGTCGTTGATCGGAAAATTGCAAACAAGGTACCAAAACGATCAGTGGAACAAGGTCTATCTAATAATGTCATTTTCATGCATCTAGGATCCATATTTCAGTACTGGACGTTTTGATAAATAACGCAAATCACTAAGTTAAAGATGGAGTTTTAACCCGTTAAATGTGATATTTATTTTAGGGGTTCCATTTAACTTGTGGGACATGCCCAAATACTTTTCAATGCATAATATGACCATCTCATCATGATTGTGCATTGCACCTATTATTTCGTGTTATTTATTTCCTTTCTTGTATTGTTGTGTTTCGGTAGATTCTGGAGTCGAGGTTCCACCACAATACCTTGACAACCAGCGCGACCAGTACTACCAGCAAGGCAAGAACTAACCTAACCTTCTTGGCATATCTCATATTACCCAAGTATTTTATCCACCATAATATTGCATTCGTTTCTAGTAACAAGTTTTGGTCAGTATATATAGAGTATCCTATCATTGCATGCTCCCTGAACCATTACCTGTTTCCACACCTATGAACCATAGGTCGATGTGTTGGCCTGATATCAATCATACCTGTTGTATGTTATGCTTAGATATGCTTAGCCATGCTCAGTCGAATGCTTAAGTTGTCCGTTGATTATTTCCATAATTGTGAATTGAATGGAATGTTCGGACAGTGGTGGAGACTTGTGTTGATAATAAATTGCTAAGAAGGCTGGGATGAGTTGCCAACAAGGTCGTTGGTGTTTTGTCTCATTCTTGCCGCCTAGGCTGAGAGTGCTTTTAGCTAGAACCAAGAAACGAGCGTGCTACCATCGGTGGGGGTATGGGGCCCTTACTAACCAAATAATTAGTGCGGGCGTATCCAAGGGTCCTCTAGTTTGCGCTTTCCATTTGCGAGTGTGTGGCTGGTGATGAAAAGATGATGATGATGGTGATGATAGGAGTGGCGATGGGGCAGGGTGTTGAAATAGGCGCTGAACTTGTCATGTCATCACGATGACCCTTGGATAGTCTCACGCTTTGTAAAGGTTTAACCGCGCCCGCCCTGTCGGCTTTTCCCGGAATAGAGCTAATTGTACAGGCAAGGGGTCGGACGGTACCGTTGGGTAAATTAGTACACCCCTGCAGGGTTTAATCTTTTCGAAAAGCCGTGTCCACGGCTATGGACAAAATCTTGGGAAAGGCGGATTAGCTCATAGAAAACCTGAACCTTTAATCAAATGGCAGCTAGAGGTTGCATAATCAACGTGTGATAAAATGTTCATTTCCTCGAGGGAGATTCGAGGGAGTGCCTTGGTGGAGATAAGTGGAGTTTCTGAATACAGTAGGTTCCCCGTGAACCGAAGAGAAAAGTGTTACCCTCTTATCCCCTTATGAAATGTAACGCCCCGACCCCAGAACTATACAGTGAAGCTTTGTGCAACCGACATAGCTATCATGTATAGTAGAGAGATCAAGACTTGTGGAACAACTGGCACATTGCATGACTCTACGACACAAAAATCATATAGCAACTCATATATGAGAAAGATACACATATCACACAAAGAGGTCACTGACCCAACAATTCATCAAGCGGAAGCGAAGTAGTGTTGTCTAACAACAAGAAGCAAATATATGGCCTAAGAGGCCTGCACATAAACCAACCCAGCCAGCTTGTTCCACGGTCCCAAGCTGCCACCTGGGAACCCCGAACTATTCGTCGATGTCCACGAAGAAACCACCTAGCTGCTCGGTGTCGTCCACCTCTGAAACAAATTAATAGAGGCAGCAAAGAGAGACTGAGTACGACGTACTCGCAAGCTTAGTAGGGCGATATAGGCCCGATGCTGACGGAGGCTCTAAAGCTGTATAAAGTGGCTATTTTGCATAAAGCTAGATTTTCTTTTAAAAGATAGAAAAGACCCAAGGCAGCGACTACTCAGAACATTTTCTGAAAAAGGGATTAGAGAGTAACACTTTATTTTCGGTTCTCATCGAACCTACTTGTAGCCAAACCACTCATCTCCACCAAAGGCACTCCCTCGAATCCCCCTCGAGGAAATGAACCTTTATCACACGTTGATTATGCAACCTTTAGCTGCCATATCAATTAAGTTAAAGTTCTCTATGATCCCGTAAATCCATTCCCAAGGCGTCCATAACCGTGGACACGGCTTTTCGAAAAGATTTACCCTGCAGGGGTGTACTATGTGAAAGTCGCCAGGTTCCCGAGGGACCTCCCAGCTTCTTGTCCATTGGTACCGTCCGGCTCACCTAGGTGGCCCTCTTCCGGGGAAGGCCGGCAAGCGGGCACGGTTAAACCTTTACCTCGCGTGAGACTATCCAAGAGTCATCTGTGGCCACAGGGCAAGTTTACCCAGCCTATTTCAGCCCCTGCCCCATCGCCACGTCCTAAACACAAATCCTCCGCAACATCTTCTTTTCCACTCACACACAAATGGAAAACCAAACTACAGGACCCTTGGATACGCCCGCACAAGTTATTCAGTTAGTAAGGCGCCCATACACCCACCAATGGCAGCACGCTCAAACCTTGAGTCCGAAGACAGGAACTCGCACCTAGGGGAAAGAGTGAGGCAAAACACCATCCCCGATGGCAACTCACCCAAGCCTTTTAAGCCAATTAATTAAGTACCAACAACCAGCACCATGTCCGAACATTCCATCATTATTCATCAATATGGAACTTAATCAACGGACATAAATAGCTAAACGACTAAGCATGGCTAAGCATATGACAACAAATATATTTTGTATCCGGCCAACACATCAACCTAGGGTTCATAGGTAGGGAGGCATGTGATGGTTCAGGGGAAAAACATGCATACATAGGAGACTCTAGCATTGACCAAAAATTGTCATTGGAATCGCATGCAATATTATGGTGGATAAAATAGTTTTAGAAAACAATTGGATGCTAGATGCCAAGAAGGTTAGGTTATCTCTTGCCTTGCTCCCCGGGCGTGTAGTACTGCTCGTCGGGATAGGTCGGGGTGACCTCGACTCCGGAATCTATCGATACCCAAAAATAACACAAAGAACAAATAAATCACACAAGGACAAGTGCAATGCTCAATCACATGATGACATGTCAATTTCATGCAAGGATATCATTATATAATTTAAATAGCAACATTAAATGGAGGGCCAAATAATTCGTGCAATTATTTGGAACAACCCCATATTTATCTTAATGTCTAATTGTTCATAATTGATCACATTATTTAGAAGTTGCTCAAATAGGCATGAACATGACATGAATGGGTTGAGTTTGTCCTTCCGATCATTTTGGTACTTTATTTGTAATTTTCTGAGTACCGAAGAATAAATGATGATTTAGACGGTTATGCAATTTAATTCATTTTAACCAAATCGAAAAATAACATCAAAGGAAAAATTGGTTGCTTGCTGTGCACTTAGCATAGCTAGATATCATTTGAATTTATGATCACTTTGATATATCATTTGCAATTGTTGGACTAGTATTTATCAATTTATGATATTTCCAAATATTGTCATCTCCATCTCAGCTACCAGTTCAAATCCTCACCTGTTCGAAATAGTAGCAAGTTAACCAAAGCCTTGACCATTGCCATTTTAGTTATTTCAATTTAACAGCAAATTAGAAAATTCATTTTGGCATGTAACCATAACTAACAGGTAGATATTAATTCCCTGGTCATTTTGAGATCTTGTTTGCAATTTTTGAAGCCATATTCAAAAAGTTATGGATTTTCAAAGTTGGGACTTAAATCTGCTATTTTTGTATTTATTAAATAAAGGCAAACTAATTTGTCCAAAAATTTATGGCAATGGTACCAACAGGTAGAGCTTATTTTCCTGAGCAATTTTAATACCTCATTTGCATTTTTCTGTTAAATATTTGAATTGATATGGATTTTGCAATTTTTATTTCAATTTCTGTTTTAGAACCAAAATCCAGAAAAAGGTGCTGGAACCTTTTGCACCGGCCGGGGGCTAGCCACAGCCACGGACGTGCGGGCCCGTGGACACGCTGGCGTCCACGCAAGCAGGGCGGCTCACGGTCAGATGGACCAAACGAGGCAACGACCGGCGCGGTGCGCGCGGTGACCGCGGCCGGCGACGCGCACGGACACGACGGCGGAGGGCGAGCGCGGACGAGCTACCAGGTGAGTTGGACGCGTCTCGACGAGGTCTAGCTAAAGGTGGCGGCGCGAGGACCAATAGGTCACCGGAACATCGCCGACGGCGAGGTGCAGCAGCGGCCTACGACGGACTAGGGGGCAACTACGACCTAGAGGGAGAGAAGAAGGATGGAGGATGCCCGGGAGACTCGCATGCTCACCCTGAGTACGGTGGTGCAGCTAGCGAGGTCGGAGAGAGACGGAGCCGGCGGCAATCAGCTCGGCAGAGCGGCGGCCGAAGTTGGAGAAGATGGTGTCGATCCCGTGAACAGGGGCGCCCCAGCTCGATTCCTTCGTCGAGGAAGGAGAGGACGAAGCGGCGAAGCTTCTGGTGTGCCCGGACTCACTCTGGGTGCTCTCAATCGACGGCGATGATCGCGGCCATGGCGGCGAAGCCTCGGTCCCATGGAAGAACAGAAGGAGAGGGAGCGAGGGAGCAGAGGAGCGAGGGAAATGGGGAGGGGAGAGATCAGGGCCCGGCGTGGTGCTCTTAAGCACGAGGAGGAGCGGGGGGGACCGGCCGGGGAGCACGGGGAGGCCGTGGGCGGCGTCGGCACGGTGGCATGGCGACAGTGGCCGTGTCGCCAGGGTGTCGATGACCATTTTGCAGAGACCCACCAGCCTCTGTTTTTCTTTTCCTTTTCTTCTTTAAACAGCAGCTTCTCCTACTTAATTGAAGCACTTCTGACATTCCAATTTTTATGAAATTTTGTGTAAAATTATAATTTGGCACAAGGATGCTCTGGTAAAATTTTGAGCTCATTTGAGGAATGTTTGTAGAACAAACTTGTTTTAGTTTCATCTCTGCCCTTTATTTAAAACATTTTGTTGGGCTACTCAAATATTTTTTTAAAATCATGAGAAAATTTGTAGAGCAAGAATATTACTTCAAGAGGCTGTCATAAAAATTTCAGCCCATTTGGAAATACTTGTATGTCTGCTTAATTCAAATTGGCTCACAGGCAATTTTGGGTATTTGCTAAAATATTTGATTTAGGGTTTTTAATTTACCTTTGCAAAATTCATATTTGAATTTATAGGAACTTCCTAGACAAATATGTAAGTTCAAATGAATTTTTGTTTGTCCAACAACTCTCACCATCATTGGTTTATTAAAAGTTGTCAGTTCATTATTTCATGTGAAGCAAATCTTTAAGTCTCAATTTTATTTCCTTGCTTGGCAAGAAATTGCCTGTGACAAATATTTATAAATCTATTCTTGGAACTTCCTGGACTAATTGGAAATTCAAGAATAGGTTGGTTTGCCAATTTGAGCAATGTGTTTGATTTGGAAATTTGGGAAGGGTTTGGCTTCCTTTGTTTTAATTTCCAAGTGTTGCTTGTTGAACTTTAGAAATTTATAATGTATGCCATGATGCAATGAAATGAAAAAGTGAAAATTTGGCCCATATTTTAGGGTACCAAAACTGGGCTGTTACATGAAAACCTTCTGATTAGACGATGCCATGAGTCCTAGTCTTCGGAAGGAAAAACTAGCTTTATGCAAAACAACTACTTATATAGCTTTGAAGCCTCCGTCAGCATCGGGCCTATATCGCCCTACTAATTCTTGTGAGTACGTTGTACTCAGCCTTGCTTTGTTTCTTATTATTTGTTTCAGAGGAGGACGCCACCGAACTGGAAGGTGGGTTCTACATTGACTTCGACGAGTAGTCTGGGGTTCCCAGGTGGCAGCTTGGGACGTCTTGGAACAGGCTGGCACGGGATGTTTATCTGTAGGCCTCTTAGGCCATAATTTGGATCTTGTTGTTTAGACAACTTTAAATTCTCTTCCGCTTGTTGTAATGATGGGTCAGTGACCTCTGATATGTCATTTGCTATCTTTCTCAATTATATGAGTTGAACTATGATATCTTTGTGTCGTAGAGTCTGTGATGTGCCACTTGTTCCGCAGTCTTGGTCTCTTAGTTATACGTGAAAGCGATGGCTGAGCTTATGGCATGATCGAGGTGTTGTGTGCCGATGATGTATTCCGAGCACGCCTGCCAATGTGTTTTGGCCTGGGATTGGTAACCCCAGTAACCCTTGATTGTGTAGCATGACCGGTTGCACAACGATTCACTGTATAGCTCTGGGGTTAGGGCGCTACAAAGAGAGGATGCAATGGAAAGTGCATCCTTAAATACTACTCTTGAAGAAGAGCATGAGCTTAGGGTTTATCTTGAGGATAAACTTGAGAATATTGAGAAATCAAATGTTTTAATCATTGCTAAACTCATTAAATAAAGAGACCATGCAATTGCAAAATACAAATCATGTAAAAAGGAAAAGGTCTAGCTTGGTGTTGGTCATTCTAGACTAACCGAGGAGCTAGAGAAACTTTCCAAGGCTCACAAGGCTTTGTAGAGTGAACACTCTACCCTCACCAAGTCGTATGAATAACTTCAAGCTCAACCGTCTAAAATTTATATGCCTAGTTCCTCTACTCCTATTCCATCTGATCATGCAAATATCATTGAGGAAAATGCTAGGTTGAAGATCAATCTTGCTAAAACCATCTCCCTAGGTAAGAGACCTTTTGTTACTTCACAAAAAGGGAGAGTTGGTGTTGGCTTTGTTGAAGAGGAAAATAAGAAGGAGAACTTCATGAAAGATGCACGGGCTCCTCAAGCAAAGAAGATCCCTCAAGCAAAGAAAGCCGATATTGCAAGTGGTGGTGCCACAAGGGGCAAAACCACTAGTGATGACTTTGCGGGAAAAACTAACCCCCACTATATTTTGTATGTTGATTATTATGGGGATGTCTATGCTAAATTTGTTGCTCCTAGAAATGCTTCTATTGCTCGTTCTATTTGGGTTCCTAAGACGCTTGTTGCTAACAAAAGAGGACACATTGCAAAATGGGTATCTAAATCAAAGCAATAATTTCTTGTAGGACTATGCTTCCGGTGGGTCAAAATGGGTGCTTGATATTGGATGCACAAGTCATATGACCGGAAGCAAGGAGATTATGACGGAGTTGAGACCAAATCTAAATCATGCAACCGTCACTTATGGATATCTCGATCTAAATCTGAGGTATTGAGTTGAAACCCTCGATTTTAATTTACTTTCAGTTTGTGCACTTACAAAGATGGGCTTTGCCATCTTTATTGATATAGATATTGTGGTACTCTTGTGGAGCAAGACTCTAAAGGTCGCTTTCGTTGGGTATGTCAAAAATGATTTGTTCGTTGTGGACATTTCGGGGAAAACCACTTCAAATTTGATGTGCTTATTCAGAAAGGCCTATGTGGGTTGGTTGTGGCATCGCTTTAGCGAATGTCATGCTTGTCAAAGACCTTGGTTTTAATTTACTTTCCGTTCGTGCACTTAATAAGATGGGTTTCACCGTCTTCTTTGATATTGATGTTGTGGTACTCTTGTGGAGCAAGACTCTAAAGGTCGCTTTCGTTGGGTACGTCGAGGATGATTTGTTTGTGGTTGACTTTTCGGGGGAAACCACTTCAAATTTGATGTGCCTATTCGTAAAGGCCGACAAGGGTTGGTTGTGGCATCGCCGCCTAGCCCATGTCAATATGAGAACTTTGCAAAGTCTTCACAAGGGTGGCCACATTCTCGGACTAAAAGAAAATGTCTCTTTTGCCAAAGATCGTGTTTGTAGGGCTTGTGTTGAAGGAAAGATGCATGATTCTCCCCATCCAAACAATACTATTATTTCATCCAAGAGGATCTTGGAGCTTCTCCATGTGGATCTTTTTGGTGCCGTTCCCAAAGCTAGTCTTGGTGGGAAGAAGTATTTCTTAGTGATTGTTGACGACTATTCAAGATTTAAATGGGTTTATTTCTTCAAGTAGAAGAGTGAGACCCAACAAGCCATCATCGACTTCTCCAATGAAGTTCAACGTCAACACAATGTTCCCATATTGGCTATTAGAAGTGACAATGGCTCCGAGTTCAAGAACTACACCCTCAATGAATTTCTTAGTGAAGAGGGTATTTGTCACCAATATTCCGCAAAATATACCCCTCAACAAAATGGTGTAGCCGAGAGGAAGAACCGAACTCTTATGGATATGGCAAGTTCCATGTTGGCGGAGTTTAAGTCTCCGTTGACCTTTTCGGCCGGGGCTATATCCACGACATGTCACTCATCCAACCGGCTCTACTTACGCAAAGGTTTGAACAAGAATCCATATGAGATTCTCTCCGTCAACAAGCCTAACATCTCCTACTTCCGTGTATTCGGTTGTAAGTGTTTCTATTTGATCAAAGGTTGTCGCTTAACTAAATTCGAATCTAAAACTCTAGAGGGTATTTTTGTTGGTTACGGTGCCGAATCCCACACTTATAGAATCTATGATAAAGCCTAACGGATTATCATATAATCTTCTAGTGTGGTATTCGAGAAAAATAACGGCTCCCAAGTGGCGCAATTCCATGTTTCTAATGTAGATGATGAAATACCTCAAGATGCCATAAGAAGAATGGGTGTGGGATTTTTCCGCCCCATTCAGGAAACCCTTTGTAACATCCCAATCTTTTATTTGGATGTTTTGCATTTAGAGCATGTGCATTTCATCATGGCATACTTTTAAAAATTTGCATTTGTTTGTTTTGCATAGTTCCAAAAGAAATAAATCTAAAACCCTATTTTGATTTAATCAAAATTCAACAAGCTATATATATATTCTTGGGGTTTTGTGCAAAAGCACCCTTTTCTAGTCAAATAAGATAGAGGGAAATTTTACAAATTTTTCAAAATTTGTTTGACTCAATTCTGAGTTTAAAATCAAAAGTTATAATTAAAACAGTTTTCAGAAAAAGATTAAAAGAAGAAGAGGAAAAAAAAGGGTAACAGCCGGCCGAACCAACCCGGCCCATCACCGGCCCTGTTCTTTTTTTTCTGCCCGCACCCCCTTCTTTTCTTTTCCTTTTTCACTGACGGGTGGACCCCACCTGTCAGGTTCTTCTAGAAGCGGACCGGAGTCCGTGTTCTTCACGAGTTCGTCGTCCCGGTGCAAAAATCCCACGAATCCATCCCGATTCGGAAGCCCCTCGCACAAGCAAGCCACCTATAAATAGCCCCGACCCCGTGCCCTCGATCCCCGCAAAAATACCTAACCCTAGCCCCAAACCGAGCTCGAATTCGAGCTCGGAAATCCCGCCACCGCCGCCGCCATTACCGGAGCTCAAAGCTCGCGCCGCCACCAACTGGAGCAAGGGGAGGAGGAGCCGACGCCACGAGGAGATCCGCAACATCGAGCCGCACCCGGAACCGCCGTCGCCGACCTCGGGGATTCGCCGGAACCGCCGCCGCCAACGAAGCCGACCCGCCGCCGCCGCGTCCTCGTCGAACCGGTAAGCCGCCGCCGGCGTCGACCACGTACGCGTTCTCGGCCATCCGATCTCGATCGGACGGTCTAGATTAGATCTAGATATCCCGAACCGGTACGCGCTGACATCAGCTGACATCATCCTTAGCCCCCGCAAAGGAATCTTTTCCGTTTTTCCCGAATTAAAATTTCCAGAAAATTGCTAAAACTTGTAAATTCAATAGTAAATCAACCGTAAGTCTGATTTTAGCGTTCAATATACCAAAATTCTTAGAAAAATAATATCTATCCAGATCTAAAATAATATTCAGCTCTTATCAAAGTTTCATATACTGTATTTTCAAATCTTGTTAATTGATAATTTGGGAATAACTTTTTATCTATAACTCAAATAGAATTAATTCTTTCGGCTAAAAGTTTCTAGATTAGATCCTCTGTCTAGAGAACATGAAACCTTATTTTTGTGAACTAGTTTTTGAAATTTTATGAGTAGAACCATGTTTAACCATTTAATCAATAGTACCTTGATCTTAATTGGTTTGTTGCATTAAAAAAATATTTTTCATGTAGCATATAATCCAGAGAACTAAAGTTAATGTTTTGTACCCAATTAACATGTCATGCATGCATATGTGTATGTTTGCTTTGTTTCTTATGTTGTGTATCGCGTATCATCGTGTAGACAACGACGTTGGTTGCAACTGTTGCTGTGACTGCAACGAGTGTGTGAACGACTACTCCGACAACTGAAGGCAAGTGATGCAACCATACCACCTATTATTTTCTTACTATGCATCTAGTCCTATTTTTGTAGACTTGCATGTGTAGGAGTTGGTTTGTATGCTATGCTATTAGGTGATTCACTAAACCCCAAGTGAGTTACCATATGTATTCTTGTAGATTAGTTCCACCATGAAACCTCCGTTAAAATTTGCTTAATTGCTTAGACGTGGTTATGGGATCACATTATGAGATTGATGTTGTATTCATAGTTGTGTTTTGCAAAATCTAATAAAACAACTTTAATTAACTTGATGTCTGGGTGGTATTGTTATGTATTGGCGGGTAAATAGTTGAGTGGCTGCTCGGGTCCGTAGTATCCGAGTAGGTGCACTTGTGAATGGCCACCCAGGTTCCCGAGAATAAATGTGGAATCTTGTTTAGTACCTTACGAGTACAACCACATGTCGAAATAGATATGGGCATCGTCTTGACTAACTAAGTAGTAGGCACTCGGGTCCCCGTAGCCAGAGATGTAGCATAGTAGGTTTGGTACGGTGCGGAGGATGGCTTGAGGGTGTACTACCCAACGGTCTCGGTTTAGCTTTCTCCCAACCTATATACAAATTGAGTGTTTAGGTAAATGGGGTTAGATAAACCATGTGGGTAAAGTGTACAACACTCTCGAGAGTTTAACCTAAGTACTTAGCCGTGTCCCCTGTTACGGACAACTTGAGCCAAATAGACTAGATCCTACAAGAGTTCTCACTCATTCCAATTTCTGTAATTAAAATATGATGGGTGAACCAAAGGGTAGGAGCACTGGTTTCTACCAGTGTCCAATGATTGTTTATCTTTGTTGTAAAATTGTTTATCAAATTGATAGGATAAAATTGCTTTTATGCAAAGAGCCTTCAGGTCCACCTAGCCCAAATTGCATGTAGAAGCTAGGTAGACTAGTGTTCAATTAATAACTTTCTCACTTGCCAGTACAAATCCCAATGTACTGACCGTATTCGCAAACGGCTGCAATTACACTGTTGCAGGTACGATATTACGTAGGTCTTGAAGCTACACCCATCATGTTCGCCCGTGGCACGAGTTGATTGGAGCGTCATTATTGTTTACTTTCCGCTGTGTGCTTTTATTTCAATAAAAGATGCAAGGACTTTGTTATTCTGGATCATTTCGTTGTAATAAAGACGCATTGTGCTTTCATGTTTCATTTGTAATGAGTGTGCTAGCGAGTCAATCCGGGACTAGCACTATACTCATAGACGAGATCCATATTATTGGGTCGAGTCGCTACAGATGGTATCAGAGCCTTGTGTTGGCTGTAGTATCGAGACCTAGGATTGGAATAGGAAGCCATAGGACTAAAATTCTTATTTTTACATTTTGTCCTTAGTTCTTCGCATTCTTCTAGTACTCTTCTCACTTCTAATTCCTTTACTTAACCCCTTTATATAGATGGGATAACACCAAGCACTGAAGGATGGATTGGAGTCCGGGAGGCTTATTGCAAGGCAACTAGCTCGTGTGTCCGAGGAGTTGGCATCAGCACGCAAGCTTGAGAAGACCCTGAGGTCCGATATAGGGTTCATGGCAATTGAGCTCTGTGACCAGGATGATCAAATTCTTGCGAAGGATAATCAGATTGCCTTACTACGGAAGGAGATTGCTAGTTTGCGAGCTCAACAAACCCCAACCCCACCAGAAGACAAGGAAGATGCCAAGACAAAAGAGGAAGATGTGGAGGAGTACAATCCCGAGAAAGTGATCCCCTACGACTATGAGGATGAAGGAAACTAGATAGTCATGCCCACATTATAGTCTTCGATAGGTTATCGTTTTGCGTGTTAGGTGTTGATCATACCAAAACGTGTGGTGTGGCAACTTTAGTCGAGAGCTTTCTTTTGTTTTCTTAAGTTTGAAACCTTGTAATTTTCACAGGTTTCTAGACTCTATTTTGGAAAAGTATTTAAAGAGTGTGGTTTGACTATATGTTGCTTGGAAAGTGTTGCTTTGTTCATGCTATATATGGGTAGCTATTTCCTTAGCCTTTCCGTCTAAAACTTATCTTTTCCCAACCATAGATGCCTCCCCGTCGCAACCCCGAGAACAACAACACCGGGAACAACGACATGCAACAAGTGATGACTCAGCTCATGCAAGCGATGACGCAATTCATAGCCGCCAATGCTAACAACAACAACTGTAGCGCCCCGACCCCAGAACTATACAGTGAAGCGTTGTGCAACCGGTCATGCTACACAATCGAGGGTTACTAGGTTTACCAATCCCAGGCCAAAACACATTGGCAGGTGTGCTCGGAATGGATCATCGGCACACAACACCTCGATCATGCCATAAGCTCAGACATCGCTATCACGTATAGTAGAGAGACCGAGACTTGTGGAACAACTGGCACATTGCAGACTCTACGACAGAAAATCATATAGCAACTCATCTATGAGGAAGATACAAATTACACACGAAAGGGGTCACAGACCCATCAGTACATCAAGCGGAAGCGAAGTAGTGTTGTCTAACAACAAGATGCAAATATATGGCCTAAGAGGCCTACAATAAACATCACCCAACCCAGCTTGTTTCACGGTCCCAAGCTGCCACCTGGGAACCCCGGACTACTAGTCGACGTCCACGAAGAACCCACCTAGCTGCTCGGTGTCGTCCTCCTCTGAAATACAAATATAAAGGCAGCAAAGAGAGACTGAGTACGATGTACTCGCAAGTTTAGTAGGGCGATATAGGCCCGATGCTGATGGAGGCTCTAAAGCTGTATACGTAGCTATTTTTGCATAAGGCTAATTTTCATAAACAAGACATAAGTGACACATGGCACCGTCTACTCAGAATATTTTTCATAAAAGGGGTAAGAGAGTAAACTTTCATATTCGGTTCTCATAGAACCTACTTGCAGCCATAACCATCTCTCATCTCCACCAAAGGCACTCACTCGAATCACCCTCGAGGAAATGAACCTTTATCACAAGTTGATTATGCAAACTTTAGCTGCCATATCAATTAGGTTGAGGTTCTCTATGATCTCGTATATCCGTCCCCAAGTCGTCCATAACCACGGACACGGCTTTTCGAAAAGATTAAACCCTGCAGGGGTGTACTATTTTACCCATTGGTACCGTCCGGCTCACCTAATTGGCCCTCTTCCGGGGAAGGCCGGCGAGCGGGCGCGGTTAGACCTTTACAATGCATGAGGCTTACTCAAGGGCCATCAGTGTGCGGAAGGACAGGTTCAGCGCCTCCAACGCCCTGCCCCGCGGCCACATCCTAAACACCACAGTCCTCCTCATTTCTTTTCCACCCACACAACTCACGCGCAAATGGAAATAGCAAACTAGAGGACCCTTGACAAGCCCCTCACAAATTATTTGGTCAGTAAGGCGCCCATACACCCACCAATGGCAGCATGCTCGATCTTGAGTCTAGAGACAAGAACTCGCACCTAGGGGCAAGAGTGAGGCAAAACACCATCCCCGATGGCAACTCACCCAAGCCTTTTTAAGCAAATTAATTTAGTAACCACGAGTAACCACCATGTCCGACATTCCATCAACATCATCATCATGGAATTAAATCAACGGACAATAAAGCATTTTAACTAAGCATGGCTAAGCATTTCTAAGCATATAAACAACAATTATATTCTTGTCTCCGGCCAACACATCAAACCTAGGGTTCATAGGTAGGGATACATGTATTGGTTCGGGGATAAACATGCATTCATAGGATCTTCTACATCTTGATCAAAAGAGACATTTGAATCGCATGCAATATTATGGTGGATAAAATAAGTTTATAAAACATTAGGATGCTAGATGCCAAGAAGGTTAGGTTATCTCTTGCCTTGCTGTCGGGGCGTGTAGTACTGCTCGTCGTGATAGGTCGGGGTGACCTCAACTCCGGAATCTATCGGTACCCAAAATAAAATACAAAGAACAAATAAATCACACGAACACAAGGTGCAATGCGCAATCACATGATGACATGTCAAATTGATGCAAATATATCATCATATAATTTATATACAAATTAAATGGAGTTCCAAATAATTAGTGCAATTATTTGGAAACAACCCCATATTTATCTTAGTGACCACATTATTTATAAATT
Source organism: Puccinellia tenuiflora (assembly GCA_012064385.1). Classification (NCBI taxonomy): domain Eukaryota; kingdom Viridiplantae; phylum Streptophyta; class Magnoliopsida; order Poales; family Poaceae; genus Puccinellia; species Puccinellia tenuiflora. Next base: position 1,809,898 of record QRDG01000025.1, read on the forward strand.
ATTACATTATTAGAGAAGTGACTCAAATATGCATGAACATGATATGAATGGATAGGGTTTGTTCTTCCGATCATTTTGGTACCTCATTTGTGATTTTCCGAGTACCGATGATTAAGTAGCGAATTGAATAATTAATTGAATTTAAATCTTTTAATCAATTTATGAATAACATCAAATAATTAATTGTGATCATGATGTGATATTAGCATGGTTTGATTGCATTTGAAGAGTTGATCACTTTGATATTTTATTCATAATTTTTGGATCAATATTTAACAAGTTATGAATTTTTCCAATTTAGGTATTATTTAACCCATTTTAGGAATTCATATATGAACAACAAGAAAATAAATTCAAAAGAAGTTTACAATAATTCCATCTTGTAGAATTTGCTTTTCTGAACAATTTGACATTTGATTTGCAGATTTTGGATCAATATTTAACAAGATATGAATTGTTTAAATTCAGTTTATTTCACAAAAAGAAAAACCAAAAGGGGCAGACAGGCCGGCCTCATTGCCGGCCAGGCCGGGCCCGAGGCCGGGACGGTACCCGAAGCGGCCGGCCCACAGGTCGGCCTAGGCTGGCGTGCAGGCCGGGGCACCACCCGAACCGGCCGGCCTCCGGGTCGGCCCAAGGCTGGGACCAGGCCGGGCAGTCAGTGGCGTGCGTCCGCGACACCAGAGGAGCAGCGGCCGGCGGCGACCATAGTTTGGCGGCGCCACCATGCGTGAGGGTGACTGGGCATGCGTGTGTGCGCACGGGTGCGGGGCGGCGTGTGTGAGACAGGGGATGGAGGGCAGGAGCAGCAGCGACTGCTCGGCTCGGGCTCTGCCATGGCAGCGCGCGGCCGACGGAGAAAGAAAACGGCGGCGCACGATGGCGACGCGCCCAGAGCAAGGGGAGGGACAGGAGGATGTCCGGGAGGACGCGGAGCTCACCACGGAGGCGGTGGTGCGGTTGGCGAGACACGGGGAAGACGGGCGGCGACGATACCGTGCGTGCACCGCGGCGGCCGGCGGTGAGGTGGTCGAGCTCTACCTCGCCACTAGGAGCTCGCCAGCTCGATTCGCTCGACGGGGTGGTAGATGACGGCGCGGGGGTGCTTCCAGACATCCTACCGGGGCTTGGGGAGGCCGGAGACGATCGGTGGCGGCGACGCGGTCCACGGCGGCTCGGTTGGCCGCGGGGAAGACCGAGATGCGGGCTCGACTTCGTGGCGCCTTAGCTCGATTCCGTGGGGGAAGGGGTAGCCCGTGACGAGGCGGACAGGATGGCGGCGTCGGCTGGAGCTCCATCGGCAAGAATCGACGGCGACCACGGTAGCGGCGGCGATGGGCAGAACTCGATGAGACCTAGGGTTTCCGGGAGAGGAGAAAGGGGAGGGAGCAGGTGAGCGAGGAGAGGGCAGGTGGGCGACCTCGCTTGCGTGCTTGACCACCGATAGGGGGGGGCCTCAGAGTGGGTCTCGGCGGCATGGCGCGTGCGGCATGGCGCCAGTGGCCATGTCGCCACTGTGAGAGGAGAGAGAGGAAGGACTGACAGTGGGGACCCACTGTCAGGGTTTTGACCTTTTTGCAAAACTTTCCAAATTCAACTAAAACCAGCAGGGTTTAGGTATTTAAAAGAGCCACTTAAGAAATTTTAGAAATTCTGGAAAAATTCCTATGGGCTCCCCATGATATGAGGAAACTCCACAAAAATTTGTGTTCCAAAATAATTTGTTTAGATTCACATTTATTCATATTGTTACAATTTGATCATTTTTGTTAATTTGCAAAAATGCATTTATTTGGAGCATTTTAACATTCTCTAAAATTATGAAATTACTTGAGTAGGCTCCCCTTGCCAGGTAGATACTCCACAAAATTTGGGGTGGCAAAATAAAAAGGTTTGCACCACATTTGGTCATAGGGTTTAAATAAGGCAATTTTAATAATTTCCCAAATTGCATTTATTTGGAGGACTTAAGCCATTCAATAAATTATGAAAATATTTATGGAGGCTCATATTATATTAATGAAGCTCCACATAATTTTATTTTGAATTTTTGAAAGGTCTAACTTAGTTTCCAAAAATAGTATTTGATTTGAACCAAAATTGGATTCTTAATTTATTGATTTGCTTGTTAATAATTTTAGCCCTTGACAATTATTTATAAAAATATATCCTTGAGCTTCCTGGAAAATTTGGAGACTCAAGAACAAATGGGTTTTGCCAAAATGAGTAAGGTATTTGGTTTGAAACTTTGGGAAGGTTTTTCTTCTCTTTTAGATGTTTCCCAAGTGTGGTTTGTTTAACAATAGCAATTTAACCATGTATGCCATGATGCAATGCGAAGCAAAAAAGTGAAAATTTGGCCCATATTTTAGGGTACTAATCTAGGGCTGTTACAACAACAACCCACCGCCACCACCACCTCCACCGCCTCAGGTGGATATGCTCACTAGGTTCTTGAGGTTGAGGCCTGAGATGTTCTCCAGCGCACCTGAACGAATGGCAGCACTTGATTGGTTGCGCTCTGTGAACAAGGACTTAGTAACCGTGGGGTGCAATGAGGCTGAGAAAGTGAGGTTTGCAGCCCATCTGCTTGAAGGACCAGCTGCATCATGGTGGGACAACTTCCAGATCACTCACCCAATAGACACTGTCACTTGGGCGATGTTTGAAGAAGGATTCCGCAATGCTCATGTCTCATCAGGCATTGTGAGTCTGAAAAGGAGGGAGTTCCGTAATCTGTGACAGGACAACCGCACTGTGAAGGAGTGCATTGATGAGTTTGGGAATTTAGCTCTCTATGCGCCAGAAGATGTGGCTACTGATCTCAAGAGGCGTGAGAGATTCCTCGATGGGCTGAATGATGAGCTGGCTGTTCAACTGTCGGTAGTTCACATTCCAAACTACCAGGCACTCGTCGACAAAGCTATCATTCTTGAAGGCAAGCAGAAGCAGGCAGAGAACCGCAAGAGGAAGTACAATCATGGTGGCCATGGTTCTGGATCTCACCAGAAGGTCCGAACTTACCATGATGACAATGGAGGCTCTCATTACAACAAGCATGGGGGCAATAACCATTGTGGAGGAAATGGACACCAGCACAATGGAGGAAATGACCACAATCATAATGGTCATAGGGGCAACAATCATCACAATGGAGGTAATGGACGCAACCACAACCCGGCACATAAGAAGGACCTCAGTCAGGTGCAGTGCTACAGATGCAAGAAGATGGGACATTACTCAACTGATTGCACTGAGAAGAAGCCTGAAGAAGGAGCCAAGCCAAACCCATTCCAGAAGGCAACTGCAAATCATGTGAACGTGGAGGAAGTCTATGACGAACCCGACTTGGTGATGGGTAAGCTCTTGATCAATTCATGCACCGCTCTTGTTCTATTTGATACTGGTGCATCGCATTCATTCATATCGAGGGCATTTGTGGGTAAGAGTTTGTTAGCATCTGAGATGCTTAGAGGAGCGATTAGAGTAAGCTCACCCGGAGGAGAAATGATTGCAAAGGCTATATGCCATAATTTGACCTTAGAGATTGGAGCTTACAGATTCCCCACAGATCTTATCATATTAGAATCACAAGGCTTAGATGTAATACTAGGCATGGACTGGATGTCTAAGTATGAAGGACAAATAGACTGCGCGCAGCGTGCCATTACACTCACTACCCCGGAGAAGAGGAGAATTAGATATAGGTCTAAACTGAATGTCGGAGAGGCCAAGTTAAATTCTCTTAAGGGGGTTAGCATAGAGGAGGTCCGTATTGTGAGAGAATACCTGGACGTCTTTTCGGAGGAGTTACCAGGAATGCCACCTGATAGACATATCGAGTTCATTATTGACTTGATACCAGGAGTAGGACCTATAGCCAAGAGACCTTACAAGATGGATGTTGACGAGTTAAAGGAACTAAAGAAGCAACTCAAGGAGCAGTTGGATAAAGGATTTATTCAGCGTAGTTTATCACCGTGGGGAGCACCAGTTCTGTGGGTAGAGAAGAAGGACAGGACACAACGTTTAGTTATGGATTATCGTTCACTTAATGAGGTGACGATAAAGAACAAGTACCCACTTCCCAACATCAACGACTTGTTGAAAGAACAAACTATGTCCCGGATGTCGCCTAGAGGGGGGGGGGGGTGAATAGGCGAATACAACTTTTTCTAATTAAAGGCTTGGTAATTGCGGAATAAAACTATGTGTTTAAATTAACAAGCCAACAACCTAATTTCTAGGCTCACCTATGTGCACCAACAACCTATGCTAAACAAGGCAAGCAACAAGGTGACAGCAAGATAAAGAACTTCAAGCACGAAGGCTATCACAATGTAAATTGCATAAGTAAAAGCTCGGGTATAGAGATAACCGAGGCACGCGGAGACGAGGATGTATTCCCGAGTTCCTCCTTGTTAAGGGAGTACATCTCGTTGGAGGGGTGTGAGCTCGCCAGAAAAGGCCTACTCAAGATGCCACAAAGACCTCACCCTATTCTCCGATGAATCGCACCCAAAGGTTTGGTTCACCTTCCACTATCGGAATCCTTCGAGGGGGAATCCGGAGCCTTTACACCACTAAGCTTGGGGCACGCATCCACAACCGAATTGGAGGCTCCCAAGAATCACCACAACACCGTCTAGGGTCCAATGACCCAAGAGTAACAAGCTCCCAACCTTCAATCCCACGAATCACCATGGAGAGCACAACCCGATGCACCTAATGCAAAAGGCAAGAACACACCAAGTGGTCAAATCCTTCTCCCCAAAATCCAACCAAAGCAACTAATGCTATGGAGGGATTTAGGAGGAAGAACAAAGGAGAAACACCAAGAACTCCAAAATCTAGATCCAATGAGTTCCCCTGACTTAGAGGAGATTTTGTTTGGTGGAGTAATGGATCTAGATCTCCTCTCTTGTTTCCCTAAATTTGGGCAAGAATCATCAGAGGGATTAGGAGGAATCGAGCTCTCAAGTTTTGCAACAATGGAGGAGAGAGAGGGGAAAAAACTAGTTGAAACAATGGGGAAGAAGCCCCTTTTATATGGGGCCTCAAAATGTGGCCGTTGGGGGCAGAAAAGCTCCCAGCCCCGACAGCCCAGCCTAGGGCTGGCCTGGCTGGGCAGGAACCCGAAGAAGCCGGCCTTGGCCCGGCCTGAGCCCGGCCTGGGCTGGCCAAACTGCAGAAAAACATCCAACACGAAAACAAACATATTTTGATCATCCGAACTCCATTTTCGATGTTCTTGGGCTCGTTGGACTAACCAATGCGCCGGCATACTTCATGACCATGATGAACAATGTCTTCATGGAGTTCTTGGATAAGTTCGTAGTGGTATTCATCGATGACATTCTTGTGTACTCCAAGAATGAAGAGGAGCATGAAGGACACTTGCGTCAGATATTGGAGAAACTTAGGGAACACAAGTTATATGCTAAATTTAGCAAGTGTGAGTTCTGGCTAAACACTGTGGGATTCCTAGGACACATAGTGTCAGTGGAAGGCATTGTAGTGGATCCAGCCAAGGTGTTAGCTGTGACCGAATGGGAGTCACCAAAGTCAGCAAAGGATATCCGGAGTTTCCTAGGACTGGCGGGATACTATCGGAGGTTCATTGAGAACTTCTCCAAGATTGCAAAGCCAATGACGGAGTTGCTAAAGAAGGAGAAGAAATTTGCTTGGACCGAGGAGTGCGAAGATAGTTTCCAAGAGTTGAAGCAACGATTAGTGACAGCACCAGTTCCGTGTCTGCCGGATCTACAGAAGGATTTCCAAGTCTATTGTGATGCTTCTCGCCAAGGACTTGGAAGTGTGTTGATGCAAGGTGGAAGAGTCGTATCCTATGCATCGAGGAAACTCAAAAATCATGAAAGAAATTATCCCACTCATGATTTAGAGCTTGCATCAGTCGTCCATGCACTCAAAACATGGAGACATTACCTCATGGGCAAGCATTGTGAGGTGTTCACTGATCACAAGAGCTTGAAATATATTTTTACTCAGAAGGCAGATTCTAAGGCAAGTTTAGCGCTTTTTAATGTTATTGTTATGTTGATGCTATATTCAGAAATTGAATCTATAAAACTGGCTTAAAGTCCCATTCTTTAGAATTGTCTTTCTCGTACTGCGGCCGGAAAGAAAGCGGTTCTGGTCCGGTCGACTCCCGTGCATGCTCCTCTGGGTCAGCACGAAAAGTAGTTGTTGCCTTGTCCAGATAAGTGGGAAGGTGCAGACTTCCTTTGTACAGCTCTGTTAAAGAGCTTTGAAACCTCAGGGGGGGGATACGATTATTCATCCCACAACCCAGCCCTATTAGGAAGCGATAGAAGTGGAAAGATAGCAGGTTTCAGATCGGCATCCCATCTCTGAACTTTTGCTTCCCCCTTACTTGGAATGATAAGTAGGTCCATCCGTAGATCCAGGGGCATCAAATTCTTTATCCGTTGGCAAAAACGCTAGTTTTGAACCAAAAGAACCGAAAGGCACTGAAAGTTGTTTCGTCAGATCCACCTTCCGAACTTGAAACCGGGGTAATGATCATACGTCTGTAATGCATTGTATCTCCCAGAATAGGGAGTTGAACATGAGGCAAAGGAGATGGTTAGACTTAATAAAGGATTACGACATGAATCTCCAATACCACCCCGGGAAGGCCAATGTTGTAGCAGATGCATTAAGCCGTAAGGTGTATGCAAATGGGATTTCAACAGGAGAATTACCACCAGATCTGTGTGAGCAGTTTAAGCGTCTCAGATTGGAGTTAGTACCCGAGGGTTATGTGGCAACACTGGAGGTAGAACCAGTTCTAGTGAACAGAATTAGAGAGGCCCAGAATGGAGACGAAGAAATAGGGGACCGTATTTGTGTGCCAAAGGATCCGGAAATTAGGAAGCTGATATTTCAGGAGGCACATGATTCACCATACTCCATCCATCCAGGCACCACGAAGATGTATATGGACCTGAAGGAGAGGTTCTGGTGGCCAAATATGAAGCGGGATATCGCCGAGTATATCGCTAAATGTGATGTGTGTAGCAGGGTGAAGGCTGAGCACCAGAAGCCAGCAGGGATGCTACAACCCTTGCCCATACCTGACTGGAAGTGGGACAAGATTGGTATGGACTTTATTACGGGATTACCCAGGACCAAATCAGGTTATGATTCTATTTGGGTAGTGGTCGATCATTTGACCAAGGTCGCACATTTCATACCAGTGAAGACCACCTACACCAGCGCCAAGCTAGCCCAGCTCTACATGAGCAGGATTGTCAGTTTGCACGGAGTTCCCAAGGGAATTGTGTCGGATAGATGAACACAGTTCACTTCTCACTTTTGGCATTAGCTACATGAGTCATTGGGAACTAGATTGGAGTTCAGTACAGCTTTTCATCCACAGACAGATGGACAGACTGAGAGAGTCAATCAGATACTAGAAGATATGCTGAGAGCTTGTTCTCTAGACTATGGATCAAGTTGGGATGAAAACCTACCTTATGCTGAGTTCTCATACAACAATGGATATCAAGCTAGTACGGGAATGTCACCATTTGAGGCACTATATGGTAGAAAGTGCAGGACCCCACTACTGTGGAGTGGAGTAGGAGAGCGTAGTTTGTTCGGACCTGACATTAGCAAGGATGCTGAGGAGAAGGTCAGATTGATTCGAGACAGGCTCAAGATAGCACAATCAAGGCAGAAGAGCTATGCAGACCTGAAGCGTAGAGAGGTCACGTACGAGGTTGGAGATAGAGCGTATCTTCGTGTTTCACCACTACGCGGTGTTAAGCGTTTTGGCATCAAAGGGAAACTAGCACCGAGGTTTATTGGACCATACAAGATTCTGCCACGAAAGGGAGAAGTAGCTTATCAGCTAGAGCTACCAGAGGTCTTGTCCAATGTACACAATGTGTTCCATGTGTCCCAGTTGCAGAAGTGTCACCCAGAGATGGCGGATACACCATTGAGGGATACAGTTCCGCTCGAGGAAGTCCAATTGGAGAGTGATCTCACATATGTGGAGAAGCCAGTTAAGATTCTGGAAACAGCAGAAAGAATTACTCGCACCAAGACGATCAAGTTCTGCAAAGTCCAGTGGAATCATCACACGGAAGAAGAAGCCACATGGGAGCGAGAAGATGACCTTCGGGAAGACCATCCGAACCTATTTGCTGGCAAAACCAATTCTCGAGGACGAGAATCATCTTAAGGGGGTTAGTCTGTAACATCCCAATCTTCTATTTGGATGTTTTGCATTTAGAGCATGTACATTTCATCATGGCATACTTTTAAGAATTTGCATTTGTTTGTTTTGCATAGTTCCAAAAGAAATAAATCTAAAACCCTATTTTGATTTAATCAAAATTCAACAAGCTATATATATATGCTTAGGGTTTTGTGCAAAAGCACCCTTTTATAGTCAAATAAGACAGAGGGCAATTTTACAAAATTTTCAAAATTTGTTTGACTCAATTCTGAGTTTAAAATCAAAAGTTATAATTAAAACAGTTTTTAGAAAAAGATTAAAAGAAGAAGAGGAAAAAAAAGGGTAACAGCCGTCCGAACCAACCCGGCCCAGCACCGGCCCAGTTCTTTTTTTTTCTGCCCGCACCCCCTTCTTTTCTTTTCCTTTTTCGCTGACGGGTGGACCCCACCTGTCAGGTTCTTCTAGAAGCGGACCGGAGTCCGTGTACTTCACGAGTTCGTCGTCCCAGTGCAAAAATCCCACGAATCCATCCCGATTCAGAAGCCCCTCGTGCAAGCAAGCCACCTATAAATAGACCCGACCCCATGCCCTCGATCCCCGCAAAAATCCCTAACCCTAGCCCCAAACCGAGCTCGAATTCGAGCTCGGAAATCCCGCCACCGCCGCCGCCATTACAGGAGCTCAAAGCTCGCGCCGCCGCCAACCGGAGCAAGGGAAAGGAGGAGCCGACGCCACGAGGAGATCCGCAACATCGAGCCGCACCCGAAACCTCCATCGCCGACCTCGGAGAGTCGCCGGAATCGCCGCCGCCAACGAAGCCGACCTGCCGCCGCCGCGTCCTCGTCGAACCGGTAAGCCGCCGCCGGCGTCGACCACGTACGCGTTCTCGGCCGTCCGATCTTGATCGGACGGTCTAGATTAGATCTAGATATCCCGAACCGGTACGCGCTGACGTCAGCTGACGTCATCCTTAGCCCCCGCAACGGAATCTTTTTCGTTTTTCCTGAATTAAAATTTCCAGAAAATTGCTAAAACCCTGTAAATTCAATAGTAAATCAACCGTAAGTCCGATTTTAGCGTTCAATATACCAAAATTATTAGAAAAATAATATCTATCCAGATCTAAAATAATATTCAGCTTTTATCAAAGTTTCATATACTGTATTTTCAAATCTTGTTAATTGATAATTTGGGAATAACTTTTTATCTATAACTCAAATAGAATTAATTCTTTCGGCTAAAAGTTTCTAGATTAAATCCTCTATCCAGAGAACATTAATCCTAATTTTTGTGAACTAGTTTTTGAAATTTTATGAGTAGAACCATGTTTAACCTTTTAATCAACATTAACTTGATCTTAATTGGTTTGTTGCATTAAAAATATATTTTTCATGCAGCATATAATCCAGAGAACTGAAGTTAATGTTTTGTGCCCAATTAACATGTCATGCATGCATATGTGTATGTTTGCTTTGTTTCTTATGTTGTGTATGATCAATCTGAATTATGCACATCTTTTCGACATCCAAAACCCTAAATCTGCTCATATTTGAGAAGTTCAGTCAAGGTTTTAAATGCTTTTTACATGAGTTATCCACTCTTTGCAGATCAGTGCGCCAAGGCACATATTTCTTCATCTCCAACTCAATTTGTTGCTTAGAAGACGCCTCCAGAGGACTTGACGCTTCGCGAGGAAAAAGGCCTCGCGAGGGTTTTGCTTCGCGAGTAAAAAGGCCTCGCGAGGGTTTCGCTTGGCGAGGATGAATGCCTCGCGAGGATGCCAAGAGAAGTTTGCGAGCGTATCTCACTTGCGCTGCGCACACGTTTGAATCAACAAGGAGGGAATCGATCAACTTGGAGGAGAAGAAACCAGAAGAGTCAAAAAGGTGATAAAGTAGAGAGCAGACCATGTGCGTCCGGGCAAAAAGCTGAAAAGCGACGGCGGAAGTTCCCGCCTCGCCACCAACCACGCCATCGACCGCGGCCCTCGCCACTTCCGCAACGCCTATAAAGCGGCTTCCTTGTCCAAGAAGAAGAGAGCTCCGCATCCAGGAGAACCACTCCACCACATCCACCAGATCCAAGACCCAACCAACCAATTCCACCCAGATCGAGAACCAAAGAACTAGGAAGAACTTTGGAGAATCATGGCGAAGACGATCCGCGAGGAACGAGAGGAAAGAAGAAGCCCTTGATCCGTATCTGTCCCTGTCTTCTTCCTTGCTTCTACTTCGTCTGTATCTTCCTTAGCCTCCTGCCTCTGCTTCCTCTGCTGCCGCCGCGACGAACTAATTCGATCCTCTCCAACCCCTTCAGTGAAAACTCTCTGTAACTCTCTGAATCGCTCTATTTGTGTGAACTTAGTAATCGTGCTGTGACTTTGTTGCTTGTGAACTCTTCCTTAGCCCCCCTTTGCTGTTGTTCATGTTATGTGTTTGTTGATTCTCCCTTAGCCTCCACCTTGCTGAAGTTTTGAGCTTTTGTTATGTTTGATGATCCACTCTTCCTTAGCCCCCCTTTGCTGCTGTTCATGTTATGTGTTTGATTCTTCCTTAGCCTCACCTTTGCTGTCCGCGAGATCTTCCTTAGCCTCCCCTTTGCTGTCCGCGAGATCTTCCTTAGCCTCCCCTTTGCTGTCACCGTTTTTATTTCCTGTTGCTTGATCCGCAAGAACTAGCCTAGATCCGTAAAACACCAACCCACCTTTTCGTTGTGCCAAGCTTCTGGAAAGGAAAAGCACCAATAGATTTTGATCCCTGTGGAGACGATAACAAAAACCTCCCTAAACCACAACCGATCAGTGTATCGCGTATCATCGTGTAGACAACGACGTTGGTTGCAACTATTGCTGTGACTGCAACGAGTGTGTGAACGACTACTCCGACAACTGAAGGCAAGTGATGCAACCATACCACCTATTATTTTCTTACTATGCATCCAGTCCTATTTTTGTAGACTTGCATGTGTAGGAGTTGGTTTGTATGCTATGCTATTAGGTGATTCACTAAACCCCAAGTTAGTTACCATATGTATCCTTGTAGATTAGTTCCACCATGAAACCTCCGTTAAAATTTGCTTAGTTGCTTAGACGTGGTTATGGGATCACATTATGAGATTGATGTTTTATTCATAGTTGTGTTTTGCAAAATCTAATAAAAAAACTTTAATTAACTTGATGTCTAGGTGGTATTGGTATGTATTGGCGGTAAATAGTTGAGTGGCTGCTCAGGTCCGTAGTATCCGAGTAGGTGCACTTGTGAATGGCCACCCAGGTTCCCGAGAATAAATGTGGAATCTTGTTTAGTAGCTTACGAGTACAACCATATGTCGAAATAGATATGGTCATCCTCTTGACTAACTAAGTAGTAGGCACTCGGGTCCCTGTAGCCAGAGATGTAGCGTAGTAGGTTTGGTACGGTGCGGAGGATGGCTTGAGGGTCTACTACCCAACGGTCTCGGTTTAGCTTTCTCCCAACCTATATACAAATTGAGTGTTTAGGTAAATGGGGTTAGATAGACCACGTGGGTAAAGTGTACAACACTCTCGAGAGTTTAACCTAAGTACTTAGCCGTGTCCCCGGTTACGGAAAACTTGAGCCAACTAGACTAAATCCTACAAGAGTTCTCACTCATTCCAATTTCTGTAATTAAAATATGATGGGTGAACCAAAGGGTAGGAGCACTGGTTTTTACCAGTGTCCAATGATTGTTTATCTTTGTTGTAAAATTGTTTATCAAATTGATAGGATAAAATTGCTTTTATGCAAAGAGCCTTCAAGTCCACCTAGCCCAAATTGCATGTAGTAGCTAGGTAGACTAGTGTTCAATTAATAACTTGCTCACTTGCCAGAACAAATCCCAATGTACTGACCGTATTCGCGAACGACTGCAATTACACTGTTGCAGGTACGATATTACGTAGGTCTTGAAGCTACACCCAGCATGTTCGCCTGTGGCACAAGTTGATTGGAGCTTCATTATCGTTTAATTTCCGCTGTGTGCTTTTATTTCAATAAAGTTATTTTGTGCTAGCGTCAATGCTATGCAAAGATGTAAGGACTTTGTTATTCTGGATCATTTGGTTGTAATAAAGACGCATTGTGCTTTGATATTTCATTTGTAATGAGTGTGCTAGCGAGTCGATCCGGGACTAGCACTATACTCATAGACGAGATCCATATTATTGGGTCGAGTCGCTACACCCTTGTGGCGGATCGAGAAGGACAATGCTCTACTCAAGTGGAGCCCTCATCTACTCAAGAAAATCATGCTAATGAAGATCCTATTGCACCAACCCAAGAACAAGTTGAAGACCCTCAACCCCTTGATCAAGTCGCTACACAAGAGCCCAACTCGCCTCTTGTTGATGCAAGCTATGATCAAGACCTTGCTCAACCATCTCCTTCAATAGTTGAAGACTTGCAAAATGATGATCAAGGTCAACCTTCTGGTCAAGACGGGGACTCAAATGATCAAGATGATCAAGTGAATCTTCCAAGGTCAAATGGAGATATCGAACCCGTCGTCAAGCTAGGGTTGCAAGAAATTTGGAACTTCGTCAACACACTCTTGACAAGGTGATTGGTGACTTGAGAAGCAAGATGCCCACCCGGAGGCAATTGGCAAGTTGTAGTGATCATCAAGCTCACATCTCCATGGTGGAACCGAAGAAAGTCTTTGAAGCTCTTGAAGATCCGGATTGGTTAGAAGCCATGCATGAAGAGCTCAACAAATTCAAGCGCAATAAAGTATGGAAGTTAGTTGAGAAGCCAAAGGAGTGCCGCAATGTTATTGGCACTAAGTGGATTTTCAAGAACAAGCAAGATGAACATGGCATAGTGGTGAGGAACAAGGCAACATTGGTAGCTCAAGGGTTCTCTCAAGTTGAAGGCATTGATTTTGGAGAGACCTATGCCCCCGTAGCTCACCTTGAGTCCATCCGTATCCTTCTTGCTTATGCATCCCGTTATAACTTTAAATTACAACAAATGGATGTGCAAAGTGCCTTTCTTAATGGTCCTTTAAAGGAGTTGGTTTTCGTTAAGCAACCCCCGGGTTCGAGGACCTCAACTTCTCTAACCATGTCTACAAGCTTGACAAGGCGCTCTATGGACTTAAACAAGCACCATGTGCGTGGTATGAGCACCTTAGAGAGTTATTGTTAGACCGTGAATTTGAAGTTGGGCAAATTGATCCCACTCTTTTTACTAAGAGGGTTAACGGGGAGATTTTCGTGTGCCAACTATATGTTGATGATATTATGTTTGACTCATCTAACAAAGCTTTTAATGATGAATTTCAAAGCTTATGATCGATAGGTTTGAGATGTCCATGATGGATCAATTGAAATTCTTCCTTGGATTCGAGATCAAGCAATTGAGAGGAGGGACTTTCATTAGCCAAACAAAGTATATTCAAGACATGCTCAAGATGTTCAATATGGTTGATGCTAAGGAGAAGAAGACTCCTATGGATACCAAATGACAACTACAACTTAACCCAAAGGGTATAGATGTGGATCAAAAGCTCTACCACTCCATGATTGGTTTGTTGCTTTATCAATGTGCATCTAGACCCGATATTGTGTTGACTATAGGTGTGTGTGCAAGGTATCAAGCCGCTCCTAAGGAAAGCCACATGTTAGCGGTCAAGAGAATCCTATGGTATTTGGTTCCTACCCCAAGGTTTGGTTTGTGGTATCCCAAGGACTCATCTTTCACTCTTTGTGGGTATACGGATTCGGATTGGGCCGGTGATCAAGATGATTGGAAATCAACTTTCGGGCCTTGCCAATTCCTTGGTAGGTCCTTGGTGAGTTGGTCTTCTAAGAAACAAAATTGTATATATCTCTCCACCCCCGAAGCCGAGTATGTGGCCGCCGCTAGTGCATGCACTCAATTGTTATGGATGAGGCAAACCTTAAAGGAATACGGTGTCAATTGTGGCAAAGTGGCTCTATTGTGTGAGAATGAAAGTGCTATCAAGATTGGTTACAACCCGGTGCAACATTCAAGAACCAAGCATATTGAGATTCTTCATCACTTCATTAGAGATCATGTTGTCCGTGGAGATATTGAGCTAGCATATGTGTCAACCAAAGACCAACTTGCCGATATTTTCATGAAGCCACTTGATGAAGCAAGATTCACTTATTTGAGGAATGAGCTAAATATCGTGGATTCAAGGAGCTTGACTTGACCATCTTGCACACACACCTATAGGTTGAATATATATTTGGTTTAGGTGTAGGCATGGATTTAAGGGGAGTGTCGTCCTAATTAATTGGGCTCTCCCTCCCCCCAATATGCCTAAAGTTAAATTCATTTGTCTCTATTTTCATTTCATGAATTATGAGCTTCAATGACGAGTATTGATTATGGACCCAAGATATATCTTCGCGGTGCCATGCCATAAACTCAAACATGGTGGCTTCGTCCACCAACCTCCTCATGTGAGGAGTTGGTTCTTATTTGGTGTTTACTTGGTTCTTCTAGACCGATATGTGTCAATCGGTGCGCCTCATGGAAAAGCACTCATAATTAGCTTTTATTGTTGCATCTTGCAATTGTGAGTGCCGTACCATCTTATGACAGTTTGAGTTCTTAACCTAAGCCCCACATTACCCTTGAAACATGCTATTCTTGCTCATGTCCCTTTTTGTTTTGTTTCAATTTCCTGGAATTTCTGGAGGCGGCAGGCCGGAACTTCCGGACTTAGTTTCCGGACAGTATAAAAAGGGGCCGCAGGGTGGACTGCTTCTTCCAGAGTAGTTCTTCCACCCCCGCGCCCCCCACTTCCTCTATCTGCCCGGGAACGACCCGCCGCCGCCGGACTCCACCGGGGCTCCTCTGCCTCGGATTCCTCCGGTTTCGAGCCGGACATCTCCACGCCAAGGGGATCCCGTTTCTCCAATCATCTTCCGCCATGGATGCCGGTAACCTTCTCTATTTCTCATCTAGGATGAAATTTTAGTTTCGTTTAACCTAGTTCATTTAGAAGGTGTCTACTAGTTTCCGTTGGTAGAAGCTCATATCTAGGGTTGTCCTACTCTCTTGTGGTCACGATTTGAATTGTGTTGGCAAAATCGCTCGTTTTCGGGTCCGGAATCTCCGCCCAGTTCATCAGGACTGGAACTTCCGGCCTCTCAGGCCCGGAACTTCCGTGGCCCGGATATTCCAGCCGCTGTTCCGGAACTTCCGGCCTCAGACTTGCGCTTTTCTCAACATTTTTCGCTTTGTTGAGTACTTTGTTTCCATGGACTTGAGCACTTATCCCCTGCTATCCTTCTATTCTATGCTTTTCTTGCAGGTGGTAGTTCCTCCCGTGGTACTCATTCCCACACCAAACGTGCGGCCTCTCGTTCCTGTCCCTCGAGTGGTATGGATCTCGAAGGTCAGTCTGAGGAGGAGCATATGTCTGCCAATGCTCCCAGCAGCCGCAAGAAGCAGAAGGAGGCCTCTTTCACTATTCAAAACATGTCCAAGTCTCAGTTTACTCCTTGGAGGATCACTAGATTCTATGATCAGCCACGTGACATGGAGATTGATAACTGTTTTTGGTGTTTGGACCAAGAGGTGCTGATGAGGGAGTTCTACAATCAGCTCAAGAAATGGAAGGTTTGCCCACAGAAGGCCATTGATTTTGCTCACCTTGAGGAGAGGCATTCCTACTTTGGTTAGGCAGTTCAGGTTGTGGACTTATTAGGGCTGCGCAAACTTATGACAACTCAGTGCAACTACAACGTTGCGTATGTGCATCAGTTCTTTGCTATAGTGGTGTTTGACTCTGTTGATGATGTGACGATGACTTGGATGTCAGGAAATCACAAGCTTACCGCTACCTTTGTTGAGTTTGGAGACCTTTTGGGCTACCCCTACACCGGCTCCCGTGCTACTCGTGATGAGCGTCTCCATGTTGTGGGACAAGAGTATGACAAGTAGAAGTTGAAGGATATCGATGGCAGCGATGGGGTGATTGGCTCCACTACCGGGATACTTCCTCTCTATGATATTTTGCTCCGCATGTTCCGTGAGTCTATTGCTCCTAGTGCCGGGAACAATGATGCGATCTGCGGTGCCTTGGTTAATCTCCTCCACTGTGCCTCCCATGCAGTTTCAGATGGTCAGCTTATGGCAGGAGTTTTTCACTTTGATGTGATGGATTATATCTACCATGTGATCTATGAGGCTGTGGTTGGGAAGAAGGTACCTCCATATGACCCCTATTTTATGAAGTTGATTAAGGCTAAGTACCCTTTTGATGATGATGTGCTAAATGTTGACGTGGCCTTGGACTGTGAGGCTCACAAGTGGGTAAAGATGCATAAGAAGAATGCTCACCTCTCTCGCCCTTCTGCTGCAAGCACGCCTAGCGGCTCGCGTGGACCTAAAGATCCCTCTCTCAAGAAGAATGTGAAGGATGGCTACAAGAATCGCTCTTGGGTGCGACGTGCTGTTGAGAAGGTCCTTTGTATGAATGTGGCAATCCACAAATAGAACTATGTGGCCTCTCGGGAAAGACACAGTATCCTTGCCAATCAAGAAGTCGTCACTTGTGAGCCTCACAGTATCTCGTGCTTGGATGTTGCTCTTAAATTCTATATGCAATCTAGTTGTTATATGCTTGGTTTCTATGAGATAGGGGGAGCCTCGGCTATTTTCTTATATTTGTGATCTCGAAGTGTGTTATCATCAATCACCAAAAAAGGGGAGATTGAAAGAGCATCTCTCTCCGTTAATGGTTTTGATGATTTATGACAACACACTTTATGTATAATAGTTTGCTTCATGTCTAAGCAGAGGTTCCAGGTATCTCCAAAAAGGTGAAAAGATCGAAGACGGATTGAAGAAAAGGAGAGTAACGATGACGATCTTGTTGTCCTTCTGCCCTGACTGAGCTCGGAAGTTCCGGTGTGCAAACACCGAAAGTTCCGGTCTGAGGGCCGGAAACTTCCGGCCCTGGGTGTTTCGTGTAAGTCCTTTTTGAGTTTCAGTATTGGATCCAGCCAGAGGTTTCCCCGGAAACATCCGAGGTCCGGAAGTTCCGGTGCTGCGCACCAGAATATCCGGCCCTGGAACCCAAACCTCCGCGAAAACAACTTAGTAATTTTTGGGACTCGGTACTGGATACTCCCCGGATCATTTCCCGGAGGTTTCCCCGGAAACTTCTGGGGACCGGAAGTTCTGGTGGTTCGCCCCGAAAGTTCCGTTCCTGAAAATTGGCACTCGGTATTTTGGCTAAGTATTTTTTTTGGACTTTGGTACTGGTACCAGTTCGGAACTTTGCCCGGAGGTTTCCCCAGAAACATCCGGGGGGCCGGAAGTTCCGGACTAAGGCACCGGAAGTTCCGGTGTGCTTACATCGGAAGTTCCGGGGTTAGTTCTGGAATATCCGGCCTGGCGACCAGGGCAACAGTCAGATTCGGGGTGGAGCTACAGATACCCCTCCACCTACCTTGAGCAGCTTAGCTTTGAACACTCTCTCTCCTCCATTAAAGCCAAAGCTCAAATTGACAAGATCTCCCAATCCCTCCACTTAAACTTGCTCAAACTTGGAGGATTGAAGGAGAAGGCCCCGATCTACAAGCTCACCAAAGGTTTTCCCATTTCCCCCTCATTTACTTGAGGGATTCGTGCCTAGGGTTTCCATTGGGAAAACCTAGGTGTTTTGTTGTACTCACTTCGATTGTTATTGTTTCAGTAGTTGTGTTGATTTGGGAGCCCCCGATTAAGTTTTGGGTGTGTGCCCCAAGAACATTGTAAAGGCTCCGGATTCCGCCTCAAAGGATTCCGATAGTGGAAGGTGAACCGAGCCTTTGTGGCGAGGTTCATCGGAGAATAGGGTGAGGCCTTTGTGGCGTTGAGTAGGTCTGTTGTGGCGAGCTCACACCTCTCCAACAAGACGTACTCACTTAACAAGGAGGAACTCGGGAATACATACTTGCCTCCGCATGCTTCTACTTTCGGTTATCTCTATACCTTCGTAGCTTTTACGTGTATCGTGATAATTGCCTAGTGTTAGTTGCTCGCTTGTCATATAGGTAAATTCACCGTAGTTCTATATCTAGAGAATTTACCTTTTGTGTCAAACCTAATTTGAAAAAGAATTAAAATTTGGTGTAGCACCTATTCACCCCCCCTCTAGGTGCCCATACGATCCTTTCCACGCCGCCGCCACCCGCTGTAGAGGAGATAAGGTTTTCACCCAGAGAGACTTGAACCACTCGCGTCGGTAGAGGATCGCAGCTTCCGAACGACGCATTCAAGAAGGAGAACGACGCCCAAGGGTGCCGCTGCCGTCGGCACCTAAGTGTGAGGCTTTCACCTGAAGCACGATCTCGACCACCAAGCCCTAGGGCTTAGGCCTGGGTGCAGCAAGGCAGGCGGCGTGGCCCTATCACCGACCACCGACACTAACTACATGCGGCAGGGGTCGCCACGTTTGACGCAGCGACAATAAAGCCATGCCAGCGGGAGGCTAGCTGCCCCTCCCGCACCTCAACCACCTGCCCGGGGCCGCCGCCCCGACTTCCCTCCAGCTACCTGGCCAAAGACGGCCTCAGCGCACCCCAGCCCTTAGAAGCGCTGCCTGGCCACACACGACCGCCGACCCGTAGAGACGCCGCTGTCGAGTAGCCATCACGTGGCCACAACCCCATGGCCACCGGCAGAGCGCCTCGAAGATGGACGCGGCCGACCCGCAGAGACAACACAACTCGACTCCTTGCAGACCTACACCTATGGCAGATCAACAGCAGCTTGGGCCCACCAGACCCAGATCGGGCCCTCCCAGGCCCGGATCTGGTCTGCGCGGCCAAGAACGCGCTGCCACCGTGCCCAAGGCGCCCGTAGCCGGCATGGGCGGTGGCGCAGCCCACACCGCCACCACGGCCGCCGCCTCCGCCGAAGAAACCTAGGGCCGCCGCCCCGGCGCTCTAGCTCTGCCGCGAGCAATGCACCGTCCAGGGCGCCGCGCCAGAGACCCCCGCGCGCGAGGGAGGAGAGCCCCTCGTCGCCGGCTACCCCCCCCCAGGCTTTTTGACCCAGTGGAGCTACACCTGACGGTGGCGAGGAGGCGGAGGAGCAGGGAGGTAGGAGGCGAGTGGGAGCAGGTTCGCCCGTGTTGGCCCCCTGGGAGCGACCCAGACACGGCTGTCCCCTCCCCGACCGTCGGATCACGATCGTACGTCTAGAAATCAGCACAACATAGTTTTGCATTTTGGTCCCTAACGTTTTTCGAAATCAAACCCGCAGTACATCACAGCTCCACTTAAACGAAGGGGTATAACACGTTGCCCCTTATCTTTCCGATATTTACAACAAAAATGCCACTGTGATGATATACCTCTAGTCTCGCAGCAAAAACTTGAGTATTACAACAAAAAAAAAGTAGCCCATGCACAAAAATATAAAAAAAATATTACAACAAATTGTCGCAACATTTCGAAAAAAAAATATTACAAGAAAATGGTTAGAATTTTTTTTGCTGTAGATTGCTTTACAACAAAAACTCACCAACAATTCAACAAAAATAAAAAACTATTACAACAAAAAATTGTAACATATGATTACAACATTTTTGAAAAAAAAAATACCGCAAAAGGTCGTTAAACGGAAATTATTTTTGCTGCAAATTGCTTTACAACAAAAATCACCAACGATTTCAACAAAAATCACCATCTATTTACAACAAAAAAGCGTGTGTTTGTACCATTTAAAAATGGATAGGTGATAAAATGTTTTGCTGAAGATTAATTTACAACAAAAATCACCAACTATTTCGACAAAAATCACGCACTATTACAACAAAAAAACAGCAATAAAAAATTCTTAAACAATTTTAGTCGTAGATTTATTTGCAACAAAATTCAACAACTATTTCAACAAAAATCACAAACTATTACAACAAAAAAACTTAGCAATAAAAGAAGTGGTTAAACAACAATTTTTGCTACAAATTTATTTGTAATAAAAATCACCAACAAAAAATCATAAACTATTACAACAACAAAAACATGTATTTGTAGGCCCACCACGTGAAACAAGGGCGTATGCGTACACTTTGCTTGTATGGATGAGCACTTGAATAGAAAATGAGGCAATTTGTATCAAAACCGTCCAAATTTTTTCAATATTTTGACCTGTGCCTTCACAACAATCTTTTGATAAAAATATTTTACGCATATATACAATATAAAAAATCCAAAAAAATCCCTTAACAAACAAGGGTAGCTAGCTATTTGGGCTGTTGGCCTTATTTGTGTTGAAAAATAGGTTCTCACAAAGCTAACTGGGTTGTTTTTCTATTTGCGTAGCAAAAATGGGCCGGAACACGATATTGGGCCGCGTAATGGCGAGCGAGGCAGGTGATTCCCTGGCGACGACGCACGCGGACGAAGCGACCTACGCTCGCGCGACGTAGGTCGCCCTAGCTAAAGCGTTTTCCTTAAGTTAATTTGTTAAATTTACCGGTCTAAGGTGCATTTCGCTTCCATTGTGAGTTGTATCTTGGTTGTATGACCCTTATAATGCATTCATTTGTTAAATTTAACTCTTCAGAGTTGTTCTACAAATATGTTGTTATTGCGGATTCTTTCGTGAATCGTGTTGTGATACTTACCGTTCCACCCGCACAGTGTGTATGTTGTGCGACATGCTCGATGCACATCCTATGATTGATTTTATGGGGATGCTAGCGGGGGAGTTAGATATGTTTAGTGTCGGTTCAGGGCATTATAGGATCCAATGTCACCCCCCCTTCACCTAGTCACGTGGGAGCTCGACCGATACCGTTCCTCTTGCCTAGTCGACCGGGAGGTCCTTCGCCACGACCTTCCCTCACCCCTACACTTCCTCCGTCGTAGTGTGCTCTGCCCCGAGCCACTCCACCTGCCACCCATTTACTCTCCGGCTCGGCTCCACTGCCACGCCCCAACTTGGCCACCAGTTTCTCCTTGTACTCAGCAGCATGGAGGTGGTGACGACGCCCTTCGTCGGGTGGAGCATGCCTTTCCAGTACAAGGCAAGGACCCCCCTACATCGAGGAGCACATGGATGGTGGGTTGGTTAATATTTTTTCTTGAGGCTGGATTGGTTAATTGATTTTTGATGGGTCAAAGATTTCCAGGTCAGGGAATGCAATAGTAGTACAGGCAGAAGGTTGCTTTTTATTTTTGGTTTGAAACTTTTGACGGTGTGGACATGGCAAAATGTTAAAGGGATTTGTAATATTCTATGTTGTCAAATGTAGTGTGTTCACGGTGACATATGCGATGGATTTGTTGTACTCATGGTAATACATGGAATGTATATGTTTTCTACACTTATATTAGCAAAAAAATCTCATAACTAGGACATTTTAGACATTTTCCCAGTTTACAGCCAAACAACCGCCATGTTGCCAAAGAGCAATAACAGCTTTTCTAGCGCAACAATTTTGACTGCAAGCCAAACCATATCAGATTGAAAGTCAGCCCAAACAGAGACCCTACAAAGAATTTGTTGCTATATACTCCTTTAGAGCAACTCCAGCCAGCCCCAGGACGCTCCCCAGGGCACCTTTTTGGCCGGCGGACGAAAATCCTCCCAGTCGTACCCCAGAACATTGTTTTTTGCCGGATTAGAGCAAACGATTCACCCGACGTCCCAGCCCGAACCCAGCCTACCGGGGAGCAGCTCGGGCGCCGGCAAACTTTACATACAACTAAAAGCCCCACTGTCAGCCACTAAACTGCCCTCTCTCTCCTCATTTTCCTCCCCACCCACCGACCCCTCCTCTCTCTCCTCCTTTTTCTCCCCACTAGCCGCTCTCTCTGCCTTCGCGCTCCCAGTCCGGCAGCTGCCTCTCCTGTGCTCGCCCAGTCCGACCGCATCGGCGCCGCCGCCACTCGGCGCAGCAGGCCATCGCCCAGTCCTTCTCCTTCGCCAGGCGGCCCTCGCGCCGCCTCCGCCCGGCTGCCTGGTCCAGAACCGCTTCTTGCCCGGCGCCGGCGGCGCAGACGCCGAACACACGGCCACCTGCGCGTGGGGCGGATGGGGCTGCTGCTGCGGCGGCGAAGATGGCGGGCGCAGATCCTCGCTCGAGGACTCGGCCAGCGCTGCGGGGGCGGACAACGGACATCGGGAACACTGTGACGGGCGGGCGCTTCTGCACGTGCGACGGGGCGAGGAGGAGCGGCATGAGCCGGGAGTTGGCGCCGGTCGGGGTCGCCGCCGCCGAGGGGGACGGCAAGAGGGAGGCGACCATCACAACCGGCTCGCGGCGGTGGAAGCTGCACGTGGCGCGGAGCAGCGCGGCGTTCCCGTTGCCCGGGGACGGCATGAACTCGCCGCAGCCGTCGAGCACGTGTACCTCCAGGCAGCGCCTCCGGCGCCGCCGGCCCCGCGGAAGCGCCACCGGTGACGAGGGCGAGCGTAGGCGCCGGGGGAGGCATGGTGCTGCTGCTGGCGCTCGGGCTCCCGTGGTGGTGGTGGTGGCCGCCCGTCGCCGACGAGGGAGATGGAGGAGGTGCTGGACATCGTGCAGCTCGGCGTCGGCGTGCTCTGCAGCCTGCTCTTCGTCGCCTTCGTCGGGGTGGTGGCGTCGCCGGAGGAGGCGGACGGCGAGGAGGCCGGGCGCAGGAAGAGCGCGAGGAGGAGGCGCAGTCCCCTTCCACCAGAGCACGCGAACTGCAACTGCTTCTGGACGAGCAGGCTGCCATGACCTATCATTTGGACAATACCGCATGTACCGATGGCACCCATCCCCATTGGGTATGGGTAGATCTTAACCAAACCCGCACCCGCGTCCTACGTATCTTACCCGTACTCGCGTATGGGTATAGATTTTGTACCATACCCACACCCGACAGGGTATTAAAAACCCATGGGTAAACCCACCCAGCAACTCAACAATGTAATATAAAACACGTGGGATCATTTATTCACTAATTCGGTAAAACAACACACGTTATGAAAATAAACAACAAAACAAAATAATGTATATGAAAATAAAACAACACAACGTGTATAAAGAATAACATCAAAACAGGGAGCCTGGGAGATGAGATCGATCGTGCGGGGCGGCGGGGCTTCTATGGTGCAGGAGACAAAACAAGAGGAAGCGTGGACGACTGTGTTGGGCGTCATGTTCTGAGTTGACCTGGATGTGGCGTGCTCAACAGCGGGGTGGGGTAAATTAAAACCTAATTGGTCATAGGTTAAACTAAATTTAGCATATGTCTCGTTTAGTCTAGATGAAATTTTGGGAATTGGGATTTTTCTAGAGGACCTACATGTCATATGCAAAATAACTGGGTACGTGAGTATGTGGGTATGGGTTATGTTATACCACACCCACACCCGCTATACCCACTGGGTACACACTTTTCACCATTTGCATAACCATGGGTGAAATTCTTTTACCAAACCCTCACCCTACAGGGTAAATACCCGCAGGGTAGGTGGGTAATGGGTACCCATTACCATCGGTAACCGCATGCGTGAAAGCAAAAGTCCATCAAGCTGTTGTGCAGCCTATCAAATTAGTGGTTTTTTACGAAACACAGAACACAGACGCTCATATGCATGACTTAATCCGTTCTAAATTATAAGATGTTTTAGATATTATAATTTGGACTCCATACGGATCAAAATTAGTGAACCAACACACTTAATGGATTCTAGGTGACGGATGTAGTATAATTGTGTGGCTTGTATTAATCAGAAAAAGACTAAAAAGAGCTAAAACATCTTATACTTAGGAACAGTGGTAGTATAATTATGTGGGTTGTATTAATGTTTTGTGTGGCTAAATTTCCATGCAATCTTGGTGATACAGATCACTTGGAAGTTCATGATACATATGCGAAGCCTCGACTCCTTTGTTACAGACCCCACCAATGAGGTTTCACAGTCAAGTAGAAACCAATTGCTACTTCCCGTGAAATACAACACAATAATGCTTGAATCAATGTGTATGGTAGGATAGGATCAGGAGTACAGAGATTCCCTACTAGTCTAACCGGCTTTAGCCTCAATCTCTTCAACCAAGTGCATTTCCAAAAGTTCAGAGTCTCCATGCTCAACCAAATGTTCCCTGTAAATGCCAAAGTCAAGCAACGGGCGATGAATTAAAAAAATGGAGGCCACAAAATTAATGACTTTTTTTGTCTACTCAAACAATTCAATCCTGGCAGACTATGCACTTTAGTAGACAGCATGTTTCTTATAGTTCTATCTTGTAAATTGGCTAACATTAAAATAGATTGTCAAAGTACACTTTTACCACACCCCATTTTGTACTGGAATGCTGAACAGATTGCATGGAAATTTAATACAAGCCACAAGTTTCTGTTCCGTACCTTAATTTCTCACATAGGCGTGCCAAAGCATCAGCCCCAGTTCGTGATGCAATATCTTCTATTAGCCCAGCATTCGACATATTTACACTCTCTGCTAGCTTGAACTCACATAGTTCTTTCAAGGAAGATGCATCTGTTAACACAGCTGAATGGCCACCACCTGCAGCAAGTCTCCTCACCTCTCCAACACACCTAGATCACACAAAAGACAACTAAGACTTCACAAAATGTGCTAATGAACTTCAGACTAACAAGAGTAGTTATTTCACACACAAAAAAGAGAGCTGGAAGTAGGCGACATACCAATCAACTGGAGAGGGGTACCAAGCATAAGTGGATTTCTCATTAGCAGCCTGACCATAACTGTTATAGCCCCATCCATATATACGGCCATCTTTCATGGATATAAGTGTGTGGGAATGACCACAAGTAACAAGCCGTACACCTGATGGTATGACCAGGACTGGAATGTTACGAAGTAGCATGTCGGATCCATTAAGAGCGCATGAAAAGAAACCTCTCTGAGGTCCGAGCCCCAGCTGGCCCACATGTCCTCCACCCCAAGCGTAGAGGGCTCCCCCTTCAGTTACAGCACAAGAGTGAACCCCACCACAAGACACATCCCTAGTTACTATTCCTTCAAGGGCAACAACTCGCCTTGGGATTAGCTCCTTGTCTCCAGACTGAAGCGAGCGATGTCCAAGCTGCCCCAGGCTTCCAAGTCCCCATGTATATCTGCAAAATCCAAAGGTATTTATAAATAGAAAGAATCATGATCCTGGTAGAAATGAGTCTGCATGATGAAATGCTGAAGATCAGAAGCTCTTACAACAGATTGACTTCAGATGAAGGCTTTGAAAAGAACATGCTCAAAAAAATTGTAACACACTTTAACCATTACTTTTTCCAATATATGCCAGTAGAAGTTAAGAAATACATGGAGTAAAACCATTTTCATGTCACAAATTTGTATCCAAGAATATAAATGGTTCAAGTTTGAAAAGTTTAGCTGCACGGTTGCTTAATTAAACTAGGCCTAACTTAAACCGTATGTATTTGGAAATGGAGGGATTACATGATAAAATCCAATATAGCAAACAAAGAACTCCGTAAATCAATCGACAGAGTCATGACATTGTACTTCCAATTTCTAACAATAAAGCATATGCCACATTAATTTGGTTTTAAAATGTGGAGAACAGTGATTTTATTAGCGAAGCTGGTGTGGGGTAGTATCGATGCCACTCATTAATTCACATGGCGCAAAGCTAAAAGAAAACCATTGTGCATGTTTCCTTCACAGTTAACCCTATTCCTTAGTCATAGTTAGCCCGTCATAGACGAAACTCTTCTATTTTGCCAACTGAAGAAACCACAACGCTTCCACTAACAGCAGAGAACAGCATCCTTTGAGATGACTTACACCTCCCCATTTTCTGAAATAGCTGCTGCATGGTACTCTCCACATGATACTTGAACAATCTTCACTAGCTCAGGTGCGTCATCAAGGAACCTTGCATAAGCATTTAATACACGAGCTCCCTGCAGTCCCTCAGAAGTACAACCTCTGCCAAGCTGACCATACTCATTGTAGCCTGGTTAGTAAAGAAAATAGTACATATCTTGTTAATAGTTATAAATGAAACAATTAAGAAACTGGGTGCTTCCTGTTGCTTGTTTCATATAAAAAGTATCACCACAGTAAGCTATCTTGATAGATTAAGATTTTTAACTTCTGGTCATTACTGATTGACAAAGGCACCAAACCCCAAAGTTTCTCAGTCAAGTATGTAGGCCGGTACGTCTGCCCTCGGAATTTACAAGTACAATACGTGAACAGAAGATGGACAAGACTTATAGCATGGGCGCATGGCACAAACCCCATGCTTGCAGCAGGCCATCCTCCGATAGGGCCACCACATGAACAGATCCACAAGAAACCTGCCGAATTACCTGTGAACATATGACTGATATTCAGTACCACGATATCACCTAAAAACATACATTATAAACACAAGAATGTGAAGATATATAAATTTGTCAACAGTTGCCATTATTCATTTGGGGTGTTATACTAGCCATGCAAAGCTAAACATTATATTACCTGTGAACATATGACTGATATTCAGTACCATGATATCACCTCAAAAACATAACACGAGAATGTGAAAACATATAAATTTCCCAACAGTTGCCATTATTCATTTGGGGTGTTATATTAGCAATGCAAAGCTATTATCGTAATCTGTATATCTACGATTGAGTACATGAACAAAACCTTCAATTAGCAGCAAATCAGTGCTACTCCTGGAACTGTGTATAGAAGGCACACTGGAAAGAAATGGCACTGAAAGGCTAGCCTGGCGGTCAACTTCTTAAGAGGTAACGCTTGGCATGGACTAAACATAACAACATAACATTTTGATTTGGTACACCCAACATGTTTTTTCAGAGGTGTATACTGTATAAAGCTAGAACACCAAGAGGATTGCGCCTAGGTTCAGATTGCAAAACCAAGAAAGCACAAAACGCAAATTTTATCTGACTACAGAGCATCTGGTTCATCTGTCATGTGGGGCATGACATATGGGCGCAGGAGGTCCAGGACTGCGCGAGGCCAATCAGAAAGCATTGGCCCTTCCAAAGGATAAAGATAGCTACTTAGGATCTGATTAGATAATTTTTTGTTTTTTAAGCAACCGCCAGGAGATCTGGATATTCATTAAGAAAAATGAATTGATCCAGTTTATAAGGGAAACCAGAAAAAAAGCCACACAAACTTGTTTTATAGGTGGATAACAAGCAAAAAAAAAAAAAAAAACACTTGACATGTGGACTACTCCTAAAACGTGAAACAACGAGACAACAAGTGCAGACCGGCTAGCACCCACAATACGTCCCTTCTGCAAACGCTTGACACATGAGACACAGCACCAAATAACCTCTATCGACTAGCAGTAACCTGAGAGACAAATCAACAATGATGGTCCGTGCCAGCAGCACCTGTGTTGTGGTCTCACTGTAGTTTCTAGCCCCATCCTTCTGTTTCTGCTTCTGCTTCTCGATGCGACCACTCTGGCGAGGTGTATTGGCCACGCTAGTCTGCCCAAGCACCTCCTAACAAACATGGTCTCACCTAGGAGCCAACATAGCAAGGATAGGCGAAGGCACTGGCCGAAAAATCTTGGCCAAGAAATCGTTGAGCTTGCCAACCTTCATATCCCCCAGGGTCAACCTAGATTCCCTCCGCACCTGCGGTAACAATGGGGACACTGGTTCATCTGTCATGTGGGGCATGACATATGGGCGCAGGAGGTCCATGGCTGCACCAGGACAATCAGAAAGCATTGGCCCTTCCAAAGGATAAAAATAGTTACTTGCGATCTGACTAGCTATTTTCTTGTTTTTTAAGCAACCGCCAGGACCTCTGGATATTCATTAAGAAGAAAAGAATTGATCCAGTTTATAAGGGAAGCAGCACAAAGAACTAACACAAACTTGTTTTCAGGTGGACAACAAGCAAGAACCCACTTGATATGCGGACTACTCCTAAAACGTGAAACAACAAGGTACCAAGTGCAGACCGGCTAGCATCTACAACATGTCGCCTCTACCAACGCTCGATACATGAGACGCAACATAAAATAACCCTCATCGACTAGCAGCAACTTGAGGGAGACAAATCAGCAATGACGACGACAACAAAATCCATGCCAACAATACAATAAGTTGAGAACCGTCCATCATGCAACGTGAGCCTTCTTGGCGGCGCCCTTTTTTGCTTTTGGTCTAGTTCAAACCCTTTACATTTTTCACGAGGCAGACAAACGCCATGATGGATCGGGGCTGCAACGGGGTCTTAAACTTGTCAATGAAGACGCGACAGGTCTCGTCATCAAATTTTGCGTTTTCTTCCAAAAGGCCACAAGTCAGTGCCAGCAGCTCCTGTGACCTGTGTTGTGGTCTCACTGTAGTTTCTAGCCCCATCCTTTTGTTTCTGCTTCTCGATGCAAGCAATCCGACAAGGTGTATTGGCCATGCTAGTCTGCACAACCACCTCCTAAGAAACATGGTCTGGCCTAGGAGCCGGTGTAGCAAGGATAGGCACACTGGCCAAAAAATCTAGAGCTTCAATTTTCTTGGTTCTATAGTCAGTTAGGTTAGATAATTCCTTGATCTTCAAGTTAGTATTTCACATGTTGGTTTTGGCGTAGTCACCATCTCTAATTTTCCCTAGTTGGTTTATTCGCAGAAATGATGACAAGTAAAATTTTAAAAAATACTTTTAAGTGCAAGTGAGAATAGCATACAAGCATATTAACCTGCTAGGTGGCCAGTAGAAATTCTAATAGAGGTTTTATTTGGCAAACTAGGTTAAGTTTTACCAGTCTACCATGATACTGGGGACACGAATAGTTTATGGAGAATAGGTAACAAAATATCATCTCATAAGTATTGTTTAAACCTGTGGTGTTCAGCTTAATACAGGAATGTTGTAAGCAAGGCCATGGGGTGGGGGATTTGAATACATACATTCCCACAAGGCGTTTATCTGATGCATACAGTTGGCATATATTATTGTGTTTACTTTCCGGCCACTTGAAACAATAAGTTAAACTGAAAGGAAACATCAATAAGCAGGACAACAACAAGAAGAAGTCTATTTGACTACACAAACATTTGGTCTCATGAATCTACTTGAAACATACGACATAACTAATCCAGTGTTACAAAAAAAAGAACGGGTCAATTGGAAATTTACCGTGTTTGGTTCAAAAGCACCCCAGAATAGGCGAGGGTAATCTGACCCCTGAACAGATCATGCAAAAGCTGAGTATTTTTATCACACAAGTTGGCTCTGAATCTGCAGAGGACATATTCAGAAGTATAAATATTTAGGTAAACCTGATTTTGTCCCCAAACCCAGAGCCTGCTTTTCGATATTGTGCCATCATTTTCTCGAGGTTCAGCAACAGCAGCTGTACAATGTGCACCACAAGACACTGATTTCAAAAACTCAGTCTCCAGTGCATTGACCTTTTTAGGTTCCTTTGCACTCTCCTCTGTCCCATCTCCCAACTGGCCAAACTCATTTGCACCTGTATGTTTGAAGTTGAACGTAAATTATTTGCTTCAGCAGAACAAAATTTCTGTGTCATCATCCAATAAATGTATGTAATGTCATTTCCGGTATTGAAGCACAGAAATAAATTGATAAAAAGACCGTATGCACAAACCGAAACTGAGCTTAGCCGATATAAATTTCAGTGTAGAGCTTCTGTTGGAAGAATTATAATCATCTTCACAGATTCTTGGTACTTTTTAGTTTTTACTAAGCGATAAGCACAACGAGGCTACATAAGAGGGTTAAATTGAAAAAAGATCACCTAATAACTATCAGAAGAACAAATAACAAGCCAGTAAATTAAGGAGATAAATACAAGTGATGAGACTGGTCTTAGAAAATAATGCCTAGGTGGTGTGAATGTGCCAAGTATCCATGAATAGAGAGAATGGTCAATTCAGTACTAAAGCAAGTACTTTTACTAGCATGTAACAATGACGGTGACAATCATGTGGAATCATAACTCAACTATGATATTTCAGATCCGAACATAACAGTGATGGCATAACATTAATTGCGACACTCCCATTTGATGGTTATCTAACACTCCTGTTGTATAAAAGTTGATAAAAAAGGGACATACCCCAGGTGAAGAGTGATCCGTCAGAAGCAACTGCAGCGGTGTGCTCACGGCCACAAGAAATATCAATCCATTTGAGATTCTCGCCATACCTACATTTGAATAGTTTGGGAGGTAGGCTCTTGGGGATCCTCAAGTGGCGCTCCTTGCCCTTCCGTGCAGTCTGACCACTCTGGTTATACCCCCACATGTATATTGCACTCTTCGCTGGTGAGCCAACAACGCGTAGGTTGCAAAACACATCATCTATATCCATTGCTGTTTTTTTTGGGGGGGGGGGGGGGGGGGGGGGGGGTTAGTACACACAAGACAAACATATTGATCAAATTTAAGGCAATAATAAAGTGACACGGTGATGTAGAATATACACGTTGCTGTTTTTCAGTCTACGGAGTGTTAAAACGGAGCACTTTGGCAAAAAAGTGTCCAATTTTGATCACAGTTTCAGTTACCAGGCACATGAATCGTCCAAATTCACATCTTCTTTCAGGTGCTCACTTACGAAACAATTCAATTCATTAAATTACAATCACTAATCAGGAAGGCACTAGAGTAGACAATTGACTAGGAAGTTTTTACGGAAGTTCCTCAGTAGCATCCAACAAATCAGTAACTGGATGCATTGTACTTGTTAGAACGTGTAACATTTGGCCTAGATGACAATCAAACGATATGATCTTTCGAAGTGTTTTCAATCCCAATACCAAACTGAGAAAAAAGAGCAACTTTGAATTACAGATTTAACAACCCAGATTTTTATTTTATTTTCGACGGATAATCATCCCAAAGCTATAAAGGTCTTAGCTTGCAGAAAAAAAGTGAGAACCTGGTGACAAAACCAGCCCCCGCCCCGCAGTCTGCCCAACATGGGGCACTTTAGTTAGGGGATTGAGCAAAAATTCACCAAGATAATCTCACAAAAGTGAACATGTTCCTATTGCTAGCATTATCAGTCCTTCAGGGTAATAGACAAACAAAATACATTGGCGGATGCTGATATGAGAGCCAAATGAACATCAATCCAAGAAAGTTAGGGCGTTCTTACCAACAAAAGAAGGAACCGCGTCCAGATGAATCTTCACTGCGAGGTAGCAGTCGTGCTTCCTTGGGTGGACGGGGTAATTTTTTTCTCTGCGGTCGGGAGGGGGAGGATTGGGCGAGAGCCTGGGACCGGCTAGCATAGGATTTCTTTTGTAGGGGATTCTCGAGTTCTGTAGAATAGCTTCTGGATTCCCGAGTTCCGTGGGAGGAGGAAGAAGACTCAGAGCGGTTTCACCATACGTCACGTCCCCAAACTGAAAGAGGACGAAATTGCCACATCCACACGCCTGCCATTGCTGCGAGAGGGATAAGTAAGACCATCTTTAGCGAAAGCTCCCGAAAACATATGCCGGGTTTCACTTTTAGCCGGATATAAGTAAGACCATCTTTAGCGGAAGGTTAACAATCTAGTGTTGTTCATATGTCTTCTACTAGTATTTACTATCTTTTGGGAGTCTGTGTGACCCTTTCCGATTGTGTGCTAACATCTTCGTGTGATAGTAAGGGCTATGTGTGGTACACTTGTGACACCCGATGATTATAGGGAATTATTGTTTATCTCAAAAAGTCTCCTGTAAATTTACTAGATCAGTACCACTTAGTTGCCCTCTAGTACTAGTAAGACCGTCACTTTTACTTTATTTAATATTACAATTACAACCTTTTTTTACTTTAGTTATGTTTTACTTTCAGTTTTAGTTTACTTTTGTTCTTTACTTGTTTACTCGTTCTAGTTTTAGTATTTACAAACACCCTTTTATAAACAGTTCTCCATAGCAACTTATAGAGTAAACTATTTCCAGATAGGGTTTGGATGCGAACGTAGCTGCGTGTGTAACCACACTATGACAACGTAGTTGCGGTTCTGGTAGTGTCAACCTTATTGCTCTATGTGGGTTTGATATAAAACTAGGAGAAATAATTCCACGAGACTATGCTGTAACCACCTGTGCACTTGCAAGTATCAAGCTATTTTCTGGCGCCATTGCTGAGGAGCATAGCGCTTGGTCATTACCTTTCCACTCGCATATAGTTTATTCCGTTTGTTGTTATTTATTTCATAGTTTTTACTTTTTACAAAAAGAAAAAAAAAATTACCTTTTGTTTCAGTTTGTCACTTTTTCTTAGTTCGTTTACCTGTTCTAGTTTACTCTTATTTCACTTACTTCAAAATACAAAAAAAATTACAAAACTGATAAAAACTATTGCTAATCATGCCTTCCAAGAAACTATATTCGATTTGAATATTGCAGTTGAAGAGGGGAGATACAATGATGGAGTATAACTTTTATTTGATTTTGTCTTCGAAAATTTTGGTGATAATGCATTGGTGAAAAATTATTTTAAGCGGGTCGCAACCGCTATGAAGGAAACTAAACTTTTGTTCGACTCACCGGAAAATGAAGACCACGACGAGGAAGATAGGGAGCGGATTGATCACCTGCTGAAAGAACGAGATGTCGCCTACAGGGGGGTGAATAGGCGCTTTAAAACTTTTACGCTTAGGACTTGAATAAATACGGAATAAAACTAACGTTTAATTTATCAAGCACGTACAAAACCTAATACACTAGGTTCACCTATGTGCACCAACAACTTATGCTAGGCAAGTTAACAACAAGGATAGCAAGATATATAACTTTAAGCTCGATGGCTATCACAAAGTAAATGCATAAGTAGAGAGTTTGGTTATAGAGATAACCGACACAAGTGGAGGCGGAGGTTTGTTTCCCGTAGTTCCTTCCCAATGGAAGTACATCTATGTTGGAGAGGTGTGGAGGCTCCTTGGCCCTCCTACAAGCACGTCCGTGCTCACCCTATTCTCCGTGAGCTCCTCTCGTGGGGAATACCCGAAGGGGGATTTGCTCATCCACTATGAGGTCGTCTTAAGGGCGTTGACCAAACCCGTACAATGAGATATTCTTGTGGGCGTTGACCAAACCCGTACAATTTGCCCGAGCCTACCTCCTGTAACGCCCCAAGATCGGTACTATGCAGATTTTAGCATTCCAGCCAAATCCGCATAATAACGATCCTAAAGGACGCCCACCAGGCATAACGTGCACGTCATAACACACACATTATGCGGGTGGAATTGTGATAACATTACAACAGTTATCGATGGAACCCACAAAAGAACATATATACAACAACGACTCACCGAGTCAAGAACAAAAGATACACTACAAAGAACCAAGGAACAACGGAAGCAAAATAGTATCCGGCTACAGATAAGAATACAAATTGGATTAAGAGTCCTGAAGATATACGAAGGCACCATATCCCTACCCAGGAAAAGCCGGAGGGATTCCCAAGCTAACGTCGTCAGACTTCAAACCTGTCGGCTGCATTGGAATAGCAGCCCCGAAGGGGTCAGTACTAGTAGAAGTACTGGCAAGTAATACTCACAAGATATCAAAGCTGGAATTCCGGGGGAAGAGGGTTAGCGATCGAGGCGGCGGCAAGCAGCACTGCCAACTTATAGAGACACACTACAACTTTCGTCTATCAGAGACAAGGTAAGAGAGCGCATAAGAAACCAAATATACTACTCACCACATCAAAAACCCGCCCAAGTATTACTCCCTCGATCAATCACCCGCGAGGAAGCAATCAGCGCAACTTACACGGTGGACAAGTTTTATGGGTTATTATTCAAGTAATCTATTTTACTAGTCAAGTTATAATCATTAGGTGCAAGTTGTCTATGATCTTTTTAGCCAGCGCATTTCACCAAGTCGTCCATAACCGCGGACACGGCTTTTCGAAAAGATTTCACCCTACAGGGATGCACCAATGAACCCACACGCATCGAAACCTTGAGGTGGAGTGTTCGACGCAATACTTCCCTTCTCTACAAACAAGTCCAGGGAGCCACCTAGCTAGGTCTGATCCACCTTGAGAGTCCGGCTGAAGCTTCGAGGTGGGCCTAACCGTTTGCATCTACGTGCTAGGTGACACAGACTACCATGAGAATGGTCACTTCGCATCATACCGCAAGCCCTACGTAAGTAACCACGTATCCATCTTACCATATCATCCGCGCTTATAACCGTAAAAACACCCGAACTACTTGTGGCACCTGGACATGTTTGAGGGTCCGGTAATAGATTGCGGGGAGGCCCATAGAACTCCCACATGTGGTTAGTGCGCTCAGTCTTGGATCAGCGGAAAAGAACTCGGGTCCTAGGTGACACTAGTAGAACAAATCACCACGATTGGCCTTCCGCCGGTGCCTTATCTTTATTAAGTTATTCCCATCGCAACAGAAAATAAAGATTAACATTTTAGTTGAGCCTAGCTATCATATTAACAACAAGATTAGACAAAGAGATAACATGACTCAAGCAAAGCACCTAAGCATGCACTACGACGCGCAGGGCTAACTAGGTACACAAGCAACAGGGTAATAGGATGTGGGGGTGGTGGCATATCATGGCTGCAAGGGAAACATGCATATGGGATCGAGACACAAGCAACGCAACATAAGGCTAGCAAGGAACAAATAATAGGACGAGTAAGAGACAGAAAACAAGCAAAGATAGCAAGGGAGTATCACTTGCCTGCACTCCGGTAGAGGTAGCAGAACCTGTCGTTGCTCACATCAACTCGTTGTCCTATTCCCGAAGAAGCAATGAACACTGGAAGCGCAAAAGAAGCATTTTACTCTACGACAAAAAAGCGGCATGTTGATGACATGATGCATGACAAATTAAAGGTTGTCCAATTTTATTTCCTAACACGTGGCAAAACATTTTAAATGGGATCGGTGCACAATATAGGTGCACCGGACAAACCCCATAATTAAATTGATTTAATTCGACTAAATGGATAATGGTGCGATGTTAATTATTGATGCATGATTTTATAAGATATGCATATATATGGTATAGGGGTTTAGGGTTGGGGTCACACATTGGATTCGGGGATCTTCGGATTTGGAAGCCACCGTCTTCGGATCGAAGAGGAAGTAGTCGTCGTAGTCGAAGTAGCCGAAGTAGTCGTTCATCCGGAGTCGGAGTAGTCGAGGTAGTCGACATCGTGGAAGTAGTTGTACTGGTCGTCGTGGTGGCGGACCTTGGCATTCCGGGCTTCGGGGTCGACGGGGTTCATACACAGGTCTTCTCGGACACGCACGAAGGCGGCCGGCACAAACGAATCGGAGAACTTGGCGGGTTCCGGTGTTGGGGAAGATCTTGTCGTATCCGTCTTCGGTCATCGGGTCGAAGAACTCGGATTCGAGGAGTCGTGGAGGTAGTCCTTGTCGTATCCACACGGTCGATGACCTTGTCGTTGCACGGCACCGGGCTTCACGGGCAGAGAACCCGCGTCGGGGATCGGGCTTCACAACGGGAAACATCGGGGAACGGAGATCTTGCGTCACGTCGGGGACGGGAAACACGGACGCGTCGGGAACTCATCGGGGACGGAAACGGGGAACACGTCACGGAGGCTTCGGGTCGGGGACGTGCATCGGAACGGAGGCGTCGGGAAAGCATGTCAGGAAGGAGGTCAGCATGGCAGCAGGGGAGAGGAGCTCGAGCTGGGGATGGGGAGAGGGGAGCTCGGGTGGAGGAAGGCCGGGAGAAAGGGAGAGGAGAAGACAGCAGGGAGGAGAAGAGGAGAGGGGCGCGCTGGAGGTGAACACGGGGCAGGGCCGCTGCTCTGGAGCAGGGGAGGCGACGAGGTGAGCGGCGGCCGCAGGTGCTGGAGGGGGCAGCGCCGGGAGGCCAGTGGCCGGGAGGAGAAGGAGGGGTGGGGAAGTCCGTCACGTGGTGCGGGAAGGTGAGGCGGGGCGGAGCAGAGGAAGGAGGAGGCGTGCGGGTGGAGGAGCTCGCAGGGAGGAGGCAAGCACGGCGGAGGCGAGCCATGGCGCGGGGAGCTCCGGGGAGGATGCGTGCGTGCGGGCACGGCGTGGCCGACGGGGAGGAGACAGGGCCGGTGTAACAACCCAGAATTAATATAAGTATTCATAATTCCAAAAATGTGGGCCAACATTTTTTTTAATTATTTTATGTGTGACTGCTTGTGTTTTGTTGCTTGATATGTGTGTTTGGTAAGTAGAAATTTTGAAGATAGGAAAAGGAACAACATCAAAACATCATCACATAAAATCATGTGGCAAGTGTCACACAAATTTCTCTAAGTGAGAAATTAATATTTTCTTTCAAACCAAAATACAGTGGGGTGACATAGTGATCACTCCCACTTTGCTCTTATATCTTTTCCCCTCTCCAAAAATATTTCTAAAAATCTTAAATTAAGATTCTATTTCTTTTCTTATCCTTTTCAAAATCACCAAGTGTGCTATGATGCACCTGCCAAATAAATTCCACCACAGCACCACAAATCCCTATTAACTTGTAGGAATCAAATCATGGAAATAAATTTCAGAAAATTGAATTAAAATTTCGTTGGAGCATTTCATCAAACACCTTAGGGGCACAAATCAGCTCTTTCCAAAACCGGTGCAAATTCGTGGTAGAAACATGGGGACTCGACCCCTTTTCACCTCTCCTACCTACTCTCTCCCTGTGCAGCCACTTGCCCTCCATTCAATCGGCATGGCCGACCAAGTCCATGGAGGAGCATGGCAGCCGTGCGGCTCTCCCACACACTCTCTCTCACTCGCGTTCTTCTCTCTCCCTCTCGCCCGACGAGTGTACTCCACTCCTCTGCAGCCAAACTGCCCCCCCTAGCGAGCCGAAGCTCCCCGAGCTACCTCTCCCTCGCCCTAGCCCTCCTTACCGAAACCCTAGCCACCCGTCGCTCGCGGACGCAGCCCTGCCCGCCAGCCCCTCGCCCGCGTCAACCCTCTCACCTGCCCCTCCTCTCTCCCACAAACACGAGCCCGACCGCCCGAACCCCTCTTAATGACGAATCTGTGCTCGCCCATCTGTGGTCGCCACACCGTGGTCGCCGCGGTGTTCCCGGCCGCTCCCTAAACCCAGCTCCCGCCACTGCACCAGAGGGCGCGGATATATGACGTGGTTCACCCCACCATCGCCTCGCCATGGCTCTGTCCCTCACCTGCCCCGTACCCGCCGTCGAGCACCCTGCCTGCGCACTGGACCCGCGCCACCCCGAGCTCTAGCTCAGCTCTCCCGCGCTCCCCTCGCTCCCTCTAAACCCTAGCCGCACTGGAGGCCGTTGCTGCACCACCTAGCCGTTAATGGCGCACTCTCCCAAACCCTAGCTCACTCCCGCTCCCGGTCCATCGTGCACCCGCCGCACGGCTATAAAAGGTCACCCCAAGCCCTCCTTTGCAACCCGCAACACACTCTGCACCCTCGCTCGCTCTCCCCACTCTCCACCACCTCTCCGCACCCGCCAGGAGGGTGGGCGCATCGCTGCTGTCGCATCTGTCCGTGAAGGCCGAGCTCGCCACGCTCGGCAACTGCCGAGGTCGACGACGGCCACGAGGCCACGCTGGCCTTTTTCCTTTCGGCTCTCTCCCCTCTTTGATTCTCCCCCAAACCAGCCTCTCACCCGCGGCCGTTTCCCCTGTCCAGGTTGCCGCGAGGAGCCCGCCGGAGAAGCTGTGGTCCGGGATTGACGAGCAGCTCCCCGCCACCAACCTAGACGTCCCTGAGCCGCGCAACTCCGCCAGTCTCCGCCGTCGCCTGCACCCACTCCACCGTCCCGGGAAACCCTAGGTGAGCCCTCCTCGAGCTCGCCTAGGTCGTCTACCCTCTCGGCCGCCGCCGTTCCTTGGTCGTCACCGATGCCGTCGTCACAGGCCGTTGGATCTTAATCCAACGACCGCGTACCGGTTCGGATTTTATTTAAAAACTGACGAGCGGGACCCACCAGTCAGAGATTTAAACAATTCCCGGCGCGGGAAAAATCCCGTGGGCCGGCCCGTTAAGCCCAAATTCACCCGTGGCCCTTTATCTTTTTCGAAATAGATTCAAAATATTCAAATCTGGACATGTGGTAGAAATCAAATAACTAAATAATGGTACGTTCAAAAATTATGAAATTTGGTGTACTGATAGCTTATCAAATTATCTGTCTAATGGCTCTGGTCCCACATTAATTGAGTTTATATTAAGCAAATGGTAAATTGATTAGCACAGACGGTTTTAGAACTAGACTTGTTTGTTTTTGATGCTCTAAATGCCCAAATAATGTTAATCCAATTTTGTTAGCTTAGTACTGTGATAACTTAGCTGCCCTAAGTTTTGTAAAATTAATTAATCATTATTAATTAATTGGCATCTGTTGAAAGAAAGAAAGCCTTTCTGAACTAAAACATTTATAAAACAATAATGGTTAATCCAAAACTAGAATATTAGTTACAATTTTGTTAATCCAAAACATTTATAAAACATTTATAAAACATTTATAGGACCAATTTTGTTAGATCACATTTAATCAGTATTAGTTACCCCTAAAAGGATTTAATTTTTGAATAAAATTAACTTGAGTTGTAGCAAAAACTAGAATATTAACCTTCTGGATTGAAACAATTATACAGGGAGTTTAATAGCTCAAATTGAATTAAATCCAATTAGGTTGTCTTCTACATATCAGTAGCTTTCTGTAGAATTTTAGTTCATATTTTTGTGATCAACAGAACTGAAGTTATGCAATTAAATATGAAACCCTAGTTTCTGCCATATTTGTGACACAATTAAATAATGGTTAATTAAATTAAATGGAATTCAAATTGTGTTACGTTGTGTGTGCAGTAGCTAAATTGTGATGTTGATGATTGTAATGATGTGATGCTTGCTTGATTAGTCTTATTGATTGTTTGTAATGTTTGTTTATCGATTAGACGAGAACGTTGCCGGAGCCTACGAGGAAGGGGAATACTTCGAACAGCAGGAACCCGAGAACTTTGTTCAGCAAGGCAAGCTAATTCACTGAGCTTGCTATTATTTACATTTATTTTGATCACCTGCAATATTCACAAGTACTAGTGATTTTGAAAACCTTTTTACAAAGACATGAAAACTATTTTGCCACCCTATGTAGAAATATAGAGTAAATATTCAAAACTATAGGATGGGAAAAATATGATTTATTCCAAACTCCTTTTTAAAGTACCATGAATGGGTGTGGAATGCCGAATGGTCGGTTTGGAAGTGGAGAATTGGTAAATGGTGATGTTTATGAAAAATGCACATTGTGTCCTAGTACTTACGTCAACCAGCCGACAACCTGTGCGACCACATCTACCCACATATGGGAAAGGGTGTAGTCATATAATTTGCTCGTGTTAGTACTGGATGCCTCAACAATGAGGATGACCTCGTTCCATGAGGGGATGGTCATGGCGACCTACCCCCTGACCTGGGTCCCGGTGTCTGATGGACGGGGGATTGAAGGGTTTGCTCGCCGGGCAGAACTACGAGTCCTCACATCTAGGTTCCTCGACGGGGGATCCTGTACTAGGTGTCGAAGGAATGGTGAATTCGTAGCGGTAGGGTCCTATACTAGCATGAGCAAAGGACAGGCTATGGTCGGTGGCTCAACTTCGCATACACCTTGTATGGCGGGACGTGGCAGGCACGATGAGTTACCGGATGGATGGGGGAAAAGCATGCTACCTCTGCAGAGGGTAAAACTATTCGAATAGCCGAGTCCTCGGATATGGACAGTTCGGAGGCCCTACTAGACCATGTGCAAGTTTTTGGAAAAACTGTAAGATAAAAGAAACAAATATGGAGGTGATATTACGTGACTATACCAAATGGAGTGGTATGAGTTGTTGGAG
Organism: Puccinellia tenuiflora; assembly: GCA_012064385.1. Lineage (NCBI taxonomy): Eukaryota > Viridiplantae > Streptophyta > Magnoliopsida > Poales > Poaceae > Puccinellia > Puccinellia tenuiflora. Next base: position 1,849,917 of record QRDG01000025.1, read on the forward strand.
ATAAATAGACCATGATGAGATATGGTCGGGAAAAAGGAGGAGTTTTGGATAAATAATAAAAATGATGATTTCTTTAAAGATGGTGATGAAATTCTTCTTATCTTTTTCAACAAGGATATGGAGATATTTTTAAATGAAGATATAGAGATGTTTAGTAAATAATAGTGCCATAGAAAGTAACTTAAAACTGGTACACACTCATGTTAGGGGTAGTTTGCGAGTACAATTCCCATTGTACTCATATTGGTTTCGTCCCTGGCTATTATCTTAGCCAGATCTCGAGGAGAACTACGCTGAAGCGGAGTATGGAGACTTCTATGTGAACTAGGGATCTTCGTGAGTCAACTGCCTGTCGGGTCGTCGTTAGGACGCGTTGGACTTCTACTACGTAGCTTCCGCTGAATGCTTTTGATTTGGCCCTTGAAGGCAACTATGTAAGACTTGGTCTAAGTGACCTATTATGTAAGTCTTTAATTCGGTATTGTAATGGATGTAAACTTTGGTATTCAATTCGGATTATGGGCAACGACAGACTGATCATGGGATCGTTGTGTGAACCATAATCAGGTATTTCGGACAGCTAGTCCGGGGTCCCCACAGCCGGCGAGGTGGAGAGGAGAGGAGCAGGGGGCTGGCGGGGCTAGAGACGGCAGCGCGCGACCACGGAGGGAGGCGAGATCGGGAGAGGGAGGAGTAGGTGGTGCGCGGGGTGGGGATGAGGCGTGCGTGCTGGTGCGGGGAATGAGAGGACACGGGAGAGAGAAGGAGAAAGGATAAGAAGAGAGAGGGAAAAAGGGTCTAGGGACCTGAAAAGAAAAAGAAAAGGACTAGAAAGCAAGGTGGGAGGACCTGGATGCAAAAGGAGGGAAAGGGAGGAGGGTGGCTGCAAGAAGGCAGGGGGTGGGAAAGGAAAAGAGCCAGGCAGGAATTAGGGTTTGGAGGCTAGGTGGGCTTTGGGCCAGGTTTGGGCTACTCTCTCGCAATTCTCAAAACATTTTTATTTCTTTTGCAAAACAATTTTGGCAAAATAATTTTAGAAAACGGAGATGAACGTCTCGGTAAAACTTTTGCGACAATTTTAGAAAAAAATAAAATAGAGTTTAAGAAAAATAGTTTTCCACGGACAAAACATGCGATGCGATGATGCTGATGTCATGATGATGCAAAAAGGAAAAACAAACAAAATCTAATTTGGGGAAAACCCCGGGACATTACAACCGACACCACTAACAAGGGATCTCGTCCCGAGATCCACGCTACCGTCGGGGAGAAGAAGAGCAAGTTAACTATCGAATCTTCCCACGCCATGTTGATCTTCTCGACACCACTAACAAGAGATTCTTGCTCACGTTGATGATGATGTTTGTCCGTCATGATGCTTCCGAAGATGACTTATTCGGTAAAAGGTAAGAGATCGTCCAACCCACGAAGATGCTATGACTCGGAAGATAGATAAGAGAGAAGATTTAAAATACATAAAGATAAGAGGGATAATAGAATAGAGGTAAGGAGTAAACAAGAATCCTATTGAGATATTTTCAAATAAGTTTTAGTAAAATAGTTTTGACACTCTACAACAACGACCATTAGCTAAGGTATCCTACAGGCAGACTGGACCCGTGGGCTATCGAAGAACCATGGCTCTGATACCACTTTGTAACGCCCTAAGATCGGTACTATGCAGATTTTAGCGTTCCAGCCAAATCCGCATAATAACGATCCTAAAGGACGCCCACCGGGCATAACGTGCACGTCGCAACACACACGTTATGCAGGTGGAATTGTGATAACATTACAACGGTTCTCGATGGAACCCACAAAAGAACATATATACAACAATAACTCACCGAGACAAGAACAAAAGATACAATACAAAGAACCAAGGAACAACAGATGCGAAATAGTATCCGGCTACTGATAAGAATACAAATTGGACTAAGAGTCCTGAAGATATACGAAGGCACCATATCCCTGCCTAGGACAAGCCGGAGGGATTCCCAAGCTAACGTCGTCAGACTTCAAACCTGTCGGCTGCATTGGAATAGCAGCCCCGAAGGGGTCAGTACTAGTAGAAGTAATGGCAAGTAATACTCACAAGATATCAAAGCTGGAATTCCGGGGGAAGAGGGTTAGCGATTGAGGCGGCGGCAAGCAGCACTACCAACTTATAGAGAGACACTACAACTTTCGTCTATCAGAGACAAGGTAAGAGAGCGCATAAGAAACCAACTATACTACTCACCACATCAAAAACCCGCCCAAGTATTACTCCCTCGATCAACCACCCACGAGGAAGCAATCATGGCAACTCACACGGTGGACAAGTTTTATGGGTTATTATTCAAGTAATCTATCTTACTAGTCAAGTTATAATCATTAGGTGCAAGTTGTCTATGATGTTTTTAGCCAGCGCATTTCACCAAGTCGTCCATAACCGCGGACACGGCTTTTCAAAAAGATTTCACCCTGCAGGGATGCACCAATGAACCCACACGCATCGAAACACTCGCTTAGAGGTGTACCGGTGGAGCGTTCGATGCAATACTTCCCTTCTCTACAAACAAGTCCAGGGAGCCACCTAGCTAGGTCTGATCCACCTTGAGAGTCCGGCTGAAGCTTCGAGGTGGGCCTAACCGTTTGCATCTACGTGCTAGGTGACACAGACTACCATGAGAATGGTCACTTCGCATCATACCGCAAGCCCTACGTAAGTAACCATGTATCCATCTTACCATATCATCCGCGCTTATAACCGTAAAAACACCCGAACTACTTGTGGCACCTGGACATGTTTGAGGGTCCGGTAATAGATTGCGGGGAGGCCCATAGAACTCCCACATGTGGTTAGTGCGCTCAGTCTTGGATCAGCGGAAAAGAACTCGGGTCCTAGGCGACACTAGCAGAACAAATCACCACGATTGGCCTTCCGCCGGTGCCTTATCTTTATTAAGTTATTCCCATCGCAACAGAAAATAAATATTAACATTTTAGTTGAGCCTAGCTATCATATTAACAACAAGATTAGACAAAGAGATAACATGACTCAAGCAAAGCACCTAAGCATGCACTACGACGCGCAGGGCTAACTAGGTACACAAGCAACAGGGTAATAGGATGTGGGGGTGGTGGCATATCATGGCTGCAAGGGAAACATGCATATGGGATCGAGACACAAGCAACGCAACATAAGGCTAGCAAGGAACAAATGATAGGACGAGTAAGAGACAGAAAACAAGCAAAGATAGCAAGGGAGTATCACTTGCCTGCACTCCGGTAGAGGTATCAGAACCTATCGTTGTTCACATCAACTCATCGCCCTATTCCCGAAGAAGCAATGAACAGTGGAAGCGCAAAAGATGCATTTTACTCTACGGCAAAAAAAGCGGCATGTTGATGACATGATGCATGACAAATTAAAGGTTGTCCAATTTTATTTCCTAACACATGGCAAAACATTTTAAATGGGATCGGTGCACAATATAGGTGCACCGGACAAAACCCCATAATTAAATTGATTTAATTCGACTAAATAGATAAAGGTGCGATGTTAATTATTGATGCATGATTTTATAAGATATGCATATATATGGTATAGGGGTTTAGGGTTGGGGTCACACATTGGATTCGAGGATCTTCGGATTTGGAAGCCACCGTCTTCGGATCGGAGAGGAAGTAGTCGAAGTAGTCGTCGTAGTCAAAGTAGCCGAAGTAGTCGTTCATCCGGAGTCGGAGTAGTCGAGGTAGACGACGTCGTGGAAGTAGTCGTACTCGGTTCGTCGTCGTGGCGGACCTTGGCGTTCCGGGCTTCGGGGTCGACGGGGTTCGGACACCGGTCTTCTCGGACACGCACGAAGGCGGCCGGCACAAACGAATCGGAGAACTTGGCGGGTTCTGGTGTCGGGGAAGATCTTGTCATATCCGTCTTCGGTCATCGGGTCGAAGAACTCGGATTCGCGGAGTCGTGGAGGTAGTCCTTGTTGTATCCACACGATCGGTGACCTTGTCGTTGCACGGCACCGGGCTTCACGGGCAGAGAACCCGCGTCGGGGATCGGGCTTCACGACGGGAAACATCGGGGAACGGAGATCTTGCGTCACGTCGGGGACGGGAAACACGGAAGCGTCGGGAACTCGTCGGGGACAGAAACGGGGAACACGTCACGGAGGCTTCGGGTCAGGGACGTGCATCGGAACAGAGGCGTCGGGAAAGCACATCGGGAAGGAGGCCGGCATGGCAGCAGGGGAGAGGAGCTCGAGTTGGGGATGGGGAGAGGGGAGCTCGGGTGGAGGAAGGCCGGGAGAAAGGGAGAGGAGAAGACAACGGGGAGGAGAAGAGGAGAGGGGCACGCTGGAGGCGAACACGAGGCAGGGCCGCTGGTCTGGAGCAGGGGGCGACGAGGTGAGCGGCGGCCGCAGGTGCTGGAGGGGGCAGCGCCGGGAGGCCAGTGGCCGGGAGGAGAAGGAGGGGCGGGGAAGTCCGTCACGTGGTACGGGAAGGTGAGGCGGGGCGGAGCAGAGGAAGGAGGAGGCGTGCGGGTGGAGGAGCTCGCAGGGAGGAGGCAAGCACGGCGGAGGCGGGCCACGGCGCGGGGAGCTCCAGGGAGGATGCGTGCGTGTGGGGACGGCGCGGTAGACGGGGAGGAGACAGGGCCGGCGAGGTGGAGAGGAGAGGAGCAGGGGGGCGGCGAGGCAGGAGACGGCACCGCGCGACCGCAGATGGAGGCGAGCTCGGGAGGGGGAGGAGTAGGTGGTACGCGGGGTGGGGATGAGGCGTGCGTGCTGGTGCCGGGAAGGAGAGGACACGGGAGAGAGAAGGAGAAAGGATAAGAAGAGAGAGGGGAAAAGGGTCTAGGGACCTGAAAAGAAAAAGAAAAGGACCAGAAAGCAAGGTGGTAGGACCTGGATGCAAAAGGAGGGAAAGGGAGGAGGGTGGCTGCAAGAAGGCAGGGGGTGGGAAAGGAAAAGAGCCAGGCATGAATTAGGGTTTGGAGGCTAGGTGGGCTTTGGGCCAGGTTTGGGCTACTCTCTCGCAATTCTCAAAACATTTTTATTTCTTTTGCAAAACAATTTTGGCAAAATAATTTTAGAAAACGGAGACGAACATCTCGGTAAAACTTTTGCGACAATTTTAGAAAAAAAGAATAAAATAGAGTTTAAGAAAAATAGTTTTCCACGGACAAAACATGCGATGCGATGATGCTGATGTCATGATGATGCAAAAAGGAAAAACAAACAAAATCTAATTTGGGGAAAACCCCGGGACATTACACCTCCACACAATAGGAGGCTCCCGTAGCACACACAACCGTCTAGGGTGCACAATGCACCCAAGAGGCACAAGCTCCTGGGAGCCCTATGCACCCAAGAGTAACAAGCTTCTCGAACTTCAATCCCACGTATCACCGTTGGGAACTCAAACCTATGCACCAAATGCAAAAGGTAAGACCACACAAGGTGGTCAAGTTCTTCACTTCCAAATCCAACCAAAGCAACTAATGCTAGGGAGGGATTTGAGAGGAAGAACAAAGGAGAAACCCAAAGCAACTCCAAGATCTAGATCTAAAGGGTTCCCCTCACTTAGAGGTGAGATGGCTTGGTAAAGTGGTAGATCTAGATCTCCTCTCTCTTTCCCTCTAAAAAGAGGCAAGAATCATGGAGTGATGGAGAGGGAGCAAGCTCTCAAAAAGGTCAACAATGGAGAAGAGAGAGAGAGTACAAAGAGTTGGGCAATCATTGGGGAAGAAGGCCCCTTAAATAGGTTGCCCCGAAATCCAACCGTTGGGGGCAGATTCGCGCAGGGGCGGTACTACCGCCAGTGTTGGCTGTACTGCCGCCCCACGCGTTTCAGCCAACCAACGGCTAGCAAAAGATCCCGCAACAATGGTACTGCCGCCGGAGGAGGCGGTACTACCGCTGAGGAGAACCAGAAGCTCTCTTTGGCGGCACTACTGGCGGTACCGCGAGCTCCAGGGGAGCACGGGAACCGTACCGCTGGTGTGCAACCGAAGGGACATTTGGCGGCACCAGTGGCGGTACTACTGCTGTAGTGCATCGCCTAGGGAGCTCTGGGTAAAACCCAGGAGCTGGCGGTACTACCGCCGGTGATGGCGGTACTATTGCCCAGAGAAAACTGCAGATCCTGAAACTGAATAACGTTTGCTAGGAAACTCCGATTGAGGTGAATCCAATTTTGTTGGAAAGAGGACGACAAGAGCTACCCAACAAAAAGCAGAAATATTGAAATCAAGCAAAGGAGATTTTGCTAATAAATGGAAGAGTGAAACCTTCCGAACAGATGGACCGGCAAAATCTCCAAAACCGAAAACGCAAGAGAAGATGCATACGAAATCCGTTTTCGGTGAACTTGGCCTTGTCATGACAAGCACGACAAGCACCAAGACCACACCACGATAAGAGCCAAATAAGAACCAATAAAGATGATGCTAAGGATGCAAAGGTTTGAGCTCTCTACGACGATACAATCAAGATACTCACTCGAGAGCCCCTCTTGATAGTATGGCTATCTATCCTATAACCCGGTCTCTCAACTAACATCATGAGACCGGTAAAATAGAAAACCTATCAAGATCATACCTTTGCCTTGCGCATAATACACTTGAGCTTGATGATGACGATCCTGACCTTCTCAAGTTGGACCACCTTTCTTGTTGTGCTCCGCTCGGTGAAGACTCGCAGCGTGCTCCCCATACACCAAGATGGGAGAGACACTCTTCAACATATCTTCACTTGGCCTTTATATTGATGATGATCGCCACGTGACGCCATCCTCCATGGGCTACATAGGATATCCCTTTCGTTGCATGCGCATGGAGAACTACCATGGGATCATACGATTCCTCATGGTACATCCCTAGCCTTGTGTGTTGATCAACTTGCACTTAGCCTTGATCAACATAAACTATTCTTCTTTTAGCCTTGACTCCAACATATGGAGTTCAAGCATTGCTATGGACCAAACCTGCAAGTATAGCTCAAAGCACACATTAGTCCTTAAGGATTGTCATTAATTACCAAAACCACACATGGGGGCAACCATGCTCTTTCACCTGCTCACGTCGCCACTTCCAACAGTACTCCTACCACTAATACTTCTATCTCTAGTGATAATTCTATTGATGCTCAGATACCTGATAATAATTTTGAGGAGGACTTGTTCCTACCTTTTGAGAGCATTAATAGTGCTGAACTAAAGATGGATATTTCTTATGATTATAACAACACTAATATGCAGGAAAATCCTAGTGACAATGCATTAGTGATGAAGAGTAAGGAGCGGCAAAGCGCCGTAGTTCCTGAATATAACCATTTGCAGGAGTCACAAAATGAAAAGAAGGAGCCTCAAGAAAATGAGCCAAAACGAGCATATGAAATTAATATTGGACTAATAAAATTAGTTGAGAAAGAGAGTTTTGCAGGAGATCCCGAGGATGATCCTTACAAGCATATTGAGACCTTTAACATGTTGTGTTCTACAGTGAGGTTGGAATCATTGACATATGATGAGCTAAAGTTAAATTTATTCCCATTCTCACTGAAAGGGAAGGCTAAAGAATGGCTATGTTCAAAACCTACGAGACACATCAAGTCATGGGAAGGTATCTCTGAATCTTTTCTCCCAGATTATTTCCCAAAAAAATTGATATATGAGCGAAGGTATGATATCATGTCTTTCAAGCAAAGCAACGGTGAAAAGTTAATTCCAGCTTATATTTGGTTCTTGAAATTGATGCATGATTGCCCATCTCATAATTTTCCTGATTGGTTATTGCCAAACATATTTATGGAGGCCTAAATCCTTCGGCCAAAACTAATTTAGATGCAACTTCTCATGGTTCTTTCCTTCATAAAAGTTTGGAAGAGGCTTGGCATCTTTTAGATATACTGCATACAACTTTTATCCAATTGCATAATAACACGATGTATGAGGAAAATCTACTCCCTACTGATTTAGAGAGTGTGGTTAATGAGTTTTCAAAGATAAGAGTAGTAGAGGAGAAATTCCTTATGGTGACACCATAGTTAGAAATGTTCTTGTCAAAGCAATGCCTTTCATATCTAATCGTTTTAATTATCATACTAAACATAGTGTTTCTAATGATGGAGAACAACAATCTAGTGTTGTTCCTATGTCTTCTACTTGTTGTAACATTGAGGCAGGAAAGAAGGTTAACACCAAGGAGGCGAGAAAGAAAGTTAAGACTAAGAAGCCTTATGAACCCAAGGAAAGGTATTAATTTTTTTTGGAGATGTTCTACATAGGAAAGATGCGCGGATATGAAGTAGATCTAGAAGAATGTGAACCAGCATAGTCAATATATAAGACTTGGAGCAAGAAGGAGAAACACAAGCTTTACATGCGTATGGAAGCATTTAGGAAACGCAAACACGAAGAAGAGGAAGAATGGATTAATAAAGGGTATTATCAACTTCCCCCTCCTGTTAATTCTTTGCCCATATATGATGATTCTGATTCTGATGATGATGGTCCTGGTATTAACTATTGTGAAGTTTGAATTCCTGCTGTTCCACCTCAAGAAAACTTTAATGATTCTAATGATAATTTGCTAGACACTCTTTTTGTTGATTCTAATAATGAAATAGATATAGAACTTTGTGTGTCTTCTATAGTTCCTTGCTATGCATCTTGTCCTACTAATAAAGTGCAGGGCTCTCGAATGGAAAAGGACGAACCATTGGTTCCAAGAAAGAATTTCACCCGCAATGGTAATCAAGGTAATAATCTAAGCTCTACATATAATTCTCTAAACCATTCGTTATAGATATATAAAGGGACATGTTCACCAATACCGATGCATCAAATTCTTCCAGAGAGTAAGAAACAATCTTTATACGTGATATCGATGCATTGCAAGCGGGTGTGCCTTCGAAAAAATAAAAAAATTGAGCCTAGCTAAAAGGTGTTAAAGAAAAGTGCTTATGGGAGGCAACCCATTTTTCTTTCAGTTATTTTTGCTTTCTTGAGTCATGGTTGTTTTTCCCTGTGTAACAACTCCACTGTATCCTTTTTATTTTGTTTTTGTGCCAAAGAGTAGCCTCTAATGCTTGGAGAGTGCGAAGTTTTTGATTTGCTATTCAGAAACAGTGCTCCTACTGCAGAAAATCTTTAAAATTACCATAACATGATCTGTTTCTGATTTTTTGACAGAAAGGCTTATACTTTTATCGATCTTTCATTCGTTTTGAGTTTTCTGCTTTGACTATTCTGTTTTGGCCATATTTATGTCTTTATTTGCATTCGTCTCTTTACGAGCGTTGAGTAAGGTTCTCTAGAGGTGGAGAGCCACACATAATGCTTAGTAACTGTATATAATGTCAAATTAAGTATTTGCAATGTGTCCTTGTGGAACCCAAGTGGATTTTATTTTATGATTACTAACCCCTATAATCAGTTTATGAGAAGTTAATTGTGAAGAGAGTTTTTAAGTGTCATGAGAGAGGATGATGAAAGAAGCTGAAGGATGGAGAAAAGCAAAAGCTTGAGGATGCCCCCATGTTACCCCCTGGACATTCAAGAAGTCTCAAGTGTCTAAGCTTGGGGATGTCCAAGGCATCCCCTCTTCTTCATCGACAACCATCAGGTCAACTCTGTCGAAACTATGTTTTTATCAGTTCATATATTATGTGCTATTCTTCGAGCGTCGTTTTGTTTTGTTTGTTGGTAATTTGCAAGGTTGGATCCTAGCCTTTGAACAAATGATATTACTGTAGCCTAGCTTTGTGGCTTTAATATATAGCGCTTACTAGAAGGCAACCCGAAAGTTAGTAAGTGTTTTTATTTTAGTTTTGTGTCTTTGTGTTTAGTTGCATTCATGTTGCATTGACACTTAGTATCTTAGCATGATTTATTATTAGATTTGGCTTTGGACTAATTTTCATAAGGTACAACTTGTTCGTTGCTCTGGTTGAAACTTCTCTATTTTATATATGTGGTGTAAGGACTAACATTTCAGGTCCTTAGAGAAATTGCGAAGACTACATTTTTAAAGAGGAAATTGTGCCTTTAACTACCATGGGACGGTGGCTTGTCACCGTACCAGCCACCGTATCATGTCGTTCTGCTTGTACGACTGCGAAAGAATTTTTTTTACGTCAACGAAAGAACACAGAAAATTTAACGAGTGGCAGTACGGTGGCATGCCACCATACCAGAGGCATCGTCTCGGTACGGCAGCGGAAGAAAACAATTCATGTCAACGGTACGGTCGCAGGCCACCGTACCCACGATCGTACCAAGGTAAAAACCCCTTCATTTGTTCATTTTGATGAGAGGTCAGTGGGTTAATGTTGGAAATATGCCCAAGAGGCAATAATAAAGTTGTTTATTATCATGTTTATGATAAATTTTATTATCCATGCTATAATTGTATTACCCGAAAACAAAATACATGTGTGGAATATAAATAACAAAGTGTCCCTAGTAAGCCTCTACTAGACTAGTTCGTTAGTCAAGAGATGGTTAAGGTTTCCTAACCATGGACTTGTTATAGTCACTTGATAACGGAATCATATCATTCGGAGAATGATGTGATGGACAGACCCAATGATAAAGCATAGAAATTGATCGTGTCACACAGTTTCATTGCCAACGCTTTTGTATATATCAAGTATAGTTTCCTTAGACCATGAGATTGTGTTACTCCCGTTTACCGGAGGAATACTTTGTGGACATCAAACGTCATTTCGTAACTGGGTGATTATAAAGGTGGCTTTCAGGTATCTCCGATGGTACTTGTTGGGTGACATGAATCAAGACTGGGATTTGTCCCTCCATGTGACGGAGTAGATATCTCTGGGCGCTCTCAGTAATATAGCATCCGGAAGTTTGCAAACATGTGACTAAGTGGTAGTCACGGGGATCCTATATTATGGTACGAGTAAAGAGAACTTGCCAGGTAACAAGATTAAACTAGGTATGGTGATACAGACGATCAAATCTCGGGCAAGTGATATATCGTGAGACAAAGGGAATCGTATACAAGATTAATTGAATCCCCGACATCGTGGTTCAACCGATAAAGAACTTCGTTGAATATGTAGGAACCAATATGGACATCTCAGTCCCTCTACTAGTTATTGATTAGACCATGTCTGCATGTTCTCGAACATGTAGGGTCACACACTTAACGCTTCGATGTAGCTAGGGCATATACGTTGAGATAATTGATGGTGTAATAAAATGCTGATTCGGAGTCTCGGATGAGATCCTAGATGTCGTGAGGAGCTCCGGAAGAGTCCGGAGATAAAGTTTCATATAAGGAAAGTGGTTTCCGGGGTTTTGGAAAAGTTCGGTAATTTTCCTGCAGGGTACCAGAAATATTCTAGAAGGTTCCGGAAGGTTCCAAAGTGCGACCCACCTACCCTAACGGCACACATGGACCGAGGTGAGGTGCAGTAGCCCACATGGGCTTACCGCACCAAGCCCCAAGGGCCCATGCGGCTAAGGGAGGTGGGGCGCCCCAACCCCTAAGGGGGTGCCTTTGGGGGTAAGTTCCCCCACCCCCTTGGCCGCCGCCCCTAGGACTTGGGGGAGGGGCAAGGGAATGCCCCTGATACGTCCATTTTGCATCACTATTTTACAGCATAATTTATCTTTATTTATTGATATATTTCATATTATTATGCAATACTTATGTTATTTTACCTTATTTTGCATGATTTGCAATTATTGGGGATGCATCTGCCGGAGCCCGGAATCAGCTGGAAAAGTACCTGTCAAGATACCTGACGTCGGAAGCACCAAAAATTCCAAAAATATTCGGAGATAAATATTTTGGGAAATAAGTCAAGGAGCCAAAAGGGCGCACGGAGGCAAGCTCCAGGGAGCAGGGACGGCCCCCAGCCGCGTATCCACCCTAGGCCGCGGGTGGGACCCGCCCCTGGCCCCTGTGGCCCCCCTCCAGCTCCCCTTCGGCGTATTACTTCCCTTTGACCTAAAAACGTCGAGGGGATCGACCAATAATTTTTCCGCCACCTCCACGAGGCGGAAACCAGACAGAGAGAAGAAGAGCTCTGGCAGGGAGAAAACTGCAGGGGAATCTGCCTCCCAGAGGGGGGAATCACCGCCATCGTCATCGCCATCACGCCGGGCATCATCGGGATCATCATCAACATCATCTCCACCATCAGCACCATCATGACCGTCGCCATCCCATCTCATCTCGCTGTAACAATTATCATTGTGTTGCTATTAGTTCATCGGAATCGTATCCCGGGCGTTGATTACCACTTGTAGTTGATGTTTGAGAGTTTTATCGGTGAATTATCATTACAATCAGATTGTTGTCCATGTTCATATCAGCTCTGATCATGATCCATATGATGTCTTGTGAGTAGTTCGTTCGGTTCTTGAGGACATGGGGAAAGTCTAGTTGCTAGTAATTGCATAATGTTGAGTAATATTTAGTGGTTTGATTATATGTTGTGGTGTAATTCCTCTTGTGGTATCGTGTGAACATCGACTACATGATAATTCACCTTTCAAAGGGCCTAGGGGAATGCATAGTGTATTTAGTTTGCCTATGGTAGGGTTGCAGGAGTGACAGAAACCTAAACCCCAATTCGTGAACTAGTGCACTACGGAGTGTAGGGTCTCGGAGTTTAAGGCTGTGGTTAGGATTTTATCTTAATTACTTTCTTGTAGTTGCGAATGCTTACAAGGGGTTTAATCACAAGTATGTATTTGTCCAACTAAGGGCGGTTGTCGTGGGGCTACCTTTCGGGTACCCCACGGTGGTGGTACCTGGGTCACGCCAAGGGAAGCCCATTGAAGCCCATGAAGTGCACCGTGAGGCCCAAGTAGCCGGTTAGATCGGTGATGATACTTTCCTTATCTTGTAATGTGCAATCTGCACCGTCCACCCGAGACCTGGCCTGTGATATAAAGGCCAGGAGGGTGCGCCATCTAGGGCAAGAAACACACAGGCAAACCCTAGCGAGATTGCCATCTCGCCATTGTAGCCACCTCGATAATATCAGACAAGCAGGAGTAGGTCTTTACCTCATCTCGAGGGGCCGAACCTGGGTAAATTCGCCCCCTGTTAGCCGTCGTGATCACCAACGTTCATCCTCTCTCCCCCTCAATCAACCCGGGGTACCTAACCTTGGGAATTGCCGAGCCCCAACCTCGACAATTGGCGCCGCCCGTGGGAAGAACAGATCGTTGGAGTCATGGTTGCGCCGGCCTCATCTGCAATGAAGAACGGCATCAGCGCCAGGGAGTCGATCTACACCGGCTTCCTCGAGTTTGTCCAGCACTCGCCGGCGGATCTCCCGGCGTACACTGAGCTGCAGCAGAGCACGTGGATTACCTTCGGTAGTCTACGCTATCTGGTGGACAGTCGTGGAACGCTCCGGCCCACGCTGGCCACGTTGCGCGCGACGGATGCGCCCGCATCTACATCGACTGCGTCGACCGCGGCACCACCCGCCGCGAAGATCGCATCTCTACTACGGCCACGGCGATCGCGTCGTTGACTGCCGTGAAAATCGCGTCTACTTCGACTGCGTCAGCACCATCTACGATTGCGTCAACGGCGACTGCGGTGACCACACCTGCGGTTGCCAGAAAAATCGCATCTACTGCAACCCCGGCGCGAAACAAGTCTACTCCGACCTTCTTGTCCGTGCCAAGACCTACACCGATTTCGACTACGCCAACCGCGCCTCCGCATCGCGGAGTCGCCAGTAGTAGCGACCGTGGCACCCGCCACGTTGCTGTGATCTTCGACTCTGAGCATACCTCGGACGAAGGAAGCAGGACTGGGAGCATCAGCCCCACTCGACGGGTTTACCCCGCGCAAGTTTATATGACCAACTCAGCACGACCCAATGGCGGGGAACCCGCATACCCGCTGGAGGTGACCATGCCGGACAGGGTGACAAAACTCACCATCACCCGGGAGATGGCGATCAAGGCCATGAAGCACGTGGACGAAGGCACGTTCCCTTCACCAAATGAACCCCGAGAAGACCAACTGGCGGTCCAATACCTGCTTTGGAAGGAGTCCGAGCGAGTCCGCCTAGAGAAGGCCGATCTGATTCGGTGCAAAGAACAAGCTGACGCGTCGAGTGCCAGGAGGGCAGCGCACTCGTTCATGGCTGGTTCGGAAGAAGTCACACAAGGAGGAGGATGTCACAGGGCTCGCATGCCGCGGGTGCCAGAGGCTGATCGCGTCCACCTCACTCGCAATCTGGAGTCGTCATTCATGACGGAGGATGCGGACGGAATCCCCGTCCCCAAAACACCCGCTTCGGCCCTCATGGCAGTCGAAACCTACCTGCGACTAACATAGCCACCGGAGGGTAACGCCCACGCTCGCCTTCATAGGAGACAAATTCAATCCCTCAGGGAAGTCGAGGAAGTCCTGGCAAAGGCAGCACCAGCAGAAAGGGTGCACGAGAATCGAGGTCGCCGCGATCGTGAACCTGCACCACTTGCAGACCCAGCCCCAATTCGACTGCGACAGCCGCAGCCAGGCGAAGATGTCCGCAACGTCGTCACACAGAGAAGGGTGGATCGCAGTCGACGGATGCGAGCAGCAAGTGCACAGGCCAACGACGACGACGACGACTTCTAGCCACGCGGAGCCGCATGCTTTAGCTTCAACATCCGTGACACGAAGATGCCCAAAGGCTTCAAGCTAACAGCGGAGACACCCAAGTATGGCGGGAAGCAAGACCCAAGAGACTGGCTGGAGGACTACCTCATCGCGTGCAGCTGTCAGGGTGGTACTTCGACTACAGCCATGCAGTACATCCAGTTGATGCTCACAGGATCTGCACGCGGGTGGCTCAACACTCAGCCCAGGGACGCTTTCAGCACCTGGGACGAGTTTAGGAACACTTTCGTGAAGAGCTTTCTGGGGACATACGCAAGGCCAACAACCCTCATTGAGCTCCAGGTGTGCAAGCAGGGTCGAGACGAGCCACTCCGCTCGTACATCCAGCGGTGGACTTTGCTTCGCAACACCATGGACGGAGCCACCTCAGAAGACAGGGTAATGGACGCGTTCATGCACGGCGTTTACCGCCGCGACCTCCGTGAGGAGTTTGGTAGGCTTAGGCCGAGGAACATGATCGAGCTCATGCAGATAGCCAACCAGTGGGCAGATGGAGAAGACTCGGTCCGTGACGCACCACGATCTCCGAAACAAGAAGCGGGACCTAGCAACTGGCGAGAAGGGTGCCTGAAGAAGAAGCCACGTTACGTCGGCAACGACTCGATCGAGTTAGTAGCGGCGGGATTCGAAACCCCCCGTGAGGATGAAAGACAGTACAACCAGGGCGGTGGAAGCAGTTACCGTGGCGAAGGAAGTCGCAAGCGCGAGTGGCGGAGACGCCCACTGACCGACGAAGAAGAGTTAGAACAACCCTGCAAGCATCATATGTTTAGGGACCGCAAGCATCATATGTTTAGGGACCCGGAGACAGGCAAGTGGGGATCCCGCCACCTATTGAAGGACTGCAGAAAGGCGCGTAAGATATACAGGGCGTTTGCGCGAATAGTCCCTCAGAACGGACAGCATGACAACCAAGCGGCACCCGTGGCACAGCCAGCCGCACAGCTGGCTCTCCAGGCGCCGCCTGCTCCTCTAGTCGCCAACCCAGCGCAGGCAGCGCTGGCCTTCTACCCGCAGCAGCAACAGCAACCACAGGCACAGCCGCAGGATCCTGCTAACGTGTTCCCGGCAGCACGTGGGCAGATTAACATGATACAGAAGGGACGTCCTTCCAACAGGACCCAGAAAATCATCACCCGCCAGGTCTACCAAGCACTCACCAACCCACCTGCAGTACCCGATTACCTGAGAGGCTCAGAAACAGCGATCACTTTATCCAGAGCGGACCACCCGCCGGCGATACCACGACCCGGGCACGCTGCTCTGGTAGTCGAAGCTCAGATCGGGGAGTACACCTTGAAGAAGGTGTTCATGGATGGAGGCAGCGGTATCAATATCATCTTCGCCGACACTCTCAGAAGAATGAACAAGTCAACATCCAACCTGACGCCATCAGCAAATACTTTCCACGGCATAGTACCAGGGCAAGCAGTCACGCCCATGGGAACAATCACACTCGAGGTTATATTCGGCACACCCGAAAACTTCCAGCGAGAGGCGATCGACTTCGAGGTAGTCGACTGGAAGTCGCAATATCACGCCATACTGGGTCGTCCGACCTTTGCCAGGTTCATGGCAGTGCCCCACTACGCCTACCTCCTGCTCAAGATGCCGGGACCAAAGGGTGTCATCACGGTGAAAGGCGATTTCGACCGGTCTGATAGCTGCGACCGCGAGTTCAGCAGGATTTCTGAGTTCTTCGGGATGGACGAGCACCTGGAGATGATGGCAGTCGACAATGACAAGACTCTGTTCCCGCCACGGAAGAAATCATCCAAGGACTCGGCATTCAACACAAGCGACGACACAAGGGCCCATCAGGTACACCCGACGGACGCCGATAAGATAGTCAGGGTGTCATCAAGCCTGACTAGCGCATAGGAAAGCGCGCTCGTCGAGTTCCTGCGCGAGAATTGGAAGATATTCGCCTGGCAACCTTCTGACATGCCAGGTATACCAAGGGAACTCGCCGAGCACTCCTTACGCGTACACAAAGACACTAGACCAGTCAAGCGAACCATGAGGCGTTTCGCGGGTCCAAAGAGAGATGCCATCAGCAAGGAGATTGACCGGCTGCTTCACGCCGGATTCATTCGAGAGATAAAGGAGTCAGAGTGGGTAGCAAACCCGGTATTGGTGGAAAAGAAGAAGACGAAGAAACTCCGCATGTGCGTCGACTTCACCGCCATCAACAAATGCTGCCCCAAGGATCACTTTCCGCTCCCGCGGATTGATCAGATCGTCGATTCGACTGCAGGTTGCGCACGCCTATCCTTCCTGGATGCCTACTCCGGGTACCAGCAGATCAGGATGAAAGTCGAGGATCAGGAGAAGACGGCGTTCATTACACCACATGGTGTATTCTGTTACCAGATGATGCCCTTCGGGTTGAAGAACGCTGGAGCCACATACCAGCGCACGATGCAGGCCTGCTTGAAGAAGCTCATAGGACAGATCGTCCAGGTCTACGTCGACGACATAGTCGTCACCACCCGCATAGAGGGCAGCCTCATCGACGACCTCCGCAAGGTCTTCGATGCGCTCAACAAGTACCAGATCAAGTTAAACCCAGACAAGTGCGTCTTCGGTGTCCCAGCCGGAGAATTACTGGGGTATCTTGTTTCTGCGAGAGGAATCGAAGCCAACCCTGAGAAGGTGCAGAACATACTCGACATGCCTGCACCGACCAAGCTTCATGAAGTACAACGCCTAGCCGGCAGAGTCGCAGCGCTCAGTCGGTTTATTAGTAAGTTGGGAGAAAAGGCCCTGCCCTTCTACCAACTGATGAAAAAGGCAGACAAGTTCGAGTGGACAGAGGAGGCACAAGATGCATTCGACAAACTGAAACAGACCCTCACAACCCCTCCAGTGCTGGTGGCACCACATGAGAACGAGCCACTGTACCTGTATGTGGCGGCCACGAGTAGAGTGGTTAGTACCGTACTCGTAGTCGAGCGGGAGGAAGAAGGAAAGAGCCACCCTGTTCAGCGACCCGTGTATTACCTCAGCGAGGTGCTAACTGATTCCAAGCAGCGGTACCCGCACTATCAGAAGCTAGCATACGGAGTCTTCATGACGTCCAGGAAAGTGGTACACTATTTTTCTGAGCACCCGATCACGGTGGTAAGCTCCTCTGCCCTATCCGACATTCTCACCAACCCGGCCGCGACAGGAAGAGTCGCCAAGTGGGTTGTCGAGTTAGGGCCATGGGGGTTGAAGTATGTACACCCGAAGGCAATCAAGGCCCAGGTCCTCCCAGAGTTTACCACAGAGTGGATAGAAGCACAACTGCCTGATGAGCCCGACTTGTCCACTGCATGGACAATGTATTTCGATGGATCCAAAAAGTTCAACTCAGCCGGAGCAGGAGTCGTGCTCATCTCACCCAAAGGCGACAAGCTGAAGTACGTGCTGCAGATGAAATTCTCAACACCTTCCAACAACGAAGCAGAGTACGAAGCACTGATCCACGGCATGCGGATGGCCAAGAACTGCGGCGCCACTCGCCTCATGATCTACGGCGACTCCTACCTTGTCGTACATCAAACCATGAAGCAGTGCGATGCCATCACTGACAACATGATAGCCTACAGGGAGCTGTACAATCAACTGGAAGGCCTCTTCGACGGCTGCGAACTGCAGCACATCGGCCGCGAAAGCAACGAAGAAGCCGACGCCCTGGCCAACCTAGGTTCGGATCGAGCTCCGGTGCCACCCGGAGTCTTCCTCGAGTGCATCACACAGCGCTCAATCAAGGTCCGGCCCCCGCCAGGACCCTCTACATCGACAACAAGCACCGCCAACCCGCCAAGCACGGAGAAGGAGCTCATGGAGATAATGCTGGTCGAGCCCACGTGGACAAGCCCGTATCTGGCTTACATGCTGCACCAGCGGCTGCCGGAGAACCCAGTCGAAGCCAGGCGCATCGTCCGCCGTTCCAAAGGCTTCACCATCATCAATGGCGAGCTCTACAAGAGAAGCATCTCAGGAGTCCTCCAAAGGTGCATCGATCCAGCCGACGGCAAAGCTATCTTACTCGACATCCACACCGGCATCTGCGGGCACCACGCAAGCAGTCGAGCACTGGTGGCCAAGGCCTTGCGAGCAGGGTTCTACTGGCCCACGGCAATGCAAGATGCAGAAGAACTGGTAAAAAAGTGTGTTGGCTGTCAGGAGTTCGCCAACAAGCCGCACGCACCAGCGTCCGCACTGAAGACAATACCACTCGCATGGCCCTTCGCGCAATGGGGGCTCGACATGGTAGGTCCCTTCAAGAAATCCTCCCCAGGTGGGCACACCCACCTCCTGGTGGCAGTCGACAAGTTCACGAAGTGGATCGAGGCGGTCCCAATCACAAGCTCAACTGCAACCTCAGCGGTCAACTTTATCAGGTCGATCATCTTCAGGTTCGGTGTGCCACACGGCATCATCACCGACAACGGGACGAACTTCACAACCGAAGAATTCAGGGACTTTTGCTCTGAACAAGGCATCAAGCTCAGTTATGCATCCGTCTCGCACCCGCAGTCCAATGGGCAAGTCGAGAAAGCTAATGGCCTAGTCAGCAAAGGCATCAAGAAGCGTCTGCGAGTACCATTGAAGCGAGCCGCAGGAGCCTGGGTGGAGGAGTTACCAAGTGTGCTGTGGAGCCTACGCACCACGCCAAACAGATCTACCCAGTATACACCATTCTTCATGGTGTACGGCGCCGAAGCAGTCCTGCCCTGCGACATCAAATTTGATGCTCCACGGGTGGTGGCATACGACGAGTCTGATGCAGAAGAAGCACTCGAAGATGACGTGGATACCCTGGATGAAGCACGCGACATCGCCCTCAGCCGCACAGCCGTGTACCAGCAAGACCTGCGCAACTACCATGGGCGACGACTGCGGCCTAGATCATTCGTCCCAGGGGATCTGGTTCTCCGGCTCAAGCAGAAGAAGGTGCACAAACTCGCCTCCCCATGGGAGGGTCCATACATTGTGACAGAGGCAATCGGCAACGGAGCTTACCGCCTGAAGGACTCGAAGACGGGGACAGTCTGCAGCAATCCGTGGAACGTGGCACAGCTACGCCGCTTCTACGCCTGATCGACCCCAACTTGTAAACTTCATCTTGTCAAGTAGCAGCAGGTTTCTCACGCACTCTTTCCCTCGCCAGGGTACCTAAGGGGACTGGAAGGGTTTTAACGAGGCGGCCTGTTTGCGAGAATCAATAAAGATATTTGAAGAAAAAGACTCATCATTTTTTCCTTTGCGAACAATCAACCTAAATCCTAGGCCGCCACTCGAACCACTCGGGGGCTCGCGCCATACAGGTGTAAGTCCAGTCTAGGCCGCCACTCGAATCACTCGGGGGCTGCGCCACACAGGCATAACTCGAAAATCCTAGGCCGCCACTCGAACCACTCGGGGGCTCGCGCCATACAGGTCTAAGTCCAGCCTAGGCCGCCACTCGAATCACTCGGGGGCTGCGCCACACAGGCATAACCCGAAAATCCTAGGCCGCCACTCGAACCACTCGGGGGCTCGCGCCATACAGGTCTAAGTCCAGCCTAGGCCGCCACTCGAATCACTCGGGGGCTGCGCCACACAGGCATAACCCGAAAATCCTAGGCCGCCACTCGAACCACTCGGGGGCTCGCGCCATACAGGTCTAAGTCCAGCCTAGGCCGCCACTCGAATCACTCGAGGGCTGTGCTACACAGGCATAACCCGAAAATCCTAGGCCGCCACTCGAACCACTCGGGGGCTCGCGCCATACAGGTCTAAGTCCAGCCTAGGCCGCCACTCGAATCACTCGGGGGCTGCGCCACACAGGCATAACTCGAAAATCCTAGGCAGCCACTCGAACCACTCGGGGGCTCGCGCCATACAGGTCTAAGTCCAGCCTAGGCCGCCACTCGAATCACTCGGGGGCTGCGCCACACAGGCATAACTCGAAAATCCTAGGCCGCCACTCGAACCACTCGGGGGCTCGCGCCATACAGGTCTAAGTCCAGCCTAGGCCACCACTCGAATCACTCGGGGGCTGCGCCACACAGGCATAACCCGAAAATCCTAGGCCGCCCCTCGAACCACTCGGGGGCTCGCGCCAAACAGGTCAAAGTTCAGCCTTGGCCGCCACTCGAATCACTCGGGGGCTGCGCCACACAGGCATAACCCGAAAATCCTAGGCCGCCACTCGAGCCACTCGGGGGCTCGCGCCATACAGGTCAAAGTACAGCCTTGGCCGCCACTCGAATCACCCGGGGGCTGCGCCACACAGGCATAAACTCAAAAATCCTAGGCCGCCACTCGAATCACTCGGGGGCTCGCGCCATACAGGTCAAAGTTCAGCCTTGGCCGCCAATCGAATCACTCGGGGGCTGTGCCGCACAGGCATAACTCGAAAACACTAGGCCGCCACTCGAGCCACTCGGGGGCTGCGCCGCACATGCCTAACTCAAACATACCTAAGACGTCACCCGATTCACTCGGGGGCCGCTCCATACAGGTTTACGAGTGCAAAATCACACGTTATACATTCAGCGAATAACATCACATGGGCATACATGCATGCATATTTACGTTACAAGCTAACACTATACAACAACAAACTGCTATTCTTAGTCGACAGGCTCTTCTTTTGGCGCATCCAGTGGCCCTACAAGTTGCTCTGTATGATTCAGGACCTGTTGCATCGCCTGACGTGCAGCCGCACGGGATTCAGCATAATCAGCATCTCTAGGCAAGCCATCAAGTATTCTGTCCAAGGGAACATGAGGTCGATGCAGTCGAACATAAGCAAACGCCGTGTTGGCCCCGGCAACAAGCTGAGCGAAGACGACCTCCTTCAACACCCTGCTACTGCGGAACCTCTCCAGCAGCGCAGCCAGCCCAGAAGGCTGCTCGTTATGCGGAAAGTACACCCTGTTGATCTGCCAGAGTGCCTTCCGGCAACCTTCCAAGAGCACAGCAGCTCGCCAGGTGCGATCCAGCATCTTCGCGAGTATACGGCCTGCGTTTTTGTTCGACCAGAAGGTACGAGCTTCAAGTGAATCACCGGTGGCCTCCCTTTCCACCCGCTCGTCCATTTGACTATTCTCGGCTTGCCAGTCGGGATTAACATCTGCAGAAAAACATCCAATACTTAGAAGAATGAAAGCATAAAGAAGCCGAAACAAATCGCTTGAAGGTCAACCTTGCAGCTGTCGACTGATCAAGTCTATCTGGCCAAGAAGGAATTCCTCACGCTGTGAGAACGGCGCAACAGGTCGTGACTTCAAGCGCTCCAACTCCAACTCGGCGGTCCTCACCTTCGACTCAAGTTCAACAATCTTGTTACTCATATAGGTGATCACTCGCTGGTCATTGGCGCTTCGCGCGTGGGCTGGAGGAGCTTGACGACGAGGGCGAGTGGGTGCAGCCGAAGAGGTATCCTCGTCCCCACCCACACCAGAAGCCCCAGCAACCTCGGGAGTCTCACCCATCTTAGGCTGCCAATTTTCGACATTGTCAGGCAAATTCATATGACACAAGACTGGAAAACAAAGATTATATTTGGACACTAGCATGTTCGCGGCCAAAAGACTTCGAAGATCATGAGTTTCATTACAGACCATGTTCAAAAGAAGAAGAACCCTAAAACAAAGGAAACTACATGGCAGACTCCGACCGAGAACGGCCCTTCCTAGCGGCCAACTCTGCAGCCTTGGCGATTCTCTTCTCGAAGGTGGCAACCAGCCTCGCAGCCAGCTGACTCGCCCGCGCCTTCACAGAGCTAAGGGACGCGGTCTTGCCATCAGGCCTCCGAGGAAAGTCGTTGACAAACTTCTCAAAGTCACCTACGACTTGGTGACCAAGTAGGAGCTGGAAAGTGAGCTCTGAGCCGCGTACCGTCTGAGCACGCGTGAAGTCCGCCAGGGTGGTCGCTTCGCCTTCAAACGGAGCCGCAAGCGCATCAACATCGACCGGCGACGGCTGGTCGGGGAAGATGCTCCGGTGCACACTCGCCAAGGCATCTTTCGACTTCTGCAGCGCCGCCGAAGATTGCTACAGTGCAGTCGAAGCATACGCATGGGCGCGGTCAACGAAGCCAACAACCTTCTCCAGGTCGACATTCTCACTGGAAATCTCTTCTGGAGGAGCGCCTCCGCACGGCTCTGAACAACGAAGAGGACCACACTTGTAAGACATCAGAAGTCGACACAAGACAAAGTAGGCAATGAGCCGAGATACTTACCTCCGATTACATTGGCGAGTGCGAGCAAGCGTTCAACCTGGGTCTTCTCTAGATCACCCCGGGTTCGCTCACGCTTTTGAGCTGCACCCAGGGATTTCTCCAGCTCCGCGACCCGCTTCGCCATGCTCTCCTTCTCGCCTATGGATCACCGGAGCAAAGTCAACAATGAAGATAGTCGCAGTACCTCTCGAACACAAGGGTTAGTACTTACTATTAGCTTGCTCCAAAGCAGCGTGGAGTCGATCTTTTTCCTTCTCCATCCGCACGAAGGCTGCGGCTCCCTCCATCAGCTGGCGACAAAATGGCTGTGGAAAGAACAAGATATTAATCTGTGCCCGACTATTCTAGTCACGCACATCTTCGGGGGCTACTCCCATCGGGAGCGCTGTTCGCGCACCCGATACAGATCTTACAGACTGAGGTAAAGCACACTTACATGCTCAAGCAATCCAGTGTCCACCGAGGTCGCATCAACAGTCTTCTCTGGGACGGAGGAAGTCGAAGCCTTCAAAGTCGACACATCGCCCGCCCGCGGCTACTCATCGGTCGCCTTCGCGGTCTGCTCGAACACGGGAGCAGACGTGTGCTCCATATCTGGAGGCGAAGAACCGACAGCGCCAGTACGGTTGCTGCGACAGGATAATTCAATTCAAATACTCGCAAAGGCAAAAAGGGCACTCGACAAAACAAGATGATGGCTGAAAGACTAACCTGGTGACGTCCTGATCATCATCGCTGCCCAGGGAGACGGAGGGCAACCTCGCGAACCTAGTCGGTGGCGCAGAGCTAAGGGGAGGCACGACCAAAGGCTCTGTTGGGTCGCTCGTGTACCTGGCACCCGAGGACGACTCGCTCGCCTCGTCCACGTCCTCCACCTCCACCTGCTTTGCGGGTGACGAAGCCGAAGCGGACTCGCCACTCTTTCGCCTTCGCCGCTTCTGCAGCGGCTCTTCGTCTTCATCATCTTCCTCCACCTCTTCGCTCGGAGAGTTGGTGTAAGGGAGTTCGTCGTCATCCTCCTCGTCCTCCTTCACGACCTCTGCCTCAGCGTGAGGACCGTTCTCCATCAGCGGAGGAAGGCTAACAAAGCTGGAACGACCCTGTCAAAAAATTCGAGTCAAGCAATAAGATTCGACTGAAGAAAACCCAAGACGAGCAAGGTTCAAGACACTTACCTCAGGCACAGGATTGTCGAGGCCATATGGCTGCACCGGGCACTTGACGCTGCATGTGTCTGCGGCTCGGAGGCTGGTGATGCTCCTCACCTTCGACTCGACTCCTTCGTCATCAAGTTCATCGCCGGGTGCACGCGCCCACATTGGCTGGGCGCGGCGGCGGAGCGGCTGCACTCGGAGCCTGAAGAAGGTCGCGATGAGGTGCACCCCACCCGACTCGCGACCAAGGGTCTTTAGAAGTTCGCGGAGGAGCGCCAGCAGCGGCTTGGTCGCCTCCCTATCTTCCTTGGACAGCGGGTGCGCCCACGCCTTCGTCTTCTGCAATGCGCGGTCAGCCGCGAAGTCGGGAAGGCCTTCTTGGTCGCACCTGACGTAGAACCACTTCCTCCGCCAATTCTGGACGGAGTCGGATTTCTTCATCTGGAAGAACGTGGTGTCGCCACGCACTTGGATGTTGAAGCCGCCGACTGGGTAGACCTGCTTCGACTTCCCAGCGTTCTTGCGAACGAGGAACAGAGACTTCCAGAGAAGCCAGTTGGGAGAGATTCCCAAAAAGCACTCGCAGAGCACGATAAAGCTCACGATGCTCAAGACGCTGTTGGGAGTCAGATCGTGGATCTGAATCCCATAAGCAAACATGAGACCACGAACAAAATCGTGGATGGGGAACCCGAAACCCCGTGGAAGGAACTCCACGAAGCAAACACGTTCCCCATCACGAGGAGAGGGGAGTACCTCTTTTCCCGGAGCGCGCATGGCCGCCTGGTCTGCCGGCGGCGGCAGCAGCCCCTGCGCGCGGAGGCTCTCAAGATCGGCTTTCTTCACCGACGACTTCACCCAGTCGCCTTCCACCTTCTTAATGCCTGCATCGGCGGCGGCGGCAGCGCCCTCGGTGGTCTTCGCTCGTTTCGAGCCCATCCTCGCTCGAGGGAATGGAGAAAGCTCGGGAAAACTGGGCGCAAGGACAGCAATGGCGGAGAAGATTGCGGAGATGGCGAGAGAATGAAGGTGGAGTGAACTGTTTCACCGTCGCGGTGGAAAATATGTACCGCGGGGACGGTTCATCTAGGCCGTCCTCCGTGGAACGGTAATCGAGGACAACATCCGGTCGTCCACGTGTTGCGCGGAGAGGGCAACCGTCGCCGGCCACGCCGCCCACTACGCACGGGAATCAAGGCATCATCATTATCCCGCGAAAGTTTCGCGCCCAACGGTCCAAATTTATCAGCGGCCGCTGTGACAGTGGGCCCACTTCGTCACGTCCCGTCGGGCGCAGAGTGTGCCAGGAAGCGTCATCACTGATGTCATCCCTGACGTCACTACGGAGTCGTATCAAGTAAGCCAACGATCCGGTAGAGCACTCGACAATCCATTCGAGTAAGACAAGTACGTAGTAAGCTTTACAAGCTGATGATACCCGAATTTATCATTCGAGTGGACGAACAATCAGTAAGCTTTAAGAGCTGAGTTTAAGCCACTTCAGTAGGCCATCAAGGCTGAGTACAGAGTAAGTCGAGCAAGGCCAGTTCTCGACTCGGGTATTTCGAGACATCTTCTTACTCCCATCGGGAGCGGGCTTTTCGACTGAAGAAAAATTGAGTTTAACCTCAATTGCAAGCAATTCAGATTAATCTCGGGGGCTACTCCCATCGGGAGCGCTGTTCGCGCACCCGATGACTAAGGACAACGACAGTCGAAAGTTGACGAATCAAGAAGATCATGCGGCACACCCGATGATTCAAGGCAAATATGCTCGAAGGTTGACTCATAAAGGAACCAGATGGCGTGCCCGGAGGAAGGAGTCCTTTACTCGACTCTGCGATTCGACTAAGCACTCGGGGGCTACTATCGTGGGGCTACCTTTCGGGTACCCCACGGTGGTGGTACCTGGGTCACGCCAAGGGAAGCCCATTGAAGCCCATGAAGTGCACCGTGAGGCCCAAGTAGCCGGTTAGATCGGTGATGATACTTTCCTTATCTTGTAATGTGCAATCCGCACCGTCCACCCGAGACCTGGCCTGTGATATAAAGGCCAGGAGGGTGCGCCATCTAGGGCAAGAAACACACAGGCAAACCCTAGCGAGATTGCCATCTCGCCATTGTAGCCACCTCGATAATATCAGACAAGCAGGAGTAGGTCTTTACCTCATCTCGAGGGGCCGAACCTGGGTAAATTCGCCCCCTGTTAGCCGTCGTGATCACCAACGTTCATCCTCTCTCCCCCTCAATCAACCCGGGGTACCTAACCTTGGGAATTGCCGAGCCCCAACCTCGACAGCGGTGCATTAGCATAGGTCTACCCACACAGCATTTTATCAAAACGTTGAAGATTAATCACCGGCGTGCAATGAAAATGACTAGGCAGAAGTGCCCATGTGTCCTCGAGAACGTTTTAATCATCATAAGTAGCACAACTGGCCTGTCCTTTGAGCTTAAAATGATTGGCTATTCGCTGCAACTATTGTAGCACCCTTTTATTTACTAGTTCTTTATATCAAAACTCCAAAAATATTTCTCTTTTAGTACTTGCTGTAAAACCTTGCTGAAATCTACTTGTCAACACCTTCTGCTCCTCGTTGGGTTTGACACTCTTACTTATCGAAAGGACTACGATAGATCCCCTATACTTGTGGGTCATCAAGATTATTTTCTGGCGCCGTTGCCGGGGAGTGAAGCGCTATTGGTAGGTGGAATTGGTAAGGAACGCTTTTATTGTAGGTGCTGTTTTTATTTCTGTTTGTTACTTTGCTTCGTTATGGAGCACTCTTCACTTAGTATGCTGTTCGGGAGCGAATCTACCACCACACCCGTGGTGGAGAAGAGTCCTCCACTTTCTGAAATTGATCCATTCAAAATACCTATGGGAATTATTGATCATGTTATGAGTAATCGTTATGCAGGGGATGGGACTATCCATCCGGGTTATCATTTGCTTTATATTGAAGAACTGTGTGAGCTATTTAAGATTGCAGGTATGCCAAGAGAGGTAATCATGAGGAAATTATTTTCAATATCATTAAAGGATAAAGCTATGGATTGGTGTATGCTTCTGGATAATTCTCATTTGATGGATTGGAAAGAGCTTATGTCTCTCTTTTATTCTAAATTTTATCCTCTTCATGAAATTCATCAAGATAGAAATTATACTTACAACTTTTGGCCACATGAAAGAGAAAGCATCGCTCAAGCTTGGGGGAGGTTGAAATCTCTAATGCTCAAATGCCCCAATCATGAGCTTCCTAATGATATAATTGTTAACAATTTTTATGCAAGGCTATCACACCGTGATAAGGATATGCTCGATGCTTCTTCTCTTGGATCTTTTACAAACAAAAAGGCTAATGCTAAATGGGATCTCATTGAAAGGATTTATCGCAACGCGGAGGATTGGGAGATCGACAAAGGTAAAGAATCAGGTATAAATTATGAGTATGATTACATTAAATATTTAATGGAAACTGAATGTTTTAAGGTACTTAGTGTCGGGGGGCAACCCCCGGATATGGGCAAGGCGTCGATATAAGGGTTGACTCGGAGTTGACCGAGTCACTGAAACCGACATAACAATACCGGCTTACTCGGAGCTGACCGGGTCAAGACTAACCGACATATTGGTATGTCGGTCCACGGATGTTATATGTCGGATTATCCTTTGTTCTTCTTGTGTGCAGGGAAGGCAAAACCGAGTTATGAAGTATTCGGCATGCCTATGCCGGATAAGGAGGCTTACTCGGGCCATGGTCAAGACTCATGTCTTGTCCCTACAATCACGGGTCAGAAGCCGAGCCACTTGCACGATGGGACGAGGCCACTTGGCCTGAGTGACATGCCTCCACGCCGCTGACCGAAGCGGTGCCAGGGAACAGGGCGTTGGAGGAGACAGATGGGACGTGCCACGGCGCGGTGACGGAAGCGGTCAGAGGACCGGGCGTGGCTACAGTCCGGGCTACGCCAGCACTGATGTCAGCCCTAACTTGTGCCCTGGGCTTCCCTTTATAAGAAGCACCAGGGGCTCCTCTCACAGGACGGTTGGAGGGTAACGCATAGACACTTATCCATTTCCTTTGTAGCCAGAAAGAGAGCCAGAGTGCAGCGCCGAGACTCGGTAGGAGCTTGGAGCCAGTTGTTCGTCGCGTATAGCTCAAGGAGCAGCTTGTAATACCGTGGTAATCCATATATACAGATCGGATAGGCAGGAGTAGGGGTGTTATCTCCTCACGAGAGCCCCGAACCTGGGTAAAATCGTGTGTGTTGAGTTCTTTGTGTGCGTGTTCGTGCGTACAAGCCCTCCCCGGGTGCCACCAGCGTCCATCGGCCCCACAAATCAAGCCATCCTATGGCATCTGCCGTGACACCACCACGACAGTTGGCGCCCACCGTGGGGCCAGCAGCGGCGCTGGCTGGAATTTTCATCCGGACGGGTTCTCTCATCGCGTCGGGTGAGCGCGTGGTTTGTGGCCTTGTCCACAGATTCGGCTCCCTCAACGTCATCAGCGACAACGCAGGCTGCTTCGGCAGCAGGCCACTGCCCCGGAACGGATGCCTCATCGACTTCGGCGCGCTCACGATCTACGTCGCCACCGAGGTCCCTTGCAGGTTCCCCGAAAGGGTGCAGCTGGGAGCGGATCCACCCGCAGTCTGCGCAGCTCGCGGCCGGCGTACCGCTCGCCCCGCTAGTTGCGTGGAAGTCATGATGACCGCCCCGGGCGTCGGTATCGGCAAGGCCATGGCGGGCGAGGCTGACCCCGGCACCAGGTCGGCAAGAACAGGGCGTCCGCCCTTGGAGAAACCGGAGAACCGTGCGGCACAGGCCAGTACATCCAGCGTGCCGGTGACGCCGAGTCCTCTTCAGGACGCGATTCAGAAGCTGGCAACCCCAGTCGCACCAAGTGCAGATGTTGCTCTGACTCAGGCGGAGTTGGAGCAGCAGCGCCAGGAGATACTCCGAGAGGCTCAGGAGGTGGCCCGAGTCAGGCAGGAGTTCGACATATCAATGCGTGAGTATAACTCGGCTCACGGTTTTACTCCAGTAGCAAACCCAGTTAGTCGCATCGATGAGGTGCGTGCCCGAGGTAGAGACCTCAATGCAGAAATAGCTAGAGATGGTAGAACTAGATCTGCTAGAACTCCTAGTTACGTGTCGGCTGAAAAGCCGAGATACAGCACACCCGGAAAGAACCTTAGGGCGGCAGAGGCAGCCATAGCTGAGTTGGCCGGTCTATCCGGAGACGCTCGCTCTAGGCAGCAAGACCGAGTAAACGAGTTGGTGGCTGTCGCTAACCGACAGAATGAGGCCTACCGTAAGGCTAACCCGGATGCGGGTGGATCTCGGTTCCTTCACTCAAATGGTGGAGCAGGGGAAATGTCCAAGGGACAGGCCTCCTCGCCGTATGTCGGCAGGAGCAGAGGCCAGAGTGTGAACTCTGGCAAGAACAAGCAGATACAGGCGTATGATCCGGCTTATGCCGGAAAGCAAGTAGCCGAGCAAGGCAATGCCGGTCGGGGAAAACCAGGACCCGCCCAGGGCAGACAAGAAGCAAACCGAGTTATCCCGGCGAATCAAGGCCAGCCACCTCGGCCCCCGGCACCAATTCCACCTCGTCCACGACATGGTGCCGAGTATGCTGAACCGGCCGCTGACCGATATGATGACGGTTACTCGGCCATGGAGCGGGCCGGGTACACAAGATACCGAGATCTGGCGTCCGAGGGTGCACTCGGCGCAAGGCTGGGAACTCGCCAGTTGCCGGCACACGATGTCCGGAACAAGCTTGACAGAATCTATCTGTCCGAGCTCTTGGAGGAGCAAGGTCCACCGGGTCCGGCATGTTTTGGACCCCGGATAATGAAGCAAGCACCGGTACCGAATTTCCAGCTACCTCGGGGTGCCAAGATGTACGACGGCAGTACCAAGCCGGAGGACTGGCTGACAGATTATGTCACCGCTGTGCACATCGCCGGCGGAAGTCGCAGATGGGCAGTGCGGTATGTACCGCAAATGCTTGAAGGACCAGCCCGGATCTGGCTGAACAACCTGGAGGAGGACAGCATTGACTGCTGGTTGGATTTCTCCGAAGCATTCGTCAGCAACTTCTCTAGCACATACAAGAGGCCGAATCGCCCTCAGCAGCTGTCCATGTGTCGGCAGAGAGAGGACGAAACCGACCGAGAGTACCTGACTCGGTGGAGCACGATCCGCAACTCCTGCGAAGGAGTGATCGAGTCGCAGGCCATTGCATGGTTTGCACAAGGGTGCCGACATGGCTCCATGCTCTGGCAGAGACTCCAGAGAGAAATGCCGGCCACCTTGGCGGAGACAATCAAGATTGCTGATAGCTACGCTTTGGGTGATCCGACACAGCCCTTACTGGCCCCGGTCGACAGAGACAGATCGGGTCGGCGAGGTGATCGTTCGGATTACCGAGGAAAGAGAAGAGAGGAGAGGCCGGATTACCGGTATGGGTCAGACCAGGTCGCTGCCATCGACCAAGATCAGATGGATGCCGGCAACAGCCAGAGACAGAAGAATGACGGTCCCGCGTGGGGCCAGAACTCGGAAGGAAGGAGGCCGTGGGACGGCGAAAAAAGACCGTGGAATGGCGAAAGGAAGCCATGGAACGGTGACAAGAGGCAGTGGGGTAACCCCAATGGGACGATGCCGGATGATCCCTGCAGCTACCACACCAAGCATCCCAGCAGACCGGCTCAGCACTCAAACCGGAACTGCAGCCGGAACAGGCGCCCGCGGGAGAACTCAGGTCCGGCGACTCGGCCCGCACCGCTCACGGGTGTGAACGCTATCCCGGTGAACGCCCAAGCAAGGCCTGAAGATGTCAACCAAGTGACCAACATGGCCAACACCAACAACAACTTCAACTACCCCGGCAACAACACTGGCCCGAATCGGCAAAATCAATACCGAGAGCCTCACCAGAGTTACATGGTCTTTGTGACCGAGCCCAATGATAAGCAGAGCCAGCACAGGCGCGCGATGGAGGTAAACGCCGTTATGCCGGCGGTGCCGAAGTTCATGTACTGGTCCGAGGATGAGATCAGCTGGAGCGTCAGGGACCATCCAAAGGTCATGCCCAACCCAGGAGGTTACGCTCTAGTGTTGGATCCGACATTCGTCGGGCCCAGCATCAATGTCAGGTTTTCCCGGGTCCTCGTTGACAACGGGAGCAGCATTAACATCATGTACCGGGATACCATGGTCAAACTCGGCATAACCGAGAATATGATGCAGCCCAGCCGAACCACCTTCCACGGCATCGTGCCGGGTGTTTCACATGCACCCATGGGCACGATTTGGGTTGATGTCGCCTTCGGTGACAAAAGCAACTGCCGGACTAAGAGTCTGCTGTTCGAGGTCGTGGATCTCGAGAGCCCGTATCATGCCTTACTCGGCAGGCAGGCACTCGCCAAGTTCATGGCGTCCACTCATGTGGCTTATCTGAAGATGAAGCTTCCGGGTCCAAATGGTGTCATCACCATCTCGGGAGACTACAAGCGTTCCATGGAGTGCGCCTCAGCCGGGTCATCCCTGGCCGAATCACTGGTGATCGCCGCCGAGAAAAGGAGAATCCATGAGGTGGTGGCTCTGGCCCAGGCATCTCAACTCGGTATGCCGAGTGCGGCTAACCCGCAGCAAACCGCGACTTTCCAGGCGGCGAAGGAATCAAAGAAAGTCGGTATTGACGAGGCTAACCCGGACCGCTCCGTCATCATCGGTGCCGGGTTGGACAAGAAATAGGAAAGCGAGCTCATCAACTTCCTCCGTGAGAATCGGGATATCTTTGCATGGTCCAGTCAGGACTTGCCGGGTGTTCCGAGGGAGTTGGCTGAGCACTCTCTGCACGTCAGGCCGGATGCCAGGCCTGTGAAGCAACCGACTCGGCGTCTCGCCGAAGAAAGAAGAAAGGCGGTGGGTGATGAGTTAGCCAAGTTACTCGCATCCAATGCCGTCGTGGAAGTAAAATACCCGGACTGGTTGGCTAACCCGGTCATGGTAGAGAAAAAGAAGGAAGACCTGGATGCGCCTACTGTCTGGCGCATGTGTATCGACTACACCCACCTGAACAAGGCTTGTCCGAAGGACCCTTTCCCGTTGCCCCGGATCGATCAGGTGATCGACTCCACGGCCGGATGTCAGCTGTTATCCTTTGTGGATGCCTACTCTTGTTTTCACCAGATCCCGTTAAACCCGGATGATCAAATAAAAACTGCTTTTATCACCCCGTACGGGGCTTATTGCTATCGTGTCATGTGTTTTGGTTTGAGAAATGCCGGCGCTACTTATCAGCGCTGTATGCAGAAATGTTTGCATGATCAGATAGGAAAAAATGTGCAGGTATATGTCGACGACATAGTCATAAAAACAAAAGAGAAACATACTCTGTTAGATGATCTCAGAGAAACATTCGCAAACCTGCGGAAATTCCGATTAAAACTTAATCCGGATAAATGTACATTCGGTGTGCCGGCCGGCAAGTTACTCGGTTTCCTCGTGTCGAGCCGAGGTATCGAGGCGAATCCGACCAAGATCCGGGCAATAGAAAATATGAGGCTACCGAGATGCCTCCGAGATGTCCAAAAATTTACGGGTTGCCTGGCTTCCCTGAGTCGGTTTCTAGGTCGGTTGGGAGAAAAGGCCCTGCCTTTGTACCAACTAATGAAAAAGTCTGATAGATTTAGCTGGACCCCGCAAGCGGACTCGGCATTCCTTGAGCTAAAAAAGATATTGGCCACTGCGCCGATATTGGCTTCGCCATTACCGAGAGAACCCATGTTGCTTTACATTGCAGCCACTAACCGAGTCGTCAGTGTCGTTGTGGTGGTAGAAAGAGAAGAAGGGGGAACCACTGTGCAGAGGCCGGTGTATTACCTGAGTGAGGTGCTCTCCACCTCGAAACAAAATTACCCACACTACCAGAAAATGACCTATGGTGTGTACCTGGCGGCCAAGAAACTGAAACATTACTTCCAGGAGCATCCGATAACCGTGGTGAGCGCGGCTCCTATCTCGGAAATCATCGGCAACCGAGATGCAAGTGGCCGGGTAGCTAAGTGGGCTATCGAGTTGGCGGCATATGCGCCGCAGTACGCGAGAAGAGATACCATCAAATCCCAAGCAGTGGCCGAGTTCCTTGTGGACTGGGCCGAGATGGAATATGAACCATCTCTGCCGGACTCCAATTACTGGAGAATGCACTTCGACGGGTCCAAAGTAAAAGAGGGCCTGGGTGCCGGCGTGGTTCTCACCTCGCCGAAGCGAGACCAGTTGAAATACGTGCTGCAAGTTCATTTCGCGGCATCCAACAATGTAGCAGAGTATGAAGCATTGATCCACGGACTCAAGGTGGCCAAGGAAATCGGGATTCGCCGAATAATCTGCTATGGCGACTCGGATCTGGTGATTCAGCAAACCTCGGGCAACTGGGATGCCCTGGATGCCAACATGGCGGCATACCGGTTCCATGTCCAAAAGATCTCGGGATTCTTTGATGGCTGCGAGTTCAATCACATCCGGCGGACCGAAAATGAAAGTGCAGACATGTTGTCCAAGATTGGGTCATATCGGCAAGCCATTCCGCCCGGAGTGTCTCTGGAGCACCTGCACAAGCCATCAATTAAGCCTTCACCCGAGTCAGACTCAATATTCATCCCGGGTAATCCGGAATCCGATGTCGTCCCGATGGACGTCGACGTCGGGAGCAAGCCGCTAAACCCGGGGACTGCTCCGCAGGACCCGGGGACTGCTCCGCAAGACCCGGGAACTTCCATGGATGTCGCGTGTGTTCTGTCGGACTCAAAAGCAGAGTTGGAAAATTGGAAGGCCGCTTGGCGAAACTCGGGAATCCTTTGGGAGGACTCGGGGACTCGTCAGCCTATGTCGGGTGTCGTTATGTCGGTGGAAGCCATGGAAGTCGATGAGCCTGAACTCGGCGCTCGTCCGGTACCGACATGGGCCCAACCCATCATGACATTCATGCTGGATGGCAGTTTACCGAGTAATGAGGTCTCGGCCAGGCAGATACAGAGACGATCCAAGTCATTCACCATCATCAACCGAGAGCTATACAAGAGAAGCGTGACCACCGTGCTTCAGCGGTGTGTCGAACCAGAGGAAGGAGAAAAGATCCTCCGAGATATTCACCAGGGAGAGTGCGGTCATCACGCCTCTTCCCGAGCCATTGTGTCCAAAGCATTCCGATATGGGTTTTATTGGCCGAGTGCTCTGCAGCAGGCAGAGGACATAGTGCGCAAGTGTGAAGGATGTCAGAGATTTGCAAACAAGATTCATATGCCGGCCTCAGCACTTAAAACCATTCCCATCACTTGGCCATTTGCAGTATGGTGTTTGGATATGGTGGGACCGTTCAAACCAGCCCGAGGTAACATGACTCACATCTTGGTGATGGTGGACAAGTTCACCAAATGGATCGAGGTAAAGCCAATAAGAAAGTGTGACGGCCGCACGGCTGTGTCGTTCTTGAAGGACATTATCCTGAGATATGGGCACCCACATAGCATCATCACTGATAACGGCACAAATTTCGCCGAGGGAGCCTTTGCTCGGTTCTGCCAAGAAAAGAGAATCCGACTCGACCTGGCGTCGGTCGCGCATCCGCAGTCGAATGGGCAAGTGGAAAGATCAAATGCGCTGGTTTTATCCGGCATAAAACCCCGGCTAATCGAGCCACTGTTACGTGCTCCGGGGTGTTGGCTGGACGAGATCCCGGCGGTACTGTGGAGTCTACGGACTACACCGAATCGCTCTACCGGCTATACGCCATTTTTCCTGGTCTACGGAGCAGAGGCAGTTCTGCCAACCGACATTGAGCATGACTCGCCGAGAGTTGCTTTATATACCGAGTCAGAGGCAAGAGAAGCCCGAGAGAACGATGTCGATTTGCTCGAGGAAGCACGAGAGTTGGCATTGTCCAAGTCAGCAATATATCAGCAAAATCTCCGACGTTACCACAGTCGGAAGGTGAATCCTCGCAAGTTCCGAGAAGGAGACCTCGTGCTTAGGCTTGTGCAGCGCACCGCCGGGATGCACAAATTGTCACCTCCATGGGAGGGACCGTTTATCGTGAGTAAAGCTTTGAACAATGATGCCTATTATCTTATAGATGCTCAGAAACAGGTGAAGAACAGGATGGACCGATCCGGAGAGGAGACCAAACGCCCTTGGAATGTAGCTCTTCTCCGCCCTTTCTACTCTTAAGGACCCACTGTATGTATCTCGAAATTCAGAAATGAAATGTCGGCGCCCCGAGAAGAGACTCGGGGACTGCCCCGTTGAAAAAATCTGTGTTTATCTTTGTATTTATTTCCTTGTGTCGGATGGCTCTAAAAACTGTCTCACCGTGTCTGCAAGTATTGTATGCTGTGTTCTCGTGATTTTGTGACTCGACTGCCAAAACACCGAAAATGGTAGGCAAGAGCAAAGATTACCAGGGGCGGTACACAAGAAAACCGACTCGGGGACTCGGTCCAGGAGCGATTCGGTTTCCTTTTCTAAGTAGTGTGCTTG
This sequence comes from Puccinellia tenuiflora, assembly GCA_012064385.1. Taxonomy (NCBI): domain Eukaryota; kingdom Viridiplantae; phylum Streptophyta; class Magnoliopsida; order Poales; family Poaceae; genus Puccinellia; species Puccinellia tenuiflora. The sequence goes on from QRDG01000025.1 coordinate 1,885,514, forward strand.
TGTCGGATGGCTCTAAAAACTGTGTCACCAGGTGGGTAAGTATTGTATGCTGTGTTCTCGTGATCTTGTGACTCGACTGCCTGACACCGAAAAAGGTAGGCAAGAGCAAAGGTTATCAGGTGCAGTAAACAAGAAAACCGACTCGGGGACTCGATCCAGGAGCGATTCGGTTTCCTTTTTAATAAGCTTATGTCGGGTGGCCTTGGCTACTTTCCCAAGTTTCTAAGTACTGTATGCTGTACAACGGTCGTTTTGTGACTCGACTGCCAAATACACCAAGAATGGTAGGCAAGAGCAGAGATGGCAGATGTATAGTGAACAAGAAATTGAACTCGGGGACTCGGTTCAATGTGATCCGGCATACGGCTAAACTTGTTAAAAACATGCAAAATAAAAAGTCAAGTACCAACCATAAAAAGTGCAAGGTATATATTACATCTGCACCCGGCATTCCGGGGATTTAACGAGTTGAGTTTTTTCTGAAACGTCTAGGCAGCAGCATCCGAGGTTTTTTCTGCAGAAGGAGAGGCTGGAGTCTCGGTTGCGGTTTCCCCGGCTGTGGACTCGGTAGCAGTGCCGGTGGCTGACTCGGGCGGAGTGTCGGCTTCGATTTCTTCGTCGACGGCCTCTTCTTCGTCTTCTTCTCCGCTCTCTCCTTCAGCCGGGATCTCCTCGGGTTGGGGAACCCGGTCGCCAGCAACAAAGGAGTGCACCGGGGCATACTGGATAAGGGAATGAGCAAATTCTTGGCGACGCTGAATATGATCCGGATCAGTGAGCCACTTTGACCCGTCGCGCAGAGTCTTGAGCTTGTCGAGATCGAGCTTCTCGTACCAGGATAGCACGTACATCATCGCCTCGTCTGCGCCGACTCGGGCGGCGGATGATCGCCAGTCATCAAGCCTTGCCTCGGAGGCCAGCAGGCACGTGGCCAGCTCATCAACAACCAGAGGGGCCTCACACCCGGGCCAGAGAACGTTGTAAGCTCGGATGGCAGCGGTGAGGAGGTTCATTCCGATTGACCTCATTGGGACCAAGCGAGCCTTCAGCGCCACCAGGTGGGCATCCATGTCCCACTCGGACGAGATTGGGCCACCTCGGATCTTCTCGAACCGGTGATCCGCAGCGCTCTTGTCCGCAGCAGCCTTTGTGTGGGGGAAGCGCTCTGAGTAGGGAATGGCTAGCGCCAAAATAGGTTACAGATGAAGAAAGATGCTAGAAGGAATAAAGGCAGAAGGGGAGGGGGCTCACTGTCCATCTCGGAGTTGATCTTGGAGATGTCCACCAGCCACTGTGCGATCTTGGCCTTCAGAGTTTGAAGCTCGCTCTCGGCCGAGGTAGCCTCAGACTTGGATTCGGCAAGCGACTCCTTGAGTTTCCGAGTTTCCTCGACTCGGAGCCGCTTTTCCTCGGCAGCGCTCTTTTCCGACTCGGCGGCTCGACTCCGAGTTTCCTCCAGCTCGGCCTTCAGCCGGGACACCTCCTCCTGTCCTTTCGTTAGCTCGGCCTGGTGAGCAAGCTCGCGCTCCTTATGTGCGGCTGTGCCGAGGTAACAAGTGTTAGAATGAGCAAATTGGTGCAAGTATAAGTTGGAAGGCGAAAGTATGGCTTACACTCGATTTCCGAGATCCGTTTCTCCAAGCCTTCAACCTTGAGTGCCGAATCAGACACCTGGTCCAACTTGGCCCGGAGCAGCTTGAACTTGTTGGAAAGCACCTTATGTTCCAGCAGCAACTTGCGGTGTATTTGTGTCCGCTTGGTCATGCAAGACTGAAAAGAAGAAATGTCAGTATGGTTGATGAAGATTCAGGCCGAGTTACCCTCACTCAACCGAGTCATCCTTACTCGGCCAAGCTCAGTCACTCAACCCGAATCTCGGGGACTGGGGATAGATGATATCTACATTAAAGAAAGCATAACCGAGTTATCTTGACTCGGCACCACTTACCGCAGTTGCTTGTTCGGCCGTGAGGAGAGCAGTTTTGGCTGCGGCCATCTTTTGGGCCACCAGACTCGGTCCCGCCGGATGCTCCGAGATGATTTGGCCTGCTGGTGACCTCGAGCTCACTTCGCTCAGGTCGGCAGCGTTCCAGTCCGTGTGATAATGCTCAAGGGAGCCCAGACTTTGCCCGCTCGAGGTTTTTAAGGGCCCAAACCCCCAACTAACTGCAGAGGTCTGGGCGCTGGTCATCGCTGTGGCCGATCCGGACGGTTCTTGGAGAACTATTTGGCGCTCCGGGTTAGGTGGCAGTTCCTTGGCAGCGGTGGCTTTCTCCGGAGCTTTCCCGGTTGCAGTGGACGTTTTCCCGGCCACGGTGGGTGCAGCTCGGTCTGCTGCTGTTCCGGCCGTGCCGGGTGCAGTTTTCTTCGGCGGAAATTTCCCGGCCGTAGCGGGCGCGGGTGCTTTCTGTTTCTGATGCTGCTGCTGCTTCGGAGGAGATGGCTGTGGCACTTGTGTCGGAGCTGGCTGTGGCTGCGGTTGCGGCTGCGGTATCTCTTGTTGCGGTTGTTGTTGCTGTTGCGGTTGCTGTTGCTGTTGCTGTTGTTGTGGCTGTGGCGTTTCTTGCTGCGGCTGACTCGGATGTGCCGAGTCTTCTGGGGCCGCAGTCTTCTCTATTTCGGGGGCCGACGTGCTGGCCCCGAGATCCATGGTGAGGTCGGTCGCTTCCGACTCGGTGTCTCCAGTTCCGGATCCCGGAACCGTTGGAGGCACTGTCGGGCTGGTCCGTGGCGGACTCGGCAGCCTTGTGTCGTCCGGCCGAGGCGGCGTCGGAGTCCTGACAGGAACCGAGTCAGTGGGCTCGGTTGGAATCTCCAGAGGAGTGGAGCTGCAAAGCAAAGAAGCAAAGTGTGTTGTCAGAAGGAGAAAAGTGTGGTCGATCATAAAAAGTTTATGTCGGTAAGAGGGGAGTCTTACCCCTTAGTGACTGGGCGCTCGCGGCGCTTCGCCGCAGTCTTTACTCGCTGCTTCTTCTTCACGGGGGCGCCGGATGTTCCGGCACCGGCGGACGCAGCTGCCGGGCGTTTCCGAACTGCGCCCTTGGGTCCCACGGCGAGGGGCTCCACCTCGAGCACCTGGTCGTCCGCGTCAGCTGGGGGCGAGCACACCGGGTAAGCAAACGAAACCGGGAGAGGATCTTCTACCTCTAGAATCCGACAGTCGTCATCATCATCATCCGACCAGTCTCGGACGCGAGCCTTACCAGTGACAGGAACTGAGCCGACATCAGGGATCGGCATGTTGTCTTCATTATCCGGGTCCTCCGAGTCAGCTTCGACCCGGTCTGGACCCCATTTGGCAGCAGGATCCGGTCCGTCCTCCCTCTGCTGCCGCCCGAATCTCTGTACGATGGAAACAGAAAAGTTATGTGCCAACAGAAAAGTTGTGTCGGCACAAGTCATTTACCTGGGGCGGAGGGTTGCTCCGGTTGTGAGGTTCTTTACCCCACTCCCACGTCTCCGTCATCCTCGTCCGAGCTATGGCCTTGACCCGCTGCCGGATCTGGGCCTTGGTCAGCTCGACCGTGCTTATCCGGGTCGGATCAAGAGGGCCACTCATGTGGCAAATCTTGTGGACTCGGCGCTGAAGGGGTGAGACCCGGCGGCTAATGAATGTCGCCAACAGATCGTCAGCAGTCAATCCTTCTGCTCGGAGTTGTCCCACGACTTCATGGATCTGGTTGACCTCGACCTCTTGGTCGGTTGGATTGTACCCCCAATTGAGTTGCGCTGTAGGGGGGCCGATGACGAAATTCGGCAAGTTGATCTTATCGACGTCGGTCGAATTCTTGACATAGAAAAAGGAGCGCTGCCATTTCCGGCATGACTCCAAGCCGTTGATCCGGGGGAAGATTGAGCCGCGCCGAGGTGTGACCGTGGCGGCCCCACACTGGGTCATCATCTTGGGGGCGGCCGGGTCAGCAGGATTCGGAACAACCTGCTTCCGGAAGGAGAAGTACTTTGACCACGCGCGGACGGAGGCCTTGAGACCGAGATAACCCTCGGTGAAGGAGACGAAGGAGGATAAGGTGGTGATGGCGTTTGCGGGTAAGTGATGAGGTTGGAGACCGAAACTGTCGAGGAAGTTTCGGAAGAACACGCTGGCGGGCAATCCGAATCCCCGCTCGAAGTGCGCGACGAAGACGACATGTTCGCCTTCCTTGAGACTCGGCGTGGTCTCGGTGCCGGGCATTCGGCACTCTACTCCGGGCGGGATCCGTCGAGTCCGGACTAGCCAATCTAGCTCGGCTCGTCCGACATCGGAACCTTCCCAGGAGGCCCGAGTGGATCCCTCCACTGAGGTTTCTTCAACCGAGTCGATCACCTCGAGGGCGGCGTCGTCCGACATATTGGCGAGGGATACCGAGATCTGCAAAAAGGTTCACCTTCTGTGAGTGGTGTGTGCCGTAGTGAAAATAGAAAGAAAAAGGAAGGAAAATACGCGAAGAGGCGAACAAGTGCTAGATCCAGAGGAGAAGCAAAGAAGAAGAAAAGAAAGGCTATGGCGGCTAATCCGCCGGCGGCCCACCGCAACCGCGGCTGCGGGGTCACCGGCGGCGCGCGATGCGTCGCCACGGCAAAGAACAAGGGCAAGAACAAGAACAAGTGATGAAACAAGGACGGAGGATGTTCGCAGATGCAGGGCGCCAATGCGCAAAAGGGGAAGAGGAGAAAACCTTACCGCGGTGTCGTGGTGTGCGACGGCGGCGCTGTGCGTCGGTGGCGTCGGCGTCCGGCGGCTCGTCGGCGTACGCGGACCTGTGCGTGCGGCGGAGGCGGCGAGCTCTGTGTCGCTGATGCTCTGTGCGCAGGAGAGAGCGAGGAAGACAAGGAAAAGAGGAAGTGAATGCGGGGAAGGGGAAAAGATTTGCCCCGCTCCCCCTATTTATTTACGGCGGAGGAGATCGTGCGTGCGGGATCTACTGCGCACGATCTCGTAACGGACGGGGAGTTACGGCCCCACGATCTGTGGCACGATTCCCCTTGCGGCTTAACTGCCGCACGATCTGCCCCACGATGGGCCACAGGAGGCCAACGGTCTAAGGGCGGTACACGCGATCGGGCGAGACCCGAGGCGACGCACGCACGGTCAAGGGCGCACTCAAGTGCTTACGTGGGCACAGTGGCCAAGACGACCGACGTCACACAGGTGGCACGCATGCCTGTGGCACGTCCATCCGTGCACAAAGACCGAGGCGTCAGGCAGAGATGCTCTGCCACGTAGGGAACCGACGACTCGGAGGAGTCATGGGGTTTCATCCCGTAAGTCGGAATGATCCGACGCAATATGAGATATCAAGTTGGGATACATAGTGTTTTCCGACATACGAGTGTCGCCGGCATATGTTATGTCGGAGATCAACTAAGGATGCTGATTTCGGGGTAAACCTGCCGTGGCCCTCCATCCGAGGCTGCAGGACCGCGCCAGCTTCGGGGACTAATGTCGGGGGGCAACCCCCGGATATGGGCAAGGCGTCGATATAAGGGTTGACTCGGAGTTGACCGAGTCACTGAAACCGACATAACTAGTACCGGCTTACTCGGAGCTGACCGGGTCAAGACTAACCGACATATTGGTATGTCGGTCCACGGATGTTATATGTCGGATTATCCTTTGTTCTTCTTGTGTGCAGGGAAGGCAAAACCGAGTTATGAAGTATTCGGCATGCCTATGCCGGATAAGGAGGCTTACTCGGGCCATGGTCAAGACTCATGTCTTGTCCCTACAATCACGGGTCAGAAGCCGAGCCACTTGCACGATGGGACGAGGCCACTTGGCCTGAGTGACATGCCTCCACGCCGCTGACCGAAGCGGTGCCAGGGAACAGGGCGTTGGAGGAGACAGATGGGACGTGCCACGGCGCGGTGACGGAAGCGGTCAGAGGACCGGGCGTGGCTACAGTCCGGGCTACGCCAGCACTGATGTCAGCCCTAACTTGTGCCCTGGGCTTCCCTTTATAAGAAGCACCAGGGGCTCCTCTCACAGGACGGTTGGAGGGTAACGCATAGACACTTATCCATTTCCTTTGTAGCCAGAAAGAGAGCTAGAGTGCAGCGCCGAGACTCGGTAGGAGCTTGGAGCCAGTTGTTCGTCGCGTATAGCTCAAGGAGCAGCTTGTAATACCGTGGTAATCCATATATACAGATCGGATAGGCAGGAGTAGGGGTGTTATCTCCTCACGAGAGCCCCGAACCTGGGTAAAATCGTGTGTGTTGAGTTCTTTGTGTGCGTGTTCGTGCGTACAAGCCCTCCCCGGGTGCCACCAGCGTCCATCGGCCCCACAAATCAAGCCATCCTATGGCATCTGCCGTGACACCACCACGACACTTAGTACTAAGTTTGGGTTCGATTCTCAAATTGTTGTTGATCTTTATAAATCCTTTGCTGATCATATTAATATTCCAAAAGAAAAGTGGAATAAGTACCATGAACCTTTTAAAGATGTTTGTAAAAAGGATGTGCTTGTTAGTAATGATATACCTCTGCACAAATTTGAATCCATTTTACCTGCTGTTCACTTTGAAAAACCACCCTTTCCTATAAGAATTAAAGAACACTCAATTGTTGCTAATGTGGTTAATAAAAGTGAAAGAAAAGCTTATGAACCTGATGAACAACTAGAAATTGCCTCTCCAGTAGCTTTGGTTAAGGACTTGTAACTGAGAACGTCGATGGAAGTTCTATTAATTTTTTTGAAGCTGCTACTCACATTGTTAGGCAAGATAAGAGTGCAAAAGTTGTTGGTACTCCTGTTGTTTCTGTCAAAATAGGTGATCATTGCTACTATGGACTATGTGATATGGGAGCAAGTGCAAGTGCTATTCCTTATACACTTTATCAAGAAATAATGCGCGAGATTGCGCCATGTGAGCTTGAAGATATTGACTTGGAGATTAAATTGGCGAATAGAGATGTTATTCACCCGGTGGGAATTGTTAAAGACGTTGAAGTCTTATGTGGTAAGGTAAAATATCCAACTGATTTCCTTGTTTTGGGGTCAGTTAAAGATAAATTTTGTCCTATCATATTTGATAGACTTTTCTTAAATACTTGTAGTGTTGTTATAGACTTTAAAAAAGAAAAAGTCTCTGTTCAATTCGCTGGAGAACCATATGAATTTAATTTTTCCAAATTTGCTAGACATCGTTATGATAAAGAATTACCCAATGAGGATCTTATTATTGAAAGAATTGCTTCTATTGCCTCCTAACGATCCTTTGCAGCAATTTATGGAGGAGCGCGAGAATGATATGTTTATGCAGGAAAGGGAAGAAATTGATGAAGTCTTCTTTAGACAGCCGGCTATTCTAAAACATGATCTACCTGTGGAAGCATTGGGGACACCCATGCCTCCAAAAGGAGATCCTGTTTTTGAATTAAAAGCTCTCCCAGATACTCTCAAGTATACCTATTTAAATGAGAAGAAAATATATCCTGTGATTATCAATTCTAACCTTTCAGCAAGAGAAGAGGAACGATTATTGGAGGTTCTTAAGAAACATCGAGCTGCAATGGGCTATACTTTGGATGACCTTCAAGGGATTTCTCCATCTATTTGTCAACATACAATTAATCTTGAACCTAATGCGAAGCACGTTGTTGATCACCAACGAAGATTAAACCCGAAGATGAAGGATGTGGTAAGAAATGAGATACTTAAGCTTCTCGATGCAGGTATAATCTATCCTATTGCTGACAGTAGATGGGTTAGTCCTGTTCATTGTGTTCCTAAAAAGGGAGGTATGACTGTTGTTGCTAATGATAATAATGAACTCATTCCTCAAAGAACGGTTGTAGGATATAGAATGTGCATTGATTGTAGGAAGCTTAATAAGGCTACCAGAAAAGATCATTATCCTTTGCCTTTTATTGATCAAATGCTCGAAAGATTGTCTAAGAATACTCACTTTTGTTTTCTTGATGGTTATTCTGGTTTCTCTCAAATTGCTGTTAAAAATGAAGATCAAGAAAAAACTACTTTTACTTGTCATTATGGAACTTATGCTTATAGACGTATGCCCTTTGGTTTGTGTAATGCACCTGCTACTTTCAAAGATGCATGTCTGCTATTTTTCATGGCTTTTGTGAAGAAATTGTGGAAGTCTTCATGGACGATTTCTCCGTCTATGGAACTTCTTTCGACAATTGTCTCTATAATCTTGATAATGTTTTGCAGAGATGTCAGGAGACTAATCTTGTTCTCAACTGGGAGAAGTGTCACTTTATGGTGAATGAAGGCATAGTGCTTGGGCATAAAATTTCTGAGAGAGGAATTGAAGTTGATAAGGCTAAAATCGAAGCAATTGAGAAGATGCCCTATCCAAGGGACATCAAAGGTATTCGTAGTTTCCTTGGTCATGCTGGTTTTTATAGGAGGTTTATTAAAGACTTTTCTAAGACTTCTAGGCCTCTTACTAATCTTTTTCAAAAGGATGTTCCATTTGTTTTCGATGAAGGTTGTAAGGAAGCCTTCGAAATACTTAAGAAATCTTTAATCACTGCTCCTATAGTCCAACCGCCTGATTGGAATTTACCCTTTGAGATTATGTGTGATGCTAGTGATTATGCTGTAAGGGTTGTTCTTGGCCAAATAATTGATAAGAAGTTAAATGTTATTCATTATGCTAGTAAAACTCTGAATAGTGCTCAAAGGAATTATGCTACTACTGAAAAGGAATTATTAGCAGTTGTTTTCGCTTGTGATAAATTTAGACGATACATTGTAGATTCGAAAGTAATTATTCATACTGATCATGTTGCAATTAAGTACCTTATGGAGAAGAAATATGCTAATCCTAGGCTTATTAGATGGGTGCTTTCGTTGAAAGAGTTTGATTTGCAGAGGAATTGAAGTTGATAACGCTAAAATCGAAGAAATTGAGAAGATGCCCTATCCAAGGGACATCAAAGGTATTCGTAGTTTCCTTGGTCATACTGGTTTTTATAGGAGGTTTATTAAAGACTTTTCTAAGACTTCTAGGCCTCTTACTAATCTTCTTCAAATGGATGTTCCATTTGTTTTCGATGAACGTTGTAAGGAAGCCTTCGAAATACTTAAGAAAGCTTTAATCACTGCTCCTATAGTCCAACCGCCTGATTGGAATGTACCCTTTTGAGATTATGTGTGATGCTAGTGATTATGCTGTAGGGGTTGTTCTTGGCCAAAGAATTGATAAGAAGTTAAATGTTATTCATTATGCTAGTAAAACTCTGGATAGTGCTCAAAGGAATTATGCAACTACTGAAAAGGAATTTTTAGCAGTTGTTTTCGCTTGTGATAAATTTAGACAATACATTGTAATTGGAAATTAATTATTCCTACTGATCATGCTACAATTAAGTACCTTATGGAGAAGAAAGATGCTAAGCCTAGGCTTATTAGATGGGTGCTTTTGTTGCAAGAGTTTGATTTGCATATTGTTGATAGAAAAGGTGCGGATAATCCTGTAGCTGATAATTTATCTAGAATGGAAAATATAGCTCATGATCCTATCCCTTTAAATGATAGTTTTCCTGATGAACAACTTGCTGTTGTTAAGGTAACCTCTCATGACGCTCCTTGGTATGCTGATTATGCAAATTTCATCGTTTCAAAGTTTTTGCCTCCAAGCTTTACTTATCAACAGAAAAGGAAATTCTTCTATGACTTGAGGCACTACTTTTGGGATGACCCACATTTATACTGTAACATCCCAAGATTTTTAAATTTTTGAAAATTCTGAAAAATCAAAAACTTTTTGAAAATTGTATTTTATTAGGTCTGAAATTTCAAAACCAGCATGGCATTCATGTTTTCATTGCATTTGTGCATTTGGGATACTGGTTTTATAATTTTTTTCAAAGAAAATAAATTATTTGACTTATATTTCAAAATTGGGAAAATTAGCAACAATTACCTTTTTATGCCCAAAGGTATTTTGGTAAATAAAATTGTGTAAAAATATTCCCAAATAGTATATTTTGATAAAGAGTATTTTTACAAAATTTTACAAATTTGTTTGAATCCAATTCGATGAGTTTTTCAAAAGTTATGAAAGATTTCAGAAAAATAGAAAAAGAAAAAAAATCGCTGATGTCAGTAGTGACGTCATCAGTCATCTTCAACCCGCGTACGGGAATTACGCCCGAGAACAGCTCACCTTGCCGTTTTGATTCCGGTCGATTTAGAGCCCCAAATTACGCCCCCTTTCTTCCTACTTATATCCCTCGACCTTCTCCATAGTTTGCACCCAAAAGCCCTCTCCGTATCGCCCCCAGGCTGCCCAATTTTGGGCCGCCATTGCCACATAGCCGCAGCTACGTCGAGGTCGATTTCGACGAGATCCGACCACCCCTCGCCCTCCCATTCGGCCCTTTCACCTCCCCATGTCTTCGTTGACCTGTTGGACATCACCCCGTGGCCGAAGGACCTCCACATAGACGAGCTCGTCTTCGACCGAGCTGCACGGCCGCCGCCGTTCATCGTCGTCCCGGTGAGTGCTGCCCTCCTTTCTCCAAACGAATTTCTCCATCGACTTTTCCGTACTAATGCGAACCTCCCGGACCTCTTATTGCAGTTGATTCATCCTCGGTTCAACGAGTTCGTCCATGCCCAAGGAGCACCGTCCGCCGCCACGACTCCGACCACGCCTCCTCGCCGTGTCAGGACGGAATCGAGCACGAGACTTGTGGCACCCCCCTCTGACACATGTCGCCAGAAAGGCGGTCGCCCCGTGCGCCAGCCCAGGATATCTGGACGCACGTTACGACAATGCAACATAGCGGAAATATCATTACACAATCAGGCCCAGAGGGCTACAATGGGTTACATGTCCATCAAGGCATGATCAATTATCATGGCCAAGTATAGCACCGGGCAGAGTTTAACTGGATGCGGAAGACATAGGTACGGCAATGGCTTGGTGCGGCTCCATTTTACAGGCATCTGGCTGGGCTACTGATCCTAGCACGCTCCTGCTCGATCTCCTTGCTTTGGTAGGAGATGGATCCTCTCAGGTCTGGCCACATGAAAAGCCAGTCTGAGTACTTTGACGTACTCGCAAGAGAATAACCACAAGACATGAACAGTCAAACAATCAGGCAACAAGTAACTAGCGACAGAAAAATAATCTAAACATGGCAAGTGACTACTTATGGCAGTCCAAGTGGGTAGCAACATGGCATCATAATAAAACATTGGATAAGCAAACAATGGGAGTACCACCAGCACAGAGTCCAAGCCAGGTGGGGTTGGATCGTGTACCGGGGGTCACACAAAGAGCTTACCTGTGACGAATAACGGTTGAACCAGTTGATACCAAGTAACACAATATATCATATTCTCGCAGCTAGGCTCACTGGCCTCTAGCCTCACAAGGCTAATCTCATCTGTCACCACTGCTAGGCCCACCGGCCTTATCTCATTTGACATCTCAAGTAACATTCCCTGCATCATCTTATTGTTTATTAAGTGTGATCAAGTCGTTCATAATTCCTTCAAACAAATCTTAAGTTTAACCTCCGGACTCGACAAAGGACAAATAGTGTGACCGACACTGAACTGTTCCATAACCTAGGAACAAGGCTAGCTGCTAGATGACATACTCCCGAGAGGTTGCAGTGACCACCCATCTAGATGCACCTTACTCAGCCGGCACTTTAGGACATCATCCTTAAGTCAAACTCAGCAAGATACACATACATAACCGTTCACGCTACCCAGACACTCCTTGTATAGCTACCAGCATAACTCTATGCCTTATGACGAAGTGAATCCGGCACGTCCCCAACGGATGAGCAACGCCTAGCTCCGGAACCTTCACAAGACTAGCCCCGACTACAACTATGCAGTATCCGACTAGACTTGCCAAGTGGGTAGCATCAAAGGAGGCTTGATAGGTTACATAGGTTACGGCCTTTCCATTTGGGGCGACAGTGGTAGTGCGTTTGATGTTCAGATTGATGGCACTATGGACTGACCCTATCGAAGTTTGGAGGGGTGTTTCATTTAATCAAGTTCCATCATTCACATATCCAAGCAACAAAGGATTAGTCCAACACAACAACCACAATAACATAATAATATATCATCAAGCAACAAACATTAGCAACACAATATTTAAGCAATAGATAGTTTGCATCAACCGGGCGACTGTGGCGGAGATGCCTCCGGCCGGTGCCAGCCTCAGGTTGACAAAGAAAATAAAACAACACATTCAACCGGGCGAGGGCGGAGATGTCTCCGGCCAGTAGCAGCCACGGGTTGAGTAAGAAAATAAAATAAAACAATTGGTTAGCGTCAACCGGACGACTATCGTGGCGAGTCCGCCAACAAGCATCATCACAGATCAACTAGTTGGTTAGCGTCGACCGGGTGACTATCGTGGCGAGTCCGCCAACAAGCGTCATCACAGATCAACTACAGATTATAACATAGTGTTTCAAACAGATGACTGTGACGGTTCCTCCAGCCGGTGTCATCATAGATCAATCACAAAGTGGGTGAGGTATGTAGCCTCCAAACAATAAACCGAAAAGCATTCATAAGAAAGAAAGCATCCATTCCACTCGAGGGTTATCTCGACGTGGTGTCAGCAATCTTGGCAAAAAGAACCAAATGAAAAGTCAGCTCCCAAGCGTCGCAGTCCGGGTGGTCTACGCCAACCATATTTGACGGAGGGACAAGAAGCAAATAACTCTTTTGGCAAATGCCCCCAACTCCGAGGATCATAAGACGACCTTCGTCCGCCCCTCACCTCGGCGAAGAAGAAGAAGCAAACAATCAACGCATGTTTTTGTTATTTAGTTGTCAAAGCCACGCAAGTGCGAGGCGCACAGATAATTCATACATCAATCTAATACACACATGGATGATGAATAAAACATGGCAGGAGTAATATTATCAGTCTCATATTAAACAAGAACAACAAACAGTCATGCATAAATAAACAGACAAACATATAATACTCGGCAAGACAATAAGCAAACAGCAAATGATATTGCGGGACGGATCATAGCAAGGGGTTAGCTTGCCTGCGAAGACGGGGATCCACTGGGCTCGGAAAGGTCGGGGTGATTCCGCGGCGTAGGGCAGTGATAGCCCCGTTCCACGGACTCCAGGATGCACGTACAAAAGGGCACCCCAAAGAATTATTTTGGAATGAGGTGAAACCAGTACCACTGGGTAGAGCTCGTCGAGACGAAGATTTAGAAATTTGAATCACCGAAAACGGACTTACGGTTCAAAAGATATTTGCGTTTGAAAATCCGTCCAGCAGGAAAAAGAAAAAGTTCTGCACGGAAAAAATAACAGTTTGGGCCGCAAATGGGCCGCTACTGTGCTGCGCACTGCGCCTTGCTGGGCCGCTGGCAGGCCAGCCTGTTACCGCACTGGACAGGGCCAGAAAACGATCCAGGAAAGGAAAGAGAAAAAAAGGAAACGTAGAGGGGATCGACCAGAGGTCGTCTTCCATCTCTGTTCCACGCACGGGAACGGCAGGGGACGGCCAGAGGGCACGCCGGAGGGTCGGCCGGCGGTGGGGACGGCCGGAGGCGGAGCACCGCGACCAGGGGGAGAGGGATAGGGCGCGGGGAGGGGCCGGAGGCTCGAGTCCGTGCTCGACATGGTCACGGCGACCATGGCCGAGCTCGGCTCGGTTCTCTCCGCTGGAAGAAACGTGGGAAGGCTCGGGGGGAGAGGGAGAGGTGCGAGTTCCAGAGGAGGTTCTGGGCTGCCTTATATAGCCAGGGAGGAGGAGAGGTAGGTGCGAGGCCGCTCGGCCATCAATGGTGCACTGCTTGCGCGGCCACGACGTGTCAACGGCTTGTGGCGGCGGTGTAGAAGCGGCGCGTCGTCGAGCGCCGTCCTTAGCCAGAGGAGCAGGTCGAACCCGGGAACCCGCACGTTGAGCTCGTGCTCGAGAGCGGCAGGAAGGAGGGAGCGGACACGCGGCCGGGCGGCGCCTAACTCCGGCCAGGAATTGATTGCGGGGATAAGAGCTTCTCGGGTTCGAGCCAAAGGAGCAGGAGAGGTGCATCCATGGCTCGGGTTCGGCGGAGCCAGAGAATAGCACGAGGGAGCCAGAGGAACAGAGGAGAGCCGAGGCGGGTGGACGCCGCATGGCACGGCCATGCCAGTGGTGACCACACCATAGGTTATGCCGATCTCGGCATCGACTCGATACGGCCAGCTCAGTGCTCCAAACGGAAAACTAATCGCGTCACCTCACGCCAAATTGAAAATCCTACAAGTTTTCTGACTAGAGTTTTTGCAAATTCAAAACTTTGTGCGACTAGAAATTCTGAAAAACAGTACTGTTTAAAAAGCAAAATTAGGTTTAGGGGTTCCAAAATAAATGGGTTTGAGCCAAAATAAATCCCTGAGATAGGTACTGGTCCAGGGCACCTATTTTGGGAGTTTTCAAGAAAAGGGGAAATGCCTTTACAAGCTTTCCAAAATCATTGAAATTTTGAGCAGAAATGAAAACAGGGAAAAGGTCCAATATTTTCTTAACAAGGTATAAAGTATTTTTGCATGGATGGGCTACATACTGCCCAGGGGTCATCCCCTAATTTTTGTAGAAATTTTGGAGACATAAAAACAGGGGTTCCCTTGGAAGTTGCATAAAGGCAAGAAAAGAGCACTACAAAGGAAGTACCTCAAATATTGCTCAAATGAGGTTGGGACAGTGGAGTGGAATGCTCAGGAGGTGGATTCATGCATCTCCCCAAAGTTGTAGAATTTTTGGATGAGTGGAAGGTGTCTGGATAATTTTCGGATTGAAACCGACATAAAAGGAAATAGGGTTTAACTTTGGAATATTGCATGGGACTAGGAAATATTTTTCCATGGGAGTGATGTATATGTATGAGGGAACCATATGGTATCTTGGTGGAATTTATTTCCAGGTACACTTGTGGTGGTGGCTTTGGTGGGATAGTCGGGAGGGGTTTTGGAAATCTCCAGAACGGACCAACGTTCGATCGGCAAAATAATGGCATGGAAATATGGTGGAGGTTGACAAGGATCGGGAATTGCTGGGAAATTTTCCAAGAGAGCGAAACCAAAGTCAAGCCAAGGACCATCTGGTTCAAGGAAAACATTTTAAAAGTACAAAAAGTTTTTTTTTTCAGGTGTGAGAAAACACCACTAAAATTAGGGACCAATTTTTGGGGTGTTACAAACCTTCCCTCCTTAAAAAGAATCTCGTCCCGAGATTCGGAGACTTATAAAGATTCCCGGAGTTATAACAAGATATTTCTCGTATGGTTTAATATACCCCTATATTAAAATATTTTAAAACTTTTTATACCAAATATTAGAGTTTAACACTGAAAGGATCGACGCTCAGCAGGACATTTTACTAAAACAAACATTATCAAGGCATGATATTTTTATCACACTCATGCATTCTAAGGATGGCATGGCAGGGGCTCACACAATCACTCAATTAGGAGCTACCACCACGAGGATATAAATATAACCTAAGGTTTTTGCTCAAATACACACATACACAACCATGGCAAAAATGAACAAGCAAGTCTACAACCAAGCAAATATCCAAGGAAACTGAATTTAAACTTGTGTAAGTAATTACCCAAAATTCATAAACAGAAGGATTGGGATATGCTCTCACATACTCTCACCTAGGGTTGTAGTTTAGAAAAGCTATATACACACTTTCATGCATATACAGGTTTTGAAAAACTTAAGGTTTCTCTTAAGAGAGGGATGATTGAGTTACTCAAATGTGAGCTCCCAAAACCCTGAATTTTGAGGGGTAGGGCCGCACCCAAAAATTTGTTTAGGCAAAGATTTCTCCACCGGCCATACTTCTAGTCTTGCAGCAAAGATAACAGGGCTAGGATACACGCATATAAGCAGTAGAATTTCTACTCTTCGAAAATATCATTTTAGCAAAAAGATCCTGGAATTTTATGGCCCCAACGAACCGGTGCAGCAGTATGGCATAATCATTTCAACCATACCGAACAAACACGTGCACAACAGTTAACAAAACCCTACACAAGAAATCCTTCTGTGCTCCAACGATGGGGGGGACACTCAACAAGCATCTAAAGCTTGTGATGGGGGTCATCGTGGAGGGCTTGGGCCCTTTCTTTAACATGAGTCCTCACAAGGTTCATATTGGGTGAGGAACCTTGCGTTGTTACATGTATGAGTTTTTCAAACCTATGCACGAGTCAACATTAAGTGAGCGGGACACCGGGGTTACAGTGTCTCATTAAATACTTCCACTTAATAGTTAAACCTGTGCAACACACACAAAATAATTCTCATACTAGAAAATAATATCATTCAAAGTTTGCATTAATTTTGCAAGCGTGCATATGTGTCGGGTTCACATATACCACTTCTGCTTTTATGTGCTCTGTCATTTCTTCAAAACCTTTCAACTGAAGAGAAAGGACATGGTATTCCGTCACACGTCAACCAAGTGGTTAACAAGAGGATCAGAACACCAAGTTTTATTACGGCTGATTCAACATCAACCAGGAAACAGACAAGAACTTGCATTACAAACAAACACAAGAAAAACAAACAACCTTACAAACTCTCACCTACCAACTTAGGACTCCTCACTTGGTGGGGACTTGGTCTGGGCATCCACTTTGTTGCCTTCTGGATCTTGCGGTTTTGGTCCTACACAAAGCTTGGTATCCACTGGGCTCTTGTCAGTGGGCTGCGGGACTCGGGCATGGGCTTGCCTATTGGAATGGCATTCCTCCAAGTGGTAGGCGAGAATGCTTTCCAAGGCGGTGGTGTAGGCTTCGAGGTGGAACAAGGTTGAGTTGAGCATCACTTCAATGCTTACCATGGGATGGCTGGGGCTTGCAAGGGATGATCTTGGCGGGAAAAGCGAGAGGCGGGAGGTTCTGTCGCGGCTTCAAAGTATCGCAGACGAGCGAGACATTTCCAAGCTGCAACTTGGAGTGCCATCTCAAGGGAATCCACGAAGTGGCTTTGACTCACATACGGCGTCGCACTTCCTAAGGCACTTGTGGCGACATACACCTCGGCATGATACTCGCTCACGCAGGAGGAGAGGTTAGACCGATATACATGGTACAACGGGCGAGAAACACAACCAATAATATCGCGAGCAGCTTCCCACAGCAGAGGTGGAAAACCGGGGTGAAACTCAGCGGTGGTCTCGAAAATAAGGGTGAGTGCCATCTAAAAACTCAAGCTAGTGTTCTTGGGAGAGAGGAGAGCGCAGGATTCTGAGCGGGATCTGCTTCAAGAGAGTTGGGTTGCAAAGGATAGCAGGTGAGGGTGGGATTTTATAGGTAGCGAGGACTTGGGTTTCATACTAATGGGTAGTGTCGATTCCTTCTCAAGGAAGAAACCGGTGAGTCTGGTTGGGTAAGATTGGGACAAGTTTTACTGCACCATACTGTTGACCGACACGAGCCATGCCGGTTAGGCGGAGATGGGTTAAATCCATCGGGTCATTGTCGGGCAAAAGTAAGGCGGGGATTTCCCTGCTAGGGTAGTCTACAGCCAGCCTGGTGCTCTGATACCATGCTCTGTGGCACCCCCCTCTGACACATGTCGCCAGAAAGGCGGTCGCCCCGTGCGCCAGCCCAGGATATCTGGACGCACGTTACGACAATGCAACATAGCGGAAATATCATTACACAATCAGGCCCAGAGGGCTACAAAGGGTTACATGGCCATCAAGGCATGATCAATTATCATGGCCAAGTATAGCACCGGGCAGAGTTTAACTGGATGCGGAAGACATAGGTACGGCAATGGCTTGGTGCGGCTCCATTCCACAGGCATCTGGCTGGGCTACTGATCCTAGCACGCTCCTGCTCGATCTCCTTGCTTTGGTAGGAGATGGATCCTCTCAGGTCTGGCCACATGAAAAGCCAGTCTGAGTACTTTGACGTACTCGCAAGAGAATAACCACAAGACATGAACAGTCAAACAATCAGGCAACAAGTAACTAGCGACAGAAAAATAATCTAAACATGGCAAGTGACTACTTATGGCAGTCCAAGTGGGTAGCAACATGGCATCATAATAAAACATTGGATAAGCAAACAATGGGAGTACCACCAGCACAGAGTCCAAGCCAGGTGGGGTTGGATCGTGTACCGG
Organism: Puccinellia tenuiflora; assembly: GCA_012064385.1. Classification (NCBI taxonomy): domain Eukaryota; kingdom Viridiplantae; phylum Streptophyta; class Magnoliopsida; order Poales; family Poaceae; genus Puccinellia; species Puccinellia tenuiflora. Next base: position 1,903,624 of record QRDG01000025.1, read on the forward strand.
GGGTCACACAAAGAGCTTACCTGTGACGAATAACGGTTGAACCAGTTGATACCAAGTAACACAATAAATCATATTCTCGCAGCTAGGCTCACTGGCCTCTAGCCTCACAAGGCTAATCTCATCTGTCACCACTGCTAGGCCCACCGGCCTTATCTCATTTGACATCTCAAGTAACATTCCCTGCATCATCTTATTGTTTATTAAGTGTGATCAAGTCGTTCATAATTCCTTCAAACAAATCTTAAGTTTAACCTCCGGACTCGACAAAGGACAAATTGTGTGACCGACACTGAACTGTTCCATAACCTAGGAACAAGGCTAGCTGCTAGATGACATACTCCCGAGAGGTTGCAGTGACCACCCATCTAGATGCACCTTACTCAGCCGGCACTTTAGGACATCATCCTTAAGTCAAACTCAGCAAGATACACATACATAACCGTTCACGCTACCCAGACACTCCTTGTATAGCTACCAGCATAACTCTATGCCTTATGACAAAGTGAATCCGGCACGTCCCCAACGGATGAGCAACGCCTAGCTCCGGAACCTTCACAAGACTAGCCCCGACTACAACTATGCAGTATCCGACTAGACTTGCCAAGTGGGTAGCATCAAAGGAGGCTTGATAGGTTACATAGGTTACGGCCTTTCCATTTGGGGCGACAGTGGTAGTGCGTTTGATGTTCAGATTGATGGCACTATGGACTGACCCTATCGAAGTTTGGAGGGGTGTTTCATTTAATCAAGTTCCATCATTCACATATCCAAGCAACAAAGGATTAGTCCAACACAACAACCACAATAACATAATAATATATCATCAAGCAACAAACATTAGCAACACAATATTTTAAGCAATAGATAGTTTGCATCAACCGGGCGACTGTGGCGGAGATGCCTCCGGCCGGTGCCAGCCTCAGGTTGACAAAGAAAATAAAACAACACATTCAACCGGGCGAGGGCGGAGATGTCTCCGGCCAGTAGCAGCCACGGGTTGAGTAAGAAAATAAAATAAAACAATTGGTTAGCGTCAACCGGACGACTATCGTGGCGAGTCCGCCAACAAGCATCATCACAGATCAACTAGTTGGTTAGCGTCGACCGGGTGACTATCGTGGCGAGTCCGCCAACAAGCGTCATCATAGATCAACTACAGATTATAACATAGTGTTTCAAACAGATGACTGTGACGGTTCCTCCAGCCGGTGTCATCATAGATCAATCACAAAGTGGGTGAGGTATGTAGCCTCCAAACAATAAACCGAAAAGCATTCATAAGAAAGAAAGCATCCATTCCACTCGAGGGTTATCTCGACGTGGTGTCAGCAATCTTGGCAAAAAGAACCAAATGAAAAGTCAGCTCCCAAGCGTCGCAGTCCGGGTGGTCTACGCCAACCATATTTGACGGAGGGACAAGAAGCAAATAACTCTTTTGGCAAATGCCCCCAACTCCGAGGATCATAAGACGACCTTCGTCCGCCCCTCACCTCGGCGAAGAAGAAGAAGCAAACAATCAACGCATGTTTTTGTTATTTAGTTGTCAAAGCCACGCAAGTGCGAGGCGCACAGATAATTCATACATCAATCTAATACACACATGGATGATGAATAAAACATGGCAGGAGTAATATTATCAGTCTCATATTAAACAAGAACAACAAACAGTCATGCATAAATAAACAGACAAACATATAATACTCGGCAAGACAATAAGCAAACAGCAAACGATATTGCGGGACGGATCATAGCAAGGGGTTAGCTTGCCTGCGAAGACGGGGATCCACTGGGCTCGGAAAGGTCGGGGTGATTCCGCGGCGTAGGGCAGTGATAGCCCCGTTCCACGGACTCCAGGATGCACGTACAAAAGGGCACCCCAAAGAATTATTTTGGAATGAGGTGAAACCAGTACCACTGGGTAGAGCTCGTCGAGACGAAGATTTAGAAATTTGAATCACCGAAAACGGACTTACGGTTCAAAAGATATTTGCGTTTGAAAATCCGTCCAGCAGGAAAAAGAAAAAGTTCTGCACGGAAAAAATAACAGTTTGGGCCGCAAATGGGCCGCTACTGTGCTGCGCACTGCGCCTTGCTGGGCCGCTGGCAGGCCAGCCTGTTACCGCACTGGACAGGGCCAGAAAACGATCCAGGAAAGGAAAGAGAAAAAAAGGAAACGTAGAGGGGATCGACCAGAGGTCGTCTTCCATCTCTGTTCCACGCACGGGAACGGCAGGGGACGGCCAGAGGGCACGCCCGGAGGGTCGGCCGGCGGTGGGGACGGCCGGAGGCGGAGCACCGCGACCAGGGGGAGAGGGATAGGGCGCGGGGAGGGGCCGGAGGCTCGAGTCCGTGCTCGACATGGTCACGGCGACCATGGCCGAGCTCGGCTCGGTTCTCTCCGCTGGAAGAAACGTGGGAAGGCTCGGGGGGAGAGGGAGAGGTGCGAGTTCCAGAGGAGGTTCTGGGCTGCCTTATATAGCCAGGGAGGAGGAGAGGTAGGTGCGAGGCCGCTCGGCCATCAATGGTGCACTGCTTGCGCGGCCACGACGTGTCAACGGCTTGTGGCGGCGGTGTAGAAGCGGCGCGTCGTCGAGCGCCGTCCTTAGCCAGAGGAGCAGGTCGAACCCGGGAACCCGCACGTTGAGCTCGTGCTCGAGAGCGGCAGGAAGGAGGGAGCGGACACGCGGCCGGGCGGCGCCTAACTCCGGCCAGGAATTGATTGCGGGGATAAGAGCTTCTCGGGTTCGAGCCAAAGGAGCAGGAGAGGTGCATCCATGGCTCGGGTTCGGCGGAGCCAGAGAATAGCGCGAGGGAGCCAGAGGAACAGAGGAGAGCCGAGGCGGGTGGACGCCGCATGGCACGGCCATGCTAGTGGTGACCACACCATAGGTCATGCCGATCTCGGCATCGACTCGATACGGCCAGCTCAGTGCTCCAAACGGAAAACTAATCGCGTCACCTCACGCCAAATTGAAAATCCTACAAGTTTTCTGACTAGAGTTTTTGCAAATTCAAAACTTTGTGCGACTAGAAATTCTGAAAAACAGTACTATTTAAAAAGCAAAATTAGGTTTAGGGGTTCCAAAATAAATGGGTTTGAGCCAAAATAAATCCCTGAGATAGGTACTGGTCCAGGGCACCTATTTTGGGAGTTTTCAAGAAAAGGGGAAATGCCTTTACAAGCTTTCCAAAATCATTGAAATTTTGAGCAGAAATGAAAACAGGGAAAAGGTCCAATATTTTCTTAACAAGGTATAAAGTATTTTTGCATGGATGGGCTACATACTGCCCAGGGGTCATCCCCTAATTTTTGTAGAAATTTTGGAGACATAAAAACAGGGGTTCCCTTGGAAGTTGCATAAAGGCAAGAAAAGAGCACTACAAAGGAAGTACCTCAAATATTGCTCAAATGAGGTTGGGACAGTGGAGTGGAATGCTCAGGAGGTGGATTCATGCATCTCCCCAAAGTTGTAGAATTTTTGGATGAGTGGAAGGTGTCTGGATAATTTTCGGATTGAAACCGACATAAAAGGAAATAGGGTTTAACTTTGGAATATTGCATGGGACTAGGAAATATTTTTCCATGGGAGTGATGTATATGTATGAGGGAACCATATGGTATCTTGGTGGAATTTATTTCCAGGTACACTTGTGGTGGTGGCTTTGGTGGGATAGTCGGGAGGGGTTTTGGAAATCTCCAGAACGGACCAACGTTCGATCGGCAAAATAATGGCATGGAAATATGGTGGAGGTTGACAAGGATCGGGAATTGCTGGGAAATTTTTTCAAGAGAGCGAAACCAAAGTCAAGCCAAGGACCATCTGGTTCAAGGAAAACATTTTAAAAGTACAAAAAGTTTTTTTTTTCAGGTGTGAGAAAACACCACTAAAATTAGGGACCAATTTTTGGGGTGTTACAAGACTGCGCCATCGTCTTCACCGTGTCGTCCGGCATCCCGTTGTGGTATTCGTCGAGCCCAAGCCGCACCGGAGCGCCGCCGTCCTCCGAGACAGAGCCGTCGCCGCCGCGCCCCGACCTTCTTTGGTGACCATCCGCCGACAGGTATGGTCAACGCATCCAGGACCGTTAGATCTACTTTTCACGGCCACGATTAGATCTATTACACTGAACCGGTACGGTTAGATCTAGACCATTAGATCCAAATCCAACGGCCCAGGAGCAGATCCACGTCATCGCCGAGTCAGCACCCCGTCAGCCGCCAGTCAGCGCCACGCTAGCAGATCCAGCCAATCGGAGATCGCCACATGGAGGAGCATTTTTTCTGATTTTTCCCGGATTAGATTTATCTGTCTGTTTTGCAGAAAAGCCCCTGCATCTTAGATTTATCATAACTTTTTCTCTGTTAGGCCAAATTCAAATATTTTTATATATTTGAAATCCTTAGAACTAGTAGAATCTTTTGGTTGTATTAGTTTTCTGTTTTGTCAAATTTATAATTATTCAATTTTCAAATGTGAAGTTTGAGTAATTTTGACATAACTTTAGTTTAAAATTAGCTTTTTGAGTGAATCCAATTCTGTTAGCTTTTTCTAAAAGCCCTCTACCCATTAGAGCCTCTTCTGGTTTTTATAAAAACTAGTAAAGATGCACGTGCATAGCACGTCTTGTTACTGTTAGATTGAAAAAATGAAAATAAAATAGGCTTGAACAGTTGCATGGTTTCATACAATATCCCTCTTGATTTTGAGCCCTTCATGTGCGACCAATTCCAAAATTCAGAAATAAAGTCTAATACTCTGTATGGAACTAAATTTTTATTTATTTCACAGGTATATATTCAAAATATGCACCATGCCAAGTATATAGTCGGGTTCAAATGTTACGAAAATACAAAATACATTTGCATACTGCACAACAAAAGGTCAATGTAAAATTTCAATCTGGTCGATACCAAATATGAAATATCTCGTGTAGATTCATCTTTAATTTCAAAACATGCCTAAGAAATAGACATCAATCGGGTGGTGCTCAGTCTTGCAAGCTTTTGCTATTTGTAGAACCATTTCTTGTGCACATACACCTTGAATGGTAAAAGACGTTGACTCCATTCCCTGAATATCAAGATTGCAATGAGGGTGCAAATAAAGATTAATGGTCTAGAAGATACATAATCTCGATAATTTGCTTACTGAACTTGGAACAATGTAGCAGGATTTTGGGAGTAAATCAATGCTATGATATACTTCAGTGTCATGAAATAACCTTCTTTGCTGATTTTGACCTGAACCAGTTATTTGTAATTGTGCTCGGACCTAAGGGGTATCTGAACAAAACCGAAACAATTTAGCATCTAATCGACCTATGTCGCTACGATTTTTGCCATGTAAAATCACCCATCCCTGTCGACCCATACAGAAGAAATGCCCTCCATAAACCTCCAAGTTACCAACACATCAAAATACATTTTATTTGACGCAAAATAAAACCTTTTACATATATCTCAATAATCTAAAAGTGCACGTGTGTGCACGTGTAATTGTAGGAATTTATTCGCTCATCCTTGTTAGGAGACAAATATTAAACGGATAAACAATCTTGCCATTAGAGAGGATTTGTGTAAATAATGATTGTAACAATGTCGATGCGACTTCTTTTCTTCTACTTCTTTTGACTTCTCACACTAACTCAGCTACAGTCAGCCTATATAGTCAATATGGCCATCTAAAAGTTACCGCTTGATCAAGAAATTTAAACTTGATTTCTCTTTGAATCCGAACATAAGCTGGTACATTACAGTTGCTACTACTCTGGCTAGAACTTTGCAATTCCTGCTATCTTCTCTCAAGATAGAAAGTATGGTTCGTTTCACCGCTTTTTCCTTGCAATTTTTTTTCAGTCAAACATGTGAGCAAAACACTTATTCACAAGCATTTAGATCTAAGATATTAGTGGTGGGAGTTTAAGTATATCTTCAGTTCAGACATGTTCAAAAATATATACAAACAGGTATGTAGTGTCCTAAGGTGGTTGCATATAGACAAGGCATGCTCACTATAGTGTGGATTAAAGCAGGTAAAAAACACATCTCAAACAATCGTATAAATCCAGTGAAACCATTGATATATTCCTACAAAGCTTTTGTACCGTTCATTTCTCTTCATCGTTTCTTCCAGGAGAGAGTGGTATTCAAAATCTATAAATATATCAACAATTGTGTAGTTTGAATAAGTGAAGAGAGCTTTCGTGTGGCAGTGCATAATTTTTGGCTATAGTATGTAATAAACACATGGAACCATCACTAATCTCCCTCGATTAAAATATAGCATATTTCAGAGGCTTGAGCAGAAAAGAAATAAAATATCCTCGCTTAAAATCTAACTTAACCTTTGAAACAATAGAATCGGCACCATTTATTGACTTACAAACCAAAGGATGAGAAGAAAAGAAAAAGAGCATACAAGTATACAACTGTAGTTGTTACATTACCTCTGGCCAAAATGTTTGCCATCAAGAATCAAGTAGTCAGGAAAGTTTGACTGATGCTGGTCATTCTCTCTTGATCAATCCTGGCAAAAAATGCATATACCTTATTCATGTATCAAAGTGAAACATGTAACACTTGCAGTTCGAGCTTTGCATAACCCTCCGAAGAAAGAAGAAAAATCCTGAACCCGCCAATTATTTCCTGGTATCCACTCTTTTAGATCTCTGCTGCCAAAGCACATCGAGCTGTGTGATGATTAACATCTAAAGATAATGCATCTTTCGGGGACGTTGGTGAGGCGGGCAACTGCATGAAGAGCTCCCCGTTCTTGCAAGCTGTGAGACATATGAAGATACCATTAAATTTAGAGAATAGTAAAAGAGAGGATTTTAGAACTTACCTACGTCCCAATAAACATGACAAGAATTTGGGGATTTGGGGGGGTTGATTTGTGCCCCGACCAGTGTGTACAATTGGGGAAAGGCTCTGAAGATTCATATCATGAACTAATGAAGGCGATGGCACTTACCGCCATGCTGGATGCAGGGCACGAACCCATGAGCCCCTTGACGGGGGAAGTCGACACCAACGGACCAACCTCGCCATGCTCGCCTGCATCGACGGATAAGACAACAGACGCTCGGTTAAGCAATCCAGCCATCCAGGTCAGAAATTGTGGAGGTCAATGGGTAAGTAGTCATAGATGGAGAACACGATCTGAAACCTGCAGCGGCCGGCGGGGTCTCTGTGGCGCACTCCTGAACGGTCGTGACGTCTCCGGCTCGGCTCCGGTACGGACACGCGCCGGCTTGCGCGGAGGGGCGGGCATCTGCTGATGTAGCGGCAGTGATTCCGTCGATGGCGCGCGGATGGAGTCGAGGTGGCACGATGGCAGGCAACGACCTAGAAGCGGAGGGCCGGGGATATTTTTGTGCACGATGGCAAGCACATCAGGAAACTGTTGGCGTGATTTCAGGAAGGAGATGGTGGTCTCACGGGATCGTGGGGGATGCGTAGCCATACTAACGATGGCGGAAGACGGCAAAACATTGAATCTAGGCCGTTGGATGCTGTGGCAGACCATTGAAGTCCGGTAGACTGTTGGATTTTTTCAACTGGGTATGATCCGAAGGTCCTGGTTGGTCTGTGTACACAAAGTTGGGTGGACATAGAAAAACTAAAGTTGGCTCTTTTATAAGTAGTGTAGATAGTTTGTAGCATTGTTTTAATTAATTGTTGTGTATGCCCTTTTGGGAATTTAAAAATAGTTTATTTATTTCTAAATTGCATTTTTGGGTCTTATGACATCATGCATGTTTTCAAAAATAGAAAATATAGTTGAATTAATAATTGTGATTTAAAAATGCATTTCATGCATATCATGTATTTTTGCTTGATTAAATTGCTTGTATATTTATTTCTTGCCTTGTGTGAATTGTTTAGATTATTCGGAGAGTCAGGAGAACGTTTGCAATTGTTGCACCTGCAACTCCTGGCAAGGCAAGTGATGCTGACTTCATAAATTTCCGAAGTATTTTGATATGCATTGTAGTTTACTTTTTCTAAGTAGAATTGCATGTCAGGTTTATTACTATGCTATGCTAGACCTGTTTAGTATTACTCCAAATATTTCCTAAGTGTCTAGTACCTATATAATAACTTAGTAGATATAAGCATTGCTACGCTGAAAATGTATTATAAAAGTAAAGGTGATGAAAATTCTACTAAGTTAACGAACCACCTGGGTGGATGTGTTATGTGGATGGAGGTTTATAGTTGAGTGGCTACTCGGGGCCATTTCTATGGTGGTTTTCACCCGAGATGCTCACTTGTGGATGGCCACCCAGCAACAAAGAGATTGAAGTTGCTCCAAGTGAAGAATGCTTTTCGTGCAGCCACATGTCATATGGGCTCTGGCTTGACTTAGTAAGTTGCGTGGAACCGGCCCTGGTTGACAAGCAGATGTAGTGGATGTAGGTGGGAACGGGTCAAGACGGCAGTGGTCGGGGAAATGCTTCTGAAGGGTCTCGTCTCAATCTTCTCCTTTCCTTTTCACTTCAAGAAGGGTCAAGCTCAGAATGGGCTGATTGAGTCAAGTGGTGAAAGTGCACAACCTCTGTAGAGTGTCAAACTAAGTACTTAGCCGTGTCCCCGGTTACGGACAATTTTGAGTATCGGAGCAAGGATGTCAACAAGAGATCTCATCATTCCAACTTCTTAAGTAAAAATTTGATGAACTTGTGTGTGGAGACAATCCTGGATTTTGCTCCATGGAATGATCTCATACCTTTTTGAAAAGAAAAGTGTTTGAAAAGATAGGGAAAAATTGGCTTTACACAAAAATAGACTTGAACTACACCAGCCATATATGCATATAGTTAATAGAAATTTTTGCCTTATGAGTCCACAAGTATCACTCGCCAGATCCATACAAATGGTTGTGACCAATTTTTGGCTGCAATGCTTTTACTGTTGCAGGTTGCTCCGACGCTGAGTGAGGTTTCGATTAATGGTTTCGAGTCTGCAACCACCATGTTCGCCTGTGGCACATGTAGATGATGGAGGCTCATTGCTAATTTTATTTCCGCTGTGCTGATCTTTGTAAAATGCTAGCTTCGAGCTATGCAAAGTTGTAATGGTTTATGTTTAAATCTCGATTCAGACGTGTAATAAATTGATACATTGTTATGGTACTTCATCGTAACTGTGTGTGCAAACGAATCGATCCAGGGATTTGCACTATACACAGGGACTTGCCTATTTTTAAGTGCAGGTCCGCTACATATACAAGGAGGGGGTCGATGGAATTTTGAGGAGATGTATTCCTGAGCATGAATAGGAGGAATTATTGCGGAAGTGCCACAACAGTGGCTATGGAGGGCATCACGCAGGAGAAAAGACTGCACATAAGGTTCTTCAATCAGGTTTTTATTGGCCTACTTTATTCAAGGATGCTAAAAGGTTTGTTTCATCTTGTGACGAGTGTCAAAGGGTTGGTAACATTAGTAGACGTAATGAAATGGCTATGAATTATTCTCTTATTATTGAGCCTTTTGATTGTTGGGGATTTGATTTTATGAGTCCTTTTCCCACTTCACATGGGAACACTCATATCCTTGTTGCTGTAGACTATGTTACTAATTGGGTAGAAGCTATACCAACTAAAAGTGCCGATCATAAGACCTCTCTAAAAATGCTTAAAGAAGTTATTTTCCCTAGGTTTGGTGTGCCTAGATATCTTATGATAGATGGAAGGTCCCATTTTATTCATGGTGCTTTTAGAAAGGTATTAGCTAAATATGATGTTAATCACAGAGTTTCTTCACCTTATCACCCTCAAACTAGTGGGCAAGTTGAGTTAACTAATAGAGAGATCATGTTAATATTGCAAAAGACTGTTAGCAAGTCTAGGAAGAATTGGTCTAAAAAACTTAATGATGCTTTATGGGCTTATAGAACTGCTTATAAAAATCCTATGGGCATGTCTCCTTATAAAATGGTTTATGGGAAGGCATGTCATTTGCCTCTTGAATTAGAACATAAAGCTTATTGGGCTGTTAGACAACTTAATTCTGATCCTAATCTTGCCGGTAAAACCAGATTGCTTAAATTGAGCTCCTTGGAAGAGTGGAGAAATGAAGCTTATGAAAATGCTCGTTTGTTTAAGGAGAAAGTAAAGAGATGGCATGATAAGATAATTTAATGTTGGTGACAAAGTGCTTTTGTATAGGTCTCGTCTCAGATTTTTTGCAGGCAAGTTGCTCTCTTAATGGGAAGGACCATTCATCATTGAGGAAGTTTATCGTTCCGGTGCTATAAAAATTAACAGTCTTGACGGAGACAAGCCTCAAGTGGTGAATGGTCAGCGACTCAAGCACTATATCTCCGGTAATCCCCTGGAGAAGGATGCCGATGTTATTCAAGTGGTGTCTCTAGAAGAATTTATTGAAACCAAATACCGGAAGACTCTAGAGTCAGAAAGCGAATAGGTAACTGTTTTGGTAAGTAAAGTGCCTCGAAAAATTCCAGAAAATTTATATTATTTATTTTTGGAAAATTAGGAAAATTCGGGGACCAGACGGAGTAAAAGACAGAGTACAGGAGGCAGGGGCGACCCTCTGCCACGGTGGGACCCGCCCCTGGCCTGTGGACACCTCCTCCGACTCCGCCTGGTCTCGTTATTTTCCTTTTATTGCAAAAATCCCGACTATAAATTTCCCGAATTTTTCGAGTAGCGTATCCCGTGTTTTTCGCCGTGTTTTCGTTCCGAGCTTTTCTTGGCAGGGTCTCGAGAGTCTCCACCTAGATGTCTTCTTGCGGATCTAGCGGGGAAGATTACGCAGCAAGGCGCCTTCGCTAGATCCAGCAGGACATCAATCACGGTAACTTCATGAACTGGGCGACGGATGAGGAGATCGCCGCCAGGAAAGTGGAGCTAGAGCGCAACATGCGGGAAGAAGTGAGAAGGGCAGCATCACGTCAGCCGGGAGGAAGAACTAGGAATCCAAGGGGAGGCAATCCTATTTTTGTGGGATCTATTAACCCTCGATGTGCTTATTCTGATGATGTTTCAGGGACAGTGCCACAGCAGCAGGATCCCCACATTGCTCCATTGTTGGCGGAGGCTCATAGAGTGACCGATCAGTTCTGCGAGCAGTTTTGTTGCTTACCTCTCAATACGATACCACCGTCTCCTCCGAGGGAGTGATTCGTCTATTGGGTAATGGCACTCCCTTGGATTGTTCCAAGCTTGGGGGAGTGCCCCGGTATCTTTATATTTTATCTTTTATTTCCTTAGTCACGTGAGTCGTATCATGAGTAGAGAAATTAACATATAGTATGGTTTTGCAATGTGTCACGTTGCTCCTTGTGAGTCTTTTGTATCCGTTGGTGTGTGGTTTTCTATAATGGAATATAAATGAGAAGCATCTTTTATTCTTCTACACTTTATATTTTATTATGGCAATCTCTCTCATCTACTGGTCTTGTGGTAAGTGATGATTTGACATTGGGTGTATGAGTAGAAGTTTATTCGGTATTCGCAAGCATGACCTTGTTTAACTTGCAATAATTACATCGATGCTTGAGTAGAGAAGAGGAATTTGATTGCACATATACTATCCTTTATATCTTACATGCTTGTGAATTCTCTAGCTTGCATACTTTTGTATTAGATTTATTTCTGACAGTGATGATAAGCTTTATGTCGCATGTTTGGCATATTGTTCTAGATAACATATTTGGTTTACATCTCTCAACACTGTATGTTTGCTTCAAATACCTTCTTTGCTAAGCCCAAAAATTTGTACTGAGTGTATGGTTCACTCGTGCATCCAAATCCCAAAGCCAATCTATCCTGCCAGCTGAGTCCACAATATCTACCTATGCATGGTATTTCTTGCCATTCCAAGTAAATTTGTCATGTGCTATCTTTAAAAATTGAAAATACTCCTTTTGTGCCTCTGTTTTTAAGCTCATGAGGGAGTATGATATCTACATTGAAAATACAATGTTGACCTATGATGTTAGCAAGTATGATATCTACACTGTGTCTTTTATGTCTCATGATAGTTGTTCATTTTTCTTATGTCAGTTCTAACTCTTCTATCATAAGAATACAGCCTCAATGATTTGCAACTCGTGGAAAGATAACTTGATAGTTGAAGCATTTAAATGGATCTTTCTTGCAATATGAGCTGACAAGTATAATTGCCTCTTGAGCGGAGTCTCCGTTTGCCATTGCTTAATAAGCTTCTGTTTTATTTCACCTTAACATGTTATAGTTACATTACTTGTCTTTGAGAAGCTTTGTGAGAGAAAGGTTGCTGTTTAAAAATGTATTGGTGTTTGATGAGTAAATACTGATGCTTCATGTTCGTATTCTTCATTTATCGACACTTCACTCCATAAACCTGTGGTCATGTTTACCGAGCTCAGTTTTCGCTTGGGGACAAGCTGAGTCTAAGCTTGGGGGAGTTGATACGTCCATTTTGCATCACTATTTTACATCATAATTTACCTTTATTTATTGATATATTTCATATTATGATGCAATACTTATGTTATTTTACCTTATTTTGCATGATTTGCAATTATTGGGGATGCATCTGCCGGAGCCCGGAATCAGCTTGAAAATTACCTATGAAGATACCTGACGTCAGAAGATCCAAAAATTCCAGAAAAATTCGGAGATAAATATTTTGGGAAATAAGTCAAGGAGCCAAAAGGGCGCATGGAGGCGAGCTCCAGGGAGCAGGGGCGGCCCCCTGCCACGGGTCCACCCTAGGCCGCGGGTGGGACCCGCCCCTGGCCCCTGTGGCCCCCCTCCGGCTCCCCTTCGGCATAATACTTCCCTTTGACCTAAAAACGTCGGTGGGATCAACCAATAATTTTTCCGCCGCCTCCACGAGGCGGAAACCAGACAGGGAGAAGAAGAGCTCCGACAGGGAGAAAATTGCCGCAGAATCTTCCTCCCGGAGGGGGGGGGGGGGAATCGCCGCCATCATCATCGCCATCACGCCGGGCATCATCGGGATCATCATCAACATCATCTCCACCATCAGCACCATCATCACCGTCGCCATCCCATCTCATCTCGCTATAACAATTATCATTGTGTTGCTATTAGTTCATCGGAATCGTATCCCGGGCGTTGATTACCACTTGTAGTTGATGTTTGAGAGTTTTATCGGTGAATTATCATTACAATCAGATTGTTGCCCATGTTCATATCACCTCTGATCATGATCCATATGATGTCGTGTGAGTAGTTCATTCGGTTCTTGAGGACATGGGGAAAGTCTAGTTGCTAGTAATTGCATAATGTTGAGTAATATTTAATTGTTTGATTATATGTTGTGGTGTAATTCCTCTAGTGGTATCGTGTGAACATCGACTACATGATACTTCACCTTTCAAAGGGCCTAGGGGAATGCATAGTGTATTTAGTTTGCCTATGGTAGGGTTGCAGGAGTGACAGAAAACTAAACCCCAATTCGCGAACTAGTGCACTAGGGAGTGTAGGGTCTCGGAGTTTAAGGTTGTGGTTAGGTTTTTATCTTAATTACTTTCTTGTAGTTGCGGATGCTTGCAAGGGGTTTAATCACAAGTATGTATTTGTCCAAGTAAGGACGATGCATTAGCATAGGTCTACCCACCCAGCATTTTATCAAAACGTTGAAGATTAATCACCGGCGTGCAATGAAAATGACTATGCAGAAGTTCTCATGTGTCCTCGAGAACGTTTTAATTATCATAAGTAGCACAACCGGCCTGTCCTTTGAGCTTAAAAGGATTGGGCTATTCGCTACAACTATTGTAGCACCCTTTTATTTACTTGTTCTTTATTTGTTCTTTATATCAAAACTCCAAAAATATTTGTCTTTTAGTGCTTGCAGTAAAACCTTGCTGAAATCTACTTGTCAACACCTTCTGCTCCTCGTTGGGTTCGACACTCTTACTTATCGAAAGGACTACGATAGATCCCCTATACTTGTGGGTCATCAGCCCCCCACGCCTATATAAAGAGGAGAGGGCTGGGCGCAGCACAAAACCCTAGCCGCACCACCCCTCTCCTCCCTCCTCTCTCTCTCGTACACGACTTGGCGAAGCCCTGTCCGCGGGGAAACCTCCACCATCTCCACCACCACACCGTCGTGCAGCTGGGATCTCACGAGCCACTTCTTCCTCCCTTGCGGGATCAAGGAGAACAAGTCTACATCGATCTGTATGTGTGGATACCGCGGAGGTGCTGCTCGTGCGATGCTCCATCGGATTGGATCTCGGATCGGATAATACATCTCCTCGCGACTAGATGAGTCGAGTTGCGGGGATCGACTAGCCAACCCCTGCATCAACAAAACGCTTTTTTCTCGTTCTTCAAGGGTAAGAGATCCTCCTCGCTATCTTCGTCTAATAGATCTAGATCCGTTGGGTTTCTTCCGCTTGCTACGTAGGAATTTTTTTTGTTTTCTATGCAATGAACCCTTTCAGTGGTATCAGAGCCTAGATCTATTCGTAGATGTTGGTGCGATTAGAACACAAGGAGTTGTGGGCGTTGATGTTCTTATTGGTACCTCCTCGTGTGTATTTTGTATCTCATGGAATAGTTGGATTGAAGCGGCCCGGACCAACTTTACTAATCCAAGTACGAGAGACCGGTTCCACACTTGTCGTGCAACTTGTATTGCACATGTGGCTGGCGGGTGTCTGTTTCTCTAGCTATAGTGAGATGCGATCTACAATGGGAGGCCTTTAAAAAGGATGAGTAAATAAGAAACTTTTATATCACCGTTGTGTCTATGTGTAGATTATAACAGTTCTATCTCGTGACCCATAGAAGCCACGTAAAAATTGCATAAACAAAGTAGAGGACGTCTAACTTGTTTTTGCAGGGTTTGTGATATGGTATGGCCAAGATGTGATTTGTGATAATGTACGCACTGATCATGTTTTGTAAATTTCAGGACTTGCATGTCGATGAGTACGGCAACCGGCAGGAGCCATATGGTTGTCTCTTTACTATTGTAAGACCTGCGTGTCACTTTAACGCCATGTAATTGCTTTTACTTTATTGTTAAGAGTAGCAATAGTTGTAGCAGCAATAGTTGATGGAGGCAACTATGAGACGGCGACGTCATGCTGGTGGTGATGGAGATCATGCCGGTGCTTTGGAGATGGAGATCAAAGGCACAAGAAGAAAATGATATACCATGTCACAATTAAATTGCGTGTGATGTTTATCCTTTTATGCACCTTGTTTTGCTTTTATGTGATTGCGATGATAGCATTATAAGGTGATCTCTCTCGTTAATATCAAAATAATAAAGTGTTCTTCCCTAGTATGCACCGTTGCAAAAGTTCATCGTTTTGAAGCACCACGTGATGATCGGGTGTGATAGACTCTACATTCACATACAATGGGTGTAAGCCAGATTTACACACACAGAAATACTACGGTTTCCTTGACGAGCCTAGCTTGTACATAAATGGCCTCGGAACACAAGAAACGAAAGGTTAAACACGAGTCATATGGATGATATGATCAACATGGTGATGTTCAACATTGAAGCTACATCATCTCACGTTGAAAGAATGACATGGTCGCCTNATCCACAAAGTACCTTACACTTAGATTGTTAATTGAGATAAAACTGTTATGATCTGGCAAATCAATTTAGATAGGTACCGTGTTAGTGAATTGTAAATTTTCGGTAAAACCGACCTAGCTCCATATGAGTAATAGTTGATCTGAAGAACAATAATTCCGACTTAGTATCTGGTGTCATGCGTGTTTCCACAATACCGGATCTTAAAAGAATGTTTTTGAGAATCAAGGTAATCCGGGAGCTGAAAAGGATTGTTTTCAGATACAGGCATGGAGTCAAAGAGTATAATTTAGTGTGACAATGTGTGCTTATATTGCTTGAATATATGCAAGGATTGCAGGCACTAAAATTATTCTCTGAATTCCTTCTTTCGAGCTACAGTAGCTTCATCACAAAGTTGTTATGATGGGATGGATTAAAAGTATGTGGTAAAGATTGTTTACTAGACTTGGAGATAGCTAAGAGTGGAATTGGGAAGAATGCTAAAAAATATGGTGATATTGAGTAAAGCAATCAACTTCAAAGTGTGACTCCAAAGGTGGTAGTAAATGACTAACACGCCAAGGAGCATGTGCTAGTTTGACTGACATTGTTTGATGTTGAATGATTCTTCTATAAAGGAAAGGAAATACTGAAAATAAGAATTACAAAAGTATATGGCAGAAAATAAAATACTGGAAAAGTCCAGCTCAGATGTATATAAATGATATACAAGTGATAGATGTGATTTACTAGTTAACTATGTATTCCTTGGGTATTTTGGATACCGGATTGGATAGTATGATTTGTCATACAAATACAATACAAGAAATACAATGGCCGAAAAGAACTAGTAGAAGATATTGTGACGATGCACGACGAGAATGGAAATAAATTGTTATTTTGTTCACCGTTGCATCCAACCAAAACTTCAAGATTTATTTTAAGAACTTAATAAATTTTTATTATGTTCCGGTTGTTTGTAAGAATAATAGTTATTCAAACTATGACCATGTTCCATAATTGATGGATGAGTTAATATAAATCGCATTGGAAACATCTATAAATGCTAAACGTCGCAATACGAAAAATTAAAGAATTCCACTTAAATTGTGACACCACCCTTTTAGTTCATATTGGAAAGGAAAACATGAAGGAACTCCATGTTGATGGACTTTTGGAGTTAATTCTATTTCGAATAAATTGACGCTTGTAAGACCTTTTTCCAAAAGATGACTAAAACACCGTTCATAGGCCAATGGACGACTAATTTAGTGGAGATTATACATATTGATGTATATGGTCCATTATATGTAGCCATGTGTGGTGGATTAATTTTCCTTCATAAAAATGCCACCGATGTTTAAGTGGACATATGAGCATGTCTATTTAAAGAAAAGGAGTTTGATATTTTGAATTAGTTCAAAGTATTGTTGGTATGAAGGGAAAACATCGTAACAAGAAGATCAAGTATTTATGATTGGATCATAAACTATTGAAAGTTTGAGTTACGAGTTTAGCAAAAACATCCGAGGAGTTGCAGAATTGTTCCACAACTTATGCTTCCAGAAAAACCCCACAGGAGTGTGGAAATTTTAGGAGACATGATCAAACCTTGTTGGACATGGTAAGATAAACAAAACACCATTATATTTTGTAGTTTATGCATTAGAGACTACCGCTTTACACTTAAAAGAGCGCCATCAGGATCCGTTGTAATTGACACCATGGTTTGGGTAGTGACCCGAATTTGTCTTTTCTCAATTTTTGGTATGCATAGCATGTGTAAAACGTTTACAACCAAATCGGATAAATATGTGTTTATAAGGTTATCCCAAAACTGTTGGGTATTTCTCCTGTCACCGAACCTTGGACAAAAGTGTTTGTCGGGAAGGTGGATTTCTCGAGAAAGTGATTCTTGCGAAATAGGTGAGTGGGAGGACAGTGCAACTCGATGAGATTAGAGAATTATCGTCATCATGTCAAGAGTAGCGCAACACCGGAAGTTGTTCTGGGGTTTCCTATTTTGACTAAATGGGAGACACTACATGTGATGTAGAAACTTCGAATAGAGTTTGCAAACTGAACCATGTAGGTCGTTAAAAACTTTGTACCCAGACCAACTTGTGGTTTGAGAATGAAGTGTTGTTTTGACAACAAAGGACTTACACATTATAAAGGAAGCAGATGATGGGCATTTACTTCGTAAATTGGCTATAAGCCGTTATATCCACAATAGTATCAACAAGACATGGATGTTCAGATCCATTGAAAGTTCGATTTGTCGAAAAGATGTTTACGACAAAGTTCAAGGAGTTGACTATGAAAGATTTTGATCTTCCGTAGTGGTGCTTTAGTCTTTACGGATAATTCTAGCAAAAGTTGCATATTTTTGATATCCAGTTGAATAACAAAACAAAATTCCTCTCAAGGAAGTTTGATCAAGGACGTGTATACAACACGGTTCGAGAGTTTTGTAAAATTCAAAAGCTGCTCGAAAGGTATGCGAATTTCAATGGTTGAAATAAGCATAACGAAGTTGGAATCTTTACATTAATGAAGTTATCAAAAGATCTTGATTCCATCATGGACGGTGAAAATTCTTGTAGAGTTACAAGAAATTAAGTGGGAGCGCTAAGACATATTTCTAATACTTTATGTGGTTGACATATAGTTGATTGGAAAATGTGTGATTTAAATTAACATAGTTAAGTTTTTATATTGATACTAGTTAGCGTGCACGTGCAATGCACGATCTTCCCTACAATTTGACGATAATTTGCCGCATTGTTCAAAATGCTCGTGTATGTCCATAGTGATTGTTGCAATTATATAGATTTTTCAATATAAGTCTTAATGAAACAAAAACTATTATTTGAAAAGATCTTTTGCTAAATTTGAAACCGTAGAGACACATCAATACCCACTTGCTAATCAGGTGGTATTGAGCACATATTTTTTAAATAATATGCTCACGGGCCATTTTACATGAATATAGCGACAATTTCACATTTTAAAACCTTTCATACAAAATGTGGAAAGAAACCTCAATGCATTAGTTCTACGACATTGCGATTTATGATGACTAATCTATCTAATAACAATTGTTCCCTAAAAACTAACTAACAACCGTCAACAAACTTCAAACACAATTCCATCATGGTGAAGCAAGTTGTTAGCCGCCACCACCGTCCTGCTGACCACATGATGCCTCGAACATGGGAACACGGTTGAAAAAAAATGCGTCCAGGTCAGCTTAAGGACAATCCACTATGCAATATAACATCATATAAATGGTAGGATCTATTATATAATACAAGAATAACATGTTATATTATCAGGTAACAATGTAAGATCACACATGAAAAAAACAGGAGCATGTCAATGTTAAGTTTTAACCAGTGACCTTATCAGTTGTTTTCACACATGGGGGACATGGGGTTTAACTTATGAACCAATGCAATCATCTTATTCTTCCAGCAGAAATAAACAGCTGAAAGGAAGACCTGCTCTATGAAACGCTCAATAAATTAGTAATCCTAGAAAATATGAAAAAATGTAATCATCTAATTGATCCTTCTTGTACTGCAAGATAAACTGGACAACTTCAGAAACATGGGAAATGTTTCCTAGAACACACATGGAGAAATACATATATGTAGAAGGGAGGGTTCTAGCAAATCAGCCTTATATTGAACAATTGACCTTTGATATGATCGTGTAACCTGCATATATAGGTTTATGGAGCCTGAATTTCCCAGGCTTACGTATATTCTTATATTATAATAAGTCCTTTAACAACACACCACTGGCAGGTTTACACAGTTGCAAGGCACAAACCTTGATCTTTTATGTTCTTCAATCCTTAAAGAATGCCAGCTCTAGCTAGTATTGGAGGTTCTCGACCATCAGTCAACAGCAAGAAATTCCACAGTGTTATAGATTCCTACAAAAAAGAGCATTAAGAAAGGTGTGTTATACTTTCAAAAATAGAAGTCCTGCAAGTATCACAAAATAATGACCTACAAAATAAAGGGCATCCATTTAGCTGAAACTCAGGACACTGATTAACATGTAAAGTAAAATTCAGACACTGATTTCTAACTACACATAAAACTCTACTTTGTCTTCCTTCCGGTAATAATACAATACCTTGAAGCTACTGTTATGAATTGACATAATTAACAATATGGAGAAGTTTGTTTGTGAATTTTTGAAACATCATCCGCAAAGAAAACCTTGAAGCTACTGTTATGAAATTGACATAATTAACAATACTTCAATCATAAGGATATGTTGCTATACGTACCCGTGGTTCAGGTGGATATCGATATCGAGAGAGAGAGAGAGTAATCGTCCACCAGTAATAACATGCTCCTGTAAATTTGCAAAGCTCGGTACACCATAATAGCATAAATTAGCATCCGTGCAGCTCATGCCTGTATGCATTTGTCAGCTGACCTGGCAAGTGGGGAGCTCAACTAATATATGTACATATGAGTATTCAAAATGTCTCGAGTACATACCTGATCCCAATTTTGCAAAGGTATATTATCCACATCAGAGGCGAACCATGTTCCAATCTGCTGGATGAAATGCATTGTGGTCCATATAAAGACAGGAGAAGAGGAAGAATAGAATATTAACTCAACTGCATGGCCCATGTAAAGCTTAGAAATAATCATTTCATATGTTAACTTTCGAGTAGTGCAGCCCCAGAAATGCATTGTGGTATATATATTCTTTCTTTTTCATTCCATGAAGCAGTTGTTCAGATAGACAACAATGGGTCTTGTAAGAAATGTGAACACAAATTGACTAAAGCGTTCAGAATTACATGTATGAAAGTTCAGACCAAGCAAGACTAATCGAATATGCTTTATCCGTAGGTATTAAATAAGGATATTATGTAATTCATTGTGAATAAAATACAAACAAGTTCCAGGTTAAGCCTGAAATCATACCTGTGTTACATCCGTTGAAAAATGAGCAGTTTTCATAGCATATAGAATTGCAGGGATTAGATAAAACAATTGTGGTTCTAGATCAAGCTTATGCACAATAGCTAAAACGGCTGAGCCCTAGGCATGTGGTGGCGATAGCGCGAGGCGTGGGGTTGTGGCTACATCGGCGGCGTCAGGGCACGAGCAGAGGCATCAGACATAGCCGAATCGAGCAGAGAGGAGAAGGACGAAATACCAGTCGTGGACGAGGTAGGGAGATGCGTCGACCATCCGTTCCGGAGCATGACGTACTTGGGCCACAGAGCGAGGCTCGCTGTACGCCCAACCCGCCAGAGCAGGGCGTCCTCGCCGGCGCTCACTCCGATTCTGCGTCTGCCCGCGTGAGGAGGAGGTAGGTGCTGCAGACGCGCGCGTAGTGTACGCATCGAGGACTGTTGGAAACGAAGTCTGCGCCTCCGCATCCGTCGGTGGAGAGGGAAGGGCAGCCGTCGCTGTAGCGGTGGGGGGGGGGGGGGGAGGGAGGGAGAGTTCATCGCGGAAGCGACGGGGAGACAGTGGAGGGGCGGTCCTCGCCGGAGCAGCGAGCAGCAGGGGAGGGGAAAACTCCTAGCGCCGGTGGCGGGGAGGTAGTCGAGAAGGAGAAGGCACAGCTTGTGGCGGCCACGCCTCCCGTGCACAAGCTGGTGGCGGCGGTGACGCATGGAACGGATTCGCATGGAAAGGACTCAGAGTACGCGGTGGGCTAGGGGCGTCATAGGCGGAGCAGTTATCATCGGGAAGGATCGTCCGATTAGTTTTTTTTCTTGCGCGTGTTGCGGAAACTTTCGTCTATCTGGCAGAGTAATCGTCTGCCAACGCTAATTGCTAAGTACATCCGAGCCTCCTATTAGACTAATGTGGGCTGTTAGATCTCCGTTGGATCTCGTTATGTGGAAAATTCCGGCGGTACAGATTAGGTTGGGTACACACTATGGGGTGGCTTTAGGAAAGAAATAGTTTGCTCTTTTAATAGTAGTATAGATATAGAAAAGACTTAGGCTGAATAACATATTGGGGATCAATATCTATAGAGATAGATTGAGGCGCCTGATTTAGTTTTAGCCAAAGTACATAGATGAAGTAGAAGTAAGTCAATACAAACGACAAAAGGGGTTCTTGCGCATGGAAGATGATTGAGCAAGACTCAAGTGTTTTGACACAAGATGAGCAAAATTGAAATTATGATTTCTAAATCATATGTTCCATGATGTGTACACAACCATATATGTCCTAAGTTATAAAGTGTTATACCAGGATATTCATATGATGATTAGACAACAGTGGGAAAGATCCTTAAGTATTTTAGAAAACTAAGGATGAGTCTTCCTGTATAGTAATGACAAACTACTGTAAAGTGTTACACTAAGGGTCTGTCATAATACAAATAATTCTATCTCAAATTAACATATGTTTGAATGGAAGGTGGTACGATAGGCTGGAAGAAATTCCATGCTAGTTTTGAATGAGTTTCAAAAGGTATTGTGAGGATACTACAACAAGGATACGTATATTGTTGTGTTGACAACAAATAAGAACTTGGTGAATTTCCAAGAATGCGAGTACTATGAAGCTCATTTTCGTAATGGTGGTGACATGATTCGAGCTGAGGAATTAAGGTCTCACCAACTGACCAAAATACAAAGCCATTTCATTGGAGAATGAGTGATGCATACTCATTGGAGAATAAGTGATGCGTATAGATGCAGATACAAAGAGACCTGAAGCGTCAGATTTTTTGATAAACCTCTTCCACGAGCAAAACATGATCAACACCAAAAGGTCATGGGTCTTAGATGCTACAAATGTTAACTAGATTATTGACTCTAGTGCAAGTGGGAGATTGTTGGAATATGCCCAAGAGGCAATAATAAATTTGTTTATTACCATATTTCATGTTTATGATAATGTTATTATCCATGCTATAATTATTACCCGGAAACATAATACATGTGTAGAATAAAACAACAAAGTGTCCCTAGTAACCCTACTAGACTAGTTCGTTTCAAGAGATGGTTAAGGTTTCCTAACCATGGACTTGTTATAGTCACTTGATAATGGAATCATATCATTACGAGAATGATGTGATGGACATACCCAATGATAAAGCATAGCATTGATCGTGTCACATAGTTTCATTGCTAACGCTTTTGTATATGTCAAGTATAGTTTTCTAGACCATGACATTGTGTCACTCCCGTTTGCCGGAGGAATGCTTTGTGGACATCAAACGTCACTTCGTAACTAGGTGATTATAAAGGTGGCTTTCAGGTATCTCCGATGGTACTTGTTGGGTGACATGAATCAAGAGTGGGATTTGTGCCTCCATGTGACAGAGCTCTAGGCCCTCTCGGTAATATAGCATCCGGAAGTTTGCAAACATGTGACTAAGTGGTAGTCACGGGGATCCTATATTATTGAACGAGTAAAGAGAATTTGCCAGGTAACGAGATTGAACTAGGTATGGTGATACCGACGATCAAATCTCTGGCAAGTGATATATCGTGAGACAAAGGGAATCGTATACGGGATTAATTGAAGCCCCAACATCGTGCTTCAACCGATAAAGAACTTCATTGAATATGTAGGAACCAATATGGACATCCCGGTCCCGCTACTGGTTATTGATTAGATCATGTCTGCATGTTCTCGAACCCGTAGGGTCACACACTTAAGGTTTCAATGAAGCTAGGGCTTAAGTTGAGATAATTAATGGTGTAATCAAATGTTGATCGGAGTCTCGGATGAGATCCTAGATATCACGAGGAGCTCCAGAAGAGTCCGAGATAAGTTTCATATAAGGAAAAATGGTTTCCGGGGTTTCGGAAAAGTTCGGGAATTTTCCTGCAGGGTACCGGGAAGATTCTAGAAGGTTCTGGAAGGTTCCAAAGTGGGACCCACCTGACCTCATGGCCCACATGGACCAAGGGGACGTGCAGCAGCCCACATGAGCTGGCCGCACTAGGTCCCCAAGGCCCATGTGGCTAAAAGAGGTGGGAGGCACCCAAAACCCTAGGAGGTGCCTTGGGGGGCAAGTTCCCTCCTTGGCCGCCGGCCCTAGGGCTTGGACCTTGGAGGAGGGGCCAAGGCAGGCCCCCCACGCCTATATAAGAGGGAGGGGAGGGCTGGGTCGTGGCACCCTTGAGCCCTAGCCACCGCCTCCCTCTCCCACCTACCTCCTCTCTCGCACAGCTTCTTGGCGAAGCCCTGTCGGAATTTCTCTCCACCATACCCACCACACACACCGTCGTGCTGCTGGAATCTCATGAGCCACTTCTTCCTCACTTGCGGGATCAAGGAGAAGAAGTCTACACCAAGCTGAATGTGTGGATACCGCAGAGGTGCTGCTCGTGCGGCGCTTCATCGGATTGGATAATACATCTCCTCGCGACTAGATGAGTCTAGTTGGGGGGATCGACTAGCCAACCCCTGCATCGACAAAACGCATTTGTTCGTTCTTCGAGGGTAAGAGATAGGATCTCCTTCTTGCTACCTTGATCTAATAGATCTAGATCCGTTGGGTTTCTTCCGCTTGTTACATAGGAATTTTTTTTGTTTTCTATGCAACGAACCCTTCACTTAGCGCTAAGCACATTAAAACGTTCAGTCTCCATAAAAGATTTAATGCAATCATACTCATAGTTTATACCTGATTCTTTACCTTTGTCGATCTCCCAATCCTCAGGATTGTGATAAATTCTTTCAATGAGATCCCATTTAGCATTCACCTTTTTTGCTTATAAAAGAACCAAGAGAAGAAGCATCAAGCATATCCTTATCATGACGTGATAGCCTTGCATAAAAATTATTAACAATTATCTCATTAGAAAGCTCATGATAGGGGCATTTCAGCATTAGAGATTGTAACCTCCCCCAAGATTGAGCGATACTCTCTCCGTCACATGGCCAAAAGTTATAAATATATTCTATCTTGATGACTTTCATGAAGAGGATAAAATTTAGAATAAAAGAGAGACATAAGCTCTTTCCAATCTATCAAATGAGAATTAACCAGAAGGCTATACCAATCCATAGCTTTATTTTCAATGATAATGAGATAATTTCCTCATGATTACTTCTCTCGACATACCTACAATCTTAAATAGCTCACACAATTCTTTAATATAAAGCAAATGATACCCTGGATGGATAGTCCCATCTCCTGCATAACGATTACTCATAACACGATCAATTATACCCATAGGTATTTTAAATGGAGTAATTTCAGAGGGTGGAGGACTCTTATCCACCATAGGTATGATGGTAGAGTCACTCCCAAACAGCAAGCTAAGCGAAGAGCGCTCCATAATGAAGCAAAGTAACAAGCAAAAATAAAAACAGCACCTACAATAAAAGCGTTCCTTACCAAATCCACTTACCAATAGCGCTTCACTCCCTGGCAACGGCGCCAGAAAAGAGTCTTGATGACCCACAAGTGTAGGGGATCTATAGTTGTCTTTTCGATAATTA